>JAJJWW010014300.1:0-600000 GCA_023531295.1 Papaver armeniacum | reverse complement strand
GACAAATCTCTTAACCATTTGAATGAGTTTGATGGTTTCTTTCTTTTCTGACGGTAACTCATTGTCCCGGAGATATTTGATATAAGGTTCCATCCAGTCCCCAGTGTGATGGGCTGTCAGAGCTTCTAAGTGATGAGGAGGCGTCTGACAATTGGGACATGACTTTTGCAGAATTCTTGATTGAGCTTCCATGGAAGTCCAATAGTATCCCATTCTTTGAAGCTTTTTGTAGAGTGTTACCACCAGTGTTTGTCTGCATGTTTCTTCATGTATGCGCTTGAGTTGTTTGTTTGCTTCATCATTTCCTAAGCATCGTGATAATGACCCATCAGAGTTTCGATAGTATAACGCTCCATGAAGTAAGAAATAATTCTTCAATTCCTTGAGACTGACTTTCCCTTCTGAAAGAGAACTGCTCAATTCGTGAATAATAGGTGCTCGCCAATCATCTGCTTGAATATCTTCGACTTGAGCGAGCCATGTGGATGAAACAACACGCCTTTGTACAGTGATTGTTTTCTCTACTCCTTCAAATTGCAACTTAGAAGCGAGAGTTGCCAGGCAGTCAGCATGCCTATTGTGGACAATTGTTGCATCAGCAAAGTAGGTTAAAAGTCGTTGAGCTTCAGTCCTGAACGGAGCAAGTGTGATTTCTGTAAGGGAGTATGTTCCATTCATTTGATTGACCGGTAGTTTTGAATCTCCCTTTATCTCGAGGTGCGTTGCTCCTGCTTGCTTGGCCAGGGACAATCCTAGTAAGAAAGCTTCGTATTCTGCTGAATTGTTGGTGCAGTGGAAATCCAGCTTGAATGAATGTGAGAAGACTTCTCCGGATGGAGAGACTAACACTATGCCTGCTCCTCCAGTGTCGTTGCTAGGGGTGGCAGAACCATCAAAGTATAAAAGCCACGTCTCTTCTTTAACAACTAGGATATTTGGAAATTCACCAGGCACATCTTCATATAACATTGTTGCATCCTCTCCTGGAAAAAGGCGAGCAAGTCTCAGAATCGCTTGGCCTTTGATTGCTTTAGGCGGTGTACACGCTATGTCAAATTCTGACATTTGGAGTAGCCATTTTGCTGGTCTTCCTATCTAGCCTGGCTTTGATAGTAGAAACTTTATAGGGTCGTCTTTGGAAACAAGCACGACCCTGCTGGATAGTAAATAGTGCCTGAATTTCTGAATTGCATGCACTAATGCCATACATGCCCTCTCAGCCTTTGGATACCGGAGTTGAGCATCTCGCATTATACGACTGAAGTAGTAGATTGGTCGTTCGATGCCTTCGTTGTCTTCTTGAGCCAGGAGTGCTCCGATACCGACATCACTAGAAGCTGTTTAAAGTATCAGCGGTCGTCCTTGCACCAGCGACTTCATGACAACAGGTGATAACAGTATCTATTGTATCTTCTGGAATGCTTCTTGCTGAACGGTCGTCCATGTAAAACTTGCTCCTTTCTTCAGTAAGGGGGTGAACGAAGCAACGAGATGAGCCAATCCAAGAATGAAGCGTCAGATATAATTTACTTTGCCCATGAAACTCTGGAGTTATTTCACAGTGCGTGGAGGGAGGCATGGTAGTAATAGCTTTCGTCTTGTCTGGATCGACTTTGATTCCCTCTGTTGTGACCAAGAATCCTAGAAATTTCCCAGAGGAGACACCAAATGCACACTTCAGAGGGTTCATCTTTAATTTTTATTCTCTGCATCTTTCAAAGATTTGTCTCAGGACTTCGAAGTGAGATGCTCGAGGTTTCGATTTTACCACCACATCATCGACATAGTCTTCCACTTGCTTGTGCATCATGTCGTGGAATATAGCAGTCATGGCTCGTTGATAAGTAGCACCGGCATTCTTTAATCCGAAGGGCATCAAAATGCAGTGGAAATTCCCGATAGGAGCACGGAATGCAGTCTTGTTAGCATCGTGTTCGTACATCTTGATCTGGTTGTATCCGCTGTAACCATACATAAATGAGAACATACCGTGACCACTGGTTGCATCAACGAGCATATCAATATTGGGTAAAGGAAAATCATCCTTCGGATAACATTTATTCAGATTCCTGAAATCAACACAACATCTGATTTGACCATTTTTCTTCTTGACAGGAACAACATTTGCCAGCCATGTTGGATGTAGGATAGGCTTGATGATTCCTACTGTTAGTAGTTTCTGGATCTCTATTTTGATTTGCTCCTCGACTTCGTGTCTAAATTGCCTAGGCGGCTTCTTGATAGCTTTGGATCCAAGAACGATGTGTAAGTGATGGGTGAGTAGTTTGTTGTCCAGACCGGGCAGTTCCTCGTACGTCCATGTGAAGACATCTTGATATTCTTTTAATAGCTTTATCAGTTCCGTCCGTTCCTCTGATGACAACGCTGAGCTGATCAGGATCGGCCTTGGATCATCCTTAGTCCCAATGTTGATTGTTTCGAGATCGTCAGTGGTAGAGTTAGTACCGTCTTGTAATTATCATGGGGCATCCTGAACCTCTTCCTCGAGTGACGGTTCGTTCTGGTATAATTCTTCGGGGTGGGGAGATTTTTCATCGTTCTCCCCGATTAATTGCTAATCTTCCCGTCGGTGATAAACGACCCTCCCCTCTGCGTCGTGGCTGGTTATGAAGTTCGACCTTGGAGTTGAAACCTGGTCGTTACGGCGTTTTACCGGTGTGGCAGATGATTTGATCACCTTAGCATCTGAGGATGATGGCTTGTCAGCGACCTTTTCAATAGTCTTCCAACTTGGGAGTGGAGTGTTGTAAACCTTTCTTGGAGGCTCCGGGACGCTCTGTTGAGATTCAAGGAATTCAACATCATAGACAGGAGCATAAGGAGATGATGAAGCCTGGATGCGAACAATCATGTTGTTGAGTAGAGCCTTCATGCATTGATGGTACGTTGAAGGAACTACCTTATTATCATGGAGCCATGGACGTCCAAGTATCATGTGATAATCTGGCTCTTGTTCGATCACGTGGAACTTGAATTTTGATTGAATAGGCCCCACCTTCAAATCTATGTATGCATATCTATACGTATGGATTTGACTTCCTTCAAAGCCTGTCATTAGGATGGGGTGCCGGACAATCTTATTCCGTGGGAACCTGGCTGATTTGAGAGTATTCATAGTGACAATATTTGTAGAAGTATCTGTGTCAACGAGGGCTCTCTTGAATTCATAGTCTCTGATAAAACCGGTCACATACAGGGCTCGATTATGTCCTTCGTCTGCCATGCGGTCTTCTTCTCCGAAAGTGATGTTGTTGATCGAATGGCAAGACATCACAGGTGTTTCCTCAGCTGCTAGGCACGACGGAGTCAGGGGTATGTCTGACGATATCTGGTTGAGTGCAGAAAATGTACTCGTTCGTTGATCCCTGGAGAAGTGTAGAAGCTCACATAAACCCTCGATCAGGTGTGCAAATTCTTGGTCCACCGGCTTTTCGTAAGTGGTGAAGCTGTTGGTTTGAGGGTTAACGTTAACGGTGTCAAGAGGCGGGTGCTCCACAGCTCTTAAGATTCTTTTCAAGTCCACCATGCAGTTGAAAAAATTGTCGATTGCTTCCTTCAATCGACTTATGTTCCTTTCTAAGACCTCTTGCCTTCGTGCCAGTTCGGCTGGTGATGGAATTTCTCCATCGAATGCATTGATAGATGAAAAAGGAGCAGTGAAGTATGGATGACGAATATTACCGGAATCATTCGGCTGAGCCGGAGAAGCATCGCCATTCGAGAGACCCTGATTGGAGTTTTACATAACTGAGCTAGATCTGAGACCGACCATCTTTGTGAGAATTGAGATTGCAACCGAGGGAATGATCTCCCACTGTGGTCGCCAATCTGTAGATGGGGAAAAACGATTCGCTGTTTTTTACAGAATTGAGGAGATGATCGCACGGAGGAGACTCCTTAAACCGAGAGAAATGCTTAACCTCACACAGATGCACTGCAAGAAGGGAGTGCTTTGAATTCGAGAGATCAATCTGTAGTACTCCGGCCTAAACCAAGACAATGGCCGTTCCAGAGTAAATTCGGTCACAAGAGAGGATGGGTCGGTCTGTAGGAGGGAAGCTAAGAAATGTGTGAGATCAATGGTGAGCGAAGATTGTAGGTGTGTTGTGTATTCTGAAAATAAGATAAATTCTGAATGATTGAATTTGCTCTGTTGAGAGTTGGATTGTTAATCTCGTGTTGTCGTTTTGACCTGAGATCGTCCTTGTTTCAATCATGATTCAGAAATTTATTTATATTGCTGGAATTAAAAACACCATGATCTCATGAAGTGTGACAGTTGATGGAATCAAAGAATGGGGAAGTGGAAATCGTGTTAAAACCAGTTGCTCAACATGCGGAGACTTGGTTGATTTTCCATCCACTACTTTGTTAACTCCTTCAACTGATTGCACGACTTGCTCACATTCTCATCGTGTGTATGAACACACGTGCCGTAGACCACCAGACCAAAACCCTAGTTAATATCCCCCATGTAACATGATTGATGTCTCGTGTGATTGTGGAGTCTGCAAAGCAGACGTGTATTTAGTTAGTCAGTTGCTGACTTCATGGGACGATGAGTCCTTGTATTGTTAAGTCGGGCATGATTTGAAAATGTTCTGAGACTCACGAATTGAGATAGAGGTATAATGTATGAATAAACATAGTTAACGTGAGCAAATATCGCTCATTCGATGACTTGTTGAATATTGATAGTTGAACCAATATTCCTTGGTTTGAGCAAATATTGCTCATCTGAGCAAATGTTGCTCGTTTGATGAATTATTGGTAGCATGACCAAATAAAGTATTAAACCATAATACCGCAACCAACCAAGTATAATTAATTAAATGTTGATCATGAGATCAATGTAAAATTATTAGCATTTTGAATCTGGAATTATGAACCTTGGACTCAAAACCCTAATTTGATCAATTGATGATTAACCGATGGTTTATTGAAAATTAACCACGGAGCGAAGGAGGGACCGGCTACATGGGATTATGGATCAACCATGTAGCGCCCAGATGCTCATGTGAACAAATGTCAAGGTCTCCCGAAGACCGATTGATTTGATGAAAGGATGATTAAATGTTTGGTTTAATCATTTATTAAAATAATGCTCGTCCCAACCTTAGGTAATAAAACCTAATTAATTATGAAGATGTGAGGGACCGACCAACGGGTCATGAAACCGACCACAGGTGGTCACGGGATCAAATATTGATCGTCTTATGAAGTTCCAAGTTGTTTGGAAGAGTTTTGGACCTAATACGTGCAATTGCGCAAATTAGGTCAAAATTGTCAAAATACATGGGACCGGCCTCTTGCAAGCCAAAGAGCCAACCCTGGTCGGTCAAGGTAACATGCTCACGTCACCAGAGTGTTCATGTCTTAGTCCTGAGAATTTTGATATTTTTTGATGTGCGTTTGATCAATCATTTGAGAAAATATGAAGAAATTAGGGTTTTTGTTGAAACCGTGAAAACTTCATGAGATGAAGGAAAAATAATAAAATAATGAAGGAATCATAAAGTGTGGGACCGAATATGGCCAATGCATGGTCGGCCAGCCAAGGGGCCGGTCCTATGGTATTTTTCCTAATTTTATTATGTTTTTCATGATTTTAGGGAAATATCATAAAACCAAGGAGTTTTGTTGAAATCAAAGAATTTTGTTGAAATCAAAGAGTTTTGTTGAAATCAAGGAGTTTCCATGAGATGATGAAAACATAAAAAATAATAATAATAAAATAAGGGACGTGTGGGACCGGCTTGGGCATGGTTGGCCGACTAGGGCCCGGTTCCGTGAGTTTTCCTTAATTTTATGTATTATTTCATGATTTGAAGGAATTTCATAATTTAAAGGAAATATCATGAAATCAAGGAATTTCATGGGATTAAGGAAACATGAAAAATATAATAATAATAACATAAAATGTGTGGGTCCAGTTAGGGCATGATCGGCCAGCTATGGCCCGGTCCCACGGGTTTCCTTAATTTTATATTATTTTTCATGGGATCAAGAAAATATCATGAGATTAAGGAGTTTTCATGAGATTAGGGAAATAATAATAAAATAATGAGGAACCGTGAGGTGTGGGGCCGGTCGGGATCAAGGGATGGCCGGTTGGCCAATAATCACGGCCCCACAATATTTTCCTAATTTTATATTATTTCCTCAGTGTGAAGGAAACATCATGAAACTGAGGAGTTTCCTCAAAACGAAGGATATTTGTTCAAATGAAAGGATTTTCATGAGATCAAGGTGATAGATACATTTTTGTGTCTATTTTGTTCTCAATGCTCTGTATTGTTAGTGCTCGATATTGTACTAATTATGGTTTTTTGTGTGTTTGTAGGTATTTTTGGGCAATAAATATTTTTGGAAAATTCGGCTCGAAAAGTTGTCTAAAGCACCCCGGAGGACATTTGTTATTCGGACTTTGAATGTTGGATAAGGGGCACCCCAAGACACCCCTTAAGGAAGCTGCTATTCGCACCCCCATCACTGTTAGGGGGAGGTCATCTTCACCATTTCAAATCAAGTTTTTGGCGGGAAATTTTATTGTTTCACGGCAGAATTAGGGTTGGATTTTTGGAGGTTTTTGAGAGAGATTCAATCGCGGATTTTGGCTTGGATGGACCTGTTAAAGCATAACAGAGATGGTATGGTAGTTTGGATCAACTAGATTTGACTAGATCGACGAGTGGGAAGAAAACATGATTTTTGGTCGGGATTGTTCATCTCCTCCGGCGAAGTTACCTGGTTGTGATTTGGACGAGTTTTCTATTGGACTTTCTCATGGTTTCGGGTTGGTTTAGGCCTGTTTAATTCAAACAGAGACTTGGTAAGAGTCTTGGATTCAAGAAAAGGAAGTTTCCACGTATTAGACCAAAACAGGGAAGAGAAATATTTTCGATATTCTGTTGAGAGTTATTTGGGAAATGCGTGAAGATATAGCGTGTTTAACAGCTTCTGAAACATGTAAGGAACGTGTTTGGATGGATTTTTTCCACTGCAAACGCTTGAAGACGATATAGAAGGAAAGAATCACGTGAAAATGGCAGAAAATGATCCCGAGTAAAAAGAAGATCATTCGCATTTATTACAGAGATTGAAGGACTCTAACGAATATAAAAAGGGTTCAGGGGATCAAGAGAAGGGATGGAGAGTTGGGGAGAGTTTTAGAACACTACGAACGAGAAAATCAAGTTGCGAGACAAGTTTTTCTGCTCCCCGCCAAGAACCTCAAGAACACGAAGAACAGATTTACCAAAGACCGTCGTTCTTCAACAATGATGACGATCGCCATTTGTGGGTCGCAGAGATACAAAGAACAACCACATTTCTTCCTTATCGTTCTCTGTACGGGTGTTTGCAACAATTATAAGCGTTGCAAACACCCGGTTTTAATAGTTTTTCTCCATTTCATCATTTGTACACCTCCTTTGAGCAATAAAAATAATTTTTGAGCGTGTTTCCAACATGATGAGCTAGACCCCATCACTGGGATGACGGAGGAAGCTGTTTTTCACCCATGTGGTAATTCTATTTAATTCCTTTATGACTATTTGCAATATTATAATTGGTTTATGATTTTTCTTGATTATTTGTGAATTTGTTAGATGTCGCATGCTTAGTCTTAGGTACTTTAGATTCGTCATGCTTGTGAATTACATATAATTCTTTATAAAATCTACCTTGGCAAAGAATAAGAGTCGATGTTTGTTATTTTATGAGCTTAAATTGTCCGGAATTAATAGATGAACCGCATGAATGTGAGAATTGGTGGAATCTCGAGTCCCATTAACTCTCTTCATCTTGTGACATATTTTTGTATATAATTTCTTATCTTTAGTATTTTTATATTTAAGCCTAGAATCAATTTCAACAAGTCCGAGTGAACGACAACTCTATTTACCACTATCCTAAATTCGATTAATTTTTGGCGCCGCCGACGCGGACTTGTGTATAGATTTGTTTTTTTTTTTGGTTTTGTTATTAATTTTGTTATTATTATTATTATTATTTTTGTTCTGTTTTACGCGTTTTGGTATTTCTGTTTTCTTTCTGATTTGAAATGGAGCGAAAGAAAAAGAGAAAGTGTTGAAAAGAAAAGCAAAGCCAAAATAGGAAAGAAAAGAGAGATCCGAACGGAGTGAAGAAGAAAATTTTGTATATAAAGTAATTAATTTTTTTTTTTTTTTTTTAGAAACTGTAATTAGGTGATTATTTTTGTAATTTTTATTTTTATTTTTTGGACTTCTTAATTTTGGACTTTATTTTTGGACTTTTGGACATTTTTTTTTTAAAACCCTAAGGAAGGGTTATTTAAATATAAACTGCACAGGGAAGGACGACGATTACGATATCGTCTCGGCCCCTCGGGTTCGTACATGACATAGGAGTCGTGGCCCGAGTCGACTTCAACGGTTCATCCCCCTGATGGAACGGGAGGTAATAATTCTAAACACCCGCGAATCCCCGTCGGGGGTTTACTTTGGATGATTTCGTGTGAATATATGTCGAGGAACCGAATCCGCTGCTTTAATTTCCTAGTAAAGGGCAAGGACTGGCCATACAAGATAAGAGTTCAGATTTCATCACCGTTCTCTTCTTGCCCTCCTTAGGAAAACGAAACCAAACACGAACCTAAGCCTAAAATTTTGACTAGAACGAGACCGATAGGGTAACGAGCTTAATAGGAAAGTCATTCGAAAAATATTGGTTACTCTTTAAGCATACTTCGAAGTTCATGATGGTTTCTGTAAGTTGAATGCGTGACTGCGCCGCCTTGTAATGCGGTGAGGCCTTGGGTATCAAAGCTCCACGCACTTCCCTCGCCTCTATTCAACTTACTTAAACTCGGATTGATTCCAGAGGGTCTCGCTAAATTGTAACGAATTCCCTTTCGAAGGATTAGAAGTCGGGTCTAGAAACAATCTAAGTGGAGCCATCATGCTTTTTGTTTGCTATAAATCAGTAGGTTTGTTGTGGTCGAGTCAGCCTTGTTTGTGTTTGTGTAGAATTCCCTTGCAGTTAGGATGTCAAACTGGTATTATAATAGCCATCACAATGAATATGAATATCCAACTGAACAATATGGACATCACTCTTTTTTTGACCATAGTGTGAATAGTGGTTGGGAGCATCCACCTTCTCAAGGTTATGGTTCATACCATGGTGAGCCCAGTTACTATTCGCATACTCACCAGTCATATGAGCAAAACAATCCCTCTATTTCTCTAGAAGAGGCTTTCAAGAGTCATTCCTTATTTGTGAAGGAAACCTTTAATATTACGGACGAGTCCCCAGAGCAGTCAACTAGGATGTCTTTAGAAGAGACTCTTAAGCAATTTACTGAAAGTACAAATAGGATTGTCGAAAAACTTGCTCGAAATAATCTTAATTTCCAATACAGTGTTTCCAATAATACCCATGAAAAGGAGGATATTTATTCGCATAATCAAGGTGACGAGGTTAGAATTGGTGACACTACTTGTTTAGATGAGGTTCGATCATTTTCATGTTATTATAGTGATGATCATGATGTGGAAAGTGTTGATGAAGAATCTGAAGTTTTTAGGCATAGTGATCAGGAATTTGTTACTCCGATTGAACTTTATAATGATAGTACTATTCCTGGTTCAAATCCCAATAATTTTAATAATTATTCACCTATTCGAAAGGACGAGGATTTGACTAGAGATGCCATCGTTTTAGACGATGTAGTTCATGATCCTTTAGCCTGCAATATGTTGGATAATCCATTATTTGATGTGCCTATAAGTGAATCGGAGGAAGTAACTATGATTAACACCTTAGTTAACGGGCCTTTACTAGAAACTTTCGCTGATAATCCTTTATATGATTGTGATGATGGTTTAGAGGAAAGAGTTTACCCTGAGAATACTATTTTAGAGTCTAGTGATTTAGAAACACTAGTCTTAGAAGACGATAAACTCGTAGAGATGAGTAAGGATGTATTACATGATAATAACTTAGAAGAATCAATTGACCATTTTCAGGGTTCTGATGTTCTAGAAATTAGGGAAATTGTGACTAGTCTATCTAGAGACACTGAAAACTCTAAGTTTGGGGGTGATTATCACTCTCCTAGTGCCTTACCTTTAACTCTCAGAAAGTCCCCTCACTTAGGACTGGACATCCATGCCTCAACCATTTTACAAGATTATCTTCATACACTTTCTCCTGAACCTAGTTGTGTCCATAAAGAAGTTCAGTTGTTAGAAACCCATCCTCTGGTTGATGTGGTTAAGCCAGGCTATGATACCACGATTGATTTTGTTTTCCCACCAAAAACCTTCCTTCCAATTGTGGGAACGTATAAGTTTCAGATGTGTCAATTATTAAGTTTTGAGACTAAACCTAATTACTTTAGGATATTAGGGTCGACACATTTTCTTAAGGAAGACCACCAATCTTATTGTGGTCACCGTGTAAGTCAAAACCGATTGACTTAGAGGATCCTCAATTATTCGAGTTATTATTATGTGCTTCTAAGTTTTTATTTGAGTTTTTCCAGGACTCTAGAACCCGAACATTCGGATCTAACTCATAAGGAAACGCAACCCATGAAAATATGTTATCTGGACCCTTTTATAGAGCCTGAACCCGAACTACAACTAGATGTAGTTGTCTTAAAAATAGATAAGGGTGTGTTGGATATCTTCCTGGTTTGTTGCAGTCTCCTCTTCTTGTGGTTAGCACTTTTTGATCCGTATGACCCATGATTATTCCGATTGTTTCTATATGATTCTTCGAGGTGACTAATCCTTTCCAATGTCCTGGTCAAGACTTTAAACTTAGCACTTCTTGGGAGGTAACCCATGCTCTTGCAACACGGTAATATCTTTCCTTACTCTTTTCTTCAAGTGGTAAAAGTTTCTCATTGTTCATGCTTTTAATTTCATCTTTAGGACATTGAGGACAATGTTAGATTTAAGTTTGGGGGTATGGGAGAAACTTTTTAGTTGTAATAAATAAACTCCAGAGACTAGAAATTTATGCTTATTAAGGTTGGCACTAACTAATCTAAGTGGATGGGAACATCTTGGTTGTAGGAGTTGAGGAACCAATCTGATTAGATGGAAACATCTAGAAGAGTCTATTCATAAAAGCACAGAGCTCAGGTGTAGTTTCGCCATATCCTCGTGATGGAAACATCGAAAGAATCCTGATCACTTTTTTTTTTTTTTTTTTTACCATTGCTAGGGTGAAATAGAATGGCTGAGTTTCAAAATAAAAAAAAAAAAAAAAAAAAAAAATGAGACCAGACCATTAGACTAACCGGAATAAATTCAATAAAGTCGACCACTGGTACCCTTGTATATGCCAGCTGAGTTGACCTAGAGTTAGGATTATCGACCACTGGTTCCCTTGTATATGCCAGTGTATTGATATTAGTCTAGACCAATATCTCAGTCCATTAGGATAGGTTCACCTTAGTCAACATCTATGTTTTTCTCTACATCCATCTTCTTAATCTTTCCATGTGATTGGTTGACTCCGGTTTATGATGTCCAGAAACTATCTGAGTAGAGCTCTGTCACTTTATATGAATTTTAGTATGCTTGAGTGCAAACTCGTGTACAACAATTGGAATTTCGCATCAGGGTACTTCCTCCTGTAGTCAATAATTGTATGCCAACCAAGGAGATTCTTTAGTGCCTTCCAAGGTTCTGCGTAGACAGCTAGGGTTTGGAGTAAAGGTTTTGTGGGTACACCTCTGGTAAACCCTCCGGAGACAACACTCCGCCTCTAGGGCCACCTAGGGGTTCAAATGATTTTTTTTTATTATTATTTTCTAGAATAAATTTGCTCGAGGACTAGCAAATAATAAGTTTGGGGGTATTTGATAGATACATTTTTGTGTCTATTTTGTTCTCAATACTCTGTATTGTTAGTGCTCGATATTGTACTAATTATGGTTTTTTGTGTGTTTGTAGGTATTTTTGGGCAATAAATATTTTTGGAAAATTCGGCTCGAAAAGTTATCTAAAGCACCCCGGAGGACATTTGTTATTCGGACTTTGAATGTTGGATAAGGGGCACCCCAGGACACCCCTTAAGGAAGCTGCTATTCGCACCCCCATCACTGTTAGGGGGAGGTCATCTTCACCATTTCAAATCAAGTTTTTGGCGGGAAATTTTATTGTTTCACGGCAGAATTAGGGTTGGATTTTTGGAGGTTTTTGAGAGATATTCAATCGCGGATTTTGGCTTGGATGGACCTGTTAGAGCATAACAGGGATGGTATGGTAGTTTGGATCAACTAGATTTGACTAGATCGACGAGTGGGAAGAAAACATGATTTTTGGTCGGGATTGTTCATATCCTCCGGCGAAGTTACCTGGTTGTGATTTGGACGAGTTTTCTATTGGACTTTCTCATGGTTTCGGGTTGGTTTAGGCCTGTTTAATTCAAACAGGCTTGGTAAGAGTCTTGGATTCGAAGAAAAAGGAAGTTTCCACGTATTAGACCAAAACAGGGAAGAGAAATATTTTCGATATTATGTTGAGAGTTATTTGGGAAATGCGTGAAGATATAGCGTGTTCAACAGCTTCTGAAACATGTAAGGAACGTGTTTGGATGGATTTTTTCCACTGCAAACGCGTGAAGACGATATAGAAGGAAAGAATCACGTGAAAATGGCAGAAAATGATCCCGAGTAAAAAGAAGATCATTCGCATTTATTACAGAGATTGAAGGACTCTAACGAATATAAAAAGGGTTCAGGGGATCAAGAGAAGGGATGGAGAGTTGGGGAGAGTTTTAGAACACTACCGAACGAGAAAATCAAGTTGCAGAGACAAGTTTTTCTGCTCCTGCTGAAGAACCTCAAGAACACGAAGAACAGAGGGCCAAAGACCGTCGTTCTTCAACAGGATGACATCGACTGCCACTTGTGGGTCGCAGAGATACAGCAACAACCACATTTCTTCCTTATCGTTCTCTGTAACATTGTTTGCAACAATTATAAGCGTTGCAAACACCCGGTTTTAATAGTTTTTCTCCATTTCAACATTTGTACACCTCCTTTGAGCAATAAAAATAATTTTTGAGCGTGTTTCCAACATGATGAGCTAGACCCCATCA
Organism: Papaver armeniacum; assembly: GCA_023531295.1. NCBI lineage: Eukaryota > Viridiplantae > Streptophyta > Magnoliopsida > Ranunculales > Papaveraceae > Papaver > Papaver armeniacum. The sequence goes on along the minus strand of JAJJWW010014300.1, from coordinate 586,875 downwards.
CTGGGATGACGGAGGAAGTCTGTTTTTCACCCATGTGGTAATTCTATTTAATTCCTTTATGACTATTTGCAATATTATAATTGGTTTATGATTTTTCTTGATTATTTGTGAATTTGTTAGATGTCGCATGCTTAGTCTTAGGTACTTTAGATGTGTCATGCTTGTGAATTACATATAATTCTTTATAAAATCTACCTTGGCAAAGAATAAGAGTCGATGTTTGTTATTTTATGAGCTTTAATTGTCCGGAATTAATAGATGAACCGCATGAATGTGAGAATTGGTGGAATCTCGAGTCCCAATAACTCTCTTCATCTTGTGACATATTTTTGTATATAATTTCTTATCTTTAGTATTTTATATTTAAGCCTAGAATCAATTTCAACAAGTCCGAGTGAATGACAACTCTATTTACCACTATCCTAAATTCGATTACAAGGAAAATAATAAAATATGATAAAATTTAGAATTTGGGCGTGGGACTGGTCATGGCATGACTGGCCCGCCGGTGAGCCAGTCCCCTAGCGCCTTGACTATTATTTTATTATTTTCTTTCCTATTTGCATAGGTTCATCGTCTCGTCGTATTTTGAAATACTTGTTCGTGCGGTGATTGTTAGTGCATCATCGTTGAGTACACTTACACCATTTTGGTCGGGGCTTACTCAAAGGTAGCTCAGATGCCCGTGTGTTGAATATTTATGACTAACGCATGGAATTCTGCTGAAAAGAACCATAAATTGAAGTAACGAAATATTATGAAAATATTGAATATTTTCCAGGGATTCAGTTAATGAATCTATTGATTTCGAGAATAATTAATTAATGGCTCTATACTAACACGATCATCTAGGAGCATTAATTATTCAGAAATTGAGTGATATGAGTTTGTTGAAGCGTCATATTTTCTTTTATATAGTCAGGGAAAACATTGTTACATCCTGAAGACGTTATTGCTCTATACTAGCAGGAAAGCTGTCTAGGAGCCGTCTAATCTTTTGATTCTATATAGAAGTAATTACTGAAATTGCTCAGTATTCGTGAGATATGTCGCTGCCTCAGCTGAGAGACTACATATCTATACATATACTCCGAGAGACAATATTCTCAGTCAGAGATTCTTATAGCATGTTCATGCTTCCGATAAGAGACATGAGCCTCAATATGCATCTGATTGATGGATCAGGAATACGTATAAATATGGGTTTACGATTTTAGCCTTTGTTGAAATCCACCATCTACAGATCCCAGGGATGAAAACTAACGACATAGGAATTGTCAAGAAAATCGATGAGCTTCGCTCCAGATTTTGGGCGCTTATTCGACCAGCGCAGTATTCTGGAGCCGCCACAAGACTCATGAAGTGGAACCAACGATTTAGGAGCATATTTTGCGAAATGCTCCCACAACCATGCTTGGAGAAAAGCGACGTGAACATACGAGTCCAATTTCATATAACCATTTGAAGCGTACATGTCCGCGACCAGATGATCCAAATGGGTGTACAAAGAACCAAGAAACAAGCCACCCAATAGGAAGAACGACGCCTTTAGCCAGTTTGATAGCAAATTTAATAAGCCATTGTCTTATCTCCTTCTTACCAAAGCCGTCATCAAAAATATCTCTGGACAGCCACAGAGCTAAAAATTCGGCAACGTGGAGTGTATCATCTAGTGCTAGATCCGACTCCGGCTCATCAGGGAATCACTCAGACACCCACAAGTTGTAGAAGCACTTCGTCTCGTAATCCTTCCGAACGAATCCTTTTGACTTCTCGACCAGAGTGGCACACATTTCTTCTTCATCGTCGGACAACGTGATATCAAGATTCCCTGTTATGGGAAGGTTCAGCTACGCTCTCCAAAGAGATGGTCATTTCACCCCACCTACATATAGAGGTATGAGTATCTGGACACCATCTGGAGACAAATGTGATCAAGCCCGAGATGTCTTTCCTAATTTGAAGTGTTGCAGAAGCCATGACAACTCCAATGATTTGAGATTTGGTCAAATTTGCCCTCACCCAGTCTTGACTTATCATGAATTGCATCCACTTATCAAAAGAACGCAACGGACTCTGACAGATTCTGAAGTCGATGGGAGAAGCAGGATACTCTTTCCTCTGCAGGCAAAATCGCATTATGCGCCCCGGCCGAACCGACTGGACCTCTCCTTCATTTTCTGAACCGGTCAGAAGAATCGCCATGTACTTGGGATGGATTTTCCTAGGTGAATAAGACTTTGTAAAAAATTCATCATCCGTGTTTGGCTTGAAGTTGCCAATGTTCTTCGATGCGGTGGCTAGACTTTTCCCAGGTGACATCTTAACAAAATCCCTTATGCTTCTGAAAGTATAACTACAATGAACCAAAACGAAGAATTACTACTCTGGAGAAAAGCATACATAAAGTCTTATCAAAATCGGTTATGAACAACAACACATTTGCTACGAAAATTTCTCTTTGGCCACATGTCATGGCATTCACGACGAAAGGAACGGGGACTGATGCCCACTCAACGGGGTGCACGTGGTTTCGCGGGAAGTGCGCTCTTGGATGAAACTAGACAACGCCGCGGGAAGCATGCGAAGTCGTGGAAAGTACAACCTAGGCCAAGTTGCGCTTGGTCATGGAAATATGCTCGCGTCCAAGAGAGGAATGTTTCCATCACGGAAACTATGCGCACGATCACAAAGAGGGAAAGGAAACCTTGAAGCTAGGTTTTCACGAAAAGAAAATTAATGGCGACCACCTATTTTGCATAATAATTGGTCTTCTTACTATCGGCATGATGGCTAATATCACTACGATACTTCTAGCAAGGAAAAATCACCCATACAAAGGTATTTCTATGGGTTTATGGAGGATATATCTATGGCTAGCGTTTGCACCGACAACAAAAAAAAAAAAAAAAAGAGAAGAAACATTGGAACACGTACCTGGAGTGCGCTCGCCTACTTCTCTACTTTGCTGCTAACATGGAGACGAGGAAACAAAGCCAATGTTACAAAAATAAAAGAGGCGCGACACCCTTTTATATACATATTACTTTTGGAGTTTGGGTAGAAGAAGGTTTCCTTTTATAAGCGCAACACTTTTGGGATTATGATGGAAGAAGGTTTCTCCTTTGAACTATGCACGGAAAAGGCAACTGGGCCCGCGGAGGCAACGCTCTATGGCGCCACCAATCCGCGGCCAAGACAACGCCGCCATCTCCGCCCCCAAGCCAAGCCAAGTCGCTTCCAAGCCTTCCGCCCAAGCCAAGTCGCGTCCAAGCCGCGCCCAAGCCGAGCCATCTCCGAGCCAATATAATGGCTCCAATCCAAGTCGCGTCCAAGCTTTCCGCCCAAGCCAAGCCGCGTCCAAGCCGCGCCAAGCCAAGCCATCTCCGCGCCAATCCAATGGCTTCACGTCCAAGCCATCGCCCAAGCCATCTCCGCATCCAAGTCGCACCTGAGTCAAGCTAGCACTACACCAACGCTCCACGGCCATGCCAAGTTAGCCACGCCATCCTCTACTTCGTCTAGCCGCCCATCCGCTACTTCAAGCTAGCGGTACTAACGACCCAAGGCCAAGATGAATCTATGCAAAATCCGCCAGCACAAGGATCACGGATTTCTCATGCCTTCCACTAAAGGTTAGTTGAATTTCCTTGGCGATCTCTTCACATATTGCTCTCTCGATCTTACTCTCGCCTGTCAGCATCTCATGCTTACCCCGCAACAATGCCACTGTTATGTGCTAAGCAGGGGACTTAATATTGATGGTGGTTTTTAGCTTAGGGTTAAAATCGTAAAACCTTGCATCAGATGTGACGTCACTCTGCAAGGAAGCGGTGCTGCGAGTACTAACCTCTCCACCGACACACTTATTGAGCCGCTCAATATACTTTTATCCATAACACTCTGTAAATTCTGGCACCTCACCAATACTAGACTCACTGAGTACTTTCTGTGCTATGTTCCCAGTGAGAACCCTTAAATCGGTATGGCATGACGGATTTATGTTCACTCGCAGCAGAGTAGCATGAACCTCCAAGTACCAAAGTTAAGGCCATTGCACGAAATACTCAGACATAAAGCACACTGCATTATGTAGATAAAGATTTTGTGTGGCAGTATACAAAATCCAGCCAATTATTGTGATGACTCACAAAGAAATCATAAACCCGACTAGTTTGCAAAATAGGGGTTTCGCGCCTCGCGCAGTATACTAGACCCTGTTGGTCGAAACCGTGCTTCACCAAGCTAGGCAACCAAATCCGCCACAACGCATTAAAAGTGCGACCGCGCCCTAGCATGTCGGCCCTCTTTCCATCGACCAATCAGATCGCTTCAAATCCGCCACTGCGCGTTGGAAGTGTGGCCATGCCCTAACATGCTGGCCCGACTTCCCGTCGACCAATCTGGTTGCTCCAAACCTGTCACGGCCTCAAAAGAGGTCGCTATACTAATCTAGCTTCCCAAAACACGCTAGCTTCCCAAAATGCGCCAAACATGGTGCACGTATACTACACGCACTAATTAGGGTTTTAACATGTCAAACCTTAATTTGGGCAAGTTGCTACCAGATCCTTCCACGATGCCAATTTTAGCTTTTGGCCACGCCACAACTGGCATACCGTTATACCGCGGCTACTAGCATGGCACCATGCCATGGCTGCCATGGTCGCCACCGGCATACCACTAACATGTTGCCAAATACCGCTATGCAAACAAGATGCGGCCATGATCAATGGCCATCTTTTCTCCCCGAGATGCAAATCTCAGCCGTCCAAATTCGCCACCAAACCGCAAGACTTGTGGAAACTTTTAACCACAACGCCAAATCCCTTGGTTTGTGCTGCCAAACCCTAAATTAGCTACGATGCCAATTCTTTGGTCATCGTGCCAAAAAGCATGTTCAAGCCATGCCAGTCACGCTACCATGCCTCTGACCACCAATGAAAGGTAGCCACGATCAACGACTACCCTTCCTCCTGAGATGCAGATCTCAGCCGTACAAGTTCGCCACCAAACTTGTGGCAACTTTTGATCGTAATGCCAAATTCCACGGTTTGTGCCAAACCCTAATTTTGCCGCGCCAAAGGCATGCGCAAGCCATGCCAACACCACGGCCACGCCACTGGCTACCAACGAAAGGTAGCCACGATCAACGGCCACCCTTCCTCCCGAGACGCAAAATCTCGGCCGTCGAAGGTCGTCACTGAACCGGCAAGCCTCTCTATTTTAACTTACCACACATAGCAACATGCTACACGTTTTCCAATGAAAATACTCGAGACATCAAAACATGTCACAAACTGGGGGATGCTCATCAGGGTATTGGTCTGGCGGTTTACAGCGTGCGACGTGCAATACGCCCGTTACAAGAACGTGTCATAAAGGTGAGGCGGTTAGTAATGGAAAGAAATAAGTGGTGAAACGCGTCTTCATTATGGAAACATCAATTTCAGGCGTTACCCGTTACCACTTTTTCACCACTCAACCGCTTCCACTTCTTACGAGGCCAGAGTACGTTTTATTACGACTTGTATAATTAGGTTCACCTACTTCCACCAAAAGACAAGTTTTGGTCAGGAGAACAATACACATCCAGAAATCACCTGGTAGCTTTCCATTCAGCTCGCCAATTCAACTTTAGGATACAAGTCGCAAAACACCCACACTTACAGAATCAACTATTCTGGCCTCAACACTTTCTTCGCTTCCCTCCCTAAGACCAACCCTTCTCCTTCACTTTGTGACCGAAGCAAGCCTGGAATGGCCATTTCTTGGTTTAGGCCAGGATTGTACACATTGATCTCTCGAATCAAAATTACTCCCGTGCAGTACATTGTTTTGGGTTTAAATTTGTTTCTCATCCGCACTCACACGAAATTACCGAAATCAGCAGAAACGGTTTTCACCCACACACACCAATTCATCTATAGAGTTATCTGGTGTTGCTTCAGATGGAATTGAAGAGTCTTGGCAACAATCTTTAACTTCCTCCGAGATGAAGGAATTCATAATTGACTCAAATATTGACTCTAAGATTGAATCAATTACAATATCTTCAGTGAGAATTTCCTCCTGAATCTGCTTAGCTTCTCTAACCCCACGGAGTGACTCTAACTGCTTCTCTTTCCTGCTGATGAGATTCAATATCTGAAGAATATTATACTCTCGAGTTGGGTAGTCATCTTATCGTTTGTGAGTATCATACAACCATCGGAGACTAAGTAAATCATCCTTGAGTTTCTTCTCCTTCTCCATCGCAGCATCAAGTGTCGCCATGGATCGAAACGAATCTGACACCAATTGTCATGTACTGAAGTACAATGACAAGATTGGATGGAAAGAATGAGGATAAACCTCTCCCAATTCTGAAGAATCGAGCTTCTATGGTTCAAATGAACACATCCTAAGAACAAAGTTCTGTTTGGATTAATAATTTGATAAGATTTGCATTACAGACTCATTTTGCTTATAAAGCCAGAGAAGTCTAACCTAACATCTAACGACTACAATCCCACCAGATGGTTACATCTAAGCCATCCTTATAATTGATAAACACACCCACTCTTAAGTTAAACACTACTACCAACAACTTATATTAATTACTGACTAACAAGATATGGGGTACCCCCGGGTACATGACATCCTCCAACACAGATGGCATACATTCCACCACCAGCTTGCCATTCTTGCTCACTTTTCGCACTGTCAAAACCGATTCTGGCCTTCACTGACAGCCAACATTGCATTACCAGACTCAACACCTGCAACTGTTGTAGTTTCTTGCCAGCACAACAATTACCAACCTGACTCATCCTGCAATTGCAACCTTCACCAGGCCATACTCCATCTAATTGCACTGCTCCACTCCATTTCAGCCCCTTTCTGACTTGTTTATCTTTTCACAATTGCAACTGCAGACTAACGCTTCAACAACAGAATCAATTGAACAACTCCCAACATTGCCTACCTCAAATCCCATTCAGCTCCACAACATCATTCCCTACAGCTCATTCAGCTTACACATCCCTTGTAGCAACACACAAACCCATTTACCATTCCTTGCTCCAATTAAGCTGTAATGACCACCAACACCATGACCAACATCACTGCTGCAAGCAAGTTCAGCTCCACTAGTTTCTTAACTCCAGTTGCTGCTTCAACTCAGGCCATCATTCATTGCTCCCAGCAGTTCCATTCCATTGCAGACTCAAATATCACCCAGTTCTCAGCCATTCCAACTCCATTATTCTATTCCATTGCTACCAACTTCTTCTTTGTCCTTGTTTTGAGTCTCCAGCTGCAACTTATCTCAACAACCAAGCCTCAAGCCATTGTCATTGCACTTCTCTTGTAGCATATCACCAAAAACACAGTAGCTCATACTCAAGCACTTGCCATTCTCATGTTCAACTGCAATCTCCATTTCTGTGTCATACATAACCACTGCAACATCATAACAACCCCATTGTGCAAGCTATTTGATTCCACCAACAAACTATCTAGAGCTACAGCTGCAATACAACTTCTTCACATATTTGAACAACATCAGATGTTATTGCTTCAATCAATCACCCCTACTTCACTGCAGAAAACCCCTAACTTTCTTTTCATGCATCTTGTTGAGCTTCAAATACATTATAGATTCCAACCCTAACTCTGCAATTTCTGATAAAACCCAAATTCGACAACTCAATCTTCACAGCAACAAGAGACTCAAAACACCCATCTCCTTAATCTTCACCAATCTCTTCTGGTTCTTCTCGATTTTTCTTTTTCTGCTTCAGATCCCGTTTCTTCAATTTCTTCTCAAAAACTCTCGAAAAACTTCATCATCATCAGAAGCTTGTTAATCTGAATCTTCTTGTTCTTCTCAACATCCATCTCAATCTCCCACTGAATTGTACTATAAACCTTCCTCTCTATAATGGAATCGTCATCATACAGACAGAGAAACTAATAATGAGAGAAATAAATCTCTCTGAATTTCAAGTCTTGTGTAGGAATATAAAAATGGATATAGCCACCCAGATGAACTTGATAAGGGTTGTTCAGATCATTTGGCATGTCAGTTTCAGGCAACTGACCGCCTATCCGCTTTCTTTCTCAACTGTTAGTTTTAGGCAACTGACAGTTCATTCTTCCGCTCCTTTAGCTGGCTCCATGTATACTCGCATTTGAATTGATCTATTTGCCATTTATGCTCCAAATGGACGTTTTCTCCTTCTTTTGCTCATAATGACTCCATTGCACCTGATAACTCAAAAGTAAACATAAGATACATAATTTACAAGAAAAGTAGCAAAGAAAGCATAAATAATAAATAAATATCAAGGTGTTTACAACACCTATCAACGGTATCAAAAACAAATGCCCAAGCGTCAATCAATTTCTATCCAACAACCAAAGGTCGGATTTACCAACTGATTGAGCTACGCACAACTTGTGATATTTCAATTATATAGAAAATATAATGCGGAAAAGAAATAACACAAACACCAGAAATTTTGTTAACAAGGAAACCACATATGCAGAAAAACCCTGGGACCTAATCCATATTTGAACACCACACTGTATTAAGCCGCTACAGACACTAGCCTATTACAAGTTAACTTCGGACTAGAATGTAGTTGAGCCCTTACCAAGTCTCAAACCATTAAGGTACAGTCGCGTTCCTTATGCCTCTGACTCCCAGCAGGACTCTACGCACTTGATTCCCTTAGCCGATCTCACCCACAACTACGAGTTGCTACGACCCAAAGTCGAAGACTTATAAACAAATCTTTCTCCCACAGATAAGTCTATTCTGATAGATAAATCTGTCTCTCACGGAAGTACCTATGAAGTTTTGTTCTGATTTTTGATAAATCAAGGTGAACAGGAAATAATTGATAATCCGGTCTTATATTCCCGAAGAACAACCTAGAAATATCAATCACCTGACAATAACTTAACTATATGGTAGTAGAAGAAGTTATTGTGGAATCACAAAGAATGAGATGAAGAGCTTTGTGATCACTTTTTATATCTTACCTACTGGAGATAAATCTCAAGAAAATCTTAGAGAAGATAGTACTCAATACGATAGAATAAGTAAGATCAGAACACGCGACTACAGAGAAAATAGTTGGGTCTGGCTTCACAAATCCCAAGTGAAGTCTTCGAGTCGTTAACCATAATGGTTTTGGAAAAACCTAGGTTAAAGGAAAATCGACTCTAGTTGCAACTAGGACAGGAAAGTGTCGTGATTAGGTTTTCCAGTTGCTAGAGTTCTCCCTTATGTAGTCTTTCAAATCAGAGGTTTGCTTTCAATCAATCTAAGATAGCTTAGTAACAACGCATTCAATATTCATCATTAGATGAAAGGGAAAATTAGGGGGAGACCCAAAAAAATATTATTCTCATTGTCAAGCCCACAATTAATTTTAGGTACCGTGACACCCATAATTATATGAAATTATTTAAAATGTATACATGACGGATTATGCATCCGCATGACAGGTTATGCATCAGGGGCATAATTGACAACGCAACTTGGATATAACATATCTAAAAATCCGCGCCTTGGAATTTTACAAATTTTATATCGTTGGAAATCTTTTTGAGAGAGCTACGCAACGAGTACAAACAAGAATATCAATTTTTTGTTTTTCACGAAAAAATCGGAGGTGATCATCATTTTAGGCAAAATTTTCGAAAAATTGATACATAAACATTATGCAACCACCAAAAAGATGCATAACACATTCTGCAGACGCATAACGAATTATGCAACCATTTTCTCCACGCATAACAAATTATGCATTTGGATAACAAAGTTATGCATCTATAACAAGTTATGTAACCATTGTTTTGGTTGATTTTAGTGCGTACATAAAAAAAATTGATGCATAATGCAGTATGCATCCATATTTTACGAATGCATATTAGGTTATGCATCTATTTTCTCGATGCATAAAAGATTGTGCAACAATTTTCTCGATGCATAACGCATTATACAGTCACATTTTCGGATGCATAACAGATTATGCATCCATTTTCTCGAATGCATAACATGTTATGCAGATATTATTATAGGTGCATAACGTGTTATGCAGCCTTTTATTCGATACGCCGATAGTGTTCCGTAATGAATATTGTGGAACATTGTATTGGTGGAACAAATCCAAAAATGACAATAGGACCTAACGGATGCCATAAACAAAAGGGATAAAGAGGACCATGAAATTATAAGGACCTATAAATGACACTAGCAAACCACCAACACCCTGGCTGCAACAACACAAATGGACAACAACAACACTTTCTTCTTTTCTCATTTCAGCCAAAACTTGGTCAGAACCCATGATACTCTTCCAGTCACTCAACCAATCTCCTTGCTTCTCAATTTATCTTCTTATCCTGTCGAGAACAAGCACCAGTCGCTTGAACCATTATCCTGCCAATCTGAGCTTCTAACATATCTCCTAATTCATCTCGATCAAAACTTCCATTATTCTTGGTTCAGGAAATTCTACGAACACCATATGAGCTGAACTGATGGTGTTGTTGTGTGTCAATAATTCCCCATCCGTGGCTCTCTAATTCCTGCAGATTTCAATTCATACACAACCCATTCTCCTATTTCTTACAAGACTTGTAAACTAGTATCAATCATCACCATATACTGTCACATTAAACACAGCAACGGCTCGACTCCAGCCTACACAGTTGTACGTCTCATTAAGCTCATTTCCTGGTTGTTAACTCGAGCCTGAATTAAACCCACTATTCCAAGCCCTTGAAAACTATAAAAATCCATTAATCGTCTCCCCAAAACAGCAGCATCAGATCCCCTTCCTTTAACTGATTCAGTCTTGAATTTCCACCAAACTGTCACCACTAGTCTCCACCTTGAAACAGAATCTTATCCCTTGGTGAACAGCCACAAGAATCATGGCTTGATTGACGGCAGACTTTCTTCTTGAACTTGGTCACAGTCACTGGATACTACAGCAGACACGCAGAAGAATACGAAGAACACAAGATGCCAGTATGAACAAATCTAACGAAAAATCCAATCGAAACAGATGGAACAGTAAAGCGGAGAGGAAGAAGAAAAGGAATCGAAGAAGAACAACAACAAAAAAAAGACCGAAACCTAATTTTATAAACTATGGGTTTGGGAGAAATTTTTTCACCAAAATTGGGTGCGCGCCTGAACTTTTGTGTCGGTGGGTTTCACAGTGACCAGAATCTTAAAAATGGGTGTGGATGTAGTTTTCACTAGATGAAAACCTGATTTAAGATTCAAGCTAAGTTTGCTTAAAACCGAAGCAACATCTCTCCACCATTAGATGGTCTTAGCTTGTTACACCCAAATGAAATATACCTTCATTTAGATATGGGTAACCATACCTAAACATGTATATTGAGTTGGCTCAATAACAGTTAACTGAAGTTAACCATATGAACATTTTTGTCTTAACCACATTCATCTAACACTTCTAGATCAAATATGATGATCAATCAAACATGAAATATAATCAAATGAATCTAATTGTGTTACTCATATAGTTGTTCAATTGTTTATATCTCATAGAAGTATATAAGAACCAATTGAAACAAAATCGGATTGATTCGTAATCGTACAACGTACTTATACCAAAATCAATTCATGAACATTAAGCCACGGTTTGCAAAGATTGCATTCCTTAATTTATTAATGTATTTGTTCATGAGTATGAGAGCATATTTAACCAATTTTAAAACTTTAACCACTAAGTTTGCAAACTGATACGCAAACTGTAGTTCCGGACTTTGGTCTTGTCCAGCCGTTTGCAAACGGGTACCCAAATAGCTGTCCCGGACCTAACTCGGGTAGAATTGTTCGCATACTGGTATGCAAACTTGGTTCCCGGACTTTAACAGTTAAAACCGTTCGCATACTGGTATGCATATTGTGTTGTATCCAGAAAAAGACGACAATGGCTGTCTCACACATACCATAAGTTTATAAGTAACTTTCAAGTGATCAATACGAAACTTTCCGAGTCGACATCAAATGATTGTCTCACACAAATCATGTAAGATGTTTCAAGGAAATTTTCACATGATCATCTTTTGACTTATTATTTAGTTTCCAACAAATAAATTATTTCCAACTAAACTCATCCGGAATAATGATGAACGTAGCTAAAGCAAAAAGCTTCCAACATAAATTTCGAGAAACAAATTAGCGAGATAAACTCGCTCGAAATATCAAATGTGTATAATATAAAAGTCTATATATATATAAGACTTAGTCTCATTAGGAGATATAATAGAATAGACTTCTGAGTGATAGATAAGTTTTAGTCTCCACATACCTTTTGTTGACGAATTTTCTCCAAGCTCTCCTCTGTAGATCTTCGTCTTCAATCGATGACCGTCGTGAAGTCTAAAGCTCAACTACACATTTTATCCTAGTCTGAGACATAGCTATAAGTATACTAGAAATCAAGATTTATAGTTTTGATCACCTAAACTTGACAAACAAGCTTGAGATAGCAACACTGCGAGTTCGACCGAGCGGGCTCTATGATTGGAAACTAGATAATTACGGTGTTATTAATTTTCGATTGATTTGATTGACTAACGGTTGTTGAAACTTTGATTGCACCTGGTTTGTTTATTCTTGAGAATCTTCTCTTCAGATATAAGATTCACTCAAACTAGATCGAAGTATCGACGAGATCTTTAGAACTGTTTGTAGATCTACAGACATCTTGTGATAATCCATTGTTAACAGACTCTGTTTTGTGTGTGATTTATCACAAGAGATTCAAGTGGTGTTGTGCAGGTTATTATTGAAGATTAAAGAAGATTTGAAGACGAAGAATATTTCTCAGTAGTTCTCATATCTTTGTGTGTGCACAAACCTTGATCGATTGGGATCCAAATAGAATTTGATTTATTCGATTGATTAGTTGCGTGAGATCAACATCACTTTATAGTTTCTCTTTGAGATCTATACTGATTGATTGTGAATCTAAACTTAACTGCTTTGGTAGTTATTGGATAGATTCATCTAACCAAGCAAAGGAGTTTATTATATTAAACGGAAGAGCCTTTGCGTATGACTTGAGATATCTTTTTTTTTTTAAAAGAATCAATAGAGTTGTTACCAAAAAGATTTGTTGTTCCCTTACTGTTTGGAATACGATCCAAAGGAATTGTACCAGTGTGTGACCTTCGAAGTCGGAAGCGCAGGGATACTAAGGAAACTAAGTGAACTAGGGGTAGTTTCTTGGTATCAACTATACGAAGTTGGTGTAGATTTGTATAGCGTCTTAATTCTGAGAGTATGCAATTCTGGACTAGGTCCCGGTGTTTTTCTCGCATTTTTTCTCGTTAACAAAACCTTATTGTGTGATTTACTTTTGTTTTCCGCAAATATTTGCTTATATAATTTAAAGTAAATTGCACTTTACGTTAACTCCGATATACTTGATAGTGATCCTATAGAGTTTGGTTAAGCCCGAACCTATTATCAAGTATCACACTTTGGTAGTCATATTGTCTCGATCTCGCATCCATAGAAAATCACACAAAGTGTGAATACCGAAGTTGTTGTATTGTCTTGACTTTGTCCATAGACGATCACACTTGGTAAGAGGATTTATAGGTTGAAACAAAAATATTTTGGTGTATTTGGGTACCCTTGTCTTTTCACCAACCTTATAATTTATGACCAAATACCCATCTCAATTTCTAACTGCTTTAATCTCTTGAAAATCATCCACAACTAACTCATTGCACCACCTCCAACATATACCACCACACATATTGAACTGAAAACTTCCTGAGCATTTATCTAAATCAACAAAACCCATAAACCACTCCCTACTTCAGTTCACCAACTCATCAGTATAGTTCAGCTTCATATACTCTACAAGATCCTTAGCTATCATAACCACAATCTCTATGTAACAAACATCTCTCCTTCTTCAAATATCCTTCTCAGTTTCTTCATCTAAGATTTAGAAACCCATTTCATCTCAAATTCACTGTAACCCTAAATCTATCTCAACAACATCATACTTCTTTCATTACTTCTTCTTCTCCCTGTCGATCTCGAGAACTCACCATATGTCTGCAACTAATTTCAACCATCGAAGACAATCAATACCCTAACATCCTTCCTCAGAGCAGCAGCATATTCATTTTCTCGACCTCAGATTCAAAAGCCAACCTATTTTGATTTCCCGTTCATACACAACAATAATAACATGATCTTCTTTCCTTAATCTCGAATTCATTAGCACCACCAACTATTGTTTCCAACTTCTCGATCTTTTGATGTCTCTCGTTTCTGAATTTCAGATGGCTGTATTAATGAGGTCAGAAGTAAAACTAGAGTTGTCTATGTCCAACTCAAATAAAAAAGTTTTCAAAAATAAAATTCATCCTGGCGGTGATAACAATTCGATGTTGGTGCCTCACCAAATCAGTAAAAGAAACAAAAAGTTTGCAAAAATAAAAACAGAAGGTGATATCGTGACGACTCCAAGATATGATGACAACTATCATGTTATTTCTCTTAGAGGATTGCTCGGTCAAACTCACAAGTGTTGTTATATCAAGCTTGTTGTCAAATTTAGGAGAATCGACTGCTCGGTCGAACTCGCATGCGTTGTTATCTCAAGCATGTTTGTCAATGTTAGTGATCAAAATTATAAGTCTTGATTTCTAGCTTATGTATAGATGTCTCTGACTAGGACATAGATTGTGTAGTTGAGCTTAGTTTTTACGGCGTTCATCATTTGAAGACGAAGAACTACTAAGGGGAGCTTGTGGAACTTCATCGGCAAAAGGTATGTGGAGACTTGAACTCATCTATCACTTGGAAAGTCTATTTCTACTCTATATCCTATATTAAGACATAAGTCATATTACGATATAATTTTCTATATACACATATGAGATTTCAAGTTGAGTTTATCTCGCTTACATATTTCTCGAAATATGTGTTGGCAAGCTTTCGCTTCGACCAAGTTCATCTTATGTCATGAGAAAATTGCCGAGTAACATCTTACATGGTTTTTGTGATACAATCACTTGGTGTAGACTTGGAATGTTTTGATAATGATTATTTCAATATCTTGAAAATTGCTTTGATGCTAATAATATGTGAAAACGACTATTCTCATCCTCTAAGAATGTTTCAATGACTGAAATAAAGAGCTTAGAATCATGTAACCATATTTAGATATAAGCGTATAGTGTGTTCGCACATTTGTGTATAAGTCCAAAACCGGGAACCAAATGTATACATACTTGTGTGTACTAAATGGTTGATGGAGACTGGCTAAGTATGCGTACAAGTACGCATACTGGTGAAAGTTCACGTCCGTGAATTTCTGCTGAGTTTGGAAATCAAAACCAACTCAAACCAGTTACCAAAGTATGCGTATCCGTATGCATACTGGCGGAATGCTGAGTTTGAAAACCAAAACAAACTCAAATCCGGTTACTTAAGTGGTTACTTTCTAAAATCGGTTGTACATGAACCTAAACATTTATAAAATAAGGAATGCAATCTTTGCAAACCGTGGCTATAACCGATTTTGATTCAATTGTGTTCTTGTATACTTCTATGAGAATATAACAATTGAACGGCTCTTTAGCTAGTTTCATTTGAGTCATTTGAACTAGTTATGGTTAAGATCAATGTAGTTAATCTCGGCCGAGATACCGCCGATAATATCGGTTTCGGTGTTTCACCGAGATGCCGATATTGCCGGTATTGGCCGATATTTCGACGATATTGGCCGATATTTCACCGGTATTCGCCGAAATATCGTGTTTCGGTACTCGACCGATATTCACCGAAATCCGATAATGACTACATTGGTTAAGATGAATAAGGTTGATATGAGAGTAATCATATGGCTAACCTCGGTTAACTATTTGTGAACCAACCTGGTGTACACGTTTAGGTACGGTTACATAAACCTAAATGAGGGTACATTTCATTTGTGTGTAACAAGCTAAGTTCGATCTAACGGTTGAAAGATATTAGCTTGGTTGAATAAGGTTTTTCATCTAACGGTGAATATTGAATGCTTTGTTACCAAGGTAACTTAGTTTTCTTGCAGAAAAAGATAACAGATACAAAACCAATGGGTTGCCTCCCATGCAACACTTGGTTTTCACATCTATACCGCGGATCAGAGACTTGAATTTTCTTGCAGAAAACATGTGATAATGTACAACAATGAAATAACAGTGGCAATAATTCCCAGTAGGCGGAAAATAATAATCATATTTTTTTTGTTATTTCTTGGTAAATTTGTTAAGGACCTAATATTTTCAGAATCTGCAGAAGTAAAGATTATACTATATCTGAAGTAGTTTCTACCTGCAATGGTATTATGACTTGGAATTTGAACTTATCAAGAGATTTAAATGAGTTGGACTTAACTGAGCTGTTGCAGCTGCTGAATTTCATCCCTGAGCCAAACTCATTAAATACCAGTGATGATGTCAGAGTTTGGAGAAATGGTGACATTTTCACAGTTTCTGGTTGTCATTCTTCTTTGGATATTTCACAAGGAACTCCATTTCCCTACAAAATTGTTTGGAATCATAAAGTTCTTATGAAAGTATCTTTCTTCATATGGTCTCTTCTCTTTGTTATAATGCTGCTCATACAATGGATAAACTGAAGAATACTATCATTGTGAATGGGTGTTTATTCTGCAAGAAAGATGCTGAATCAAATGACCATATTTTCCAGCACTATGATATTACAAGGAAATTATAGCAGTTCTTTTTGGATTGTTTTAAACTTCAATGGGTTTCTAATGACTGTGTCAAAAACACTCTATGGAAATGGAGACAGAAGAGGAAGAAGAAAGCTAAAAAATGGAAAATTTGGGAGCTCATTCCATTTGCTATTTGGTGGACTGTCTGGCTTGAAAGAAATAGAAGATTTTATCAAGGGAAATATCATTCTTTAGAGAGGATTATTAATGATACTGAGATGTTGCTTTTCAACTGGATTTTGAAGGATGGAGTGTTTATGAACTATTCTCTGGAGATGGTTCTCAACAATTGGCATGCTGCTATCATGTAATTTAGTGTATTCTTCTTAAGTTCTTTGCCAGGCTTTCATGCCTTTGTTTTGTTCTTGTAACCTTACTCAGTGGATATCATATTCTCTATGAATGCCTACGTTTCTCTTAATAAAATTTGCCCTTTCTTGTGTCCGAAAAATAAAAATAAAAATATATATGACATATTTGTGACAATCATAAGTGTGACATATTTTTTTTTCCATCCTTCACTCGCTGTAGACTCGATCGCTCAGCTGTATTACCATAATTGCACGGCCTGTTTGCCAAGCCATATGAGTGGGTTAGCTGTTAGCAACCCCAATAGGAATCCGCCCTGATAAAATCTCTCTCCTGAATAAAAAAAGAAACAAAAAAAGTTATCTTCTCTTTCTTCTTCCTGGCGAGATTGGGGTATACCCAAACTAATTTGGGTATACCCAATAAGAAAAAATCTGGTCATTATGAAGTAAAACCAAGCAACCCCTTAACCTTGTATTTTATAAATGACTAAAATGCCCCCACAAAGATTAGCACTAATTTAATTAAAATGATTAGATTAGTTAAAGTAGTTAGATTAGTTAGTTGATTTTTAAGTTGGGTTTTAGAAATAATTTAGAGAGAGAAGCTGAATGACGTAGTAGAGGAATTTTTTTTTTTTTTTTTGGGGGGGGGGGGGGGTTAGGATTTTAAGAAATTTGTGATATGAGTGATTCAAATCCTGATTTTGTAGTGGGGGAGTCTTCTAACTTTCCTCCTACATATGAGTACTTGTATGATGATCTACCAGACCATGATCAAATGGATTACATGCATGACCCTTGATGAGATCCGGAGATACCTATATAATAACCGCAATCGCACGGTGTCTAACTAGTAGACAGAGGTAAGTACGGGTCGTTCCCACGAGGAGCGGTGGAAATACTGTTATCAATATCACTAATAATCAGAAATGATGTTCTTGAGATTTTTATAACTGAGAAACGTAAAAAGAAATAATAAAATTAAACTAAACTAATAAAAGAAATTCAATGGGAGAGTCGGTAACCAGGATTTTATTGATATACACCACTATTTCCTTGCAAATACTGAAATGAAACATAATTATGAATGTTTTTATTGTTCGTTCTATTGACATCACCTATTATATATATTAGAGTCGCAAATATCACTGGTATACCCTAAGAATAGCACATCAAAAGATTAAACCAAAGCATGCACCATCAAATTGCATCAACGAGAAAGTTATACGAAACTAAATTATAGTTCACAGATAATATATGGCTTTTCTAAGCATAACCCATCAAAGATTTAACGAAGCATGGATCATCAAATAATAAGACAAATGTATTTGTAAAACTATCAATTACGCACATAGGTTTTTAAAACCGGTGAAGCAACAACTTATATTTTCTATCAATCAATAAACATTATTCAAGAATTAATCAATTCAAATCATAATGGTCTAATGCTATATAATCAATTCAAATTAGCCTAATACCCAAAGTGGTTTTAACCCATACAAACCCTAGTTATAATAATCTAGCAAGACATGGCTACGGGTTTCTCAAAACCCATACAAAATAAATGACAAAGAGATAAGAAAGATAAACCAATAACAATCGCGCCGTCACCACGATGAGATCAAGTGCTCTCCCCTTCCTTCACAGCACTTCCCAGCCGCGCCTCCAGACTGAACTCTTCTCTGGCCGTCGTCGCCTCCCAAAAGCACTCAAAACCAGCCTCCCCCCTCTTTTTGTTCTTCCGTTCTTCTCTATATGTAGCTGCTACGGACGTTCAACCTAAACCTAGCAAAAAATTGCTAAAAGGCCCAGCCCAATTACTGTCGATTTCTAATCCGAACCAAGTCCAGTCCTTCCAAAACTTGCAGTTCGACCACAACTCCGGTTTCCGTCTCACTCGAGCACCACCTCCATTGTTCATTCGAGTCAATCACCAGAAGCAAAACAAAACCAATTTTAGTCCCTGTTTTCATTGTCATACATCCACCATCACTTCGGTCCAAGTTTCCCATGCAAAACCCATTTAACAGACCCCTGGTTCAGCTCCATATACTCCCATAACTTAATTGTTGCTGTTACTTTTCTTAATCGGCTGAACCATCGATCGTCTTCATGGGTTTCTCTAGCTATCTCTCAAAACTGCAATGAATCCCAATCTCAGGCCACGTTAATCCCTAGACTCCATCTATCCGTCACTGCCATCTTGTATCACCGAGAACAGATCTCATAGAGTATCGACTGTCTATTTTTATCCATGTCCAAACGAGCTTCTGATTCGACCCACTTTACTTCTTCCTGCAGTCGGCCATCGAATGCAATCAAGCAGCACCGAATCAACTAACAAAAGATTCAGCCAACACCTTTCTCCAAATGTTCCGTCTCACTCGAGCACAATCCCATGAAATCCAGTTGAGCCAGCACATACATCTTTAACTTCTCTTCTCCCGTATGCTTGTTCAATGAGTCCATTCGAGCACCAGAAGTTCAAAGCGCAAACCTGCTCTACGTAGGTACAGCTCCATATCATCAGTGGCATCACCACCAGCTCCTTGTCTCGCTGCGAAGCTGTCACCACCTTCGACATCTCGGCTACAACAATGAACTCCATCTTCTTATCATCTCAGTCACGTAAGTTCAACCAATTACTAGGCACAATCTAGTTGGAACCATTTCAGCTGACTGCAACCATCTCCGTTCATGCATACACAACTTCATATACAGCTCCAGCAAAGCAAAACACCAATTCTGTCCGTCAAACTTTACTTTCTCCCCGTGCATAATACTCGAGCTATCACTGCCATCACATAACATCATGATAAACCAATAACCCATATTCTTTCTCAACTGCATCTTCATCAACACCACAGACTCCTTCATCACGAGCTGTATCATTGCGACAATTAAACATCAGGTCCCTGTGTCGAACTAAACTTCCATTTATTGCTGGTGCAATCGAGACCGCAGAACGCCGTTAATCAACACCATTTCGACTAACACGGGTATCTCAGCAGAATATCCGATCACCGACCTCATATACAACCAGTACAACCAGCACAATCTCACGTCGTAGGCATCTCATCCTCGAAATTCTTCATAATCTCTCTTGCAGCAGCAGACCCATTCCAGACCCACCAAACCGGTAGTTACTTCTTACCCATTCTCGGTCCCAATGAGCAGTCAACACTAACCAATCTCGAATCACCAAGTAACCGCATAGAACCATCAGTTCAGCACCATCTTTATTTGATTGTGGAACCTGTAGAAACCACCATTTGATGCCAACAACTAATTCAGCGATCAAGACTCCGTAATACAACTCAACAATAACCTTTTATAAGAGTTACTTTTATTGCCCTTTGCTTCCAACAACACCACCTAGCTGTTTTTGATAATTTGAGATGTCGTGAGAAATTAGACACGTCTCCCACTTGTTTGTATTGCCTGGGAGACTTGGCGCAGCTCTTCTCTTTCTTTCGTGTCGTGGACTGCACTGTTGGTGTCCATTAGTCGCGAGCGCCATTTAGCTTCCATTTATCCATTTATTTCCCGGGTGATCGAATTCACTTGTACTTTCTACAAAAGCACCAAAATAGTGTCATTAGCCAAAATACCGAGTCCTAGCTAATATAAATATGGGTATAACACTAACGTGCTTATCAACCCTCACTTTTATTTTCCTCAAACTCATGATGGGTATGGAAGTGATGAATATGTTGAGCCAAACGTAGAATCCAATGACCAAGAAGAAGAGAATGGAGCTGCAAATAATCAGGTAGACAACCTACGTGGTGAAGATTGTGATTTTTCCATGCAAATGATGAATTTTGGTTTTTTTCTTCACTTTTTGCTTCCCAGGGTCGGCAAGATCGACGCTTGTCGATCATGCCGACCAAACACGCCGGAGTGGTTTGTAATTGAACAACGTGCCGACTTTTCATGAGCAGTATTCGTGTCGGCAGGGTAGAAAATTGACACCATGTCGACTTTCATTTTACAACACAGAAGTCGTTACTTGAAAATGCTTAAGCCGGCATTTTCAAGTTTTCGAACCTTGCCGACTCTAGTCTGGTCGGCACTGTTAAATTTTTCTTACGTGTCGGTTGTTTTGTTGTCGGCAGGGTTTTATATGTCGACCTTGCCGACTTTGGTAATATATATCAACTAACTTTTGATGTTTTGTAGATTGTTGCATTGGTACCGATGACGGATCATCATCAAGCTCAAAAAATTAGGGGTCTTGATACTTCCGCACATTACGCTAATGATTTGGAATGGGATGATAAAAATGACGCGGTCAATTGGATTGTTGAGAAAGCCAAAGAGAAGATGTGCATTCTAGTGAAAAACACCCAACAAAAATCTACGCGTTTTGAAATGGTATGCGAGTGTTATGGGTCGCCGGAGGAAAGTCACAAGAGAAAGGGTTATGTGTATGATAAGAAGACGACTGGGGTGTACAAGACGAAGTCCAAGAAGTGTGGATGCCCATTCAAGATTATTTTTTGGAGGAACAAAGAAACCGACAACGTGTGGAGAATGAGTAGAGTTGATGTTGGTTGGCATAACCATAAAGATCCGTAAACTCTTGTTGGGCATTGTCAAGTTTCCAAGTTGAAACCCCACGAGTTCGAACAAGTAAGAACAAGTTGGGGAATTAAACCAAGTAAGCTCCTAAGTAAGTTCAAGAGGGATGACCCGCGTAACATTTCTTCATTGTCTACAATTTATGCGGCCAAGGCAACTATTAAAAGAATTGAATGGGATGGAAGAAAGGTGATGGAAGAATCACAATGGTTAATATACAAATACAACTACACGGTGAGACACCATGAGTCATCGAAGGGGAAGGTGGATCGTATTTTTCTTGCGCATCCCGATATGATTCAATTGGCGCGTTGCTTTTACCAAGTTTTGTTCATGGATTTTACTTATAAGACGAATAGGTACAACATGCCTTTGTTGAACATTGTTGGACAAACCTCTGATAAGCAATCGTTCACGGTGGCATGGTGTTTTATGGATCGTGAGAATGATGATAGCTATATTTGGGCATTGGAAACTTTGAAGCTTCTCTACCACGAAGACGAAACTCCCGGGGTTATAGTCACCGATAATGAGCATGCAATAATGAACGCCGTGAGGATAGTCTTTCCCAATGCACACAATTTCCTTTGCACTTGGCATATACAATGCAATCTTAAAAAGAATTGTAGAAGTCATATCCAAAAACTGAAGGCAAAGAAAGGAACTAAACGTGTCAAAGAGGAAGATGAACGTCTCAGCAAACCAACTAAAGAGGAGCGAGAGAAGGAGAAAGAGAAAGAAGACGAAGAATGGAAAGAAGGTGGGATCAAGTTTGGGTTATTCATGAAAGTGTGGGATAAGGTGGTTTGGTCGATGAGTGTTGCAAGATATGAGATAAACTTGAAGGAGTTCGAGGAAGATTGGGGGACTAATTACCCCAAACTAGTGGAATATTGCAAGAAACAATGGTTGAGGCCACACAAAGAGAGGTTTGTGTATGCTTTTACTTACGACTATAAACATTTCAAACTTGAATCCACAAGTATGGTAGAGCAAGCTCATGGGAGACTAAAAGGTCTACTTTTCACAAGTCAAAATGGGATTGTGACGGTGCAACATGCTATCCATGAGTACACTAATAATGATATCAACAAGATAAAAAAGCAATTCCAAGAAAGTATCTTCCGGAAGTTGAGGGAGTTTAAGGAGGATAATTGGATGCTTGTTGGTATACATTGCAACGTCTCACATTGGGCAATACGTTTTATGATGAAACATCTCGCTTTGTTTAAAAAGTATGACGATCCGAGCACTCCTTGTAAGTGTAGGATAATGAAGGCTATCGGACTTCCATGTCGTCATATGCTTGGTAGGTATAAAACTCCCATTATTCTTGATGATATCGATCCTTATTGGAAGCAATTATCTTTCAAACCGGCTCCAAGAAAATATCCCGGTGAAGAGTTTGGCGACATGGACCTTGGGAGAATAATCCTCTGAAAGTACCCCAAGTTGAATAGGTTGGACAAACAAACTATGAAGCACAAGTTGATGCCGATTGTTTACCCTTTTATGGAAGAACTTCAAGAACCGGCGAAACAAGATCCAGCGGGTAGACAACCTACCACAAAGACGAGGGCGTAAGAAAGAAAACAAATTAAAGAGTATTTGAGTACAAAATGCGATCAATTCGAAAGGGAACAAATTAAAGAGTATCTGAGTACAAAGTGCGATCAATCCGAAAGGGAACAAATTAAAGAGCATTTGAGTACAAAGTACGATCCATCCGTACATGTTTATACCGAGGCGCAATACAAGGAGGAACCCGCTAAAAAGAAAAGAGGTCGTCCGCGGAAGGAAATAACTACACCAACGGTTTCAAACTTGAATCCAAATGGCACTCCACTTCTTGAGAGTCAAGCAAGTGTGGAATTTGTTGGAAAGGAAAGGGGTCGGACAAGGAAGGATTCAACTACACCAACGGTCTCAAACTTGAATCCAAATGGCACTTTACCTCTTGAGAGTCAAGCAAGCCAATGAGATGTTGCGAAGAAAAGAGGTCGTCCAAGGAAGGTAGCACAACCGGTGTTGCAAGAGTATCGCGTACAACTCCCTCCAATTATTCAAGAGTTCGTTATTGGTACCGACGACGTCCCAAAAGATGGAAATTGTGGGTTTCACGTTGTCTCGCAAAAATCGGGACACCTAAGTGGAGCGGTTGAGGAGAATCTCACCCAATGCCAATACATAAGAAAGAAGATGGCCGCCCGACTAGAAAACGACAAGGAGTTTCATATCTCAATGATGCTAGAAGGTTCCATGGAGGACAAAGAAGCAACTTTTAAAGATTTGCTAACTAGTGTTAAAGGCCCGGAGGGAAATGCACTGGTCAAATGGGAGCATTGGTTGAGAATGCCGGAGTGTGGCCATCTATTGGTGGATACGTGGAATTAAGTGGTACATTTTTTTAGTAAGGGACTATCTATAGTATTTTCACCGGAACATGCGGTTTGCGAGGATCAACTCAAGCATAGAAGAATTGTCATGGCTTTGGTGGATAAAAATCATTTTATTGGTCTACAACTTAACAAGGAATGTCCATTACCTCCTTTTTGTAGGTTTAGTTTTTGGGAGAAGTTCACAAACAACAAGAGCAAGGAATGGATGAAACTTTATGAGGAAAACATGGACCTTTGGAATGTTTTAGATGAGTCTAGGGAATGTCCCATAGATTTGACTAAACTCCCTCCAAAGATTTGAGTGATGATTGATTATGGTAGGAACTAAGGAATCTTTTTGGAGTACTTTTGTAATCGCATTCATGTTTTGTGTAATGTACTTTGGCGCACTACAAATGAATAAAATGGATGTGGTTTTTTTTTTTTTGTGTATACTCCTTTGGTTGGCATTGTATTTGTCACACGACCCTGCCGGCCCTCCCAGGGTCGGCATGTTATTAATTAATCAGCTGCACAAGTGACCGCATGAAAGCACAGAAAATAGGCCCGGACGGTCGACAAGGTTTTTCCCTCTTACGGTGCCGACTGTCCCAGGGTCGGCAGGGTCTTGGTTTCGTCAGGTTGCCGACTTTTATATGGTCGGCATGGTTTTTGAGGTTAACAATGCCGACCAAAACAGACAAAAAAAACTTGTTTCTGGATGTTCTCGTTTTACTAAGTCGACAAGGTTTATGAGTAGAAACCTGCCGACCATATATTCATCGGCATGGTGTTTAAACTCTTAAGTGTCGACTGTGAAAAAGCCGACACGCTTTTAATTTAGTACAATGCCAACTGTCATCGAATACAAACCTTAATTAAAGCATACAAACGTTAAAAACTTAACCCTAACACATTTGGGACATAAATAATATCTTTTTCCGGTACACAATTTCTTAGGAGAGGTAATTAACATCATCTTACCGTCGCAACATGGATCTGTGCATGGTAGAAGGTTGATTTTAGCAACTTCATCTTCATATGGAGCTAGGCGTTCATCTATCCAATAGAAAAACCCACAACAAGTGCATTTTGAAGCATACAACATATGCATCTCCTACTTGCAGACTTTCATGAGAAATAAGAATCCCTTACAACCTTCAATAGTGCATTTGTTTCCTTGAAAGGGACAATCGTTTGCAAAATGACCACTTAGTGTACAAAGACTACAAATATTTGGTTGTGTTGCACTTGAAACTTCCATTCTTTATGCAAGGTTGAAGATGAAGTTGAGAATGCTTTTATAATAACAACACACCTAATATCTTGATTTTGAAATTTATAGTCGTTGAGCATTCAATGGCTTGTACTTTTTACCTAAAAAGTGCAACTAACATTTAAGTCGACAAGGTCGAGATTTCAAACCATGCCGACCACCACTCCCTGGCAGCATTGTGGCATATAAAGCCTAGTATGGTCAGCAAGGTAGAGTTTACACACTATGCCGACTCAATAAAACTCTAATATTGTCTAAAACTGCACAAAAAAGAATAAGTTCTAAAGCAACTGAAACTAAAAATTAACATAAGTTTAACAAGTCTAAAACCATAATCTAAGAGTTAAAAACAAACATAATGTAAGAGTTCAAACCACAATCTAAGTTTCTAAACCAAGTGAAACATAATAAAGTTTAAGAATTTCATGGATCATTCTCATTGTTGTTATCTTCCTCCCCATCACTAACTTTGTCACCATCACTAGCTTTTGCACCAGCATCAACTTTTGCTTTCCCCTTATCTGGACCTATGTAGTCACCGACCTCATTGTAATAGGGGTTCACTGATGTCGTTTTTACAAGTTGTAGTAAAGTGGTAATAAAGGTTGTCGTTCACTCAGACTTGTAAAGATTGATTTCAGACTTAATAATAAAAATATATACAAAAGATGTCACAATATCGAGAGATACTAGGACTCAGGATTCCACCAATTCTTATATTCATGTGGTTCAACTAATAATTCTAGACATTCATAGCTCAAGTAATTGACTCTAATTTATTGCCGAAAGTAGATTTTTAAAAGATTAATTGTAAATCACAAGCATGACGCATCAAAAGTACTAAAGCTAAGCATACGTCATCAAACGAAATCACAACTAATTAGTGAAAATCATAAAACAATTAAATCAAGTGCAAAAAGTCATAAAAGAATTAAATAGAATTACCACATGCGTAAAGAATGGCTTCCTCCGTCATCCCAGTGTTGGGGTTTAGCTCCTCATGCTCAAAACACGCTCAAAATAATAACGCATGGCTGAATAGGTGTTTTATTGAAGAAAAATCGACTTTGTAACAGATATAATCTTACGAAGTCACCGTCTGAAGGAACCCTAACTGAACTGTTGCAAACTTAATATAATTGTTGGAAAAATTGTTACAAAGGCTTAGAGTTTGAAAGTATAGGTCACGGATTCTGCGACTTTCCTTAAGTGCTGTTCTTTGTTCTTCTTCCTCCTCTTGCCTGTATGTTCTCTGCAACTTGTGATTTTGCTCTGCAATGCTCCTTAACCTCCCCCCAAGGTCTCGACCCATCTTTTTAGGACTTCCCGCGGCTCTTATATACACCTCCAGACCAATAAAATCTCGAGAAAATCTTTGGAATATATTTTTTTCTCTTCCGTTCACTCCAAGTCACGGGAATATCTCCCTTTCTTTCCTCTGTTGGCTTCTGTGCTATCAGAATCTTTCCTAAGATATAGTTGCGGCTAGTAGAAGATATCCTCTCTTCCCATTCCCACGTAACTTCCTTCATAAACCAAAAATACCCGATATACTCTCCACCTCCCTGTTTTACTCTAGCCCGTGTAAACTTCTTTCTTTATCGAGTCTCAAACACGTACGAACCCTGACTCGAGCTAACAGGCCCATACTAACTTGGTCCGAAGAAAATCCATGACAAAATCTCGTCTAAATCCAACTCAGGAAGTTCTCAGGTGAATATTATTCTTCCCGCCTCTGTGTAGCTTGGTCTCGATGATAAAGCCAATTAAAGTCGCACAAAACACCCATAACTGCTCAAGATACTCCAAGAGGATTATCCCAAACCAAAACAACGATTGAATCTCGTTAAACACCTTCCAAATTTCGAACCCTAAACTCGTTCTCGCCGCCAATATTTTCCCGCCAATTTTTGGAATTTGAATTTGAGAAGATGAGTGCCCCATATCCTCTCGATGGGGTGCCGATAGCGAGATGTCTTTGGTGATGCCCTGGGTGCCCCTTAGTAATTTGGGTACCCCTTATCCGTAGTGAGGGTCCGAATATCATGTTTCCTCCGGCGCAACTTTTCGAGCCGAATTTTCCAAAATGTTTATTGACCAAAAATACCTACACACACATAAAACACCATAATAAGTACAAAAACGAGCACTATCAATATATAGAATTGAGATTAAATCAGACACAAAAATGTGTCTATCAAATACCCCCAAACTTATTATTTGCTCGTCCTCGAGAAAATCAAAGAAAATAAAATCCTAACTCACCATGCATGCAGCATCATCGATTGCATTTAGCGTATGCAATAAGCCTTTAAACCCCTAGGTGGCCCTAGTGGCCGAGTTATAGTCTCGGGAGGGTTTACCGAGAGGTGTACCCACAAAACCTTTACACTCCGACCCTAACTATCTACGCGAGAACCTTGGAAGGCACTAAAGAATCTCCTTGGTTGGCATACTTATTGACTACGGGAGGAAGTACCCCGATGCGAAATTCCAATTCTTTGTACACGAGTTTGCACTCGAAATACTAAAATACATATATAAGTCACGAGCTCTACTCGGATAGTCGCACTATGGACATCAATACCCGGAGTCAAAACTAATCACATGGATAGATCAAGAAGATGGAAATAGAAAAACATAGATGGTTTTGATGTTTACTAAGTGATCGATGTTTCCCATATCTCTGTCTCAAGGCCTCCGCCAAAATGAACCTATCCTAATGGACCGAGATACTAGTCGACTAATATCAACACAACTGGCATATACAAGGGAACCAAAGTGGTCGACAATCCTAATTCTAGATCAACACGTCCGGCATATACAAGGGAACCAAATGGTCGATTTATTCACCGAACATTAATATATTTTTTTAACTCGCATAATTAGATCTTTTGGATCCAAGCGCATGCTTCTTGTCACAGATTACATGATAGTTCCCGTGGATCCCGCATTTCACGCTTGTTTAGGCGACGGAGACAAGGGGAAAACACACACATATTGCTATTCCCAAGTGTTAATTTTTTTCCGTTTGGTCTAATGGTCTCGGTCTCACTTTTTTTTTTTTTTTTTTTTTTTTTTTTTTTTTCAACATTTTTCAACTTTTTCATTTTTTTTTTTTTTTGGGTATCTCAATCACTCTAATTCACCCTAGCATCGGTAACAACTTGATTCGTGGGCCCCACCTAATCACTTAGAGAAACATAGTTTAAAAAAAACAAAATAAAAATAAAAACAGAAGTGAAAAGGACTCAACGAGATTGGTGAAACTATCATGTTATTTCTAACACCCGAGCTCGTGCTTTTATGAATAGACTCTTTAGATGTTGCCATCTAATCGATTGGTTCCTCAACTCCTACAACCAAAATGCTTCCATCCACTTAGATTGGTTAGTGCCATCCTTAATAAGCATAAATTTCTAGGCTGCGGAGTTTAACAATGCAACTAAAACGTTTTTCCCATACCCCAAACTTAAATCTAACATTGTCCTCAATGTTCTAAAGATAAAATTAAAAACATGAACAAGGAGAAACTGTTACCATTTGAAGTAAAAGAGTTAAGGAAAGATATTACCGTGTCGCCTGAATATTGGGTTACCTCCCAAGAAGTGATGAGTTTAACGTCTTCAGCCAGACTAAGAAGGGATTAGTCACCTCATAAAATCATAAAGTAATAGCCGAAATATCTGTGGGTCATAAAAACCAAATAAAGCTACCACAAATAAAAGGAATCTGCAACATGCCAAGAAAATTAAATAAAGCACACCCTTGTCTAGTTTCCTGTTTAAGACAACTACATCTAGCTGTGGTTCAGGTTCAGGTTCTATAACTGGATCCAAATAAAATATTTTCATGGGTTGGATTTCCTCGAGGCTAAGATCCGATTTAGGTATTAGAGTCTGAAAATACTCAAGTAAAAACTTAGAAGCACATAATAATAACCTAAATAACTGTGGATCCTTAAAGTCAATCAGGTTTGACTCACACAATTGACCACGATGAAACTGGCGGTCAATCTTAAGCAAATGTGTCATTTGTATTCTCCTAAAGTACTTAGGTTTAGTCTCAGAACTTAATAACTGACACATTTTGAACTCATACGTTCCCACTGGTTGAAAAATATTTGGTGGGAAAACAAAATCAATCTGGGTCTTATAGCCTGGGTAAACCACATCAACCAGAGGATGGGTTTCTAACAACTGAACTTCCCTATGGACATTACTAGGTTCAGGAAAACGTGTATGAAGATAATCTTTTAAAATGGTTGAGGCACATATGTCAAGTCCCAAGTGAGGGACCTTTATAAGAGTTAAAGCACATGGAGAATGATAATCACCCCCAAACTTAGAGTTTTCAGTGTCTCTAGAAAGACTAGTCACAACTTCCCTAATTTCAAGGTCATCCGATTCCCGAAATGGTCAATTGATTCTTCTAAGTCAGGGTTCATCCTCACCCATCTCTACGAGTTCATTTTCTTTGTCTACGACTAATGTTTCTAAATCGCTAGACTCTAAAACGGTATTCTCATAATAAACTCGTTCCTCTAAACCATAATCGGCTTCGTAATCATAAGGAAATACTACCTCGTCTAAAACGGTGGTACCTCTAGTCAAATCCTCGTCCTTTTGAATAGGTGAATAATTATTAAAATTATTTGGATTTGAACTACAAATAATATTATCATTGCAAAGCTCAATTGGAGTAGCAAATTCACGATCACTATGCCTACTTATTTCAAATTCTTCATCAACACTATCCTCATCATAATCATCATTATAATAACATGAAAATGATTGAACCTCATCTAAACAAGTAGTGTTACCAATTTTATCCTCGTCATCTTGATTATGCAAATAACTATCCTCATTTTCAAAGGTACTATTGGAAACACTATATTGGAAACTAAGCCTATCTTGAGCAACTCTTTCCTGGGCCTCTAACAACATTTTCTGAGTCGATTCACATGACTTCCGATTTGATCTAGGAAAGAAGGTTCACACGTTTCATTGCTTTCGTCCATAACTAAGTTATTCATCTCGTCCGAACTACTTGTCGACTTAAGTATCTTTTGTGCTGACTCAGCTAACTTATGTGCGGACTCTAGTAGAGAGGAATTTTGCTCGTATGACCGGTTGGCATGTGGATAGTAATTGGGCTCATCATGGTATGAGCCATAACCTTGAAAAGGCTGATGTTCCCAACCACTATTCACACTATGGTCAAAGTAGTAACGTCCATTTTGAAACTCACGGATATTCGTTGTATTGGCTATTGTAATACCGATTCGACATTCTATTCGCGAGGGTGTGAGTTGTCACACAAAATAAAACCCACCGACAGGGATTCGTGGGTGGATAGAGTCTTACCTCCCATACCAGACGGGCGATGAACCGTTGAAGTCGACTCAGGCCACCGACTCCGATGTCAGTGTACGAACCCGAGGGGCCGAGACAGTATCGTAACTGTCGTCCTTCCCTGAAAACAGTTTATATTTAACCTCAACCCTTCCTTAGGGTTTTAAAAATATTGTCCAAGTCCAAAAAAAAATAAAGTCCAAAAAGTGTCCGAAAATAAAAAGAAAAATTACAAAAAATACAACCCTATTTACAGTTTCTAAAAATAAAACAAAATAATTATATACAAAATCTTCTTCTTCACTCCTTTTGGATTCCTCTTTTATTTCCTTCTTTGGCGATGCTTTCCTTTTATAGCCCTTTTTTCTTTCCTTGTAGCTTCACTCCAAATCTGAAAAGAATCGAAAAATACCAAAACGCGTAAAAAAGAACAAAAAATAATAAAAATAAAAAGAAACCTAAAACAAATCTAAATACAAGTCCGCGTCGGCGGCGCCAAAAATTGATGTGATTTTAACAAGTTGTAGTGTGTGGTAAGAAAGAGTTCGTTCAACTCAGACTTGTAAAGATTTGGTTTCGGAAAATACTAAAAAACAAAGAAAATATATACACAAGATGTCACAATATCGAGAGATACTAGGACTCAGGATTCCACCAATTCTTATATTCATGTGGTTCAACTAATAATTCTAGACATTCATAGCTCAAGTAATTGACTCTAATTTATTGCCGAAAGTAGATTTTTAAAAGATTAATTGTAAATCACAAGCATGACGCATCAAAAGTACTAAAGCTAAGCATACGTCATCAAACGAAATCACAACTAATTAGTGAAAATCATAAAACAATTAAATCAAGTGCAAAAAGTCATAAAAGAATTAAATAGAATTACCACATGCGTAAAGAATGGCTTCCTCCGTCATCCCAGTGTTGGGGTTTAGCTCCTCATGCTCAAAACACGCTCAAAATAATAACGCATGGCTGAATAGGTGTTTTATTGAAGAAAAATCGACTTTGTAATGAGATATAATCTATTCTGAAGTCACCGTTACTGAAGGAACCCTAACTGAACTGTTGCAAACTTAATATAATTGTTGGAAAAATTGTTACAAAGGCTTAGAGTTTGAAAGTATAGGTCACGGATTCTCACGACTTTCCTTAAGTGTTTGTTCTTTGTTCTTCTTCCTCCTCTTGCCCGTATGTTCTCTCGCAACTTGTGATTTTGCTCTGCAATGCTCCTTAACCTCCCCCCAAGGTCTCGACCCATCTTTTTAGGACTTCCCGCGGCTCTTATATACACCTCCAGACCAATAAAATCTCGAGAAAATCTTTGGAATATATTTTTTTCTCTTCCGTTCACTCCAAGTCACGGGAATATCTCCCTTTCTTTCCTCTGTTGGCTTCGTGCTATCGAATCTTTCCTAAGATATAGTTGCGGCTAGTAGAAGATATCCTCTCTTCCCATTCCCACGTAACTTCCTTCATAAACCAAAAATACCCGATATACTCTCCACCTCCCTGTTTTACTCTAGCCCGTGTAAACTTCTTTCTTTATCGAGTCTCAAACACGTACGAACCCTGACTCGAGCTAACAGGCCCATACTAACTTGGTCCGAAGAAAATCCATGACAAAATCTCGTCTAAATCCAACTCGGAAGTTCTCGGGTGAATATTATTCTTCCCGCTTCTCGTGTAGCTTGGTCTCGATGATAAAGCCAATGCGGTCGCACAAAACACCCATAACGACTCTGTTATACTCCAAGAGGATTATCCCAAACCAAAACAACGATTGAATCTCGTTAAACACCTTCCAAATTTCGAACCCTAAACTCGTTCTCGCCGCCAATATTTTCCCGCCAATTTTTGGAATTTGAATTTGAGAAGATGAGTGCCCCATATCCTCTGATGGGGTGCCGATAGCAGATGTCTTTGGTGATGCCCTGGGGTGCCCCTTAGTAATTTGGGTACCCCTTTGCGTGGAGCAACTCAAGCATAGAAGAATTGTCATGGCTTTGGTGGATAAAAATCATTTTATTGGTCTACAACTTAACAAGGAATGTCCATTACCTCCTTTTTGTAGGTTTAGTTTTTGGGAGAAGTTCACAAACAACAAGAGCAAGGAATGGATGAAACTTTATGAGGAAAACATGGACCTTTGGAATGTTTTAGATGAGTCTAGGGAATGTCCCATAGATTTGACTAAACTCCCTCCAAAGATTTGAGTGATGATTGATTATGGTAGGAACTAAGGAATCTTTTTGGAGTACTTTTGTAATCGCATTCATGTTTTGTGTAATGTACTTTGGCGTACTACAAATGAATAAAATGGATGTGGTTTTTTTTGTGTGTATACTCCTTTGGTTGGCATTGTATTTGTCACACGACCCTGCCGGCCCTCCCAGGGTCGGCATGTTATTAATTAATCAGGCTGCCGGCTGCACTGCATGAAAGCACAGGAAAATAGGCCTGGGACGGTCGACAAGGTTTTTCCCTCTTACGGTGCCGACTGTCCCAGGGTCGGCAGGGTCTTGGTTTCGTCAGGTTGCCGACTTTTATATGGTCGGCATGGTTTTTTGAGGTTAACAATGCCGACCAAAACAGACAAAAAAAAACTTGTTTCTGGATGTTCTCGTTTTACTAAGTCGACAAGGTTTATGAGTAGAAACCTTCCGACCATATATTCATCGGCATGGTGTTTAAACTCTTAAGTGTCGACTGTGAAAAAGCCGACACGCTTTTAATTTAGTACAATGCCAACTGTCATCGAATACAAACCTTAATTAAAGCATACAAACGTTAAAAACTTAACCCTAACACATTTGGGACATAAATAATATCTTTTTCCGGTACACAATTTCTTAGGAGAGGTAATTAGCATCATCTTACCGTCGCAACATGGATCTGTGCATGGTAGAAGGTTGATTTTAGCAACTTCATCTTCATATGGAGCTAGGCGTTCATCTATCCAATAGAAAAACCCACAACAAGTGCATTTTGAAGCATACAGCTGATATGCATCTCCTACTGCAGCTTTCATGAGAAATAAGAATCCCTTACAACCTTCAATAGTGCATTTGTTTCCTTGAAAGGGACAATCGTTTGCAAAATGACCACTTAGTGTACAAAGACTACAAATATTTGGTTGTGTTGCACTTGAAACTTCCATTCTTTATGCAAGGTTGAAGATGAAGTTGAGAATGCTTTTATAATAACAACACACCTAATATCTTGATATTGAAATTTATAGTCGTTGAGCATTCAATGGCTTGTACTTTTTACCTAAAAAGTGCAACTAACATTTAAGTCGACAAGGTCGAGATTTCAAACCATGCCGACCACCACTCCCGGGCAAGCATTGTGGCATATAAAGCCTAGTATGGTCAGCAAGGTAGAGTTTACACACTATGCCGACTCAATAAAACTCTAATATTGTCTAAAACTGCACAAAAAAGAATAAGTTCTAAAGCAACTGAAACTAAAAAGTAACATAAGTTTAACAAGTCTAAAACCATAATCTAAGAGTTAAAAACAAACATAATGTAAGAGTTCAAACCACAATCTAAGTTTCTAAACCAAGTGAAACATAATAAAGTTTAAGAATTTCATGGATCATTCTCATTGTTGTTATCTTCCTCCCCATCACTAACTTTGTCACCATCACTAGCTTTTGCACCAGCATCAGCTTTTGCTTTCCCCTTATCTGGACCTATGTAGTCACCGACCTCATTGTAATAGGGGTTCACTCCAGAAAAGTCACCTGCCCTGAAAAATATTCTTGGATCAACCTCCTCTCCTTCCTCCTCTGATGATGTGTATTCAACATAGTTGAGGGGATTGCTAGGACTGTGCATAAACCTTAGGAATTATTCAGGATCTTTCTTACCCATCAGAAGTAACTTTCTTACAGGGCAATTCTCTTCAGTTTCATCTTTAGGATCTTCTAAATTGGGATAAATTCCGTCAATAAATTCTAATAGCTCTTCTGCAGTTACCGTACAAGGTAGATTATTTTTTTTTCCTCTGGGAACCTAAACCATGCACAAATAAAAGATATGAAATTTTACACACTGAAAGATGGTTCTGGTCATATGGTCGGCAAGGTCGAGAATATATACATTGCCGACTAATACTTACTCGGCATGGTTGTAATCATATACCAAGCCGACCAACACAGAGTCGGTAAGATCCTATACAAGAAAGATGCCGACGGTTAACTTAGGAAATTAAGGTTTCTGTGACCTAAAGTCGGCATGGTACAAGTCGAAGACAATGCCGACCAGATGTAAGTCGAATGGGTTTGTTATTATACCCTGCCGGCCCTGGTTATCGTCCAATAGTCGCAATGGATG
Organism: Papaver armeniacum; assembly: GCA_023531295.1. Taxonomy (NCBI): domain Eukaryota; kingdom Viridiplantae; phylum Streptophyta; class Magnoliopsida; order Ranunculales; family Papaveraceae; genus Papaver; species Papaver armeniacum. The sequence goes on along the minus strand of JAJJWW010014300.1, from coordinate 551,839 downwards.
TTATGAAAAGTCGGCAGGTTATTCATCTTGAGACCATGCCGGCTTTTACAAAATACCAATGGTCGGCGTGGTTTTAAATTATCGACATTGCCGACCAAAAATCCTGAAAATCATAATTTTCGATTTCTAACCTAATATAACAATCATATAACACATCAGAATAACGGGTTGAGTTTAGAAATCATTTACAGTCTTATTTTCACCGGTGGAGGTTTTTTTTTCAACATTCTCAGGGATTGGATTTTCGGGTTTGCTAGTTCCAACTTTTTCCTTATCTTTTCCCTATGATTTGGATCTTCTCATATTACCTGTTGAATCTCTCTTGCTACTGGATCAAACCATTTTTTGTAGAATATCAAAATTTAAATTTTTGGTTGATTTTGGTTAATGGAATAAGCAGTGAAGGAACTAGAAAATGAACGGTGGGGTGGCTTGAAAACAACTTGTCTTAACTTGGGCTGGCTTAAGCCTATTGTTTAGGCTTGATCTTTGTCAACCAAAAACAAATACACTATAAAAATGTAAGTATTTTTAGACTTTGGGCTGGCTTAAGATAAGAGAAGATGAAGGAAGGAGAAGATGAGAGAAGATAGATAGATTAGAGAAGATAGATTAGAGCATCTCCAATAGAGGGTGAAGGTTTTATTTTTTTTTATGCCACGTAGGATTTTAGACCCTCATTTACATTAAACTCATCTCCAACAGTGGGTCCTATTAAGTAGGAAGGGTGTCAAAATAAATATGAAGGTCTTGGAGAAAGTCTTATTTAGACCTTGGGAATGACCTCCATGTCATCTTTTTAACCATATTTTAAATTTTTACTTTTAAATAATTTTTTCTAAACCAATAGGGAAAGGGAATCAATTTTATCATTATCCAGAAAAACAAATCCTCAACTGTTGGAGATAGTCTATGAGAAAAGCGTTGTTATTTTTTCCACACATATATGACCCCATAAATAAGGATCTAAATAAAAAATTCCACGTAGGATTTTTAGCACCCACTGTTGGAGATGCTCCAATGCTAGAGGTCAAGGTCATCCTATGTGGATGTCTTATTTATACCTTTTGGATGTGGGTCATTTACTATAGGACAAAAAATAATAAAGAGAAAGGCTTTTTACCTAAAATCCATCTCCAATCCCCAAGGTCATATCTTACACTTTTTGTCTAAATCTAGACACAAAAAATGATGTGGACTTATGACCCAAGGTCATGAAGGAAGTCTTATTTAGACTTTCTCCTTTACCCCAACTTTAGCCATGTCATCTTACCTATAATTCTCACCTTTGTATTGGAGATGAAACTTTGGTGAAAAAAAGTATTAAATCCTATGTGTCATACTAATTTAAGACCTCTACCCCTTGCATTGGAGATGCTTTTGGAAGAAGATTTAACGTTTTTTAGTTTTTAAGTTTAGAATTTAATTTAAGTCAATTAGTGGGTAATAAAGTAACTTCATCCTGTTTTGACCTTCCCAATCTCGCCAGGTTCTTCTTCTCTTATTTGGCAACTCTCCGATATTTTTTTACCAATCCAGAAGTTGAGAAATCTCGGCGTCGGATGAATGGAAGATGCTCAAATCTTTTGATTCCGTTTCCAATTTCGTGGTATGTGTAGGAGAGTTTGAGATTCATAATTTCATATGTTCAAGATTTCTATGATTTGAAGGAGAATAGGTTGGATTTATGAAGAAAAGATTCTGGATTTATTGATCTATAATATGATTTCTGACTAATGTATATGGTTTCTGGTTTCTAGTAATTTTAGTGAGAAGATTCGATTTTTGTGGTTGATTTTTAATTGTAAGAAGTAAAGGTTGGAAATTTATGCTCAGCTCGTCGTACTCCTTTCAATATCAACGAGGTAAGGTTGGATTTCTATGTCTTATTTCTGATTCTTAAGTTTAGGAAGGAAAGCTTCGATTTTCATGCTGTGCTGGTTGTTCGTCTTATGATTTCAAGTCGTAAAGGTGGATTTCTGTGTTTGATTCCAACGCTACATCTATTCCTTGATACTTGGTGATTCCAGAATGGTTAGATAAAAATACCAATGCGGAGCTATTTACACTGGAGCCATAGAGAACCATTACTCTCATGGATTTTTTCTTGCGCATCCCAGGGTCTGATTTATGCAAGGGTTAACTCTCATCAACTGCTCTTTACTCAATGCTATCAAGTCTTTCTTAGTTTATTATCACCCCCCTTGTATTGGTAGTTTAAAATACTCTCCACGTCCCTGCTGCTGAGATGGTAAAGAAGCTTGCCTCCATCGCGAAGCCATGCCTGAACTTATTTACATTAGACTTAGCAGGTTTAGTTCATCGGTGAGTGAACTTCTTGCGTCGAGGTGCACAAACATGTAGGGTTGAGTGCTGGTTGTATGATCTGGTCTGCTATTGTACTTGCTCTACAAGCACCTGGTAGTGGTAACTTCACTTTACCAAGTTTAAATTCGAAGAACTCCAGTATATCTAGCTGGATAAATTCTGATCTTTCATGATTTCTGAACGCTATGCAACACAAGTCTAGTTCTTAAGCCATTCTGTGAAGATTGTACTGAATAGACGAGATTTGCAACTTTTCAATGCTTGATCTTTGGGTCTGAAAAAACCACCAAGTTGATAACTGGTTAAAGTTTTGTTCTTTTATTGATTATACTATGAAACATGGCTCTTCTAGTTCTCGGTCTTCCTGTTTGCAATTTTAAGAATAATACCCCAAAACATTACGGAGTCCTGAAGAGTGCTTGTGATTGTGGGATATGATGAGCAGGAATGAGATCAGTTCGTATTGTCTTGGGCTGCTAATCTTCCAGTTACGTTTGGAGTAGAGAAGCCAGAGGAATCAAGATTCCAGTCCCGAGGAATCAGGTAAGGTAAAGCACCACTTATTCAAGAGTTTTTAGATTCCAATTTATGCTTCCACCCCCTTCAAATTTCTTGGATTCTGCCATTGAGATTCTAAATGTATTGATCCGAGCTTACAGTAATTTGGGACCCAATAAACATGTAAGGACTTAAAGCAAGTTGATTTATCAGAATAGGAAATTAGTAGTATAAGTTAATAAATCATAAGTGTTATTTTCTTACAATGTGAATAAAAAAACTTTTTGATGTATTCAACAGTGAATTTTCTGTTGAATTGCTTTTGTGGAAAGTGACTGTATTGCGGACGAGAGAACGGCCGAGCTACATGTTGAGTGAGTGCGAGCATGGATGTCTCCTCATTCGGCCCCTTCACCGATAACAAGGTTCACAAAAGCCTGCAATTTGATTATTTGCCATATGCTTTACTTCTTTTGCGCATTATATTATGTGGATTGTTATGTCTGTTATGTGCCGTTTAACATTTACTGAACTTGCTAATTATTCAGGCCGGACACATCAGTGCAACCATATTGTTGGAATCAGATTGTTACACTGAGGACAAAGTATCAGGATATAATATAACTTTCTCAACTTGCATTAGCTGTTGAATCACACACAACATCCTTAAGAGCAACAAAAGAGTGAACTAGCTTTGCTGTCCGCAGCTGTTGAATATGGAGTTGTTTACAGGTAATCTTTCTGTTGGAGATAACATTAATCCGCTGATATCTTATGAAGTGGTACTTCTTTTGATGTTGAATACATGCTTGAACATTTTCTCGAGTGTATTTAAATAATTAGGTAGTTCATCGGCATATTTTTGCGTGATAATGCCTTTTTCTTTTGACTGGTACCTGCATTATTTTTGTTTTGAAGGATGTTGTACATTATACTTGGTTGAGAAATGCTGAAATACCCACGATCTTCGTATTTTGAGTGGCAATTAGAAAGGAGAAAGATCTTTGAAAACTGAAAATACCCTTTCGCTTATGAACAAATCTTATAAACAGTTAGTTGACCTGTTTTATATGTAAAACATAATAATGAGTACTTCCTCTCAGGCTTGCAGTGTCTTTCAGAATAATCCTTGGTTTTAGTTTTTTTTTATTGTGGTATTTTTCCATCTTCTAGCATGCCCATCACTCACTGTTGCTTTGTTGAGCATGGAAGAGCTTCTGCCTACTTGCTTTGACCAAAAGTGTTGCCTTATACAATCTATCTAAGACTCGATGTTACTTACATAATACTCATGTCTCTTAATGCATATATACCTAGCAAAGATCCAAAAATTGCAGAACTATCTCTTCCTTATTCCTTACTGGTATATCAAGAAATCTTATAAATCTTTATGTAGGAGTAAATGACTCAAAAGTACAGAGTGGGTGAATCAGATGATCATCACTACAGCTAAATGCCTATCTGTAATGCTATAAATGTACCGATATCCTTATTTTTATGATTTTCTTGAAACTTCCAGAAACCTGTACATTTTGAACTTACATCTTAGCTCCTTTATTGAAACTCGAGTCTTCGGCGATATGGACCTCGAGCCTTTATGTTTTTCTCTTCTAAAAGATGATTTACAGTTAACTAGTTAAGGGAATTTTTGAACAAAAGCTAGCCCTAGAAACGAGGCATACTTATTATCGACTCCGATAGCTACAGGCGTGGCCACTTTATGAACTCTATATCATGCAACCTGGTGTATATTGATTAATTCATCACATAATGGAATGTCCTAAATAGTTATACCTTAGATATTGCTCAAAACACCTTTTAGTTTTCCTACCTTCATTCTTGCATCTTTTGTGGCAGACATAAATTCTTTGACAATAGATCATCTTATACGAGGTTCCTGGCAGTGCCTCGGTGGGAAATATTTCTCAAATCATTGATACACCACAGGTACAAGTATGTTAGTGGGTGGGAAATCTGTTATTTTCTAATAAAAACCATGGCCTAGTTCTGAATGTTAATGACTCGAATATATCTCTGGTTCGGTGGGAGGTAAATGAGCTTAGAATATTCAATATATTTTCAACGGGTTTATCTGTGTTATCTTATTGCTCCAGTGGTTTGTTTATGAGCTATTGGAGACGTTTCCGTCCCAGTTAGGGTGAATCGTTGGATCTTCAACTGTTGACTTGGTTTTACTTGCCTGTGTTTCATGTTCTCCAAGAGTATTTGTGTATGTTTGGATCCTGCACAATTTGAATATAATGTTGGAATAATATTGTAAAGTTACCTTACAGAAATAACGGTAGATGTACCCTTGATAGATTTTCAGAATAAATTAAGCCAGCATTTAGAAGTTCTTCAGAATTTTAAACACTAAAGGTTGAACACAATCAAATGAATTGTTATCTTCGTGGAGCTTGTTTAATGATGTAGCTTACACCGTGCAATATGATAGAGTAACCCATTGATCTTAGTTTGGATCTGTATCCAGTTGCCTTGCCCTATTACTGCTAAAATAGCTTCCATTGCGAGGCAGTTGCCCTTTTCAATTGCTGTATCATAGTTTGGTTAGTGCATGAGTTGGATATATACAAGACGCCAAATATCTTCAATGTATTGGCGCTCCTTTATTTTTGCCCATCCATTAAATCTCTTCTTAGTTTGATATGGTTTAGATTGAAGGTTGTAGCTTACTGAGTTTCTTTTTAAACTTTCCTCATGTTCTGACTACAAAGACAATCTCCCTTAGAAAATTAGATATGCAACCCGAAGAAGATGTCTCTTCAACTACCATTTGGTAACTGCACTGCTGATTTGTTAGGTTGATATCGTATAGTAATTACATTGTTGTTGTATATTGGACAAGCTCTTGTCATTGTATATATGTGTATGGTTCTATTTAGCCTATTAATATTTTGATTATTCTTGTTATGATTGAAGGAGGCATTTATTTTCGGGTCATTCACTAAAGAGGGTGTCACTTATTCAAAACCCAGCAATCCGCTAGTCAGCCTCTGGAAAAAAAAGAATTCAGTTTGGTTCTTTAGACGCAGCAACTATAAGCTCCATGGTTTGATTCAAGGTTGAAGACAAGCAGGATGATCTTTCTAAAGAGGTAAAAATGTCAATTCACCAAACCCGAAGAGAAAAGAAAATCCACTCAAGAGTGTAAATACAACAAATGGCGAGCCGCGTAGTGTGTCTTGAAGTATTGCAAAGAATGAAAATGATACATCTTCTTCTAGTTGCTATCCACTTGGAAACGGGGTAATAGAGAGAACTAGTGCAGACTTAAATTCATTGCGTGTATTCCATTCTTTGCAGACCTTGAGTATGGAATAGAAACCGTTACCTCTTTCCCAGGGGAGATAAATGCCGTCGATTCATCAGAAAGTTTGTTACTGAAAGAGAATGTTCGTAAGGTGGTATTAAATGGGCTGGATGCATCTTTTATAATTTTATTACCTCGAGGCTTAGTCAACACAGGGAACCTATGCTTGCTCAGTGCATCACTTTTCTCTCCTGTTCCCCATTTGTTCAACTTCTGCAGGAACTAAGATCTATTGGTATTCTAAAGGTTTGTATCCTTAATTTCATTCTTTTTTATGTAGTTTTCACATCGGGCATATTAAGCATCCTTGTATTTAGAAATATTTTTGGGTATCTATTGATAGGTGGGATGTTGTATAAGTTTCTTTAGTAGAGTTATGAATCTCATTAGCGTGATCTTTATTATAGAATTTTTTTTTTCCCAGATCGGGTGTCTTACATAACATGTGTTTTATCTCCCATTTTGATACTGTTGCTGATGCAAGCTTGAAGAAGTCCTAAATGGTGGTACTCAGACCAGGATGCCTTTCGTCCCCGCCATGTTTTGAGCCGGTTTTGAAAAATTTCACTCCCGAGGTACCAAATAGTGTGTCAGGAAGGCCAAGGTTGGTATTAATTTCGCATTGTCTCCTCCCTTCTTGTATTCTTTTATTGCCTCTCCTTATAATTGGTTGTGGAGAGGAGATTGTGTTGTTCATAATTGCTTATATTCGAGATCAACCCATCTATTGCATTTACATTTTATGGATTTGATTAATTTTGTCTTCGTATAGTGCGAGCATGTGTTTAGGGGCCTCTTTTAATTAGTTATTAGTCTATCTTTGAATAGTGTTAGACTGTTTTGTCAAGTTATCTTTATGTTGGCCTTTCGTGTCTTCGTAATTCATAGTAGATTGTCATCCGCTTTTGAGTCTTGTTCGGCTATTTTTCCTTTTTTTTTTCTTTCCTTTTTTTTGTTTTTTTACCATTGTCTGTATAGTTCTGACTGACTTGGCCTGACAATTGAATGTAGTTCTGTGAATACTTGCGTATCATACACCCATGGGCTGATTTAGTCTGTACAACATCTGTTTTGCTGGAACCATGAAATTTCTTGTTTACCTCTCTTTGGTCAAATGCAGGTAGACTCTGCTAAGATTCAGCCTTGCCTCTTGCTTCACCTTGGTGTTGTTGCAGGAGCTGTTCGTACATTGGAAGGGTACAAAATATCTGCAGCTGGCAAGGTAATCTCAATGAGCTAATTGGAGTACTTCAAATGTAGTCACAGTTAGACAAACAACTTCATGCAGCAAGTGTATGCGCTTGGTTGGTAGATAATTTTGTAGCTACTATGCATTCTTTTTTCTTTAAAAGGAAAAAAGGAGCCCAACTTTGTGCACACTCCTTTAAAGAGTGTGCACGCAACAAACCAATCAGATTCATTCTCTAAAATCAACAGTTACTTATATAATGAAATCATTTTTTTTTTTAATTCTTAGGATTAATTCATATTTGGTTATAACAATTTTATCGTTATCCTAGTATTTTACTACCTAAAACGAAATATATTTAATAAGAATGATGACTCAAGATTAACCGGAGCCACCTGTTGATAAGCATCATAAAAGGCGCTGCAAACAAAATGAATGCGGAATATATAAAAGCAACTATGAAGAATGAATTGAGATTACAAAAAAATGAAAGAGGAATACACAAAAGCAACTATGAAGAAAAAGTAATTTTATTAAGTTAAATTTTAATTTTGATCATCATGTGCATTAGCTAATCTATTTTGATCATCACGTAATTTTATTAAGCTGCACTTTATTAACTCCATAAGCTATTATTAACCTTAACTTGTTTTGATCATCTTTCTAAAAAAAATTTTCCCTTTTTCTTTTTATACCATTAGCTATAATTAATTTTTTTTTGATCATCAAGTCCGTCTTCTTTGGAGAAACGAAAGCAAACTTGATGAGTTGGGTTTTTTCCTGTTTTTACGAAGGGGAAATTAGAGAAATTACTGTTAGTTATTTCAACTCCTAGATATTAGGCTAGAATTAGGTATCATGCATATATTTGTTTCCATTTACGAATTATACATGAATTAAAATTAAAAGAATAACTGATTTTATTATATACTTAACTTTCAGTTAATTATAGCCAATAGCTATCATTTGTTATGTGGGAGTGTGCACAAAATCGGACTCAGAAAAAAGATCATTCCAAATCCTCTGCAGATCATCTCCTTCAGTTTTATAAGCTAATATAGAAAGTCCTAAGCTAATTTTGTTAAGAACATATCATTTATTAGTTGCTTTTGTTAACTACTCCCTCTGTTTTATCTGTCCTAATTTCTACTTTGGTATGTCCATTTTTATTTATAGACATACTTTTCCCTTAAATTATCAAATATACCCTTTATTTGGTGAGTTCATAAAAGATGCTGGTAGACTGGAAAGATCTTTACATGCGTGTAGTAAATCTGTAGTTACTGCAGATGTCTAATGCTTAGCATGGGTCCCACACAGCCACTATTTGTGTTTGGTGAGTTCATAAAAGATTGTTTTATTCAACTACATCATATCGTTAGTAGCGTTATATCAGAGTCCTTGGCGGAATTTTGTTCTCTCAGACCAGTCTCGAAGATGGTACTTTTCAAGGTTTTGATGTCCGAATCGCTTCATGTGGCCCATCTTCTTGTTTAAAGCCATTTTTCGCTCTTCAGGCTCATGATAATCCTGTTAGCTCTATTTCATATTGTCCGACTGCTCCTATATGTATCTGTTATCCCTCAAACATTTGCAAATTGGCAAATTGATGTACCATTCTATTTCTATAGCTACTAGCTACAGGCTCGACAGAGAATACAGTTATCCCATACCCTGATCCACTGGAAATTGCCTATCTACATGTTTCCGTAATGTCATAACAATTTACTTCTTGACGGATTCAAGGTAAAATCATGTGAGCAACCCTGTAAGTCTCCTGTGAACCCTGTGGACTTTCAGTTGTTTATTATGGTTTGGTAATTATATGGAAGTGGAAACTTGCCGAGTTCTGTTTCATATTCTGCACATCAGATTTGACTTTCTGCCAAATTGATTTTTAATGCGTTTTGCATATAATATGTATGTTACGAGGGAGCTACTTTCAACATCCGTTCTCTGAAGACTGTCCTTTTTTGCTAGCCGGGGGAGGCTTCAAAGGAATCCTGCAAGTGAGTAAAGTGAACTTTACAATTAATATTTAATATATATATTATCTTAAAGTTTCAATAATTTTCTTCGATATGGACATAATTTGGATTTCTCCTTTGGAGTTCTGGTATGCGCTATTATTAACTAACACACTGACCAACTCTCCTCTATGAAATATCTCTTCGAACTATAACAAAATGGAACAAAAGTTGCAGCCAGTGACAGTTGATGAGAAGGGCACTGAGATTGACGGTGAGTATAGTGGATATCTATGTTCGAAAAACTCATGGTCGGGGCATATCATATTCTTTATGGGAACCATGATAGATACGAAACAACATACTTAAGCCATTCCCTAACTATTATTTTTACTGGCGATGGTTGCAACAAGTAAATATGAGAAGAGAAACTGTTGAACCGCCTTTCGTCAATCTTGAGGTTTTGTTTATTTGGTATCTTACTCAAAGTATTAGGTCCTCTTTTCATACGGACAAGGATGTCTATCATTAGCTCATTTAAAGGGTTGATGATGTTACAGACGTGAAGTAGATTCTATACTTTTAACTCGTCGTGTAGCTTTCTTTGGCCTTAGCATTCAGAACACGTAAAAATGTTGTATGTGGGTTAGGGAGAAGATTACTCATAAAGTAATGTTTTGGTGAAGTAATTTGATTTCTGTCTTATTTATCTGTCTGTTTCATTGAATCTGCTTTGGTCTTGCACCCCCAATGTGCTGAATCTGTCGTAGTTGGCGTTGAATCGGGGTCCCTCTCTCCTTCTCTCACTCTCTCTCTGACACCCATCCACACACGCAATGGATGTGAGCCATGTGGATGATCTTGGTGATCTGATCAAAAATATTACCTCCTAAAATTCTACAAATGTTGAGCATCTAATGTTGTTCATTACAGATCTTAACTCTGGCAGTTTGTGTTTGAAATTTGAAGCTTATGCCCTTCTTCTTAGTTATAAAGTCCCAAGTATATCTAGATTATTCTCAAACCTTCTCTTGATCAACTTTCTATTGCTACTTGCTAGGTTAAAGTACAGGCCATCTATGCCTTCCTCATATTAGTGTTGAGTGTCCCTTCCAGCGAGGAACTCAAGAAAAGCCTCACGCTGGCAGTTAGAAAACAGGTTTGGTTTCTGAAAGAAGATATATTAATGCACTTCCTTGATTACACTTTTTATGCTTTGTACTATTCATGTTAGAGTTAACAGTCAAACTTATATTAATATCTTCCTTTTTTTATCCCCACCAATGTGCAGAGATTGATACAACGATGTAGTGAGAGTGATTTTCATTTAACTGCAGGGAGTAGGAGGAACAATTGAGTTGGCCCCTAGATACTTAAAGCAAGTATATGTTGTGGTGCATAAGGCTGGTGGTGTGTGTATGGCGGATGAAGTACAAACAGGATTTGACCGTACTGGAAGCCATTTCTGAGTTTTTGATCCTGACTTTGTTACTATGGCCAGGTAACCAGCACTCTCGCATACTTTTTTTGGTGCCTCGAGATTCAGTTCTTTACACAGTTTGTTTGATTTGAACAAATCTATATTCATGTTTACCACAAATCATTCAAGTATATGTTTTAAGTAATCTTTTCTGTGAACTGCTACAGGGTGTGCGAAATGGTTTACTGTTATGAGCTGTTGTGACAACACCTGAAATAGCAAGTGTAATGGCTCAAAAAATTTAGTTTACATAATTGGTGCAACCCTGTATTTTCAAATTGTGCGCTTGGCGTTCTCTGAGTCTTTGATATGGAAAAACATGAAGCACAGGGTGCTGATAACCGAGCATGTGAAGGATCTGCAGCAGAGATATGAAAGTAAGCCTCTGAGATTGCTTGGTTAATCTGTTAAACTCGTTTACTTCACCTATCACTCACAGTTCTGATTTTATTAGTATTTCCTTTCTTATATATTCCCTCCGTTCCTAAATAATAGGCTGGTTTCTATAAATAGATGTTTTAAAAAAATAGGTTGGTTTCCTAATTGGGAAAGTCAAATGTTACTTTAGTTTTCTGGGACCACTTTTCTCTTAACTTCTTTTGATGACAAGTGTCATGGGGACCATTTCACTTTACTTCTTTTGCTGACAAGTGTCATGGGAACCATTTCACTTCACTTCTTTTATTGACAAGTGTCATGAGGACCACTTTTAATGATTAGTTCTCTTAATTTCCTTAATTTCTCTAAAAACAAAACCAGCCTGTTAATTAGGAACGGATGGAGTAATATTTACAAATTGATCATCCTTTGATTTATAAAGTAGTAATTTCTAGTTTTTATTTGTGTGAACATTAGTGTGAACTAGTTTGTGCAACAGACCTAGATGTATAATATGAGAATGACTCAGCGAGTATGCAAGTGAGCTTCAGTTTATGAAAACATTAGATGGTAGTATTAGGGTTATGATTCTCTGATAAGGTGTATTGCATCTGGATTTCCGAACCTGCCACAGAGTGGTAGTTGCAAGATTGAGCTAATCGTGCATGAAGGAGATAAGAGCTGAGCTGTTTAACCGGAAGAAGAACCAGTTCTGCACATCGACGAAGTTGCTATTTTTAGCTCGGTTGATGAAGTTGCTTATACATTGAAGAAGACTAGGGGATTTCCAAACTATGAAGTTGCTTGTACATGCATTTGTCTGCCAATGAACTCTGTTTTTCTTTTAACAAAATTTTGATTCGTGCATAATAGGTGTCAGGTGTGAAATCATTTTATATTTTCTTAAGAATTTCCTGGAATTTGTGGAATCATAATATCTTTAATCCAGTGGGGTTTGTCCAATAATAATACATCAATGAAATAATTGTAATAGGGTTGTTTAATCAACTTCTACTTGCTATATTATTCATTTTTCAACAATACAAGCATAAAGTGCAATCACCAAAAGGGTTTTGATGCAAGCAAATCAACTAAGAATTTGAACTTGGAACACTCTATCAGAACCTCAAGACCTCAACTTGAATTGGTTGGTGTTTTGTATACAAGTCAAATGCAACGCTCAACTTATTATTGTGTGTCAATTACTTAGCTCGGTCCAGACTTCTGGGTTCACCTCTGTATGTGAAAATCAAGAATCATGTCACTTGTACACATTGGACGGGGATAACAACTGACACAAAATCCACCTATTCCACGTAAACATCAAATTCACTAGTTCCCCATCGGTCCCATTGGGTAACAGAGCCCCGGGGGAGGCCCAACACACCAAACAAGTGCAATTCCCGTCGGACCGGCGCGTTGCAGAGCGCTACCACAGTGAAAGGACCGCAGCAGGCAAGGGCCAGCAATCAACAATTCCAATTGGATAGGTGCGCAGCAGAGCACCGCCACAGCAAACAGAGCCCCACTGAAGCGGATGATGAGCAAACCCCCGCCACAGCGACCAGGTACCAGCAGTTCTCATCAGTCCCAGTGTGCAGCAGAGTCCCGCCATAGCAACTAGAGCCCCACTGAACATGTGTGGGGCTAAGCCCGTCCAACATTTCCCGCCAGACCCGACGCTTACAGAGCGTTGCCACAGTGAACTAAGCAATCAACAACACAGCAAACCACAAAGAACAGGTGCCAGCAATCAACAATTCCCAGACCATAGGCCCTACTAAACCAGGTGCAGGACGAGCCCCTCCATAGCAAATAGGGGAAGCAATCAACAATTCCTATCGGCGTATGTCCCCGATTGGGTACTACAGTATAAACTCTAAGAGCAAGTCTTATGGTGGAATCCATCCATCTTCCATCTTCCATCTTCCACGCCACCTCAGCACTTGGAACTGTGGATGGAAGCGCAAGTCTAATGGTGGAATAGTAGAAACGCTAATCTTAATGGAGCTAAGCTCCATTCTTAATAGCGCTAAAAAAACGCCAATCTTAATGGAGCTAAGCTCCAATCTTATTAGCGTTTTTTTCTTAGCCGTTAGATTCTCAACAACTCAGTTTAAATCTACGGATAAAAAAAAACGCCAATCTTAATGGAGCTAAGCTCCAATCTTATTAGCGTTTTTTTCTTAGCCGTTAGATTCTCAACAACTCAGTTTAAATCTACGGATTAAAAAAAACGCCAATCTTAATGGAGCTAAGCTCCAATCTTAATAGCGTTTTACGCTATTCTTATTAGCGTTTCTTGTCCTCTCCGCGCCATTCTTATTGACGTTCAGCGCTATTGTTATTGGCGTTTTTGATGGATTCCACGAACCCTTCCACGAAACCATGGAAGGTTGCTTGGATTTTCTGTGGAAGACCCCAACTTGGAAGCCATTAGACTTGACATTCCATGGATTTTCCACACTTGGAATAACTTGGATTCCACCATAAGACTTGCTCTAATAAATTAATAATTTAGAAACTCCATAGCTCAGCTGGTCATCCCGTTTCCCAAAGTTTCATGCGCTCCAGGAGGTCCCAGGTTCGAACTCCCTTGTGACAATTAATAATTTATTGCAGGAATTAGCATTGAAGGTAGAGTTAGTTTGCCCCCTTGTGACACAATCTCAGCCCCTATCCGCCGTTTCGGCTCCCTTGGCTAGGTTACCCATGAGGCTGGATGATAGGCTAGCACAACAACCTGTTCAATTAATGTAATATTATGTTGTTGAAGCTTAGCTTGTTAGCCTTCCAACTAGTTAATGTAATATTATTTTTAGAAATAAAATATTAATAATTTAGAATACTTATAGATAAATGTTGCAATGGCACTTGCGTCCATGTATCAGGCGAAACTCTTGATTACAATTGCATTATCCTTTCGAAATTCCCCTCGCCACGATCAGGCGATATCGGGAACCTTACAAACTCCTTTGTGTCTCGGTTGCAATAATAAAAACAGGTAGAATTTTCCGGTTGCACGAAGATTAAATTTGTTCCTCTAAGAACTTCAATAGAAGCATCTCCTTTGTAATTCCATGTTGATTCAAGAGGTATTATGAGCCGCTCTTCGACCCACTCAATGCTACCATCTGCATCTTCTTTAAGTATCCATAGGGAAGTGAATTGAGGCGATATCTGATGATCCACTACAGCTAGGCAATCATCAACTTCTGTCAACTGAATAGGTTGTGTGCGTTTAAAGCACTCATCAAAGGCAGCAGCTTCCGGGATTGGAATAACTCTGAATTTTTCGGTCTCAAAATCAAAACCCATGACTACTTCACCTCCGTTTCTAGGATACCGGAATCGCCAATACATAGAACCATTTACATAATAAGGCCTTTCCACATGGACACTCTCACTTCCAACGCAGTAGGGTGGGACTTCATCAATTTTTCTCCATATATTTTCACCAACCGTCAAGATTTCAACAATTTGGTCTTCAGCTCCAACTTGTTGATCAGGATCACCAGCCACTGGACAGTACTCAGGTGCAGCAGACTTTTTATTTATACCACTTGATATGCAAATGACTTTATGTCGATTACTTTTCGGACTAAATCCGAGCTCAATGCAGTCGTTTATGCGCCAATTCTCCTCTTGATTTTCTTTTTCGCCAACCACAGTAGTTTCAATCCAGTCAGACCTTTCTCCGGTGCTAGGATTATAAATAAGAAATGTGCCTCCGGTGCTAATACATACCAAACCATTCACGGTTTGTCTCGGTAATGAATACCGAAAAACACCACCTTTTAACCTTATGTTGCTGATACTTGTTAGTCCTTTTTCAGGTGAAGCAATTTTGAATTGCACACCGCGGCCTGTGTACCGCACAGATAGTAATTGTGGATGATTGCGAGTGTCCATTCCCACAGCATTTAGTAAATCTCGCAGATAAGTCCATCTTGCTTCTAGGCCTCTACGCCGCTCCTTTTCATTCTTTTCCACCCATTGCTCCGACTCAGATTCCACCCAATCGGTCCAGAACGATAACGGAGTAGCAGCAGCTGTTTTCCAGAACTCAAAGCTCGAACGATCCCTGCACACCATATCGATGAGCGGACATCTCCACCGCAGAAGCGATGACCCCCAACATATACCGTCAGTCAACTGTACCACCATCTTCTCTTGGTTATCTTTAAGATCTGATTCCGACCCATCACTAAAGTGACGAGGAGGAGAAATCCTCCTTTGAAATCCTCCAATTAAGCGGATTTTAGGAGATGAGATGTTCTTCCAAATTGCTCTCATTCTGCTGATCTCATTCTGCTGATTACCTATCTCTCGTCTCACTATCTCAGACACCTAATAAAACTAACAGAACCCTAACCCTAATGGCTGATGTCAGCCGTTTATCAATAACTAGGGTATTATGGACCCTTGCCGTATTTAGGGTGAGCATGGGCCCGTATAGACTAGTTTTCATTTTATTCGCATCCAGTCCAATTAATTACGGGTTACAAATTTGGAATCCGTATTCTATCCACCAAACGGGTTTACATCCAATGATTGCCCGAATGAACGAATTAGATATGGATCCAATGGATTTTTTTATCAATAAAAATTTAAATTTGAGGAAAAAAAAACTTAAATGGAGTAATAAAAGTTACTTGAATATGATGATTAATCCACGAAAAAAAAACAACAAAAAATAACCAAAATAAATAAAATTAAATTAATTTGCATCTCAATTTCAAGCCCTAAATGTTAGATGGAAAAAATGATCAGGAGATATTATAGCCAGGGTTATCAGACGGGGAGCCATCATCGGCGGTGGGGAAGCTATGGAGATTTTACCTGGACGGCTGACAAAGCTTGCGATATTGTCAAGGTGACGATATGGGTGAACGAAATTGGTGTGGATCGTGTTGCTCATTACGATATTAATCGGTTTTTCTCAAAAAGCTCTCTCTCTTCCCCTCTTCATCTCTGAAAACGACCAGATTTTTTGAGTTATCGATCCTAACCTTGAAGAACGACAAATTCAGTTTCGAACCTTAAACCGTACAAATCCTTCAATAATCCACGCAAAACCTAGATTTTGCATCGGTGAGAACTAGATTAATTGGTTACAACCTTCGTGTCTACGGTTTGTAAACTTAATTTTAATTTTTATAATCTCCGATAGAATTTTTAATTGTACGTTTATGGGTTTAGGTTTAATTTCCGGAGGAATAAGAAGTTGAAGCATGATGATTTATTTAGATGGTGTATGAGTTGCGAAGAAAAATCCCTTTTTTTGTTTTGCCTCTTTCCTTTCGTTTTTTCTTGAATTCTCCTCTTCATCCTTGAGTTTCTTCTCCTTCTCCATCGCAGCATCAAGTGTCGCCATGGATCGAAACGAATCTGACACCAATTGTCATGTACTGAAGTACAATGACAAGATTGGATGGAAAGATTGAGGATAAACCTCTCCCAATTCTGAAGAATCGAGCTTCTATGGTTCAAATGAACACATCCTAAGAACAAAGTTCTGTTTGGATTAATAATTTGATAAGATTTGCATTACAGACTCATTTTGCTTATAAAGCCAGAGAAGTCTAACCTAACATCTAACGGCTACAATCCCACCAGATGGTTACATCTAAGCCATCCTTACAATTGATAAACACACCCACTCTTAAGTTAAACACTACTACCAACAACTTATATTAATTACTGACTAACAGGATATGGGGTACCCCCGGGTACATGACATCCTCCAACACAGATGGCATACATTCCACCACCAGCTTGCCATTCTTGCTCACTTTTCGCACTGTCAAAACCGATTTTGGCCTTCACTGACAGTCAACATTGCATTACCAGACTCAACACCTGCAACTGTTGTAGTTTCTTGCCAGCACAACAATTACCAACCTGACTCATCCTGCAATTGCAACCTTCACCAGGCCATACTCCATCTAATTGCACTGCTCCACTCCATTTCAGCCCCTTTATGACTTGTTTATCTTTTCACAATTGCAACTGCAAACTAACGCTTCAACAACAGAATCAATTGAACAACTCCCAACATTGCCTACCTCAAATCCCATTCAGCTCCACAACATCATTCCCTACAGCTCATTCAGCTTACACATCCCTTGTAGCAACACACAAACCCATTTACCATTCCTTGCTCCAATTAAGTCAGAATGAGCACCAACACCATGACCAACATCACTGCTGCAAGCAAGTTCAGCTCCACTAGTTTCTTAACTCCAGTTGCTGCTTCAACTCAGGCCATCATTCATTGCTCCCAGCAGTTCCATTCCATTGCAGACTCAAATATCACCCGGTTCTCGACCATTCCAACTCCATTATTCTATTCCATTGCTACCAACTTCTTCTTTGTCCTTGTTTTGAGTCTCCAACTGCAACTTATCTCAACAACCAAGCCTCAAGCCATTGTCACTGCACTTCTCTTGTAGCATATCACCAAAAACACAGTAGCTCATACTCAAGCACTTGCCATTCTCATGTTCAACTGCAATCTCCATTTCTGTGTCATACATAACCACTGCAACATCATAACAACCCCATTGTGCAAGCTATTTGATTCCACCAACAAACTATCTAGAGCTACAGCTGCAATACAACTTCTTCACATATTTGAACAACATCAGATGTTATTGCTTCAATCAATCACCCCTACTTCAACTGTAAAACCCCTAACTTTATTTTCATGCATCTTGTTGAGCTTCAAATACATTATAGATTCCAACCCTAACTCTGCAATTTCTGATAAAACCCAAATTCGACAACTCAATCTTCACAGCAACAAGAGACTCAAAACACCCATCTCCTTAATCTTCACCAATCTCTTCTGGTTCTTCTCGATTTTTCTTTTTCTGCTTCAGATCCCGTTTCTTCAATTTCTTCTCAAAAACTCTCGAAAAACTTCATCATCATCAGAAGCTTGTTAATCTGAATCTTCTTGTTCTTCTCAACATCCATCTCAATCTCCCACTGAATTGTACTATAAACCTTCCTCTCTATAATGGAGCCGTCATCATACAGACAGAGAAACTAATAATGAGAGAAATAAATCTCTCTGAATTTCAAGTCTTGTGTAGGAATATAAAAATGGATATAGCCACCCAGATGAACTTGATAAGGGTTGTTCAGATCATTTGGCCCTGTCGTTTCGAAAACCGACCGCCTATCCGCTTTCTTTCTCAACTTTGTTAGTTTTAGGCAACTGACAGTTCATTCTTCCGTTCCTTTAGCTGGCTCCATGTATACTCGCATTTGAATTGATCTATTTGCCATTTATGCTCCAAATGGACGTTTTCTCCTTCTTTTGCTCATAATGACTCCATTGCACCTGATAACTCAAAAGTAAACATAAGATACATAATTTACAAGAAAAGTAGCAAAGAAAGCATAAACAATAAATAAATATCAAGGTGTTTACAACACCTATCAACGGTATCAAAAACAAATGCCCAAGCGTCAATCAATTTCTATCCAACAACCAAAGGTCGGATTTACCAACTGATTGAGCTACGCACAACTTGTGATATTTCAATTATATAGAAAATATAATGCGGAAAAGAAATAACACAAACACCAGAAGTTTTGTTAACAAGGAAACCACATATGCAGAAAAACCCTGGGACCTAATCCAGATTTGAACACCACACTGTATTAAGCCGCTACAGACACTAGCCTATTACAAGTTAACTTCGGACTAGAATGTAGTTGAGCCCTTACCAAGTCTCAAACCATTAAGGTACAGTCGCGTTCCTTATGCCTCTGACTCCCAGCAGGACTCTACGCACTTGATTCCCTTAGCCGATCTCACCCACAACTACGAGTTGCTACGACCCAAAGTCGAAGACTTATAAACAAATCTTTCTCCCACATATAAGTCTATTCTGATAGATAAATCTGTCTCTCACGGAAGTACCTATGAAGTTTTGTTCTGATTTTTGATAAATCAAGGTGAACAGGAAATAATTGATAATCCGGTCTTATATTCCCGAAGAACAACCTAGAAATATCAATCACCTGACAATAACTTAACTATATGGTAGTAGAAGAAGTTATTGTGGAATCACAAAGAATGAGATGAAGAGCTTTGTGATCACTTTTTATATCTTACCTACTGGAGATAAATCTCAAGAAAATCTTAGAGAAGATAGTACTCAATACGATAGAATAAGTAAGATCAGAACACGCGACTACAGAGAAAATAGTTGGGTCTGGCTTCACGAATCCCAAGTGAAGTCTTCGAGTCGTTAACCATAATGGTTTTGGAAAAACCTAGGTTAAAGGAGAATCGACTCTAGTTGCAACTAGGACAGGAAAGTGTCGTGATTAGGTTTTCCAGTTGCTAGAGTTCTCCCTTATGTAGTCTTTCAAATCAGAGGTTTGCTTTCAATCAATCTGAAAGGGAAAATTAGGGGGAGACCCAAAAAAATATTATTCTCATTGTCAAGCCCACAATTAATTTTAGGTACCGTGACACCCATAATTATATGAAATTATTTAAAATGTATACATGACGGATTATGCATCCGCATGACAGGTTATGCATCAGGGGCATAATTGACAACGCAACTTGGATATAACATATCTAAAAATCCGCGCCTTGGAATTTTACAAATTTTATATCGTTGGAAATCTTTTTGAGAGAGCTACGCAACGAGTACAAACAAGAATATCAATTTTTTGTTTTTCACGAAAAAATCGGAGGTGATCATCATTTTAGGCAAAATTTTCGAAAAATTGATACATAAACATTATGCGGCCACCAAAAAGATGCATAACACATTCTGCAGACGCATAACAAATTATGCAACCATTTTCTCCACTGCATAACAAATTATGCATTTGGATAACAAAGTTATGCATCTATAACAAGTTATGTAACCATTGTTTTGGTTGATTTTAGTGCGTACATAAAAAAAATTGATGCATAATGCAGTATGCATCCATATTTTACGAATGCATATTAGGTTATGCATCTATTTTCTCGATGCATAAAAGATTGTGCAACAATTTTCTCGATGCATAACGCATTATACAGTCACATTTTCGGATGCATAACAGGTTATGCATCCATTTTCTCGAATGCATAACATGTTATGCAGATTTTATTATAGGTGCATAACGTGTTATGCATCCTTTTTATTCGATACGCCGATAGTGTTCCGTAATGAATATTGTGGAACATTGTATTGGTGGAACAAATCCAAAAATGACAATAGGACCTAACGGATGCCATAAACAAAAGGGATAAAGAGGACCATGAAATTATAAGGACCTATAAATGACACTAGCAAACCACCAACACCCTGGCTGCAACAACACAAATGGACAACAACAACACTTTCTTCTTTTCTCATTTCAGCCAAAACTTGGTCAGAACCCATGATACTCTTCCAGTCACTCAACCAATCTCCTTGCTTCTCAATTTATCTTCTTATCCTGTCGAGAACAAGCACCAGTCGCTTGAACCATTATCCTGCCAATCTGAGCTTCTAACATATCTCCTAATTCATCTCGATCAAAACTTCCATTATTCTTGGTTCAGGAAATTCTACGAACACCATATGAGCTGAACTGATGGTGTTGTTGTGTGTCAATAATTCCCCATCGGTGGCTCTCTAATTCTGCTGATTTCAATTCATACACAACCCATTCTCCTATTCCTTACAAGACTTGTAAACTAGTATCAATCATCACCATATCTTTGTCACATTAAACACGAAGAACGGCTCGACTCCGGCCTACACGGTTGTACGTCTCATTAAGCTCATTTCTGGTTGTTAACTCGAGCACGAATTAAACCCACTATTCCAAGCCCTTGAAAACTATAAAAATCCATTAATCGTCTCCCCAAACAAAGACATCGGATCCCCTTCCTTTAACTGATTCGGTCTTGAATTTCCACCAAACTGTCACCACTAGTCTCCACCTTGAAAACAGAATCTTATCCCTTGGTGAACAGCCCACAAGAATCATGGCTTGATTGACGGCAGACTTTCTTCTTGAACTTGGTCACAGTCACTGGATACTACAGCAGACACGCAGAAGAATACGAAGAACACAAGATGCCAGTATGAACAAATCTAACGAAAAATCCAATCGAAACAGATGGAACAGTAAAGCGGAGAGGAAGAAGAAAAGGAATCAAAGAAGAACAACAACAAAAAAAAGACCGAAACCTAATTTCATAAACTATGGGTTTGGGAGAAATTTTTTCACCAAAATTGGGTGCGCGCCTGAACTTTTGTGTCGGCGGGTCTCACAGTGACCAGAATCTTAAAAATGGGTGTGGCTGTAGTTTTCACTAGATGAAAACCTGATTTAAGATTCAAGCTAAGTTTGCTTAAAACCGAAGCAACATCTCTCCACCATTAGATGGTCTTAGCTTGTTACACCCAAATGAAATATACCTTCATTTAGATATGGGTAACCATACCTAAACATGTATATTGAGTTGGCTCAATAACAGTTAACTGAAGTTAACCATATGAACATTTTTGTCTTAACCACATTCATCTAACACTTCTAGATCAAATATGATGATCAATCAAACATGAAATATAATCAAATGAATCTAATTGTGTTACTCATATAGTTGTTCAATTGTTTATATCTCATAGAAGTATATAAGAACCAATTGAAACAAAATCGGATTGATTCGTAATCGTACAACGTACTTATACCAAAATCAATTCATGAACATTAAGCCACGGTTTGCAAAGATTGCATTCCTTAATTTATTAATGTATTTGTTCATGAGTATGAGAGCATATTTAACCAATTTTAAAACTTTAACCACTAAGTTTGCAAACTGATACGCAAACTGTAGTTCCGGACTTTGGTCTTGTCCAGCCGTTTGCAAAGGGGTACCCAAATAGCTGTCCCGGACCTAACTCAGGTAGAATTGTTCGCATACTGGTATGCGTTCACATACTGGTATGCATATTGTGTTGTATCCAGAAAAAGACGACAATGGCTGTCTCACACATACCATAAGTTTATAAGTAACTTTCAAGTGATCAATACGAAACTTTCCGAGTCGACATCAAATGATTGTCTCACACAAATCATGTAAGATGTTTCAAGGAAATTTTCACATGATCATCTTTTGACTTATTATTTAGTTTCCAACAAATAAATTATTTCCAACTAAACTCATCCGGAATAATGATGAACGTAGCTAAAGCAAAAAGCTTCCAACATAAATTTCGAGAAACAAATTAGCGAGATAAACTCGCTCGAAATATCAAATGTGTATAATATAAAAGTCTATATATATATAAGACTTAGTCTCATTAGGAGATATAATAGAATCGACTTCTGAGTGATAGATAAGTTTTAGTCTCCACATACCTTTTGTTGACGAATTTTCTCCAAGCTCTCCTCTGTAGATCTTCGTCTTCAATCGATGACCGTCGTGAAGTCTAAAGCTCAACTACACATTTTATCCTAGTCTGAGACATAGCTATAAGTATACTAGAAATCAAGATTTATAGTTTTGATCACCTAAACTTGACAAACAAGCTTGAGATAGCAACACCTGCGAGTTCGACCGAGCAGTGCTCTAACAGTTGGAAACTAGATAATTACAGTGTTATTAATTTTCGATTGATTTGATTGACTAACGGTTGTTGAAACTTTGATTGCACCTGGTTTGTTTATTCTTGAGAATCTTCTCTTCAGATATAAGATTCACTCAAACTAGATCGAAGTATCGACGAGATCTTTAGAACTGTTTGTAGATCTACAGACATCTTGTGATAATCCATTGTTAACAGACTCTGTTTTGTGTGTGATTTATCACAAGAGATTCAAGTGGTGTTGTGCAGGTTATTATTGAAGATTAAAGAAGATTTGAAGACGAAGAATATTTCTCAGTAGTTCTCATATATTTGTGTGTGCACAAACCTTGATCGATTGGGATCCAAATAGAATTTGATTTATTCGATTGATTAGTTGCGTGAGATCAGAATCACTTTATAGTTTCTCTTTGAGATCTATACTGATTGATTGTGAATCTAAACTTAACTGCTTTGGTAGTTATTGGATAGATTCATCTAACCAAGCAAAGGAGTTTATTATATTAAACGGAAGAGCCTTTGCGTATGACTTGAGATATCTTTTTTTTTTTTTTAAAGAATCAATAGAGTTGTTACCAAAAAGATGTGTTGTTCCCTTACTGTTTGGAATACGATCCAAAGGAATTGTACCAGTGTGTGACCTTCGAAGTCGGAAGCGCAGGGATACTAAGGAAACTAAGTGAACTAGGGGTAGTTTCTTGGTATCAACTATACGAAGTTGGTGTAGATTTGTATAGCGTCTTAATTCTGAGAGTATTCAATTCTGGACTAGGTCCCGGGGTTTTTCTGCATTTGCAGTTTCCTCGTTAACAAAACCTTATTGTGTGATTTACTTTTGTTTTCCGCAGTAATATTTGCTTATATAATTTAAAGTAAATTGCACTTTACGTTAACTCCGATATACTTGATAGTGATCCTATAGAGTTTGGTTAAGCCCGAACCTATTATCAAGTATCACACTTTGGTAGTCATATTGTCTCGATCTCGCATCCATAGAAAATCACACAAAGTGTGAATACCGAAGTTGTTGTATTGTCTTGACTTTGTCCATAGACGATCACACTTGGTAAGAGGATTTATAGGTTGAAACAAAAATATTTTGGTGTATTTGGGTACCCTTGTCTTTTCACCAACCTTATAATTTATGACCAAATACCCATCTCAATTTCTAACTGCTTTAATCTCTTGAAAATCATCCACAACTAACTCATTGCACCACCTCCAACATATACCACCACACAGATTGAACTGAAAACTTCCTGAGCATTTATCTAAATCAACAAAACCCATAAACCACTCCCTACTTCAGTTCACCAACTCATCAGTATAGTTCAGCTTCATATACTCTACAAGATCCTTAGCTATCATAACCACAATCTCTATGTAACAAACATCTCTCCTTCTTCAAATATCCTTCTCAGTTTCTTCATCTAAGATTTAGAAACCCATTTCATCTCAAATTCACTGTAACCCTAAATCTACCTCAACAACATCATACTTCTTTCATTACTTCTTCTTCTCCCTGTCGATCTCGAGAACTCACCATATGTCTGCAACTAATTTCAACCATCGAAGACAATCAATACCCTAACCTCCTTCCTCAGAGCAGCAGCATATTCATTTTCTCGACCTCAGATTCAAAAGCCAACCTATTTTGATTTCCCGTTCATACACAACAATAATAACATGATCTTCTTTCCTTAATCTCGAATTCATTAGCACCACCAACTATTGTTTCCAACTTCTCGATCTTTTGATGTCTCTCGTTTCTGAATTTCAGATGGCTGTATTAATGAGGTCAGAAGTAAAACTAGAGTTGTCTATGTCCAACTCAAATAAAAAAGTTTTCAAAAATAAAATTCATCCTGGCGGTGATAACAATTCGATGTTGGTGCCTCACCAAATCAGTAAAAGAAACAAAAAGTTTGCAAAAATAAAAACAGAAGGTGATATCGTGACGACTCCAAGATATGATGACAACTATCATGTTATTTATCTTAGAGGATTGCTCGGTCAAACTCACAAGTGTTGTTATATCAAGCTTGTTGTCAAATTTAGGAGAATCGACTGCTCGGTCGAACTCGTATGCGTTGTTATCTCAAGCATGTTTGTCAATGTTAGTGATCAAAATTATAAGTCTTGATTTCTAGCCTATGTATAGATGTCTCTGACTAGGACATAGATTGTGTAGTTGAGCTTAGTTTTTACGGCGTTCATCATTTGAAGACGAAGAACTACTAAGGGGAGCTTGTGGAACTTCATCGGCAAAAGGTATGTGGAGACTTGAACTCATCTATCACTTGGAAAGTCTATTTCTACTCTATATCCTATATTAAGACATAAGTCGTATTACGATATAATTTTCTATATACACATATGAGATTTCAAGTTGAGTTTATCTCGCTTACATATTTCTCGAAATATGTGTTGGCAAGCTTTCGCTTCGACCAAGTTCATCTTATGTCAAGAGAAAATTGCCGAGTAACATCTTACATGGTTTTTGTGATACAATCACTTGGTGTAGACTTGGAATGTTTCGATAATGATTATTTCAATATCTTGAAAATTGCTTTGATGCTAATAATATGTGAAAACGACTATTCTCATCCTCTAAGAATGTTTCAATGACTGAAATAAAGAGCTTAGAATCATGTAACCATATTTGGATATAAGCGCATAGTGTGTTCGCACATTTGTGTATAAGTCCAAAACCGGGAACCAAATGTATACATACTTGTGTGTACTAAATGGTTGATGGAGACTGGCTAAGTATGCGTACAAGTACGCATACTGGCGAAAGTTCACGTCCGTGAATTTCTGCTGAGTTTGGAAATCAAAACCAACTCAAACCAGTTACCAAAGTATGCGTATCCGTATGCATACTGGCGGAATGCTGAGTTTGAAAACCAAAACAAACTCAAATCCGGTTACTTAAGTGGTTACTTTCTAAAATCGGTTGTACATGAACCTAAACATTTATAAAATAAGGAATGCAATCTTTGCAAACCGTGGCTATAACCGATTTTGATTCAATTGTGTTCTTGCATACTTCTATGAGAATATAACAATTGAACGGCTCTTTAGCTAGTTTCATTTGAGTCATTTGAACTAGTTATGGTTAAGATCAATGTAGTTAATCTCAGCCGAGATACCGCCGATAATATCGGTTTCGGTGTTTCACCGAGATGCCGATATTGCCGGTATTGGCCGATATTTCGACGATATTGGCCGATATTTCACCGGTATTCGCCGAAATATCGTGTTTCGGTACTCGACTGATATTCACCGAAATCCGATAATGACTACATTGGTTAAGATGAATAAGGTTGATATGAGAGTAATCATATGGCTAACCTCGGTTAACTATTTGTGAACCAACATGGTGTACACGTTTAGGTACGGTTACATAAACCTAAATGAGGGTACATTTCATTTGTGTGTAACAAGCTAAGTTCGATCTAACGGTTGAAAGATATTAGCTTGGTTGAATAAGGTTTTTCATCTAACGGTGAATATTGAATGCTTTGTTACCAAGGTAACTTAGTTTTCTTGCAGAAAAAGATAACAGATACAAAACCAATGGGTTGCCTCCCATGCAACACTTGGTTTTCACATCTATACCGCGGATCAGAGACTTGAATTTTCTTGCAGAAAACATGTGATAATGTACAACAATGAAATAACAGTGGCAATAATTCCCGTGGCGGAAAATAATAATCATATTTTTTTCTTATTTCTTGGTAAATTTGTTAAGGACCTAATATTTTCTTAATCTGCAAGTAAAGATTATACTATATCTCGAAGTAGTTTCTACCGCAATGGTATTATGACTTGGAATTTGAACTTATCAAGAGATTTAAATGAGTTGGACTTAATCGAAATTTATTCATAATTCTTGAATTTCATCCCTGAGCCAAACTCATTAAATACCAGTGATGATGTCAGAGTTTGGAGAAATGGTGACATTTTCACAGTTTCTGGTTGTCATTCTTCTTTGGATATTTCACAAGGAACTCCATTTCCCTACAAAATTGTTTGGAATCATAAAGTTCCTATGAAAGTATCTTTCTTCATATGATCCCTTCTCTTTGTTATAATGCTGCTCATACAATGGATAAACTGAAGAATACTATCATTGTGAATGGGTGTTTATTCTGCAAGAAAGATGCTGAATCAAATGACCATATTTTCCAGCACTATGATATTACAAGGAAATTATAGCAGTTCTTTTTGTATTGTTTTAATCTTCAATGGGTTTCTAATGACTGTGTCAAAAACACTCTATGGAAATGGAGACAGAAGAGGAAGAAGAAAGCTAAAAAATGGAAAATTTGGGAGCTCATTCCATTTGCTATTTGGTGGACTGTTTGGCTTGAAAGAAATAGAAGATTTTATCAAGGGAAATATCATTCTTTAGAGAGGATTATTAATGATACTAAGATGTTGCTTTTCAACTGGATTTTGAAGGATAGAGTGTTTATGAACTATTCTCTGGAGATGGTTCTCAACAATTGGCATGCTGCTATCATGTAATTTAGTGTATTCTTCTTAAGTTCTTTGCCAGGCTTTCATGCCTTTGTTTTGTTCTTGTAACCTTACTCAGTGGATATCATATTCTCTATGAATGCCTACGTTTCTCTTAATAAAATTTGCCCTTTCTTGTGTCCGAAAAATAAAAATAAAAATATGTATGACATATTTGTGACAATCATAAGTGTGACATATTTTTTTTTCCATCCTTCACTCATTTGTAGACTCGATCGCTCAGTTTGTATACCATAATTGCACGGCTGTTTTTGCCAAGCCATATGAGTGGGTTAGCATTAGCAACCCCAATAGGAATCCGCCGATAAAATCTCTCTCCCCGAATAAAAAAAGAAACAAAAAAGTTATCTTCTCTTTCTTCTTCTGGCGAGATTGGGGTATACCCAAACTAATTTGGGTATACCCAATAAGAAAAAATCTGGTCATTATGAAGTAAAACCAAGCAACCCCTTAACCTTGTATTTTATAAATGGCTAAAATGCCCCCACAAAGATTAGCACTAATTTAATTAAAATGATTAGATTAGTTAAAGTAGATAGATTAGTTAGTTGATTTTTAAGTTGGGTTTTAGAAATAATTTAGAGAGAGAAGCTGAATGACGTAGTAGAGGAATTTTTTTTTTTTTTTTTTGGGGGGGGGAGGAGTTAGGATTTTTAAGAAATTTGTGATATGAGTGATTCAAATCCTGATTTTGTAGTGGGGGAGTCTTCTAACTTTCCTCCTACATATGAGTACTTGTATGATGATCTACCAGACCATGATCAAATGGATTACATGCATGACCCTTGATGAGATCCGGAGATACCTATATAATAACCGCAATCGCACGGTGTCTAACTAGTAGACGAGAGGTAAGTACGGGTCGTTCCCACGAGGAGCGGTGGAAATATCGTTATCAATATCACTAATAATCAGAAATGATGTTCTTGAGATTTTTATAACTGAGAAACGTAAAAAGAAATAATAAAATTAAACTAAACTAATAAAAGAAATTCAATGGGAGAGTCGGTAACCAGGATTTTATTGATATACACCACTATTTCCTTGCAAATACTGAAATGAAACATAATTATGAATGTTTTTATTGTTCGTTCTATTGACATCACCTATTATATATATTAGAGTCGCAAATATCACTGGTATACCCTAAGAATAGCACATCAAAAGATTAAACCAAAGCATGCACCATCAAATTGCATCAACGAGAAAGTTATACGAAACTAAATTATAGTTCACAGATAATATATGGCTTTTCTAAGCATAACCCATCAAAGATTTTAACGAAGCATGGATCATCAAATAATAAGACAAATGTATTTGTAAAACTATCAATTACGCACATAGGTTTTTAAAACCGGTGAAGCAACAACTTATATTTTCTATCAATCAATAAACATTATTCAAGAATTAATCAATTCAAATCATAATGGTCTAATGCTATATAATCAATTCAAATTAGCCTAATACCCAAAGTGGTTTTAACCCATACAAACCCTAGTTATAATAATCTAGCAAGACATGGCTACGGGTTTCTCAAAACCCATACAAAATAAATGACAAAGAGATAAGAAAGATAAACCAATAACAATCGCGCCGTCACCACGATGAGATCAAGTGCTCTCCCCTTCCTTCACAAAGACTTCCCAGTAGCGCCTCCCGATCGAACTCTTCTCGGCCGTCGTCGCCTCCCAAAATCACTCAAAACCAGCCTCCCCCTCTTTTTGTTCTTCCGTTCTTCTCTATATGTAGCTGCTACGGACGTTCAACCTAAACCTAGCAAAAAATTGCTAAAAGGCCCAGCCCAATTACTGTC
The DNA here is from genome assembly GCA_023531295.1 of Papaver armeniacum. Taxonomy (NCBI): domain Eukaryota; kingdom Viridiplantae; phylum Streptophyta; class Magnoliopsida; order Ranunculales; family Papaveraceae; genus Papaver; species Papaver armeniacum. The sequence continues at coordinate 522,710 of JAJJWW010014300.1, read as the reverse complement.
GATTTCTAATCCGAACCAAGTCCAGTCCTTCCAAAACTTGCAGTTCGACCACAACTCCGGTTTCCGTCTCACTCGAGCACCACCTCCATTGTTCATTCGAGTCAATCACCAGAAGCAAAACAAAACCAATTTTAGTCCCTGTTTTCATTGTCATACATCCACCATCACTTCGGTCCAAGTTTCCCATGCAAAACCCATTTAACAGACCCCAGGTTCAGCTCCATATACTCCCATAACTTAATTGTTGCTGTTACTTTTCTTAATCGGCCGAACCATCGATCGTCTTCATGGGTTTCTCTAGCTATCTCTCAAAACTGCAATGAATCCCAATCTCAGGCCACGTTAATCCCCGGACTCCATCTATCCGTCAACGCCATCTTGTATCACCGAGAAAACAGATCTCATAGAGTATCGACCGCTCTATTTTTATCCATGTCCAAACGAGCTTCTGATTCGACCCACTTTACTTCTTCCTGCAGTCGGCCATCGACTGCAATCAAGCAGCACCGAATCAACTAACAAAAGATTCAGCCAACACCTTTCTCCAAATGTTCCGTCTCACTCGAGCACAATCCCATGAAATCCAGTTGATCCAGCACATACATCTTTAACTTCTCTTCTCCCGTATGCTTGTTCAATGAGTCCATTCGAGCACCAGAAGTTCAAAGCGCAAACCTGCTCTACGTAGGTACAGCTCCATATCATCAGTGGCATCACCACCAGCTCCTTGTCTCATTTGCATGAAGCTGTCACCACCTTCGACATCTCGGCTACAACAATGAACTCCATCTTCTTATCATCTCGATCACGTAAGTTCAACCAATTACTAGGCACAATCTAGTTGGAACCATTTCATGACAGCCATCTCCGTTCATGCATACACAACTTCATATACAGCTCCAGCAAAGCAAAACACCAATTCTGTCCGTCAAACTTTACTTTCTCCCCGTGCATAATACTCGAGCTATCACTGCCATCACATAACATCATGATAAACCAATAACCCATATTCTTTCTCAACTGCATCTTCATCAACACCACAGACTCCTTCATCACGAGCTGTATCATTGCGACAATTAAACATCAGGTCCCTGTGTCGAACTAAACTTCCATTTATTGCTGGTGCAATCGAGACCGCAGAACGCCGTTAATCAACACCATTTCGACTAACACGGGTATCTCAGCAGAATATCCGATCACCGACCTCATATACAACCAGTACAACCAGCACAATCTCACGTCGCAGGCATCTCATCCTCGAAATTCTTCATAATCTCTCTTGCAGCAGCAGACCCATTCCAGACCCACCAAACCGGTAGTTACTTCTTACCCATTCTCAGTCCCAATGAGCAGTCAACACTAACCAATCTCGAATCACCAAGTAACCGCATAGAACCATCAGTTCAGCACCATCTTTATTTGATTGTGGAACTGTAGAAACCACCATTTGATGCCAACACTGCCTCAACTAATTCAGCGATCAAGACTCCGTAATACAACTCAACAATAACCTTTTATAAGAGTTACTTTTATTGCCCTTTGCTTCCAACAACACCACCTAGCTGTTTTTGATAATTTGAGATGTCGTGAGAAATTAGACACGTCTCCCACTTGTTTGTATTGCTTGGGAGACTTGGCGCAGCTCTTCTCTTTCTTTCGTGTCGTGGACCGCACCGGTGTCCAATAGTCGCGAGCGCCATTTTCCATTTATCCATTTATTTCCGGGCGATCGAATTCACTTGTACTTTCTACAAAAGCACCAAAATAGTGTCATTAGCCAAAATACCGAGTCCTAGCTAATATAAATATGGGTATAACACTAACGTGCTTATCAACCCTCACTTTTATTTTCCTCAAACTCATGATGGGTATGGAAGTGATGAATATGTTGAGCCAAACGTAGAATCCAATGACCAAGAAGAAGAGAATGGAGCTGCAAATAATCAGGTAGACAACCTACGTGGTGAAGATTGTGATTTTTCCATGCAAATGATGAATTTTGGTTTTTTTCTTCACTTTTGCTTCCCAGGGTCGGCAAGATCGACGCTTGTCGATCATGCCGACCAAACACGCCGGAGTGGTTTGTAATTGAACAACGTGCCGACTTTTCATGAGCAGTATTCGTGTCGGCAGGGTAGAAAATTGACACCATGTCGACTTTCATTTTACAACACAGAAGTCGTTACTTGAAAATGCTTAAGCCGGCATTTTCAAGTTTTGAACCTTGCCGACTCTAGTCCAGTGGCCTTTGTTAAATTTTTCTTACGTGTCGGTTGTTTTGTTGTCGGCAGGGTTTTATATGTCGACCTTGCCGACTTTGGTAATATATATCAACTAACGTTTGATGTTTTATAGATTGTTGCATTGGTACCGATGACGGATCATCATCAAGCTCAGAAAATTAGGGTTCTTGATACTTCCGCACATTACGCTAATGATTTGGAATGGGATGATAAAAATGACGCGGTCAATTGGATTGTTGAGAAAGCCAAAGAGAAGATGTGCATTCTAGTGAAAAACACCCAACAAAAATCTACGCGTTTTGAAATGGTATGCGAGTGTTATGGGTCGCCGGAGGAAAGTCACAAGAGAAAGGGTTATGTGTATGATAAGAAGACGACTGGGGTGTACAAGACGAAGTCCAAGAAGTGTGGATGCCCATTCAAGATTATTTTTTGGAGGAACAAAGAAACCGACAACGTGTGGAGAATGAGTAGAGTTGATGTTGGTTGGAATAACCATAAAGATCCGGAAACTCTTGTTGGGCATTGTCAAGTTTCCAAGTTGAAACCCCACGAGTTCGAACAAGTAAGAACAAGTTGGGGAATTAAACCAAGTAAGCTCCTAAGTAAGTTCAAGAGGGATGACCCGCGTAACATTTCTTCATTGTCTACAATTTATGCGGCCAAGGCAACTATTAAAAGAATTGAATGGGATGGAAGAAAGGTGATGGAAGAATCACAATGGTTAATATACAAATACAACTACACGGTGAGACACCATGAGTCATCGAAGGGGAAGGTGGATCGTATTTTTCTTGCGCATCCCGATATGATTCAATTGGCGCGTTGCTTTTACCAAGTTTTGTTCATGGATTATACTTATAAGACGAATAGGTACAACATGCCTTTGTTGAACATTGTTGGACAAACCTCTGATAAGCAATCGTTCACGGTGGCATGGTGTTTTATGGATCGTGAGAAGGATGATAGCTATATTTGGGCATTGGAAACTTTGAAGCTTCTCTACCACGAAGACGAAACTCCCGGGGTTATAGTCACCGATAATGAGCATGCAATAATGAACGCCGTGAGGATAGTCTTTCCCAATGCACACAATTTCCTTTGCACTTGGCATATACAATGCAATCTTAAAAAGAATTGTAGAAGTCATATCCAAAAACTGAAGGCAAAGAAAGGAACTAAACGTGTCAAAGAGGAAGATGAACGTCTCAGCAAACCAACTAAAGAGGAGCGAGAGAAGGAGAAAGAGAAAGAAGACGAAGAATGGAAAGAAGGTGGGATCAAGTTTGGGTTATTCATGAAAGTGTGGGATAAGGTGGTTTGGTCGATGAGTGTTGCAAGATATGAGATAAACTTGAAGGAGTTCGAGGAAGATTGGGGGACTAATTACCCCAAACTAGTGGAATATTGCAAGAAACAATGGTTGAGGCCACACAAAGAGAGGTTTGTGTATGCTTTTACTTACGACTATAAACATTTCAAACTTGAATCCACAAGTATGGTAGAGCAAGCTCATGGGAGACTAAAAGGTCTACTTTTCACAAGTCAAAATGGGATTGTGACGGTGCAACATGCTATCCATGAGTACACTAATAATGATATCAACAAGATAAAAAAGCAATTCCAAGAAAGTATCTTCCGGAAGTTGAGGGAGTTTAAGGAGGATAATTGGATGCTTGTTGGTATACATTGCAACGTCTCACATTGGGCAATACGTTTTATGATGAAACATCTCGCTTTGTTTAAAAAGTATGACGATCCGACCACTCCTTGTAAGTGTAGGATAATGAAGGCTATCGGACTTCCATGTCGTCATATGCTTGGTAGGTATAAAACTCCCATTACTCTTGATGATATCGATCCTTATTGGAAGCAATTATCTTTCAAACCGGCTCCAAGAAAAGATCCCGGTGAAGAGTTTGGCGACATGGACCTTGGGAGAATAATCCTCTGAAAGTACCCCAAGTTGAATAGGTTGGACAAACAAACTATGAAGCACAAGTTGATGCCGATTGTTTACCCTTTTATGGAAGAACTTCAAGAACCGGCGAAACAAGATCCATCGGGTAGACAACCTACCACAAAGACGAGGGCGTAAGAAAGAAAACAAATTAAAGAGTATTTGAGTACAAAATGCGATCAATTCGAAAGGGAACAAATTAAAGAGTATCTGAGTACAAAGTGCGATCAATCCGAAAGGGAACAAATTAAAGAGCATTTGAGTACAAAGTACGATCCATCCGTACATGTTTATACCGAGGCGCAATACAAGGAGGAACCCGCTAAAAAGAAAAGAGGTCGTCCGCGGAAGGAAATAACTACACCAACGGTTTCAAACTTGAATCCAAATGGCACTCCACTTCTTGAGAGTCAAGCAAGTGTGGAATTTGTTGGAAAGGAAAGGGGTCGGTCAAGGAAGGATTCAACTACACCAACGGTCTCAAACTTGAATCCAAATGGCACTCTACCTCTTGAGAGTCAAGCAAGCCAATGAGATGTTGCGAAGAAAATAGGTCGTCCAAGGAAGGTAGCACAACCGGTGTTGCAAGAGTATTCAAGAGTTCGTACAACTCCCTCCAATTATTCAAGAGTTCTTTATTGGTACCGACGACGTCCCAAAAGATGGAAATTGTGGGTTTCACGAGTGTGGCCATCTATTGGTGGATACGTGGAATTAAGTGGTACATTTTTTTAGTAAGGGACTATCTATAGTATTTTCACCGGAACATGCGGTTTGCGTGGAGCAACTCAAGCATAGAAGAATTGTCATGGCTTTGGTGGATAAAAATCATTTTATTGGTCTACAACTTAACAAGGAATGTCCATTACCTCCTTTTTGTAGGTTTAGTTTTTGGGAGAAGTTCACAAACAACAAGAGCAAGGAATGGATGAAACTTTATGAGGAAAACATGGACCTTTGGAATGTTTTAGATGAGTCTAGGGAATGTCCCATAGATTTGACTAAACTCCCTCCAAAGATTTGAGTGATGATTGATTATGGTAGGAACTAAGGAATCTTTTTGGAGTACTTTTGTAATCGCATTCATGTTTTGTGTAATGTACTTTGGCGTACTACAAATGAATAAAATGGATGTGTTTTTTTTTTTGTGTATACTCCTTTGGTTGGCATTGTATTTGTCACACGACCCTGCCGGCCCTCCCAGGGTCGGCATGTTATTAATTAATCAGGCTGCCGGCTGCACTGCATGAAAGCACATGAAAATAGGCCTGGGACGGTCGACAAGGTTTTTCCCTCTTACGGTGCCGACTGTCCCAGGGTCGGCAGGGTCTTGGTTTCGTCAGGTTGCCGACTTTTATATGGTCGGCATGGTTTTTGAGGTTAACAATGCCGACCAAAACAGACAAAAAAAACTTGTTTCTGGATGTTCTCGTTTTACTAAGTCGACAAGGTTTATGAGTAGAAACCTTCCGACCATATATTCATCGGCATGGTGTTTAAACTCTTAAGTGTCGATCGTGAAAAAAGCCGACACGCTTTTAATTTAGTACAATGCCAACTGTCATCGAATACAAACCTTAATTAAAGCATACAAACGTTAAAAACTTAACCCTAACACATTTGGGACATAAATAATATCTTTTTCCGGTACACAATTTCTTAGGAGAGGTAATTAGCATCATCTTACCGTCGCAACATGGATCTGTGCATGGTAGAAGGTTGATTTTAGCAACTTCATCTTCATATGGAGCTAGGCGTTCATCTATCCAATAGAAAAACCCACAACAAGTGCATTTTGAAGCATACAGCTGATATGCATCTCCTACTGCAGCTTTCATGAGAAATAAGAATCCCTTACAACCTTGATAGTGCATTTGTTTCCTTGAAAGGGACAATCGTTTGCAAAATGACCACTTAGTGTACAAAGACTACAAATATTTGGTTGTGTTGCACTTGAAACTTCCATTCTTTATGCAAGGTTTAAGATGAAGTTGAGAATGCTTTTATAATAACAACACACCTAATATCTTGATTTTGAAATTTATAGTCGTTGAACATTCAATGGCTTGTACTTTTTACCTAAAAAGTGCAACTAACATTTAAGTCGACAAGGTCGAGATTTCAAACCATGCCGACCACCACTCCCAGCAAAGCATTGTGGCATATAAAGCCTAGTATGGTCAGCAAGGTAGAGTTTACACACTATGCTTGACTCAATAAAACTCTAATATTGTCTAAAATCGCACAAAAAGAATAAGTTCTAAAGCAACTGAAACTAAAAATTAACATAAGTTTAACAAGTCTAAAACCATAATCTAAGAGTTAAAAACAAACATAATGTAAGAGTTCAAACCACAATCTAAGTTTCTAAACCAAGTGAAACATAATAAAGTTTAAGAATTTCATGGATCATTCTCATTGTTGTTATCTTCCTCCCCATCACTAACTTTGTCACCATCACTAGCTTTTGCACCAAAGATCGCCTTTTGCTTTCCCCTTATCTCGGACCTATGTAGTCACCGACCTCATTGTAATAGGGGTTCACTCCAGAAAAGTCACCTGCCCTGAAAAATATTCTTGGATCAACCTCCTCTCCTTCCTCCTCTGATGATGTGTATTCAACATAGTTGAGGGGATTGCTAGGACTGTGCATAAACCTTAGGAATTATTCAGGATCTTTCTTACCCATCAGAAGTAACTTTCTTACAGGGCAATTCTCTTGCCATCTTTAGGATCTTCTAAATTGGGATAAATTCCGTCAATAAATTCTAATAGCTCTTCTGCAGTTACCGTACAAGGTAGATTATTTTTTTTTCCTCTGGGAACCTAAACCATGCACAAATAAAAGATATGAAATTTTTACACACTGAAAGATGGTTCTGGTCATATGGTCGGCAAGGTCGAGAATATATACATTGCCGACTAATACTTACTCGGCATGGTTGTAATCATATACCAAGCCGACCAACACAGAGTCGGTAAGATCCTATACAAGAAAGATGCCGACGGTTAACTTAGGAAATTAAGGTTTCTGTGACCTAAAGTCGGCATGGTACAAGTCGAAGACAATGCCGACCAGATGTAAGTCGAATGGGTTTGTTATTATACCCTGCCGGCCCTGGTTATCGTCCAATAGTCGCAATGGATGTTATGAAAAGTCGGCAGGTTATTCATCTTGAGACCATGCCGGCTTTTACAAAATACCAATGGTCGGCGTGGTTTTAAATTATCGACATTGCCGACCAAAAATCCTAAAAATCATAATTTTCGATTTCTAACCTAATATAACAATCATATAACACATCAGAATAACGGGTTGAGTTTAGAAATCATTTACAGTCTTATTTTCACCGGTGGAGGTTTTTTTTTCAACATTCTCAGGGATTGGATTTTCGGGTTTGCTAGTTCCAACTTTTTCCTTATCTTTTCCCTATGATTTGGATCTTCTCATATTACCTGTTGAATCTCTCTTGCTACTGGATCAAACCATTTTTTGTAGAATATCAAAATTTAAATTTTTGGTTGATTTTGGTTAATGGAATAAGCAGTGAAGGAACTAGAAAATGAACGGTGGGGTGGCTTGAAAACAACTTGGCTTAACTTGGGCTGGCTTAAGCCTATTGTTTAGGCTTGATCTTTGTCAACCAAAAACAAATACACTATAAAAATGTAAGTATTTTTAGACTTTGGGCTGGCTTAAGATAAGAGAAGATGAAGGAAGGAGAAGATGAGAGAAGATAGATAGATTAGAGAAGATAGATTAGAGCATCTCCAATAGAGGGTGAAGGTTTTATTTTTTTTTATGCCACGTAGGATTTTAGACCCTCATTTACATTAAACTCATCTCCAACAGTGGGTCCTATTAAGTAGGAAGGGTGTCAAAATAAATATGAAGGTCTTGGAGAAAGTCTTATTTAGACCTTGGGAATGACCTCCATGTCATCTTTTTAACCATATTTTAAATTTTTACTTTTAAATAATTTTTCTAAACCAATAGGGAAAGGGAATCAATTTTATCATTATCCAAAAAACAAATCCTCAATTTGTTGGAGATAGTCTATGAGAAAAGCGTTGTTATTTTTGCCACACATATATGACCCCATAAATAAGGATCTAAATAAAAAATTCCACGTAGGATTTTTAGCACCCACTGTTGGAGATGCTCCAATGCTAGAGGTCAAGGTCATCCTATGTGGATGTCTTATTTATACCTTTTGGATGTGGGTCATTTACTATAGGACAAAAAATAATAAAGAGAAAGGCTTTTTACCTAAAATCCATCTCCAATCCCCAAGGTCATATCTTACACTTTTTGTCTAAATCTAGACACAAAAAATGATGTGGACTTATGACCCAAGGTCATGAAGGAAGTCTTATTTAGACTTTCTCCTTTACCCCAACTTTAGCCATGTCATTTTACCTATGATCCTCACCTTTGTATTGGAGATGAAACTTTGGTGAAAAAAAGTATTAAATCCTATGTGTCATACTAATTTAAGACCTCTACCCCTTGCATTGGAGATGCTCTTGGAAGAAGATTTAACGTTTTTTAGTTTTTAAGTTTAGAATTTAATTTTAGGTCAATTAGTGGGTAATAAAGTAACTTCATCCTGTTTTGACCTTCCCAATCTCGCCAGGTTCTTCTTCTCTTATTTGGCAACTCTCCGATATTTTTTTACCAATCCAGAAGTTGAGAAATCTCGGCGTCGGATGAATGGAAGATGCTCAAATCTTTTGATTCCGTTTCCAATTTCGTGGTATGTGTAGGAGAGTTTGAGATTCATAATTTCATATGTTCAAGATTTCTATGATTTGAAGGAGAATAGGTTGGATTTATGAAGAAAAGATTCTGGATTTATTGATCTATAATATGATTTCTGACTAATGTATATGGTTTCTGGTTTCTAGTAATTTTAGTGAGAAGATTCGATTTTTGTGGTTGATTTTTAATTGTAAGAAGTAAAGGTTGGAAATTTATGCTCAGCTCGTCGTACTCCTTTCAATATCAACGAGGTAAGGTTGGATTTCTATGTCTTATTTCTGATTCTTAAGTTTAGGAAGGAAAGCTTCGATTTTCATGCTGTGCTGGTTGTTCGTCTTATGATTTCAAGTCGTAAAGGTGGATTTCTGTGTTTGATTCCAACGCTACATCTATTCCTTGATACTTGGTGATTCCAGAATGGTTAGATAAAAATACCAATGCGGAGCTATTTACACTGGAGCCATAGAGAACCATTACTCTCATGGATTTTTTCTTGCGCATCCCAGGGTCTGATTTATGCAAGGGTTAACTCTCATCAACTGCTCTTTACTCAATGCTATCAAGCCTTTCTTAGTTTATTATCACCCCCTTGTATTGGTAGTTTAAAATACTCTCCACGTCCCTGCTGCTGAGATGGTAAAGAAGCTTGCCTCCATCGCGAAGCCATGCCTGAACTTATTTACATTAGACTTAGCAGGTTTAGTTCATCGGTGAGTGAACTTCTTGTCGAGGTGCACAAACATGTAGGGTTGAGTGCTGGTTGTATGATCTGGTCTGCTATTGTACTTGCTCTACAAGCACCTGGTAGTGGTATTCACTTTACCAAGTTTAAATTCGAAGAACTCCAGTATATCTAGCTGGATAAATTCTGATCTTTCATGATTTCTGAACGCTATGCAACACAAGTCTAGTTGAATAGACGAGATTTGCAACTTTTCAATCTTTGGGTCTGAAAAAACCACCAAGTTGATAACTGGTTAAAGTTTTGTTCTTTTATCGATTATACTATGAAACATGGCTCTTCTAGTTCTCGGACTTCCTGTTTGCAATTTTAAGAATAATACCCCAAAACATTATGGAGTCCTGAAGAGTGCTTGTGATTGTGGGATATGATGAGAAGGAATGAGATCAGTTTGTCTTGTCTTGTGCTGCTAATCTTCCAGTTACGTTTGGAGTAGAGAAGCCAGAGGAATCAAGATTCCAGTCCCGAGGAATCAGGTAAGATAAAGCACCACTTATTCAAGAGTTTTTAGATTCCAATTTATGCTTCCACCCCCTTCAAATTTCTTGGATTCTGCCATTGAGATTCTAAATGTATTGATCCGAGCTTACAGTAATTTGGGACCCAATAAACATGTAAGGACTTAAAGCAAGTTGATTTATCAGAATAGGAAATTAGTAGTATAAGTTAATAAATCATAAGTGTTATTTCCTTACAATGTGAATAAAAAAACTTTTTGATGTATTCAACAGTGAATTTTCTGTTGAATTGCTTTTGTGGAAAGTGACTGTATTGCGGACGAGAGAACGGCCGAGCTACATGTTGAGTGCGAGCATGGATGTCTCCTCATTCGGCCCCTTCACCGATAACAAGGTTCACAAAAACCTGCAATTTGATTATTTGCCATATGCTTTACTTCTTTTGTGCATTATATATGTGGATTGATATGTCTGTTATGTGCCGTATAACATTTACTGAACTTGCTAATTATTCAGGCCGGACACATCAGTGCAACCATATTGTTGGAATCAGATTGTTACACTGAGGACAAAGTATCAGGATATTACATAACTTTCTCAACTTGCATTAGCTGTTGAATCACACACAACATCCTTAAGAGCAACAAAAGAGTGAACTAGCTTTGCTGTCCGCAGCTGTTGAATATGGAGTTGTTTACAGGTAATCTTTCTGTTAGAGATAACATTAATCCGCTGATATCTTATGAAGTGGTACTTCTTTTGACGTTGAATACATGCTTGAACATTTTCTCGAGTGTATTTAAATAATTAGGTAGGTCATCGGCATATTTTTGCGTGATAATGCCTTTTTCTTTTGACTGGTACCTGCATTATTTTTGTTTTGAAGGAGGTTGTACATTATACTTGGTTGAGAAATGCTGAAATACCCACGATCTTCGTATTTTGAGTGGCAATTAGAAAGGAGAAAGATCTTTGAAAACTTAAGTTTTGCATCCCGTGTATTAGACAAAATTTTCAATACCCTTTCGCTTACGAACAAAGTCTTATAACCAGTTAGTTGACCTGTTTTATACGTAAAACATAATAATGAGTACTTTCTCTCAGGCTTGCAGTGTCTTTCAGAATAATCCTTGGTTTTAGTTTTTTTTTATTGTGGTATTTTCCCATCTTCTAGCATGCCCATCACTCACTGTTGCTTTGTTGAGCATGGAAGAGCTTCTGCCTACTTGCTTTGACCAAAAGTGTTGCCTTATACAATCTATCTAAGACTCGATGTTACTTACATAATACTCATGTCTCTTAATGCACATACCTAGCCAAGATCCAAAATTTGCAGAACTATCTCTTCCTTATTCCTTACTGGTATATCAAGAAATCTTATAAATCATTATGTAGGAGTAAATGACTCAGAAGTACAGAGTGGTTGAATCAGAGGATCATCACTACAACTAAATGCCTATCTGTAATGCTATAAATGTACCGATATCCTTATTTTTATGATTTTCTTGAAACTTCCAGAAACCTGTACATTTTGAACTTACATCTTAGCTCGTTGTATTGAAACTCGAGTCTTCGGCGATATGGACCTCGAGCCTTTATGTTTTTCTCTTCTAAAAGATGATTTACAGTTAAGGGCATTTTTGAACAAAAGCTAGCCCTAGAAACGAGGCATACTTATTATTGACTCCGATAGCTACAGGCGTGGCCACTTTATGAACTCTATATCATGCAACCTGGTGTATATTGATTAATTCATCACATAATGGAATGTCCTAAATAGTTATACCTTAGATATTGCTCAAAACAGCTTTTAGTTTTCCTACCTTCATTCTTGCATCTTTTGTGGCAGACATAAATTCTTTGACAATAGATCATCTTATACGAGGTTCCTGGTGGTGCCTTGGCGGGATATATTTCTCAAATCATTGATACACCACAGGTACAAGTATGTTAGTGGGTGTGAAATCTGTTATTTTCTAATAAAAACCATGGCCTAGTCCTGAATGTTAATGACTCGAATATATCTCTGGTTCGGTGGGAGGTAAATGAGCTTAGGATATTCAATATATTTTCAGCGGGTTTATCTGTGTTATCTTATTGCTCCAGTGGTTTGTTTATGAGCTACTGGAGACGTTTCCGTCCCAGTTAGGGTGAATCGTTGGATCTTCAACTGTTGACTTGGTTTTACTTGCCTGTGTTTCATGTTCTCCAAGAGTATTTGTGTATGTTTGGATCCTGCACAATTTGAATATAATGTTGGAATAATATGGTAAAGTTACCTTACAGAAATAACGGTAAATGTACCCATGATAGATTTTCAGAATAAATTAAGCCAGCATTTAGAAGTTCTTCAGAATTTTAAACACTAAAGGTTGAACACAATCAAATGAATCGTTATCTTCGTGGAGCTTGTTTAATGATGTAGCTTACACCATGCAATATGATAGAGTAACCCAGTGATCTTAGTTTGGATCTGTATCCAGTTGCTTTGCCTTATTACTGCTAAAATAGCTTCCATTGCGAGGCAGTTGCCCTTTTCAATTGCTGTATCATAGTTTGGTTAGTGCATGAGTTATATATATACAAGATGCCAAATATCTTCAATGTATTGGCGCTCCTTTATTTTTGCCCATCCATTAAATCTCTTCTTAGTTTGATATGGTTTAGATTGAAGGTTGTAGCTTACTGAGTTTCTTTTTAAACTTTCCTCATGTTCTGACTACAAAGACAATCTCCCTTAGAAAATTAGATATGCAACCCGAAGAAGATGTCTCTTCAACTACCATTTGGTAACTGCACTGCTGATTTGTTAGGTTGATATCGGAAAGTAATTACATTGTTGCTGTATATTGGACAAGCTCTTGTCATTGTATATATGTGTATGGTTCTATTTAGCCTATTAATATTTTGATTATTCTTGTTCTTGTTATGATTGAAGGAGGTATTTATTTTTGGGTCATTCACTAAAGAGGGTGTCACTTATTCAATACCCAGCAATCCGCTAGTCAGCCTCTGGAAAAGAAAGAATTCAGTTTGGTTCTTTAGACGCAGCAACTATAAGCTCCATGGTTTGATTTAAGGTTGAACACAAGCAGGATGATGTTTCTAAAGAGGTAAAAATGTCAATTCACCAAACCCGAAGAGAAAGGAAAATCCACTCAAGAGTGTAAATACAACAAATGGCGAGCCGCGTAGTGTGTCTTGAAGTATTGCAAAGAATGGAAATGATACATCTTCTTCTAGTTGCTATCCACTTGGAAACGGGGTAATAGAGAGAACTAGTGGAGACTTAAATTCATTGCGTGTATCCCAAAATAGAGAAGTGCGCAGAAGCAATCAATTGCAGACCTTGAGTATGGAATAGAAACCGTTACCTCTTTCCCAGGGGAGATAAATGCCGTCGATTCATCAGAAAGTTTGTTACTGAAAGAGAATGTTCGTAAGGTTGTATTAAATGGGCTGGATGCATCTTTTATAATTTTATTACCTCGAGGCTTAGTCAACACAGGGAACCTATGCTTGCTCAGTGCATCACTTTTCTCTCCTGTTCCCCATTTGTTCAACTTCTGCAGGAACTAAGATCTATTGATATTCTAAAGGTTTGTATCCTTTATTTCATTCTTTTTTATGTAGTTTTCACATTGGGCATATTAAGCATCCTTGTATTTAGAAATATTTTTGGGTATCTATTGATAGGTGGAATGTTGTATAAGTTTCTTTAGTAGAGTTATGAATCTCATTAGCGTGATCCTTATTATAGATTTTTTTTCCCCAGATCGGGTGTCTTACATAACATGTGTTTTATCTCCCATTTTGATACTGTTGCTGATGCAAGCTTGAAGGGATGCCTTTCGTCCCCGCCATGTTTTGAGCCGGTTTTGAAAAATTTCACTCCCGAGGTACCAAATAGTGTGTCAGGAAGGCCAAGGTTGGTATTAATTTCGCATTGTCTCCTCCCTTCTTGTATTCTTTTATTGCCTCTCCTTATAATTGGTTGTGGAGAGGAGATTGTGTTGTTCATAATTGCTTATATTCGAGATCGACCCATCTATTGCATTTATATTTTATGGCTTTGATTAATTTTATCTTCGTATAGTGCTAGCATGTGTTTAGGGGCCTCTTTTAATTAGTTATTAGTCTATCTTTGAATAGTGTTAGACTGTTTTCTCAAGTTATCTTTATGTTGGCCTTTCGTGTCTTCGTATTTCATAGTAGATTGTCATCCGCTTTTGAGTCTTGTTCGGCTATTTTTTTTTTTTTTTTTTTTACCATTGTCCGTATAGTTCTGACTGACTTGGCCTGGCAATTGAATGTAGTTCTGTGAATACTTGCGTATCATACACCCATGGGCTGATTTAGTCTGTACAACATCTGTTTTGCTGGAACCATGAAATTTCTTGTTTACCTCTCTTTGGTCAAATGCAGGTAGACTCTGCTAAGTTTCAGCCTTGCCTCTTGCTTCACCTTGGTATTGTTGCAGGAGCTGTTCGTACATTGGAAGGGTACAAAATATCTGCAGCTGGCAAGGTAATCTCAATTGAGCTAATTGGAGTACTTCAAATGCAGTCACAGTTAGACAAACAACTTCATGCAGCAAGTGCATGCGCTTGGTTGGTAGATAATTTTGTAGCTACTATGCATTCTTTTTTCCTTAAAAGGAAAAAAGGAGCCCAACTTTGTGCACACTCCTTTAAAGAGTGTGCACGTAACAAACCAATCAGATTCATTCTCTAAAATCAACAGTTACTTATATAATAAAATCATTTTTTAAAATTTTTAGGATTAATTCATATTTGGTTATAACAATTTTATCGTTATCCTAGTATTTTACTACCTAAAACGAAATATATTTGATAAGAATGATGACTCAAGATTAACCGGAGCCACCCGTTGATAAGCATCATAAAAGGCGTTGCAAACAGAATGAATGCGGAATATATAAAAGCAACTATGAAGAATGAATTGAGATTACAAAAAAATGAAAGAGGAATACACAAAAGCAACTATGAAGAAAAAGTAATTTTATTAAGTTAAATTTTAATTTTGATCATCATGTGCATTAGCTAATATGTTTTGATCATCACGTAATTTTATTAAGCCGCACTTTATTAACTCCGTAAGCTATTATTAACCTTAACTTGTTTTGATCATCTTTCTTAATTTTTTTTTCCCTTTTTCTTTTTATACCATTAGCTATAATTAATTTTGTTTTGATCATCAAGTCCGTCTTCTTTGGAGAAACGAAAGCAAACTTGATGAGTTGGGTTTTTTCCTGTTTTTACGAAGGGGAAATTAGAGAAATTACTGTTAGTTATTTCAACTCCTAGATATTAGGCTAGAATTAGATATCATGCATATATTTGTTTCCATTTACGAATTATACATGAATTAAAATTAAAAGAATAACTGATTTTATTATATACTTAACTGTCAGTTAATTATATAGCCAATAGCTATCATTTGTTATGTGCGCACTTTTTAAGGGAGTGTGCACAAAATCGGACTCGGAAAAAAGATCATTCCAAATCCTCTGCAGATCATCTCCTTCAGTTTTATAAGCTAATATAAAAAGTCCTAAGCTAATTTTGTTAAGAACATATCATTTATTAGTTGCTTTTGTTAACTACTCCCTCTGTTTTATCTGTCCTAATTTCTACTTTGGTATGTCCATTTTTATTTATAGACATACTTTTCCCTTAAATTATCAAATATACCCTTTATTTTTTATAATCATAAATTTTTTTTTTAATATCCAAATCTTAAATAATATCACCATATATAAGGAAAAAAAACTTACTCAATATCTTTGTATTAATTGTCATTCCTTTTTAAATAAAAACATTTATGAATAGTTATAAAATTCCTAATAAACTTCTACTTATTTTAACATTAATAATTTAGTTTTGGTAATAATATAAAATTAAATAGGCTAGTCAAGGGCTAGTCATGACAATTTATAAGATTTCCTTAATATCTTGACTTAGTCAAAGCGGACTCTTAATTTAGGACGGAGGGAGTATTATGATATATTCCTGCAATTAATATAAAAATCATGGAAACTTATGTGAGAAGAACTATAGTTGTATACACCGCGGCTCGGGATTTTACACCCGCCGCCGCGCCGACTTACACCTTGTACAACATAGACACCAGCAACTTAAGCTACCAACTGTTCTAGCATGCCATGTACCGGCTTTGTCGGCCTCCAATGCAGCCTTAAGCTTCTTAAATCTTGGAATAGTGTCAAAGCGGCATTCTCGAGCGGGAAACTCTTTGGATGTTGCAAGGCAATTGGCTGGCTCGTTTTCTCCATATGGTATGCTAGTAAGCATTTCGAATTACATCATTAGCACATGCATCTCCGTTATGAGTTTGTTGAGGCGTATTGGTTTGATTTCGCCACGTAAAACTTTGGGTAAGTTTTCGTGGACTAATTCTAACCTCGCATTCTTAAATCCAGCTTTAAGTGCATACACTAAGCTTTTTTTAGCCACAATTGCTTCGATTCTATAGGAAACCGTTGCTGGTTCACTTTTAAGATTAGATCCTTTTTTCACCTTTAAGTAAGGCACCTTCAATTTAATTTGAAAGCCAAACATAAATTCTGCCTCGCTGTCCCTAAACATGACCCCCACATGTTGCCCTTGCTTCTTTGATTTTTGTTTCCTTGGCCTTTTCATCTGTCTCCGGTTCTTCCAATTTCTTAGCAAAAAAAAACCAATTTCTTGGGCTTTGGTATCTTTACACATCCGTCTGCATTATCATTTAACCACCCTTTTGGTGGCTTCTCCCACTGGTAATATTTTGTTTTCCCGCCATATACTATTTTATATAAGCTCTTATAGGTGTCTCTTATGATTTCCTTCTCACGAAGCTTGCTAAACATGCTTATGTACAAGAAAAATCACTTTAAATACATGCTTATGTATATTCACTTTAAATAAGAAAATCACTTTAAATACATGCTTATATACATTCAATTCTGCTTTACTTTATTATGAGAAAGATAATTTTGTGTCATATTTCATAAGAGATCGAAAACTTAGGAAAAGGTGGTGAAGGGTGGGTTACTGCAGGTGGCTACTTGTGTTCCTTGTGTTCTTTGTAATAAGGTTGAGTCTGAAGAGCATATTTTTCATGACAGTTTTTTCTATGCTGGTATTTAGTTGTGTCTCCTTAAAATGGGCTACTATAGAGTTATTAACAGTTGACGGCAAGAAGAAATTAGTTGTATGCATATAGTTATATTACATAGTACGGTTCTGATTCTTTTGCTTAGTTCTGAATCTTGTTTATTTTGGTATACCTGCTACTTAAGCTACCAACTGTTCTAGCATGCCATGTACCGGCTATGTTGGCCTCCAGTGCAGCCTTAAGCTTCTTAAATCTTGGAATAGTGCCGAAGTGGCATTCTCGGGTGGGAAACTCCTTGGATATCACAAGGAAATTGGCTGGCTCGTTTTGTCCATGTGGTATGCTAGTAACCATCACATCTTGGATTCGCATCATTAGCACATGTATTTCCGTTAAGAGTTTCTTAAGGCGTTTGGGTTCGATTTCACCACATAAAACTTCAGCTAAGTTCTCGTGGTCGAATTCTAATTACACATTCTTAAATCCAGCTTTAAGTGCATATTTTAGCCACAATTTGCTCCGACTCTATAAGAATCTATTTCGCTGGTTCACTTTTAAGATTAAATCCTTCTTTCACCTTCAAATAAGTCACCTTCAATTTAATTTGAAAGCGAAACATAAATTCTGCCTCACTGTCCCTGAACAAACCCCCCTGTTGCCCTTGCTTGTTTGGTCTTTTTGTCTGTCTCCGGTACTTCTGATTTATCATACTAATATCTCATTCATTTTGTTCTTAGTGGATCGTATGATAGCTCAGTTGTCTTGGTAATAATGATACAGCCACAACCTTGTTTCTTAGTTTGGTAGTGAGATCCAGAGTTATGAAATTCCATATGTGCACGAATTTTTATAAAGTTTCAGATCGATCCTACCACACGGTGGAAGGCCGAAGACATGTTGTTTCTTCCAGAGACAGATTAATTTAAAGCTGGGATTACCCGTCCGTAGCATTTGAACTTTATACTATGTGGTCTTTGAGAATGATCTGCCACTTCGTTTTTTATACTTGTTACATGCGTGCAAAAACGTGCTATTAGTGTTGTTAGGGTGCAATATGAATGTGTCTGATACATGGTCGATCAAGGATACTTGTAAGATACATCATGCTGGACTTTTAAAGTTCTATTAAAAACTTTTATAACTGTACGCAGGTTTGAACCTGTCAATTATCTTAAAATTGAATTTTATTTGGCTAACAAGAAAAGCAGTGCATGTGTTCGCATCCTGAGTTTTCTATATGTTGATTCGCTAAACCAATTTCTGTATCAGATGTCTCGTAGACATAGTTTGAAGTTATAGCAGCCATTTTGAAGAGATTGTCTAAAGTGAAGTGATGTTTAATTTGAATCACTTTATTGAGATGTCATGTCACTTGGCTTTCTACAACATGCTGGTAGACTGGAAAGATCTTTACATGCGTGTAGTAAATCTGTAGTTACTGCAGATGTGTTTGGTGAGTTCATAAAAGATTTTTTTATTCAACTACATCATATCGTTAGTAGCGTTGTATCAGAGTCCTTAGCTGAATTTTGTTCTCTCAGACCAGTCTCGAAGATGGTACTTTTCAAGGTTTTGATGTCCGAATCGCTTCATGTGGCCCATCTTCTTGTTTAAAGCCATTTTTCGCTCTTCAGGCTCATGATAATCCTGTTAGCTCTATTTCATATTGTCCGACTGCTCCTATATGTATCTGTTATCCCTCAAACATTTGCAAATTGGAAAATTGATGTACCATTCTATTTCTATAGCTACTAGCTACGGGCTCGACAGAGAATACAGTTATCCCATACCCTGATCCACTGGAAATTGCCTATCTACATGTTTCCGTAATGTCATAACAATTTACTTCTTTACGGATTCAAGGTAAAATCATGTGAGCAACCCTGTAAGTCTCCTGTGAACCCTGTGGACTTTCAGTTGTTTATTTTGGTTTGGTAATTATATGGAAGTGGAAACTTGCCGAGTTCTGTTTCATATTCTGCACATCAGATTTTACTTTCTGCCAAATTGATTTTTAATGCGTTTTGCATATAATATGTATGTTACTAGGGAGCTACTTTCAACATCCGTTTCTGAAGACTGTCCTTTTTTGCTAGCCGGGGGAGGCTTCAAAGGAAACCTGCAAGTGAGTAAAGTGAACTTTACAATTAATATTTAATACATATACTATCTTTAAGTTTCAATAATTTTCTTCGATATGGACATAATTTGGATTTCTCCTTTGGAGTTCTGGTATGCACTATTATTAACTAACACACTGACCAACTCTCCTCTATGAAATATCTCTTCGAACTATAACAAAATGGAACAAAAGTTGCAGCCAGTGACAGTTGATGAGAAGGGAACTGAGATTGACGGTGAGTATAGTGGATATCTATGTTCGAAAAACTCATGGTCGGGGCATATCATATTCTACTTAAGCCATTCCCTAACTATTATTTTTACTGGCGATGGTTGCAACAAGTAAATATGAGAAGAGAAACTGTTGAACCGCCTTTCGTCAATCTTGAGGTTTTGTTTATTTGGTATCTTACTCAAAGTATTAGGTCCTCTTTTCATACGGACAAGGATGTCTATCATTAGCTCATTGAAAGAGTTGATGATGTTACAGACGTGAAGTACATTCTATACTTTTAACTCGTTTGTAGCTTTCTTTGGCCTTAGCATTCAGAACACGTAAAAATGCTGTATGCGGGTTAGGGAGAAGATTACTCATAAAGTAATGTTTTGATGAAGTAATTTGATTACTGTCTTATTTATCTGTCTGTTTCATTGAATCTGCTTTGGTCTTGCACCTCCAATGTGCTGAATCTGTCGTAGTTGGCGTTGAATCGGGGGTCCCTCTCTCCTTCTCTCACTCTCTCTCTGACACCCACCCACACACGCAATGGATGTGAGCCATGTAGATGATCTTAGTGATCTGATCAAAAATATTACCTCCTAAAATTCTACAAATGTTGAGCATCTAATGTTCATTACAGATCTTAACTCTGGCAGTCTGTGTTTGAAATTTGAAGCTTATGCCCTTCTTCTTAGTTATAAAGTCCCAAGTATATCTAGATTATTCTCAAACCTTCTCTTGATCAACTTTCTATTGCTACTTGCTAGGTTAAAGTACAGGCCATCTATGCCTTCCTCATATTAGTGTTGAGTGTCCCTTCCAGCGAGGAACTCAAGAAAAGCCTCACGCTGGCAGTTAGAAAACATGTTTGGTTTCTGAAAGAAGATATATTAATGCACTTCCTTGATTACACTTTTTATGCTTTGTACTATTCAGGTTAGAGTTAACAGTCAAACTTATATTAATATCTTCCTTTTTTTACCCCCACCAATGTGCAGAGATTGATACAACGATGTAGTGAGAGTGATTTTCATTTAGCGGCAGGGTGGAACAATTGAGTTGGCCCTAGATTGGCCCTGGTGGTGTGTGTATGGCGGATGAAGTACAAACAGAATTTGACCGTACTGGAAGCCATTTCTGAGTTTTTGATCCCGACTTTGTTACTATGGCCAGGTCATTACCAGCACTCTCACATACTTTTTTTGGTGCCTCGAGATTCAGTTCTTTACACAGTTTGTTTGATTTGAATGTTTACCACAAATCAGTCAAGTATATTATGCGCTTGGCGTTCTCAGAGTCTTTGATATGGAAAAAACATGAAGCGTGTGAAGGATCTGCAGTAGAGATATGAAAGTAAGCCTGTCAGATTGCTTGGTTAATCTGTTAAACTCGTTTACTTCACCTATTCTGATTTTATTAATATTTCCCTTCTTATGTAATATTTACAAATTCATCATCCCTTGATTTATAAAGTAGTAATTTCTAGTTTTTATTTGTGTGAACGTTAGTGTGAACTAGTCAACAGACCTAGATGTATAATATGCCATCAAAAATTATTAATTAAGCGAGATATTAGTTAATCGATAAATTAATAATTTAGCATACTTATTGATAAAAATAATTAATAATTTAGAATACTTATAGATAAATATTGTTGCAATGGCCTAGAGCACTTTTCAGCACCTTGCGTCCATGTATCAGCCAAAACTCTTGGTTACAATTGCATTATCCTTTCGAAACTCTCCTCGCCACGATCAGGCGATATTGGGAACCTTACAAACTCTTTTGTGTCTCGGTTGCAATAATAAAAACAGGCAGAATTTTCCGGTTGCACGAAGATTAAATTTGTTCCTCTAAGAACTTCAATAGAAGCATCTCCTTTGTAATTCCATGTTGATTCAAGAGGTATTATGAGCCGCTCTTCGACCCACTCAATGCTACCATCTGCATCTTCTTTAAGTATCCATAGGGAAGTGAATTGAGGCGATATCTGATGATCCACTACAGCTAGGCAATCATCAACTTCTGTCAACTGAATAGGTTGTGTGCGTTTAAAGCTCTCATCAAAGGCAGCAGCTTCCGGGATTGGAATAACTCTGAATTTTTCGGTCTCAAAATCAAAACCCATGACTACTTCACCTCCGTTTCTAGTATACCGGAATCGCCAATACATAGAACCATTTACATAATAAGGCCTTTCCACATAGGCACTCTCACTTCCAACGCAGTAGGGTGGAACTGCATCAATTCTTCTCCATGTATTTTCACCAAACGTCAAGATTTCAACAATTTGGTCTTCAGCGTCAACTTGTTGATCAGGATCACCAGCCACTGGACAGTACTCAGGTGCAGCAGACTTTTTATTTATACCACTTGATATGCAAATGACTTTATGTTGATTACTCTTTGGACTAAATCCGAGCTCAATGCAGTCGTTTAGGCGTCTATTCCCCTCCTCTTGATTTTCTTTTTCGCGAACCACAGTAGTTTCAATCCATTCAGACCTTTCTCCAGTGCTAGGATTATAAATAAGAAATGTGCCTCCGGTGCTAATACATACCAAACCATTCACGGTTTGTCTCGGTAATGAATACCGAAAAACACCACCTTTTAACCTTATGTTGCTGATACTTGTTAGTCCTTTTTCAGGTGAAGCAATTTTGAATTCCACACCGCGGCCTGTGTACCGCACAGATAGTAATTGTGGATGATTGCGAGTGTCCATTCCCACAGCATTTAGTAAATCTCGCAGGTAAGTCCATCTTGCTTCTAAGCCTCTACGCCGCTCCTTTTCATTCTTTTCCCCCCATTGATCCGACTCAGATTCCACCCAATCGGTCCAGAACGATAACGGAGTAGCAGCAGCTGTTTTCCAGAACTCAAAGCTCGAACGATCCCTGCACACCATATCGATGAGCGGACATCTCCACCGCAGAAGCGATGACCCCCAACATATACCGTCAGTCAACTGTACCACCATCTTCTCTTGGTTATCTTTAAGATCTGATTCCGACCCATCACTAAAGTGACGAGGAGGAGAAATCCTCCTTTGAAATCCTCCAATTAAGCGGATTTTAGGAGATGAGATGTTCTTCCAAATTGCTCTCATTCTGCTGATTACCTATTACCTATCTCTCGTCTCACTATCTCAGACACCTAATAAAACTAACAGAACCCTAACCCTAATGGCTGATGTCCACCCGATTATGACCCTTGCCGTGTTTAAGGTGAGCATGTGCCGGATCGGTTTTTAAATCATCCGCGTCCAATCCAATTAATTACGGATTTTAAATTTTAAAATCCACATTCGATTCATCATTAACGGGTTTGCATGTACAGATTGGATATGGATAATCCAATGGATTTATTTTTTTAATAAAACTTTAAATCCAAGGAAAAAAAACTAATAAAACTTACTGAGTACGACTTTGTGCACCCTACTGAACCAGGGGTGCACGTTCCCCCTTCCTAATTGGCTACCTATCTAACCTTAGTTACTCCTCTTGTTTTTATAAAAATATATACGATACATTGGAATTGGAAAAAAAAATCTCAATAATTACTCCTCTGTCCGTTTTTATCTGTCCCAATTTCTACTTTGGTATGTCCATTTTTATCTGTCCACTCTGTTTATAAACATACTTTTCCCTTAAACTATCAAATATACCCTTTATTTTTATAATCATAAAATCATTTTTAATATCCAAATCTTAAATAAATCACCATATGTATGGAAAAAAACTTACTCAATGTCTTTGTATTAATTGTCATTTCTTTTTTTAAATAAAAACATTATGAATAGTTATAAAATTCCTAATAAACTTCTACTTATTTTAACACTAATAATTTAGTTTTGGTAATAATATAACATTAAATAAGCTAGTCAAGGGCTAGTCATGACAATTTATAGGATTTCCTTAATATCTTGACTTAGTCAAAGCGGACTCTTAATTTATGACGGAGGGAGTATTTTTTAATGTCTTTCCTCTCTGTTCACATTTTCCATTTTCTCTGCCTGATCTATAAAGAACAAGAAAACAACTCCAGAAATTTACTATTGGTGCTTCCAAATCTTAAGCCATCACCACTTACAGTACTTGGTTGCGATTTGCCATTAGACTAATCCTACACCAACTTTAATGATTGCACAAAAACTTTTCATAGTTTTTTTTACCTGTCTGTTGAATTATAAATGATGATCAAATCTAAAATCTCATATCAAGGAAGAACAATTTTTTTATCCTTATTAGGTTCACCATAGTAGAACAAGTGAACAACAATCAAATTTGATTTGGTAAGATCTGTGAGGTGTTCTATACCCTCATCTAGCTAAAGCTACGGAACGAGAACTGATGATTAATAATATCAATATGAAGTTTATCCGCGGGGTGGCTTCAGATTTGATCATCATGTTTGATTTTATAAGATTCATGACGCGATTTAATATCTTTCGCATATACTAACTATGATCGATGTTGATTTAATTGTCTCGCCTTGCTCGACTTCTCACATGAAACAGAGAAGAAGTTTGTTTACTTTCAGAAACTATGAATCAAGTGTATAATACGGATCTAATGAGATTCTATAAATATAAATCATGCAACTTGGGGAGAATTTTTTTTTTTTGGGTCAAGATTCGAAGAACAAAGACTGAAGACTTAATAAGGAAGAGAGGGAGAACTGGAGTTTGTGCCCACTTAATTGTTTCTCCTAATTATTGTATTTTCAAAAATTTCAAAAAGAGATAACTAAGGTTAAAGAAATACTATCCAATAGGGAAGGGAGGAACGTGCACCCCTGGTTTAGTAGGGGTGCACAAAGTCGCACGACTAATCCCAAAAAAAAAAAAAACAATAAATAAAATCTATTTACATCTCAATTTTAAGCCCTAAATGTTAGATGGAAAAAACCAAGTGGGTTTAGCCCAGTTGGCCAGGAGTCTGGCTCTCAAATAAGAGGTCAGTAGTTCGAGTCTTTGCTCAAACGTAACGTAATTATACTAATTTTAACATAGGTTTAAGAGGGTTGAGTTTACTCAGTATACTAATTTTAACATAGGTTTAAGAGGGTTGAGTTTACTCAGTGAGGAGTAAGCTGGTGGCTATGCGGCCAGGGGGCAAGACGGGCCTATGCCTAGCAAAAAAAAGTAATAAATAAATAAATGTTAATGGAAAAAAATGATAAGGAGATAAGTTTGTTATATGTGTATTATATTATTTTATTTTATGGTTATAAAAAGGTAAGAGGGCTTGTCTCCATGGTGAAGGCACAAACGGTATGTCTATTCTTTTAATTTTGGCTATGAACTGACACAATGAGTATTTCCTTGCTCCACTATTTACAATGCCTGTTGTATTATTAGGGTCTAAGGAAATAATCACGGCATCACGCCAGGAATTCACTATACAATTTTATTCTGTTTGGGTTCATGTTTTCTTGCCTTCTTGGTAATTCATAAATCACATACAATCTGCTTAAGCATTAAGAGAATAATAAGATCATTACCACCTGCAAGTTCAAGAAATAGAAGTCCATAAGGATCCACGCAAAACCTAGATTTTGCATCGGTGAGAACTAGATTAATTGGTTACAACCTTCGTGTCTACGGTTTGTAAACTTGATTTTAATTTTTTTAATCTCAGATAGAATTGTTAATTGTGCGTTTATGGGTTTAGGTTTAATTTCCGGAGGAATAAGAAGTTGAAGCATGATGATTTATTTAGATGGCGTATAAGTTGCGAAGAAAACCTAATCCTTTTTTTTTTTTTTTTTTTGCCTCTTTCCTTTCGCTTTTTCTTGAATTCTCCTCTTTATTCTCATGAGTTTGGTTTTAGATCAGTTTATTGCATCAACGAAGAAACTACAAAGGAAACTGAACGAGGGTTGTCATTACTGTTGTCATAATGATATTGTGTCCTTTAGTGTCTCTTCCGGCAGGTAAATTAACCCACCATCAATCCACGTTTTAGTCACTCACGTTCTTGGTGATTATATTTATTAAATGTTGAATTTCCAGATTTTTTGATTTTGAGTGCCTGGAATTCATTATGATTTACATTCTATAAACTCACTCAATGCAGGAATGTTTGGGCACTTCACATGCAGTCATAACTATATTATGGGGACCAGTTAGATTCGCTGTGATTAATCGAGAGTTGGGACATGATCAATCTCTTCTTAGTAGGAATTCGTACGAACAAGAAACTGATGGTTGTACCAGATTCAAAACAACCCAAATTACCCTAGAGAAATAGAAGACCAAAAAGAACACAGATGGCATAGCATCACCTGAGCAACTCTCAGATTTCCATTCACATAACCAACTTCAATACAATCAAGGTGAACTTGCTGTTGTATGCTCATGGCCAGACGAGATTCATTTCCATTATTGAAGGCTAAAGCGCACTTTGTTGACACACCGATATTAATTTTTTGCTCACTTGCTCTTTTATCCTGATGAGCTTTTTATTTTCTTCGCAGAAGATTCCATGGATCAGGTGGAAATAAACATAGGTGTTAATTTTTTGTTTTACTTTTTTCAATTATTGTTCTGTTGATGGGTGAAAATTACTCCTGCCGAATTTGGTAATTTGGGGTGTGATGAGGAATGAATTTAAACCTACAACAAATGCACTCACAGTGCTTGTAGATTCGAGAGATCAACTTCCCATTAAACCAAGAAATGGCCGTTCCACACAAAGTGAAGGAGATGGGGTTGATCTTAGGGAGGGAAGCGAAGAAGGTGTTGAGATTGTGAAGGTGTTGGCTTGCTTATGACTTGTAACGAAAAATGGTTGAATGCTATCAACACTTGGTTTTTTTGTCTTGTCTCTGCTTGTGTTTTCCTTGTTGTTTGAAAATAGGGCGAGAACCTATTTATACAAGTCATTGAGCCTCATTATTTCTCGAGATAACCTCGCCCACTTTGTTGACACACGTTTGTAATGGCGCGTTGCATATTAATTTTTTGCTCACTTGCTCTTTTATCCGTTATTGAGAAAGTCGATGAGCTTTTTTTATTTTCTTCTCCCCGACTGTGGTTGGAGATTCACTCATGGATGATGAAATTAGGTTTTTAAAGAGTGGAAATAAACATAGGTGTGATAATTTTTTGTTTTACTTTTTTTCCCTCAAAAGGAGTTAAACCTTGATTTCCCTAGTTTGGGCACGCGTTTCTGGCGACCAACATTGGTTGGTTTTGGTCGATCACATTACCGTGTAGGTGGTAGGTTGGTGTTCACACCGATACCCGATTATCCCATGAAAACGTGATCTAAGCCATTCAAATCATCCGGTGAAGTTGAAGCGGTCGAGATCAGTTTAGGATTTGGGAGGTGTAACCGCACGAGTTTGGGCGTCGTTTGGGTTGGTCGGAATGATGAGCCTTGGCCGACTTGAGGAGGTAGATGGGCCCACGGTGGTCATACCGAAATCTAATGACCCTCCATTCGTGCCGGAGAAGATGGACGCGTGATGATGGCTTGAACCCTAATTTTGGCTTTCAAAGCCGCGCGACCATGCTCTTTTTGGGCGGATTGATCAACCACGGTGGCTTCCGACGGTAAAGACATGGTGATTGTGTCTGCTCCGGCCTTTGAAAACCCTCCATCTATGCCTATTGAGACCGCCGACATATGTATATGATGTTTTCCGCCCAGCTTGGTATGGACGGTTTCTTATGCGGTCGGCCGATTCCATACCTCGCTTGGAATTGATCCTCGTGGTCATCCAATCATGCTTGCGAGTTGGATGACTCGCGATCGATCATATCCGGGCAGAACTAAGGCCGTGTGTATTCCATACCCTTGGGGGTGATGGAATTGATCCGTGGTCATCCAATCATGCTTGCGGAGTTGGATGACTGCGATCGAATCATATCCGGCAAAGGCCGTGTGTATTCCATACCGCTTGGGGGTGATGGAATTGATCTGTGGTCATCCAATCATGCTTGCGGAGTTGGATGATTCATATCCGAGACTGGGATCATACGGCAAGTCCTGGATGCTCAATCGGGAGCTAGTATAACACACCGAGAGGGGCTCAATCGGGCTAGTATAACACACCGAGAGGGCTCGGGCTGAGTATAACACACCGAGAATCGCTATTTCGTACATGGTTTCATTATAGTGCTTGGAGGTTCGTGTTACTCGTAAGAGTAACACTCACGTCATGCCACACCGATAATGAGTACAGAAATACAAGACGATATGAAATTCATTGTTGCTACATGCTCCAACCTCGGTGAATTAAGTGAGGAGTATCCGTCACTTATAAACGGCTTTATCTTTACAAGATGTCGATCATTTTTTCAGTTTTTTACAAATTTAACCTTAAACGAAAATCCACCATCAACATTAAGTCCCCTCGCCTAGCACATAATGGTTACACTATTGTGTGGTAGGCATGAGATGGTGACATACGTAAATGACCAAGCTTTACATATTTACCGGGTAGTTTCACATTGTCGCGTTTCCTCGAACTGGTTGGTCTTGATTAAGGATGTGAAGGAAGCGTGACTTGATCCGGTGAGTCGCTTTGGTTCCTCTTGTACATGTATGAGCTTGCCGCTCCTTCGTGTGTACTTCCTTAGTTATACACGCCCTTCCTCGTGAATTTGATAAGCCTTGTTGATTGTTATCCCTAATTAGTAGCCTTCATAGGTGGTAAGAGACTTCTCTTCCTTTTGGGATTCCGTCGACTTGTGAGATTATAAAGAATTATTTCAACGTGGTCGTTTATTCTTTATCCTTATCTCGTACCGCTTCCGATTTTCTCGATTAATTGATCAATGGATTTGATGATCCTCTTTTTTTTTGTGCTCATAACCTCTTCTTCTCTCAGACATCATGGAAGCGGTAAACGTCATTCTGCTTCCCCGCAAAGAAGTTTTGAAGTTGACAAGCCCGAAAACCATGCGCATGGAGAAGTGATGGCTAAGATCGATCTTCCTCTTCGTGAAGTCGGCCATATACTGTCTATCTCCCACCTTCGTATTGTCGAGGACGTATACTTTCATTGACATGGAGGAGCGGCGGAGGCGCGAGGAAACGCTGCAGACACTAGTAGCGCAAGGGCGAGAGATTTGCGGCGCGGTTGAAGAGGCGGAGAGTTGAGCATGAACGACCCCCGAATGAAGGCAAGCGTGATTACCCTTTTGATAATCCCTGATTCTCGATACGTGAACCTGAACATTCTTTGCGTGGCCCCGGGTGTTGCTATGCCCTTTGATGCTCCTGCTCCAAGATGTTGGGATGGAGTGCTTTTATGCCCGTGCGGAAGTTGAGGAAGATCCTGAGGGGAGGTGCATCGGCAATGTGACGGAGCGAGACCGACGGTGATGCAGGCGAGGCCGACTCTCTTGGCGATTAGAATTTCCTTCTTTCTTTTTCCAAGCATGTTCCGTACCTTTGAATGTCTTCCTTGTACTCGGTGGCAGAACAAAAGTTTTTTTTTTTTATAATCCTTTGCCAAAATTGCAACCGACCTTCTCGGAACAAGGGTGTTCCTCCACACGTGATTCTTTGTGATAAAAGAAATAATTATCATGATAGAACATTAACGGACACGTGATGCAAGATCCTCCCGGCTTTGCCGCGTATAGCAATCGTTTTCCTTTCTCATTGCACACGTTCGTTTCTTTCTTCCCATGAGATACTTGCTTAGGTTTCCCTTCCCTCTCGCTCTAGTGTGTTGATTTAGGCCGACTCGGGGCTTTGTGTTTTTTAGAGGTAGAGAGGTTCTCGATGGAAATAGTACTTCAATTAAATTGAGGATTGAAAATTGGAACCCTAACTATGAATGCAAGTATTGCAATCATTTTTGGAGGAATTACAAGCATGACATGAAACGTAAAAGGAAACACGCCTGGAAAATAGCACAAATGTTTTAAAGTGTGGAGAATGTTGGAAAGCGGTAGCACATTATCTTAAGTTCGGTAAGGTTTGAGCCATCGTGAGTGAATTGTTATGCCCTCCCGGGTTATCGGCGTTGATGAGCTTGCGGAGCCACCTAGGATAACATCCGCTACCGTGCACTCATCTTTCTTTTGGCGGGTGAGTCGGGTGGAGTGGTCATCTTCACCGTCATGTTTCCAACATTGAATGTGGTCGTCGTCACTAGGTCTCCAATTCGAATGGGTTTGAGCGTGCGGACACTTGACCTTGGCCTTGTTGTCTTTGACCAAGACAAATTTCTATGCTCCCGATAAAACGTTTGAAAGGGCCGGCTTCCCATTCACATCTCCTAGCCAGGGGTTGGTTTGTCGGTTGAAACCAGTCCCCGGACTTGTCGAAATGAGAGGCGGTAGTTTGCAAGGAGGGTTGTGTGACGAGACTTACTTGAGACCGGAACCTTTCAGCAGGTGTATGCCGACAGCTCTCTCTCCGGAAGTTGTGTCATATTGGCAAGTTGTCAGTGGCAATGGACGGTCATCAGTAGTCCAAACGGGCGTGTTGGAGATTCTCTCAGTGCACACCGGTGGGAGATCAAGATTGACGTATCCATACGCATCTCTAAGCTCTCCTCCCGAATCTTTGACCACGGTTGGGTGACGAGTAGCTTCCTCGCTTCAAATCTTTGCCGCTTTCAAGGTCTTGACAATGATGTTAAATTCGGAAACCGTGTCAATTAACACGCTATCGAACTTAACGCCCTTAAACAAGTGACGGTTAGGAGTCCTGCTTCCCTTGCTCGGCATCTTGCAGAGAGTCTCGAGGTTCTTGAACTGTGTGCTCCGGATGCAAACGCCGCTCGACACAACGTGATTGAGGGCCGCAAATATGTCTTGACGCTGTCCCTTGAGAAATACAAGATTTCACATATGCGCTCCATCATAGATTGCACGGTTTTGCGAACAGAGTCCCCGAAATCATGCGCTTCGATAGGTGAGGGATCTCTATGAACACCTTCATTTCCAAGCCGGAGCTCCCCTTTGTCTCGACCTTTTCCCCGAATATTTGTTTCAACTTGTTGCAATCTTTGGTTGGATGATGGACGAACTCGTGATAGCAACAGTGATCGGGATCTTCCATCTCTTCCTCTGGCGGAGGACGCCCGATAGGGGGAGCTTTACGGCGTCGTCTTGGATCCACGCTTCCCGTGAGCTCTATCACTTCATTCATGGGAAAAGGAAAACCCGTGTCTTTGTCGTTTTGTCGAGTTTTGTCTGCTCCTTTCGAGACGAAGTCTTGTGTCTTTGAGGTGTTCGCTTGGTTTGTTGTTCAAGGGCCGGTGTTGTATTGTTTGTTTGTGAGACGCCGCTTCCTCGACTTTCTTCACTTCGAACAACCCTGGTTCTTTCCAAGTATCTTTGAGTGCAGTTGTTCTTGGTACGCTTTGCGCCTTCATGGAGTTCGTAGAACGTTTGAAATCCCGTGTTCTCTAGAGGCGCGGTATATGGGTATCATCCCATTGATGCATGATTCCACCAATTGCCGTTCGGTGACATTCGGGTCGTGACAATCCGGGTTTGGGTTCTCGAATCTTTTAACGGTCGTTGGGATGTTCATTATTCCGCCGAAGAATTCTTCCTGTGTCTCAGGCGCAATGTTGTTGTACCCCTCCCCGTGAGTGATTTTGAGAATTCTTTTAGGCGTAAACATGATTGTATTCATGTTCTCCCAAGGCTTCCAAGAATCGAGAAATGTGTTCACGAGCATTACCGCACTGCCGTAGCCTCTTGGTAGAGGAATCCGTTGCACATCCCGAGGGTACGGCGGGTGATGTTGGTGTACGTCCGTTCGGTCCCCTTTCCTCGATTTTGGAGAAGTCGCTCTAGATCTTCACGCGTAATGAAGTTGGAAGGCTGGTCTCTCTCCTTTGGCGCTCAGGGAGCAACACGAGTTTCCTCATCCATGTGAGTCCGAGCCATCTCTTGCCGACTTCAGTTTTAGCAAGAATTTCATCAAGTAAACCACTGGAGGCCAGCTCCGCACTTTCAACACCGGGATTGTTATCCACAACGGCTCCATCGTTTGTCGGCCTTGACCCAAATTCCACCATAATGATTTTTGATTGAATCGATTCTAAGATCTACCCTTTTGAGATTGATGAAATTAAATTGAATTTCGAAGAAATTGACTTTACAACCGAGAGATTAATCTCCCACTGTGGTCGCCAATTGTTGATGGGTGAAAATTACTCCTGCCGAATTTGGTAATTTGGGGTGTGATGAGGAATGAATTTAAACCTACAACAAATGCACCGCGCGTGAGTGCTTGTAGATTCGAGAGATCAATCTCGTGCAAGTCCGAAACCAAGAAATGGCCGTTCCAGACTTGTTTTGGTCACAAAGTGAAGGAGATGGGGTTGATCTTAGGGAGGAAGCGAAGAAGGTGTTGAGATTGTGAAGGTGTTGGCTTGCTTATGACTTGTAACTTGAAATGGTTGAATGTGACCCCAAACACTTGGTTTTTCCTTGTCTCGGCTTGTGTTTTCCTTTGTTGTTTGAAATAGGGGCGGAGAACCTATTTACAAGTCATTGAGCCTCATTACGTTTCGGGGGAAGTGGAGGTAGTGGAATGTAACTTAATTGTCATCAATGTTCTTCACAGTAGAAACTAAATCAAGTATTCTTATCATGAATCCTTCCAAATTATGGTTGTATGTTTATTGATATATGTTTATGGATTATTTTTTTCTTCAGAAATCGTTAGTTATTTTCCGCAATGAGGAACAAATTTGTGCTAGATGTTAGATCTCATTGATCTTTCGGTGATGGCTACACAACCTCTAAGAAGTTCTGAGCAACTATTGATTCTCAATTATTTTAGTTAAAGTCTATTTTTACAGTTTCTAGATACCACTTAAGTTTGTTTTTGCACTTCTTATGTCGTGAAGGTAGTGGTTGTACTAATAAAGAAGAAAAATATCTTCGAATAGGGGAAAGGAATAGTTATATCCAATTTAGGTAGTCATAATCAATTAGCGAATTGTATACTATGTTTGTATCCTTCATTCCTTCTGGGGTTTTCCCCCCAAGATTGTGAGATGCAATACAATGGTGCTCTTTTGTTTATATTTTTTTTGTTTCTTAGGTGTTATTCATGTTCACTTATATAATCCCTGTTAATTTCTTGATCTTCAGACTTTTAGTTGTTGTAATTATCACAAGCTGGCTTACTTTTTAATCTGATTATTGTTATGAACTTTCTTTTTGGTTGGGAACTCGAGGTTCTATGGGTCCCCAGGGCTATTTTTCTTTTTTAACTTTGTGAACTTTTGTACAAACCCTTGCTTTGCTTCGCTTCAACTGATGGTTAAATGGCTTTAAGGTCAATTTCATTTTTGAATTATTAGACCAACTTTTTTTTTTGGTATTACTGTTAATGGAACTTATGTTGAATTAGGTGACATGGCATCCCAGATGACACGCAGTGTATTGAAAAACCTGCCCGAGAATATTTATTGCAAGTTCAATGAGCTAAATCATATAGAGGCAGAAAAATCTCTCATGGTTAAGATGCGGGTTACGCAGCAGTAGGTTGACTTCATGTCAGATAATAAAGTTACCAACCTAGATTTGCTCCTCTGTGACGAAAATGTAAGAACTCCACATTGTGATTATTGTTTTGCTCGACAAGACAACACAAGTAACAATGTTAACTTTACTCTAGATGTTTCCGTTACTGTAGTTGTTTCTTAATGCTAACACTAACAAGATGTTATGTATCACCCAAAGTCTAAATTGTGCATTCCTTCAAGATGAGACCCTACTTTCCTTTTATTCTACATTCGTATGATTTGGAGATTTTCTAGCCTTCTTACTTAAATTTAGTATAAGTTTTGAGGGGTTTTGCTAAATTGTTGAGTTTGTGATTTTACAGGAGAGGAAAAAAAATAGTTGAAATTCTTAGTTGGAAGAAAAGGTAATGAACAGTAACGTGCTCCCGTACATTATAATCCTTCTCTTTATATCTTAGGATTTCTTAAAATTGCAATGAACATTGTTTTGCTTAAGGTTAGGCAAGAACACGGTATTAAATTTGGATACGTGGAATCGTTGATAAATTATCATCAACAGTTACATAAGATAATACCTTCTTTAAGAATGGTAGCTGCGATTAATGGACCATGAATAGGAGGATTCAAATACATAGATCTGATCACAAGTTTCAGTTGGCTCTTACTTTGGTAACCACAACAGCTTATTTACATACCTATAACATCATCACTATTGAATTTTCCTTAGTTTTTCTATATAGAAGATGGTAGCTGCACTCCAGGACTTATTTCCAACTAAATTAGTGTTGTTTGTAGAATTTCAGCATCACCATTCATAAATTTCATCAATTCCAACTTATACTTTTGAAGCTCTAGTTTGAACTGTTCGCTGCCTCCTTATCACGTTGAAGTATGTTGAATATGCTTTAGGGATATTATGTAATTTTTAATTTTAATGAAATTCCTTAGTTAAAATTTCATAGCCATTGTTTATTTAATCTAATTATATGGATGGCTCTAAGATTTGTCATCCTGGCAATATGGCCTGTTGGATCATGTTAGACCTAGTACAAAGTATATTTTACATCAGTTATGAGTCACTGGGAGCTGGCTTTTAATGCTTCATGTTCATGTTACAGGGGTCATTTTTGGGGGATGGTATTGAAAAATTGCTGGAATTTTGATCGAGATAAAAGCTAATTAGATGACCTGAGGTTGTTTAGCTGGCAATCAATCACTTAATCTTAGAAACCATCAGGGCTTTCACTACACCATTTTTAGGGATTAGCAACGGAGCCTGGACGTTGCTGACCGGGGTCGCAACGGCAGGTTGACGTTTCAAAACACGGTGTTGCAGTTTTTCGCAACGACATAAGCTCCGTTGCGATTCTTGGTCAGCAACGGAGATTCGCAACGTACCGTGCCGTTGCGACCCTGTTTATTCGCAACCAAGGTCTGCCGTTGCTAAGCTGTTTCTAATTACAGGAATACCCCTACCCGGAACTAAAATGTTATTGGTTCTGGTTCTAACTTAGCAACAGATTAAAGACGTTGCTAATATTTTGCAACATAAAAAAAAGTCAAGTCTTCATTGACCTGGTCAAAATCCATTTCCCCACACATTTCCCCCTATAGCTTACCCAGTTCCCCACATTCATCATTTCCACAGATATACATTCATTCATTCAACATACAAAACTGTATCAAATTATGAAAATGGATTCTTCAATTGATTTTAACAAAAAGTATGAGTATTTGATATAAATGTGTTCTAAGTATCACAACAAACTAGTGTACACATTGGAAACATACTTGGTTCCTAAGTTCAGTTCATGTAAAGTTACGAAATTCCTAAGTTCTTCTAACTTAAATCACTATAAGGAGATACTACATAAACTTACAAATCTTGCAGCTGTTAAGGGACCTAATGGCTGCTGCTTTGCTGGTTTGTTCTCCAACCTTTCTGATTTCTGATCTCATGAGCATCATTCAATCAACCTGCGAACAAAGCATCACAAATTCTTCTAATCAGATATCCAGTAGGCTTATAAAGATTGAGTCTAAGACTAATGCGCTATATAATCAAATCAAAATAACCCACATACTTCACAGTTAAGAAGCAGGTTTGGAGTTGGACTATTTTTGAACAAAAGAAACAAAATATGTAACATACATATTTACAACATAAGTTCACAAATAGAAAAAGCCTAACTTGAAGGAAAATGGTAGGGGCTTCCACGTTTTCCTATGCCAGCACCACGCCAACCTCTATCCGAATAAAATAAGTATCTGAATGGGCAAATGGAGCCACCATAAGGACGTCGTCCTCCGTAAGTATCAAGATGGTTTGGCACGAACTCTTCTACTGTCAAGGGTTTATCTCCAAGTCTATGTCCATTCATTGCAAGAGCTTTTGGGAGAGCTCGGGGATCGACAAACTCAATGATGGCATCCCTGCAAACACAAAAGCGCCAAACATTATAGTGGGACAACAAAAAATATCAAACAATACATGAAACTCATAGAGTTAACCACAAAACAGATTAGATTGCTTTTTGAAATCAAGATATGGCACTGATCATAACCACAAATATTTCAAAGGATTACAATGCACAACTGTGATATTAAATCTACTAACCCACAAACAATCCTATCACTACTTATATGGTTCTGTTACTCTTGCTATCAATAGACATATGGTGCAAGTCCATACAACAAGCTTAATATCCTACCTGGTGGCGAGTTCAATTTCTTTTGAACTGAATTTTCCCTGGTATATTCAAGAGATGTCAGTTGATTGCTTCAGCTTTAGCAAGGCGCATTTCAATTTTAGTTGACATGACTTCATATCTGCACATTTCAGGCTTAATCTGCATGCCAAGAAGTGAAATCAAATTCAAATAAAACTCCAAAACTAACTTCATTCTTTATGCAAGTACGAAATAGCAAACTTCATTCTTTATCCAATAAAACTCCAAAACTAGCAGCAATATACCTTCCCAGATAAGCGTGTGGTTGGAAAACAAATTCATCTTGCCCTGGGGATGCTAATGGTAACACTTAGCTGCAAATTAAAACATAAGAAAGATTATATAAAAAAGACTTACCGGAGTATGTCACCAACAACATAGTCCGTAGCAACATAATGAACAACGTAGTACCTCAAAAGTGATTATATAAAAAAGATTAATATCCATAAGTTTGTACTCAATATGATAAGCATAAGCAAAGGAAGTATACTTACCAGGGTTTGATATTCCCCCGGGTGGCTACTACTGCTTCAATTTGACTCCTGCATTGCAATCACCGCGCAACAAAATACAACAAACCCAAACCACAAATATCCATAAAGAAAAAAACCGATTATATATATTAATACCGCCGGTTCACATAGATATATTATGATTCAAAGTTTTTAAGCACAACCGCTTCGAGAGTCTTACTTATGCACAAGCGCATAAGAATCTGCCTGAGATTCTTCCTTATGCACAACTGCATA
This sequence comes from Papaver armeniacum, assembly GCA_023531295.1. Taxonomy (NCBI): domain Eukaryota; kingdom Viridiplantae; phylum Streptophyta; class Magnoliopsida; order Ranunculales; family Papaveraceae; genus Papaver; species Papaver armeniacum. Next base: position 486,131 of record JAJJWW010014300.1, on the reverse strand, counting down.
AGAATTTACATGCTAGCATGCTAAGCACATGTACAAAAGTGTTCCAAAAGAAGCAAAAAAAGCAGCACAACTGCCTGAGAGTCTTCATTATGCACAACTGCATAAGAATCTACATGTTAGCATGCACATCTACAAAAGTGTGAACATATATAAGAAAAAAAAGATAAAGCCATATTTGTTTGTTAATAAAGTGATTGTATACGATGGCTGAGATATCTCCAAAAAAGTAAGTCGACCGCCGACCAGACTAGTCATTTCTGATGCACTTCTTTGGATGAAGCACGTGCCCTCCAATTCCAACATCTTGAAAGGTTGAAACAAACTTGTTAACTTTCAGGACTGGTTCATTTGGGAGGAAAATTTTGTCCACAATCACCTTTCCAAGATTAGATGGTACAATACAATAGTGACACATACGTCCCATGGCACCGATGCACGACCTACCAACAACAATAACTTCATCATCAAGGTTCAACAATGAACATGGAGGCATTTCAGTACCTACTACGATGATTGATCTGGTGAAGGTGTTTGAGCAGGTGTAGGTGTTTGAGCAAGTGAATCATTCTGAATAGGAGAAGCTGCGTGATGTTGTTGTTTGATGCAACAACTGACCCTGGCATCGCAGTTTGAATTTCCTTCACAATGTTACATACCGATCTTAAACCTGTGATCAGAACCTCCATCTTGGTACTTAGCTCCTCCAACTGATGCTTGACAGCTCCATCCTTGGATTTTAATTCTTGTACTTTGGCACGCGCAGGAGCAGAACAATCATATTGTGTACGAGTAACATGACCAACAGCACGAACCCGTCCTATACATTCTTTCCCAAAAGCTTTAGTTACTACATCTATGTCTGGTATAGGAATACCCGCAGCTTTTTTCTGGTTGATATCTTCTTGCATCTTCTTAAGCTCATCCTTCCATGTTGAGCATAACAGTGCATGTGTCGGATATAAAATATATAAATGACTAGTAGATAGTATACATATGAGTACTAAAATTCAGATGAAACACAAGCTAACTCACAAAGTGTTTTTGCGCACTAAGTATAATTGCCCCTCCCCCTTGAGTATGAGCTTTAATCCACACATCAGAGGTGGTGATTTCCACATTAGGATTCTCGCGCTCCTACCAATATAACGAGTCGATTTGTATGAATCATTCTAAAGAAGGATAAGACTAATCATAATGGACATATTTTGAGATTCATAATACTGAAATCAATATACATACCGGTTCGACTTTGACCAAAGAATGAGGTTTACGACCGGAGGTGTGAGAGTGGTCATATAGCTGTCGCTTCCTCTTGTGCTCAGCTCTACTTTCCTGTTGTTTAAGAGTGTTTTCATTCAAACATAATTCTATCCACTCCTCTTCAGGTACACCAGGAGGAATATGTGCAATCCTTTCCTCATAAGTTGGACAGGGATCATAATAAGCATATCGTAACTCATGCTTGCGTCTCCTCCATATAGGAGCCATAGACTTAACCACGTTAATCTTACAAGGCTCGGGTAAAGGATATACTTTCTGAGAAAAAAGATTTATTTAGAATGTGTGTAGAGCTAGCTAATACATAATACATTTATGTCATCATTTTGGCAATCAAACCAGTAAGGAAAGAATCGAATCATCACCAAAAACAAAATATCTTAATAAAAACCGTGAACAGAAATATAAACCTGCAGTTCCTTCCAAATATCATCTTTGTAAGAATGGTGCACATGCTTCCATGTTTTGAATGAGATGGGGACATGAGTACGAGTCAAGGCACCTTTCAGGCTTCCGTATTGTGTTGCATTTGCGGAAATGGGAAGACCATTCTCATATACTTCCACTGTTGCCATAAAAACCTGCAAAATAACAACCAAGTTCTATGTGAGAAAGAAGTTAAACCTATAAGGGATAGCCTTTGTCACTATCCACATAAACATATCAAACAGAAGCTATAAAGAATGCGCAAGTGATAACACAGATATCAGGAGAAAAGAGAACAAACAGAACATATAAGATAATCCACAAGTTATAAAACAAAATTTATCAGAAAAAGAACACAAAAAAGCAAGTCTAAACTATCATTGTCACATGTCAGAAAAAGATCCCTAATCACACAGAGCTTTAAACCACATAATCGACACATATAAGCTTTTCTAAACTCTCATTGTCAGTAAGAGCTGACTAATAAATACTAGGAATTTCAATACTATCTATAAAGGAAGTCAATCCTTGCGATGAATGCAACACCAAAGACCACCCTTTTTCAGACAAATCATTTGAGTAGAAAACTTGTGTCGCTTCAGATGCAAGAATAAATGGCTCATCCATAATTCCATCAATGCTTTTCATCTTGGACAAGTTAACCTTTATCAATTTTGTAATTGCATCAACCTTGCACCCATTAGTCTTGTCTTCAACCTTCACCCAATCACAATAAAATACATTTTCTTCAAATTCCATAAAATTCAGCTTGATAATCTTCCTAATGACTCCATAATAGGTCGTTTATGTTTCCTTGTAATTTGTGTCCGTTGACTTCGATCTATAACCTGTAATAGCTTTCATCGACACACCACTGTTTTGTGACACAACCAACCCCTCGTAATCTTCAGCACATAAAGTAAATCCATTCACTTGGTATCTCTTATACGACTGCGCCTTGAAGAGAGATCCATGCACTAGTCGCCAAAGTGTTGAGTTTGCTTCATTAGCTTCTAACAACTGCAAGAGAACATGTGTGAAATCAAACTAATTAGTAAAATATGAATTGTAATTACATAGATTACAGAAAGAGAGTCAAGGTACATAATTTAGGCTAATATGTTACCTCTTCGCGTAACCACAAAAGAAAACTCTTTGAGGCACCGTTTCTCTGACCATTAACATAGGATTCATACTTCCTACAATTAAAAGATAATTCAAAAAAATTATATCGATAGACATATAACAGCTCAAAGGTGTAAAATTAAAACTCTTTGCAACCATCGTACTTAAAACACTTAAAGGTGTAAAATTAAAAATTTGTACCTTTGCCAATCATCTAATTCATCATACTTAGAGAGAAGCCATTTGCGAGCTTGTTCAAACTGCACCTGAGTTAGAATAATATCCCTAGCTTTACTTAAAGGCATCTCATCAGCAAACTCATCGTCATCATCAAAAAATGCCTGGAGAGTATGCTTATGAGTATGGTAGGCCTGAGAAAGGGATTATTTTAGCCTACAATTTATACCGCAAGTGCACGGTGTCTGTTATGAAGCACGGGGCAAATACGAGTCGAACCACAGAGACTTGTGGTGCCGATAAGTGATCAAGGCTATGCTTAATTGAATTCTAAGTGATATTATAACAAGTGACAGAGCTAATGTTTTGTGTCGTAGAAACGACTGAAGTTGTTTTAGTGATTCTAAACTAAGGCAAGGAAAATACTGTGACAAATTGGAGAGTGCTAGGATAGTTGATTCCACCTCCAGACTCTATGCTAAGGCAATTCAACTGAGGTTGTGTTGTTGTATCTTTCCAGGGAAGATTCTAAGGTATTATGTGTCAACTAATCTTCCTAATCCCCCCTAGTATAGAGTGTCTTATTACGGCACACTCTATCATAGGTTCCTAGAATAATTAGCTACACAACATTCCTATCCTATTAAGCACCTGATTCTTCTTCCATGGAGGTCTCACATGAAGGATTTAGTAGCCATTCTATCTAATTCTCCCCTAGTATTGGCTGTCTTCTTACGGTCTGACCACTCACGGGAGAAGTTGATCAATTTGCTAATTAAACTCCTATTTCTATTAAGCATAACAAAAACAACATCAACATGATTACCCAACATATAATCTAGGGTTTCAACAACACCCTAGCAAAAGAACTTAGAACATGATTCAAATAATACAAATTTAACTCTAGTTGACTGCTCTGGCTAATCCAGGCGTGGATTCTACACAAACCCCTCACTGCTATTTATACATGCACAAAAATCCCCAAAATACAAACCCTAATTAAATTGAAAATAGCAATTAAATCAAACCCATACTCTGAATCGCACTCCTCTCTTGTCAAATCGTCTCCTGCGCTCCATGCTTTGGTTGTTGGCTAACCCTAGTTTCAATTATCTATCATTTAGCTTCTAGGGTTTGAGAAGCTATGTAATAGATAATTAATACTAGGAGCGGGCTATGCAGGAGTTGTTGGTGGCTGAGACTGGTACGGGTGGTGGTAGAAATGGCTATGGCAGAAGACAGGAGATGGAGGTGGTGTCTGTGGAAGAGCAGAGCTCTGCTCTGATGGAGACGGGAGAGAAGAAGGTGAGAGAAGGAGATGAAGAGAATAGGGTTTGTCGATGGGGGGTATAGGGTGTTGGTCAATTTGCTGTGTGAGGCATGAACAGCGGAGTCGATGGGAATGGCCTAGCGAGCGTCGGATGGAGCCGATAAGATCCGAACGGCTTAGGATGAATCAGGGGCGGTCGGTGTCGAGCGGAAGCATCGAGTAATGATATGCAAGGCTGAGCGACCGTAGGATGTAGGCGAGGAGATCTCAACGGTCGAAGTGACGGGCTTGGATCCGGGTCACGGGTCGGAGATGGATAGCTTGGGCCCATGTCTTGTAGATGAGTTGCTACTTGTTGAGTTGCAACCCACATTGCGCGCTTACGGCTTCGACTTCGCTCCATAAACACTTGCCTCCGAGTCTTCGCTCTTTTGGCTCCTCAATTCTCCGAGCTTTATTTATTGCCTAAAAACACAAAATTAATTAATACAAATATTTATTCTTGAAAACAAAGAAAACACGAAATGGGGATAATATCCGATTCCTAAGCGCAAAAGATGAGTAAAGTGCCAATAAAAGGTGTATAAATATGCAATATTTGGCACTCATCAAATACCCCCAAACCTGAATTTTACTTGTCCTCAAGTGAAACGAGAATGAAGAAATCCTAACTATACCCCTGTCGCGAGTCTCTCGAATGCATTTAGTGTATGCACTAAGCCTTTAAACCCCTAGGTGTCCCTAGTGGACGAGTTGTAGTCTCGTGAGGGTTTACCAGAGGTGTACCCACAAAACCTTCTCCAACTTCGAATGTAAAAGAGTCTCAAGCCTCCAAGAAGCTATGAGGACATAGAGTTTACGCATGCTAGTAACGTGAAGTTAGAACTATCGAAGAACGCATTCTCATCCTTAAGTCTTTGAGCGAGAAGTAACCATACCATATGAAAGAATTCGGATTCGATTGTGATCATAAGTCTCAACTTCGCCTCACCATTAGGGTTTTATGATAATTGCACTCAAAAGATCGCTTTTTAGTCTCTCATGTGTGCAGGCAGGAATAAAGAGAGAAATCCTGCACACGTTGTAGGTAAGAAGGATAACCTTCCGAAATAAAATCTGGAGACTCCACAAAAGTGTGGACAAAAAGAATCTTTTTCTAATGATCTCTAAGAAAGGAAATCAACCATTAGCAAGGGGTGGGAGTACTCACTACCTTTTCACCCGATCGGCAATTAACATCACTCTCTCATAAGAACCATAGAAATGTCTTCAATCTTCGGTCTTCGGTCTTGATCTTCAACTATTGATGACGAACTTGAACTTCACACAAAATTAATAATAATTTTTTTTTTTTTTTTTTTTTTTTTTTTTTTTTTTTAACAAACACTAACAACGATAAAATTTAAATTTTCACAAACTTCATTAATTCTCATCTTCTTTTCCTTTGAAATATGTAACCTTGGACTATCTCAACTTTTCTTCAAATATTACGCTAATGCTCCGCTGGCGACGATGATGTGTTTCTATGGGTCTTGCTGATTGAGAGAGAGAGAGATGCTAACCGCAAATCGATATTTAGAAGGAGTTTTCATCTTTAGACGTCACCCTCATGATTGACGGAATTAGCACTCAAGAGATCAAAAGTAGTCTTTGAAAGTGGTGCGAAGTTGGGTAGCTCACCATTCCTACCCGGAATTGACGTACGGTGACACACACTCTAAAAGCTTTCCTAGAAAGTCACAAAGAGTGAAGGTCGGTACCTCGCTTGATGTAAAATGGGTAGTCTCCACTATGGGTGATCACAATTCTACTACCGAATATCTAAACAAGACCTAATTCGCCCTCCGGTATGGTTAAATCCAACTTTAACGCTCTAATCAACTAAGAAACCCGATTGTGTTCTCCGGTACTTCCAAGTTCTGTTATTTCGGTCAGAATCTCTATGTAAACATAGCTAAAAGCATGCTAGTGACTCTAAAATCTTTAAAGTTTGAGGTTTTACAAAAAGGGTTTTTTTTTTTTTTTTTTTTTTTTTTTTTTTTTTTTTTTTGAAAATAAAAGGTAAAATAAAAGACTAAAAACTCTAAATGCAAAATAAAAAATAAAAACTCTAAATGCCAATGCACCCCCAAACCTAAATCAAACATTGTCCTCAATGTGTCACGAGATAGGAAAAATTTAAACATCACGTACCACGAGAACTATGCTTGATAAGATAAAAGGGAAGAGATTACCGGGATGTCGGCGGGAGCAAGGTTGAGCTTCATTCGTCAAGGCTAGAATCCAATATTCTCAACGGAGATCATATCGGATTAGCATAATATATGTGCAAGAAGACTCAACCGAATCAAGAAAAGAAAATTGAACAAGTCCTCTTGGATTATATACAAAAATTCACCATAAACTAACAATCTAAAGAGTTGAGGATCAACCCAATAGAAAATATATACAAACATCAACAGCCTTACACGATATAACAAGAGAGTGCAAGTAAGATGCAGATGTGAAGGAGTTTCCCCCAAACCTAAATTTGTGAACGGGTGTGTTTGTGAGAACAAAATCTTGCAATTTTAAAGGTACATCATGCAAAAGGTCTAACTCAATACAAAATGCATACATACATATTCCAACCGTGGCTCCTTAAGAGTGTTATACTTTGATGCAAAATAGTCCAAGAGGACTTGAGAAGCACAAAGTTCTAGGCCTAAGTTAGGCATTTTCGAAAAGTTGGTTTTGCAATTTTGTGACAAACTACACCTAGGTTTGGTGGAGGAGTATCAATTTGTGACTCAGGAGAGAGGTTAGGTACATCTAAGTTATTTTCATGTATAAAATCATTTGTACCATCACACACTTTTCTAAGGTCGAAAAGGGTAAATCATGTTCACCAAACATAGAACAATTCATCAATCACCAAGTCATAATCATCGGAGAGCAGGCAACATATTGTGATATGGGCAGGGAATCAGACACAACAATAATATCATGATCCAAAAGAACATTAGTGTCAACAAAAGATTCATCCTGTCCTAAGTCACAAACAAGTTGTGAAGCATGCTCACATTCACTGAAGAATTTCACAAAGCCAAGCTCAGAATCCATATCACATATATAAATGTTAGAAGAGGTATCATTCATAGGGTTCACGAAGAGACGCCTAACGTCTACGAACCAAAAGATTCCATCATATTTTACGGATACACATGCTCTTCTAACATATCATATTCATCATCATCATCATCATAACAAAAATGCATTTCCCTATTAGCATTTCTAGTGTACTCATTTTCCTCTAGATTAGGTTCATATTCGGTGTTAGTTGCATGAGTAGGAAGAGAAACACTATTTTCAAGATTTTCTTTATTAGGGACAATAATCATTCTATCATGAACTCGCCTTCCATTCTTCTTTTTCCAAATGAATCGGGTTCATCTTTAAGAACATGTGACATTGTTCAATGGAGGAGAGTCTTCAATAGTGGGTATGCATGTGTCATATGAATCATTAAATGGTTGTGCACATGGTTCACTAGAGAAGGGATGATCATGCATGTTGCTATATGGATGGTCATGTATTGCATTCGATTCAAGCCTAGCATTTTGCTCCATGAGAGTTTCCATTAGTGATTGTAGACAAGGAGTCGGGGAGTATAAAATTGTTCAACTCCCCACTGTGGTGACCGATACATGTGCTCATGATGGTTAGGGTATGAGTACTCAAGGTCGGGGCCCGAGAAGGCTCATAATATGCCCTAAAATCATTATGGTCTCGTGGGGTGTTCATCCCTGTGAAAGGTGCCCGTAAGCAAGCTCTCTAAGGGATTTGTTTGTATCCCCAGATTGCAGACCAAAATCCTGCCATGATTTATCAACTCAAATTGAACTCAAAGCCCAGTTGAAGTGGACTAAGTTTGGTTTTGGTGGGATTGGTTTGGTTTATTGGGTTTTGGTTTTGATGGGTTTCATTTGGTTTTGTTGGGAAAGTCTGGCCCAGCTTGGTTGCACAGCCCAGGTGTGTAGCTTAGTCTTTTGCACGGCCCGATTAGATAGGCCAAGTTATGTGGGCTCGGGTGGGTGCAAAGCTCGGCTTTGGGGGCGAGTTAGCCCAGCTATGATTGTGGGCTCGGTTGTGCGAGTGCAATCCCAAATTTTATTAGCCCAGGTGAACTGAGTTTCAGTTTGGTTGCAGCCCAGGTTGGGTTCAGTGAGCCCAACTGGTGTGGTCAGTCAGCCCAGCTATGAAGGCTTCAGTTTTGGGTGTGGGCTCTAGGTTATGTTCAGCCCAGGTTGAGGGCTTCAGCTGAGCACACAGCTCACAGAGTTTTCACAAAAAATGACACAACTGAGCTGGTTATGTGCAGCTTAGTTTATGCACAGCCTAGTGAGGCACAATTCACAACACAAATCACACACAATTTCTGAGCACTCAGGTGTGCTTGCACATCACAGCTTAGGATGGCAAAGAGCAACACGGCACAACACAGAGAACTAGTGCAGCTCACAGAACAGTTCAGCTTGTGCAAACTCTCTGAACAGAAATGACACAACACAAGGGGTTCAAGCATGCAAAATTGGAAACTTCGGTTGTGGTTCAAACACACAACTTCGGGGCGAGGTTGAGCACAACGGGGTTTCACACAAGGCACAGGGCTGCAGCTATCACAACGGGTTGCACGAGATGCGGAGTGCTGGCAACACTCGGCTCAACAGTGCACGGGGGCCGGAGCTCGAGTGATGAAAGCCAATGGTTCACAACACAAAGACACATGAGGGCTTATGCACGGATCGTGTTGGAGTCAACTGGGTAGTTGATATCAACCATCCCGATTGAGGTCTCACAAGCTTGCACTAATTGAATATCTCAATTGTTTCACAAGTTCTGAGCATGCTCATACAGATATTTGGTTGACCAATTTGGTTAACTTATACAACTAATTGGTTGCTCATACAGCTTGGTTTCCAATTTGCATTTGCACACAGATCATCATACAAATATAAAATAACAGCATTTTAGAATGACCAACCGGCTGCAGCCAAAATGGCTGTGTTATTCCACTCCCTGCCTCCCCTTTCTTTGGTTGCTCAGCAGCTCAGCCACTCAACAACGCAGCAAGCACATCAAGCACCTGTTTGGAGCGCTCTGTTAACAATTGCGCTTCCTTGCCTCAGCTTTCCCAGCAACTTGCAGGTACCTGTGTGCTCAAGAAAAGAATTTAGTTCTCAGAAGTGCAAGTTCAAACCATAACAATATCAGTTTAAGCAAATGAGTTATGTAATTTGGTTTTTTAGGGTAGTCGAATGCAAGAAGCACTACACAGAGGCAGCTAGCAAAGGTGAGGGTTTAACAATTAGGGTCACATCATAGTGAAATGACACAAGTGTGATGAGCTAAGCCCGAGCAAGCTCGAGCTCGATCCATTTCGATCTTTGCGAGAGAGAGTAAGTGCAATGCAACAAATTAAGCTAAGTGGAGCTAAGAAGCAATGAAACACAAAGTGAAGCTAAGTTATACTAGCAGATGAAATGACAGGTGCTAACAGATGAATATGCAGCTAAGATTACTAAAATGCACTGATAAAATATGCAATACAGGGCTAAGTTATGAATGTAAAAACTCAGGGAATATGTACAGGTGAAATGGGAAAAACAGTTGAACAGCAATGAAAGACTAAGAAAAACAGTGAAGGAAAAGTTACAGCTAAGACAGTAAAAGCTAAGACAACAATGCAATAAAAGCTAAGACAACAATGCAAAGCAATGCAAAGCAAAGGACTAAAAACAGTAAAGACAAGGTAAATATGTACAGGGTGAGGATGAAAAACAGTGAAGCGAGCCAATGAACACAGGGCACGCGCCAAGTCCCCGGCAGCGGCGCCAAAAACTTGGTAGGCCTGAGAAAGGGATTATTTTAGCCTACAATTTATACCGCAAGTGCACGGTGTCTATCGGATGAAGCACGGGGCAAATACGAGTCGAACCACGAGACTTGTGGTGCCGATAAGTGATCAAGGCTATGCTTAATTGAATTCTAAGTGATATTGTAACAAGTGACAGAGCTAATGTTTTGTGTCGTAGAAACGATGAAGTTGTTTTAGTGATTCTAAACTAAGGCAAGGAAAATACTTGTGACAAATTGGAGAGTGCTAGGATAGTTGATTCCACCTCCAGACTCTATGCTAAGGCAATTCAACTGAGGTTGTGTTGTTGTATCTTTCCAGGGAAGATTCTAAGGTATTATGTGTCAACTAATCTTCCTAATCCCCCCTAGTATAGAGTGTCTTATTACGGCACACTCTATCACAGGTTCCTAGAATAATTAGCTACACAACATTCCTATCCTATTAAGCACCTGATTCTTCTTCCATGGAGGTCTCACATGAAGGATTTAGTAGCCATTCTATCTAATTCTCCCCTAGTATTGGCTGTCTTCTTACAGTACAGCCAATCACAGGAGAAGTTGATCAATTTGCTAATTAAACTCCTATTTCTATTAAGCATAACAAAAACAACATCAACATGATTACCCAACATATAATCTAGGGTTTCAACAACACCCTAGCAAAAGAACTTAGAACATGATTCAAATAATACAAATTTAACTCTAGTTGACTGCTCTGGCTAATCCAGGCGTGGTTTCTACACAAACCCCTCACTGCTATTTATACATGCACAAAAATCCCCACAATACAAACCCTAATTAAATTGAAAATAGCAATTAAATCAAACCCATACTCCGAATCGCACTCCTCTCTTGTCAAATCGTCTCTGCGCTCCATGCTTTGGTTGTTGGCTAACCCTAGTTTCAATTATCTATCATTTAGCTTCTAGGGTTTGAGAAGCTATGTAATAGATAATTAATACTAGGAGCGGGCTATGCGGGGAGTTGTTGGTGGGCGAGGCTGGTGCGGTGGTGGTAGAAATGGTCGTGGCGTAAGACGGAGATGGAGGTGGTGTTCTGTGGAAGAGCGAGCTGCTCTCACGATGGAGACGGGAGAGAAGAAGGTGAGAGAAGGAGATGAAGAGAATAGGGTTTGTCGATGGGGGTATAGGGTGTTGGTCAATTTGCTGTGAGGCATGAACAGCGGGAGTCGATGGGAATGGCCTAGCGAGCGTCGGATGGAGCTGATAAGATCTGAACGGCTTAGGATGAACTGGGGCGATTCGGTGTCGAGCGGAAGCATCGAGTAATGATATGCAAGGCTGAGCGACCGTAGGATGTAGCTGAGGGAGATCTCAACGGTCGAAGTGACGGGCTTGGATCCGGGTCACGGGTCGGAGATGGATAGCTTGGGCCCATGTCTTGTAGATGAGTTGCTACTTGTTGAGTTGCAACTGTTGCGCGCGCGGGCTTCGGCTTCTGCTCCATAGACACTTGCCTCTGAGTCTTCGCTCTTTTGGCTCCTCAATTCTCCGAGCTTTATTTATTGCCTAAAAACACAAAATTAATTAATACAAATATTTATTCTTGAAAACAAAGAAAACACAGAATCTGGGATAATATCTGATTCCTAAGCGCAAAAGATGAGTAAAGTGCCAATAAAAAGGTGTATAAATATGCAATATTTGGCACTCATCAAATACCCACACACCCTGGAAAATTAAACTAAAGCATTACAAGATAAATGAAATACAAATTAAAACTAAAGTGACTGCTCCGGCTAATCCAGGCGTGGTTTCTACACAAACCCCTCACTGCTATTTATACATGCACAAAAATCCCCAAAATACAAACCCTAATTAAATTGAAAATAGCAATTAAATCAAACCCATACTCTGAATCGCACTCCTCTCTTGTCAAATCGTCTCCTACGCTCCATGCTTTGGTTGTTGGCTAACCCTAGTTTCAATTATCTATCATTTAGCTTCTAGGGTTTGAGAAGCTATGTAATAGATAATTAATACTAGGAGCGGGCTATGCGGGGAGTTGTTGGTGGCGAGAGACCGGTACGGTGGTGGTAGAAATGGTCTGTGGCGAAGACGGAGATGGAGGTGGTGTTGTGGAAGAGCGAGCTCGCTCATGATGGAGACGGGAGAGAAGAAGGTGAGAGAAGGAGATGAAGAGAATAGGGTTTGTCGATGGGGGGTATAGGGTGTTGGTCAATTTGCTGTGAGGCATGAACAGCGGGAGTCGATGGGAATGGCCTAGCGAGCGTCGGATGGAGCTGATAAGATCTGAACGGCTTAGGATGAACTGGGGCGATTCGGTGTCGAGCGGAAGCATCGAGTAATGATATGCAAGGCTGAGCGACCGTAGGATGTAGCTGAGGGAGATCTCAACGGTCAGAAGTGACGGGCTTGGATCCGGGTCACGGGTCGGAGATGGATAGCTTGGGCCCATGTCTTGTAGATGAGTTGCTACTTGTTGAGTTGCAACCGCGCGCGCGTGAACTTCGGATTCTTGCTCCATAGACACTTGCCTCTCGAGTCTTCGCTCTTTTGGCTCCTCAATTCTCCGAGCTTTATTTATTGCCTAAAAACACAAAATTAATTAATACAAATATTTATTCTTGAAAACAAAGAAAACACAGAATCTGGGATAATATCTGATTCCTAAGCGCAAAAGATGAGTAAAGTGCCAATAAAAGGGTGTATAAATATGCAATATTTGGCACTCATCAAATACCCACACACCCTGGAAAATTAAACTAAAGCATTACAAGATAAATGAAATACAAATTAAAACTAAAGTGACTCGCTCCGCTAATCCAGCGTGGTTTCTACACAAACCCCTCACTGCTATTTATACATGCACAAAAGTCCCCAAAATACAAACCCTAATTAAATTGAAAATAGCAATTAAATCAAACCCATACTCTGAATCGCACTCCTCTCTTGTCAAATCGTCTCCTACGCTCCATGCTTTGGTTGTTGGCTAACCCTAGTTTCAATTATCTATCATTTAGCTTCTAGGGTTTGAGAAGCTATGTCATAGATAATTAATACTAGGAGCGGGCTATGCAGGAGTTGTTGGTGGCTGAGACTGGTATGGGTGGTGGTAGAAATGGTTGTGGCAGAAGACAGGAGATGGAGGTGGTGTCTGTGGAAGAGCAGAGCTCTGCTCTGATGGAGACGGGAGAGAAGAAGGTGAGAGAAGGAGATGAAGAGAATAGGGTTTGTCGATGGGGGGTATAGGGTGTTGGTCAATTTGTTTGTGAGGCATGAACAATGGGAGTCGATGGGAATGGCCTAGCGAGCGTCGGATGGAGTTGATAAGATCTGAACGGCTTAGGATGAACTGGGGCGATTCGGTGTCGAGCGGAAGCATCGAGTAATGATATGCAAGGCTGAGCGACCGTAGGATGTAGCTGAGGGAGATCTCAACGGTCAGAAGTGACGGGCTTGGATCCGGGTCACGGGTCGGAGATGGATAGCTTGGGCCCATGTCTTGTAGATGAGTTGCTACTTGTTGAGTTAACAACCGTTGCGCGCGCGAGCTTCGGCTTCTCGCTCCATAGACACTTGCCTCTGAGTCTTCGCTCTTTTGGCTCCTCAATTCTCCGAGCTTTATTTATTGCCTAAAAACACAAAATTAATTAATACAAATATTTATTCTTGAAAACAAAGAAAACACAGAATCTGGGATAATATCTGATTCCTAAGCGCAAAAGATGAGTAAAGTGCCAATAAAAAGGTGTATAAATATGCAATATTTGGCACTCATCAGAGTACCATCACCATCCTTTGACAGGCCCTTCATGCCATACAAGTTTGCTTCTCGCAGCGTATACCCTCTTGCGATGCACCCATAAATATACCTTTTATTGCGCACCAACCCTTTGAAACCCTTCATTAACCTAAAAAGTAGCAATTAAACAACAAAGTCTGTTAGGACATGACAACACTCAAGCTATATACATTAAACAACATTATCAATTACTCAAGTTCTAGACATTACTCAGGTTATATACATTAATTAAACAACAAAGTCAGTTGTGAAATTTTACCTCTCAAAGGGATACATCCACCTGAATCTCACCAGACTGGAGATTAAAGCTTCATCTGCTAGATGAATCATCAGGTGAATACTGATAACAAAGAACGACGGAGGAAAATGTTTGTCCAGAACACATATTGCTTCTACAAGGCTGGCTTTTGCTTTTAGCAGATGTTATCGGTTTACAACCTTCGCGCACAGAATGTTGAAAAAGATGCTGATCCGGAGAAGAGAAACTCGTAGCTCTTTAGGTAGCGATGTTGCGGTATGAACCAAAGCGGAAGCAAATGCGCATTACTACATGGTAATCATGAGATTTAAAATTCCTTAGCTCGGAGGATTAACATTGACGCAGATTGCGAAGATTTGAAGAGAAACCGAAGGTACCCTTAGATTCTTCAAAACCGTATAAAAGTCAATTTTCTCCTTCTTCGTCATCTCAAATGATCCTTTTTCCATTGTTGTTCTACCACCTCAAAGATCCTCTTTCAACCACAACTTCTTTCTTATCCCCATATCTTCCATATCTTGACATGCAGCAGGACTTTCTTTTGACTTGTTGTTTCCCATCATAGTATTCAAAAGATGCTCCATTATATTCTTCTCTGTGTGCATGACATCTATAATATGGCGAATCGCATTTGAACCCCAATTGGGCAAATCAAAGAGAATAGATCTTCGGGTGAACATAGAATGGTCATTAACCTCATCTTCAACATTGGCGTCATCTTCAAGTTCCTGAAAATAGATAACATAAGAACAAGGGTTAAGTTACTGAATTTCAAACGATTCAATATTGCACAAAAAATTCAATATAGGTTCAAATATCTTAACATGCTCATCACTGTAATAGAAAAACTCGGTACCTATATAGCATCCCCCTAGAATCAATCATTTAAATAAAGTTTAAGCTAAGCAAACAACATAGCTCAATCTAATTAATCAAATGAAGACAGGACAGAGGACTAACCTTGATGGTGTCAGCTTTCCTTTTACGTTTGATACTTGCTTGTGATGGTTGTTTTCTCTTGCCCTTCTTGGAACTGATTTTACCTACAATATCTTATATTTGCAGCCCTGTTAGTGTCCATGGAGCTGTACCATGCTCCACACGTCCATCGAAATTTGTCCTATCATCGCGATACTTATGCTTCGATGGTATCCATCTTCGGTGTCCCCTGTAGCAGATCTTCTTAGTAAATGGAAGATAATCCGCAACAGTGCCTTCTCCACAAGTAGGATAAGCACAATATCCATGACTTACACATCCCACTAAAGTCCCTAACGCTGGAAAATCGTGAATAGCCCACAACAACCGTGCTCTCATCAAAAATTCAGTTTTGTTGAAAGCGTCAAATGCTAGTACACCATCCCATAACTTCTTTAACTCATCTACCAGTATTTCTAAATAAACATCAAAGTTTTTACCGGGTGCTTTTGGGCCTGATATCAGCAACGACAACAAAGTGAATTCCCGCTTCATACACAACGAAGGAGGCAAATTATAAATACAAACAATCACCGGCCAACAACTGTGTGCAAGACCGAAACGCCCATTTGGATTGAAACCGTCGCTTGATATCCCAAGTGTAACATTCCTTGGTTCCTTGGCAAACTCGCGAAAAACTATCTCATGCATCGCCAAGTCAAGAATCGACGGGATGACGCATGACGTTTATATCCGATTTTCTCTAGAATTCCAAGTCATTGCCTCCGCGATTCATGGTTCGCTGTAAAACCTTTTCAGACTTGTAATCAAAGAAAAATGTCTAACCGTCTTCTGAGCAACAGTAGTAAGCTTTCTCTCATCATTAAAAACCTTCTTATACCTAGATTCTTGACAAACAGACACTTCCCAAATGATGCATGATCCTTCCAATACAAAACACAGTCATTTACACATGCATCATATGTTATCCATTCCTAGATCTTGGATCATCTTTTTCACTTCGGGTACTTAGATGGCGGTGTATTCTCTTCTGAAGCAACTCCTTCATCAACTCTAAGATTGCAGTCATACCATTATCAGAAAACCCATATTGTGTCTTTATGTGATTCAACTTGATAGAAGCATACAATGTTGTCACTCCTTTAGGACACGACAGATACGACGGTTCTTTTGCACGCTCATAGACAGATTCCTTTTTCTTCCTTTTCCTAGTTCCAGCATCATTATGAACCCCACTATCTATTCTAATATTGTCATCTACTACAGCAGCACCATTATCCTCAATAAAATCTCCTAAATTTGCACCCTCACCTATAGCAAGATCAACAACTACATCTCCTACATTAACATTCTCAGCTACTTCTAACTTTTCCCCATGAAAACGCCATGTCGTGTATGTAGAAAGAATACCATACTTAAGCAAATGCAATGAAATTTCACTAAGTGGCCCCAATCCTTTACCATTCTTACATCTACTACAAGGGCATGATAATAAGGTATTTCTGCCACCATTTCTATTAGCAAACTCTATAAATGACCTAACACCTTCTATGTACTGAGCAGACTTACAAGGACATTTCATCCATCCCTTATCAACCGTAGATGACATACCCTAAAGACAATATCTATGTTAAAATTCAGAGAGTATATGTACACTACATCATTACAAAATCAACAGCATTTTTTGATATGATATCTACTACAACTCTAACATGTACCTATGAATTTGATATGTACACAGCATGAGATTAATCAAAAAAATACTATCATTTAAAACTATACTAAATCCATTCCATGAAATTGATATACCTACTTCAATTATAACCCGAGTGTACATTCCTAACAACAAATGAATACAACCAAACAATAAAGCTAACTGGCTATCCAAACCATAAAAAGATATACTTTCTATGCAATTAAAGCTACATGAGAGAATTCAAGTGTATATCATGAATTTGACATATCCCCTTAAATTCTAACATGTAGCTTCAACTGAGTCCCAACGGTAGGGTTGCCGAAGCCCTTAGGTTAACGACAGAAACATCCTCTCAACAAAGACAGAATGAGATACAATGTGCTTTTGCGATTCACCACTAGGACCATTTTTATCATGCTCAATGAGATTCTATCAAAATCAAAATCAGACTTACAAAAATTATTAAGTTCAGTCCATACAAACTTATAAAAATCTTTAAGTTCAGAAATTATACAAAATTTCTAAGTTCAGTCCATACAAACTTATAAAATTCTTAAGTTCGGACCATACAACTTATAAAAACTTCTAATTTAAGAGATTATACAAAATTTCTTTAAGTACACCAATTCAATTCTAACATGTAGCTTCATTTGAGTCCTAGCGGTAGGGTTGCCGAAGCCCTTAGGTTAACGACAGAAACATCCTCTCAACAAAGACAGAATGAGCTAAAAGTAGCTTTTGAGATTCACCACTAGGACCATTTTTATCATGCTCAATGAGATTCTGTCAAAATCAAAATCAGACTTACAAAAATTATTAAGTTCAGTCCATACAAACTTATAAAATCTCTAAGTTCAGAAATTATACAAAATTTCTAAGTTCAGTCCATACAAACTTATAAAAATTCTTTAGTTCAGACCATACAACTTATAAAAACTTCTAAGTCAAGAGATTATACAAAATTTCTTTAAGTACACCAATTTAATTCTAACATGTAGCTTCAACTGAATCCTAGCGGTAGGGTTGACGAAGCCCTTAGGTTAACGACAGAAATATCCTCTCAACAAAGATAGAATGAGCTACAAGTAGCTTTTGCGATTCACCACTAGGACTATTTTTATCATGCTCAATGAGATTCTATCAAACTCCAGCTAAACAATATAAAAGGAACCAAAATAATCAAAACAGTTGGATATACCTTCTTAGTTTTCCTAAACCAATTCTCACCAGTTCTTCTTCAAACTCTAATGAACTGAACTTCAGTTCTTCAATCTTGACAAACCTAGACATGGAGAAAAAAAAGAAAAAGCATTAGATTCAGATAAACAACAAACCATAAAATGGAAAGAAAATATAAAAGGAACCAAAATAATCAAAACAATTTCATAGTTGGATATACCTTCTTAGTTCTTCCTGAACCAACTCTGACCAGTTCTTGTTCAAGCTCCAATGAACTGAACTTCAGTTCTTCAATTTTGACAAACCCTAACATTGAAAAAAAAATAGGGGGAACGAAAAACTTAAATGGAACCCTAGGATTCGATAAACTTAAATCAAAATCTCTAAATCCTATAAATCAAATCTCTGAACCATAGAAATTGAAATATATAAACCCTAAAAACTATGTCAAAAATTATACCTGATGATATACAGTTCCACACGATGATAGATTTTAGAGATTGAGAGGAAAAAGAACAGCTAGAGGAGCAGATCTCGTGATAGAAATGGAGATGGAGACGAGAGGATAAGGAGGAGAGACTGAGTCTCTGGTTTGGGGGAGAAAAATGAAGAGGGTACTCGATAATGGGAAGGATATACCCTAGACTTGGATTAAGGGTGGGAAAAAAAAACGAAGTCTTGACCGAAGTTTGACTGGGGCGTGTTTATCAACTCTAGTGTTCCGACCAAGCAAGTGGTTCGCACGCTTGAACCGAGCGCAGTTGCAATTCGCAATCTTGCCTTTGAGGTTTCAAAATTCGCAACGGCATCCCACTGTTGCGAAAAATTAGCAACTGGGATTCGCAAGCGAAATTTCGCAACCTACCTAGTGTCGTTGCAAATCTTAGTTACGAATCCCTTAAAATGGTGTAGTGTTTGCATAATTGGATTAGTAGGTTGTTTGAGAATCCTGCTCATTGGCAATTGTTGGGAATTTATGTTGCCACACATAACTATTACACTCTTAATCCTTTGTTCATTAAGTGCCTGATGTACCATATGGTGGATTTAGGTTCAATACATGCTACTGTTTTCATGCTTGAGGTCGTAACTACATCTTAACATTATTCAACCGGCTAAATTAGCCCTACTTGTGGTTTTTAATATGTTCTCAAGCGCTATTTGTTCCTTTTTGTTTCAACACATCTTGACATTTGAACCATATATATCTGCTCTATGTGGTTTCTCTGATATGTTTAGTTATTCTTGGTAGAGCTTTGATATCCATGGTAGAGTTTTGAAAGAAGACCTTTCGGTATTCATTGAGATCCCATTGCCAGTGATCACAAAATAGGAAATCCACATATGTCGGCTTTTGTTCCCATCTGCTCCAAAGCTTATTGATGTTTTATTATTCCACAAAGATGCCATATTAATTTTACTATTTTATTGTTCAGTTGAGATGCCATATTAACTCAACTGTTTAAACATACGAAACACAGTTTATATTTCATGGTAATTAGTTGTATTTAATCCCAGTTTCTCTCATTACGTAGTGAACATATACATGTTTTGATTTTGTGTAATTCATATACTTTGGTTTTTTATTTTAACCAAGGAGATATGGATACATCCGATCCAGTTTCTCTTAGGAATTATTAATGCAATCCAGGATTAGTGAAGGTGAAGTTGTCTCACCTTTCTCTAGCTTAATTCAATGTGTTCGAATCGTTTTTAAGAATCCATGATTATTTTTTTTTTAAGAATCCATGACTAATCTTTCGTTGTTTCCTTTAAAATCAAGATGCATAGTTGCCTATATATCTCTCTTTATCTATGCTCACCTTTTCTCTTCTTTTTGTGGTGAGATCCTTGACCAGGTAACTTTAGATCTTTCATGGAGTTAATATTTGTCTTTTCAGGTAGCGTCCCACCAATTTTCAGGTAGAAATATCTGAACAGGAATGTTAATAAATGGAAGTAGTTGGCAAAAGATGCGGCAAGTGAAATTGGAAGTTCAGATAATACCATGGTACAGATAATTGCTAGACTTGTCTGCCAAGATGGGGATTCTCCGACCCAAAGTATTTTGTTGTTGTTGCCTTTGTTTTAGTACCAAAGGTGAATCTTTTTCTTTCTGAAGTGAACACATGTATGATATATGTATAGATTCAATTCTGCATACTATAATATTGTTAAGGCCGGTCCCTATGGGGTAAGGCGTAAAAGTAGTTTTGCCATGCCATCTGTTTCTCCACGACGGAAAAACTGGCAAATATTAGGTAAAACTGGCAAATCTCAGGTAAAACTGGCAGGATTGACAAAGATTATGTATTTATAATTGGATCAGCATACTGTGTCTACTGGGAATTTCGATTTATAGACATGGAATTACTATAAAACTAAATTTCTCAAGCCTAAATCAAATCCCAAATGGATGTCGTAAGACACAGGCCTTACTCAAGTGGGCACAGGTGGTGAGTTTTACATTTTGCCTCTGTGACGACATCTCTATATTTTACTGGCAATCTGGTACCACAATTTGATACTTGGGTTTTGTTATCTTGTGCACGGGCACCCAATCATTGCATTGGAAAAGTGCAAAAACAATTAAAAAAAATAAGAGAGATGGTTTCCACTTGCATTGGAGAGTACAAAACCCTACATACTTTCATGACATAAACATTCTCATAAATATGCACACCAAGACTAATTTTGCGCTTCCACATAAAACTGACAACTCTCTGGATAGATCAATTTTTTTATTATTATCTTCATAACTTCTCATACAATCTGCGAACATAACAAGAAAAATATGACTACTGTGCGTATGCGTCATCATCAAAGAAAGACGACAATTCTTTTGAATAGTGCGTACCAAGTGAATGAGTGTTACCAGAAATTCCGGAGGAATATTTGGAGAAGAAAATGCCATCTCTAAACTTCGAACCAACTGTTGCTGACAAGTTTTGTTCAAGTGAGCCCAGAAGCTCACAAGACCAGCTGCAAACAGCTCTCGACCAACGAAAGGCTGCAATTACAAAGTCTGGACTTGGGACCAAAAGTCAATGTACAGATAACTGAAAAAATTTAAAGAAAAACTTTCATGTACCACCAGCAATTGCTCAAGCCTCATGACAAGCTTCAAATGAGGGACTAGGGCTGCTACATGTCCAGTTACCAAGGAAACGAAATATATATGCAGAAAAGTACATATATAAGAAGAGTAGAAAACACGTTTCTCATGCTACTGAAGCTGGAAACCAAAGACAAGTAGCATACTACCAGCACACAGAGTATCAACCTTGCAAGAGTCTTAATAGCAGCAAGCTGAATTTTGCGCTAAAACATCCACTTTAGACCGACGAATGAGTGCAGGAAAAAGTAAATGCATGTACCCATCCAAAGTCCCTGTAATACAAAAATAATAAGAGTAACAAAGAGCACAAACAAATAGAAAAACAGAAGTCATGATTGATAAAACTATAAAAAGAACAAGAAAGCTAAAGAATACAAACCCCAAACAACAATAATTAAGAGTATAAAGAATGTCTTGGACATGTGTAGTAACTACAACGTTCTGTATCAGTCAGTACTTGAATACTACATGGAAGACTAGGAGAAAGATATGTCTTAAATTCATCATCTAGTCCAAGCAAAGCTGCTCTACAAGGTGAAGAACCTGCAACATCGAAATATCCTTAAACACAAGCAGAATTTATCATATAATAAATCCCCAGGATATTGCAGTATGGGGTCGACAATCGAGAAACTTAATGTCGATAGGGTTTTAGACTTACAGGTGAGCCATGCACAGGACGATTAGATGCTGGCAAACTAAAAGAAGCCAATAATTCAGACATAAGAACGATTAGATGCTGGCAAACTAAAAGAAGCCAATAATTCAGACATAAGAGACAGCAGATCTAGCAAATACTTGAATATATGCTGCGCAAACGTAAAACCAAACCCTCATTAGCAAAGAATCGCTGAACCATCAGAAAAAAGCCAAATTGGCATGAATTATGATGCCTTCCATGGTTCTATTTTACCTGACGCAAACTAGGTACCAATGTCCCAAGCTCCCAAGTTATAAACTTTTTCAGTCCATCTTCACATGTGCGAACGGTGTGGAAGAGATCAGGCAAAACCTACAGGTAGAAAGTGATAACTTTCATGTAATATTCAATTGTCGTCTCATCGAACAAAAAAGAGTTGGGACAAATGATCAACCAGGTTACGTAAATTCAAGTGGAAAAGGGGAAATAGGCAAAAAAAAAATCCCTTTCTTCATTTGCTCTTATTTTCAAGATTAAAATCTTAATAGGACTGCACATTTGATTAGTCGGACAAAATATGTCTCATTTGAATCAAGATTGTGCATGACCTTGACAATCCCAAAACATCCAAAATTGCACGTCCGGGAACAAAACAATTACAAGAGAGAAAATATATGCTCAAAAAGGTAACAAGTGGTTGCTGTAATTTCACTATCTTAAGATCACTGAAACGCAAATACATTAAATGTGGCCTTAAGCTTAAATTACTGAACTAACCTTCGGCAAATAAGGAACGCACCCAAGGCCCATGGACTAGTCTCGCACAAAAAGGAAATACTGGTTAGGAAGCATTGAAAAAAACAAAATTGATAACAATTAGATACAATAAACAAAAGAAAAGTATTTGAGAGACATACATTACCTTGAATGTAAACATAAGCGAACCAACAACCTATTGATGGTAGCTTGAAAGAGAAGGATCCCGAAATATGCGCGTGAGTGAGCTGACTGCAACCTGGTTAATAGAACTCAAATTAAAACACATGGATGACCATAAAACGTCCTAAAGTCCGTGCTAAATATTTATCGTAGGATGATAATCCTATGATGTCGCAAAAGTTGGTCAAAGGTCCACTGATAGTGTGTGCTGGCCAGTATCACTGGCTGCACGGATAACTTATCCATGTGAACCTGGCAAGCTTTGCTGATTGTGTTTATGAACATGGAGATCCAAGGCAACCATAACCCCAAATATATACGAGATAAATGACAAGTACCTTCAATAATAAATACAATGCTATTCTTCTCGTCTGGTAAACCAGAAGAATAAACTAAGAAATGCAATGCTATTCGCAACTTGCAACTCAATTTTGAAATGATAAGGAGCGACACTGTCTATGTTGTGACAAGTAGCAGCTTAGAATAATAAATACTTGCAATATGTTCTGACACCGTCAAGCCGAGCAAGTGCATTTGCCCTGCTGTTTGTCATATAACGAGGCCAGCTAATAAAATTAAGATTCTTAGACTAGATAACCTCCCCTAAGAGTCCTCCAAGAAGAATATTTATACAAACAGCTCCTATAAATTCAGCCACTAAATCCAGTCTTGACCTTCTAATATCAACTAAATAACCATGTGTGAACTAAACCTTGCTGTAGCAAGCCCGAGAAGGCCATAGCTGCCACGCATAACATAAACGGATACTAGCTTTACCATAAATGACATCAAAAAGATAACCATAAATAAATGACTGAACCCACCTTAAAATTGTAACGAACAAGTGTTTGCAAAGCAAGTTGCACGAGAGCAGAATCACTAAGCTATGATACTTGGTTAGGGTAATTAATCACATTCCACGGGTAACTATAACACCTGTACTTGAATAAGAATGAAGAGTCCTTGAAAGAGCTACTGAAATGGAGTCAAGCAAGCACCCTTGAATGGTAAGCAACAGCGACGGTATACTGGGATGTTCAAAGGCAATGTAGAAAGTGAATTATGTTAAATGTATAAGCATTGAGAAATAAGTTTATCAAAACAATGAATTGGCATGAGTCGCATGACAGTGTACCTAACAGTTATTTCAAGAGCTTCGACAAGTGTAGAAGAAAGACCAGCAGAAAATATGGCATCCAGGAGACTTCGAACATGAGGTTCCATAGCAGGCCACATGGCTTTTGCAAAGCTTCCAACAAAACCCAAAGCTTCGTGTGAGGGTCTACCTCTGCGAGAGAGAGCGATCTAAAAAACATAGAATGGACATTTAAAGATTCTATAAACCATAAGCAGTGGATTGCGATTCTGTAATATCAAATAGATAATGACCAGACACATACTGCTTCTTGTAGGTGATTCATCATAGTCCAAAAATAGTGGACAAGTAAGTTCACCATCCAGAGCACCTGCCATCTCTCCCAGAGAGATGAACTGGTATTCGCAGAACGGCAAGAATATGATCCATACAAATCTGTGCGAAAAATTGCAATTACTCCCTGATGTGTAAAGATATGGGTGATCAATTTTGCTTCGCAGAGCATCAAAAACCTTATATTAAATCATTTATAGCATAGCGACTGTGCTATAATATAGAGGGAATAGATAGAATACATACTAGTTTGCAACAAAACGATCACGTAGGAAGTGGGCTATATGGGCTACATCTTTACCCGTATGCCCCCCGGTATCTGAGAACAATGTCTGCCACCTATCTTGACATCATGAAACTCACCAGAATTCCTGAAGAATATAAATTAATCACTATGATTATTAAAATATCATCAAGGTTACGTAGCTTTAATGTGCTTGGTGAACACATAAAATGCAAGACTGTTCTATTATTTGGAATGTCGCAAATAGTATTATCCACTTTATAAAGAGAGCAGCAAAGATTTGTGCTGCACCTACAAAAACAGGGGTCAAGAAGAAAGAAAAATGAGAACCACCAACCTTAAAAGCCCCAACTGAAAGCAATGAACCATGTATGCTATGGACAGGAGCATTCCTACCGAGTCCATCATGTGTACCTATCAAAAGATGAGTCAGTCAAAAGTATTCTTAGAACGATGTAATACAAATTTAGTATGACTAGGATGAAAAACATTGTTTAAGAAAATGGAACAAGCTTGGATCCTGTCATTGTCACATAGTGCAATGTGACTCTGAAAGTATAGATTTACTAACACACAAATGAAAGAGAATTGGACAATCCATCTACAATGTGAGTCCCCTGAACATGAAGCAAATTATTACTCCATCTAAAGATTGCGAACCTGATATCAGTGCTTTCCTTAAAGTTGAAGAATCTTAACCACTCTGCTCAAATGTTTTTTTTTACGGCCTTGTGTTATTTCGACAATGTTTCAGCAGTATCTATAGTTTACAACGTTTTACATCATTCAAAAAACAAAACAAAATGAGAAGGAAATTCTAATAAGCAATTCAGATACAGACCCTCTTCGCTTTCATGTATGGCAAAATAATGGTGCAGGACTAGGAACCTTGCTAATATTCTAGAAAGTATAGATCTACTAACACACAAATGAAGGAGAATTGTACAATCCATCTACAATGTGAGTCCCCTGAACATGAAGCAAATTATTACTCCATCTAAAGATTATGAACCTGATATCAGTGCTTCCCTTAAAGTTGAAGAATCTTAACCACTCTGCTCAAATGTATTTTTTTACGGCCTTGTGTTATTTCGACAATGTTTTTTTTTAAGGCCTTGTTCTTTTTACGGCCTTGTGTTGTTTCAGCAGTATCTATAGTTTACAACGTTTTACATCATTCGGAAAACAAAATGAGAAGGCAATTCTAATAAGCAATTCAGATACAGACGCTTTTCGCTTTCATGTATGGCAAAATAATGGCGCAGAACTAGGAACCTTGCTAATATTCTAGACCTGGTCATTTGTTCATGAGGGCAAACAGCTTCACATCTTTTTTCCAACCAAATGATTTAGTTACACTGCTACCTACCTACACATAAACATAATGCTATAATTTTCAATTACGCTTTAGCATTTAAACCTCTTTACAACTGAAATTGGTGCAGTCCTCTAGTGATATCAACAAGAAAACATATAGTCGATGGTAACGTGACAGCAAGTTCCTATAAGTGGAGAGGGAAAAAAAACCATCAACATCAAAAGGTAGAACTGGTATAAATTGTTAAGGCACTGCAACACGGACAGTTGACAAAAGTTTATCAAACACTTTTAGTAAGTAACACTTGGTTAATAACTTCTGGGGGTTCTCACATACCACTGCACATGCCAACGTGCCTCCGCCTCTCAATCACATGAAGGCAAGCACTCAGAGCTTCTACTGCTCGCTCACGAACAGCCAACATCAAATCCCTCAGCACAACCCATATGAGATCAACAAATTCTGGCACATATTGTTCTGCCATTTCCTGACAGGGAAGAAAAAATTATGTAAGAAGAGTGTCCTAGCATAGGAATTAAACGTATCTTCGTAACATATATTTTTTATTGCAGTATCCAACAATCTGTAAAACTGTAACAACATTCCCAGAAACAAATGTACAGTTAACCAATTTACACCAACTTGAACTGTATCAGCAGGTAAATAGATTACTTGATTTAGAGGATACCTTAAGCAATAAAAAACCAATCTTATAAAGCAAAAAAGAATTTGTACCATATAAAGAATTCATTAAACAACGGGATAGGATCTTATTTTCAAAATCAAGACAGCTGCAAACGACGATGCTGCCTCTACTCTTTCACCATGAAGCCAATCCATTGCAGTTTTATGCTGGAGAAACCAAGAAAACATCAAAAAAAAAAAAAAATAGCTCTGGAGATTGTGCATTAAGTAAGCAGATATAAACAATAATACAAGGGTATGGGATTTAAGATAATAGAGCTAGAGGAAAGAAGCTGAGGTCTCTGTGTTGCAGGGTAAAGGTATTACTTGCAAATTCATTCCCTGCTGCTCGTGGCAACAAATGGAGCGCAGACTAACTTTAATTAGCCAACTATAATTATTAGTATATTATAAGAAATGGATAAAGACAAACAAAGAAGAGAAGTATTGTACTAAAACTAAGATGCATCAAAAATTAATGAAGAAACAAACCTGTATACTACTCCAATATTTGTTGTTAAAGACTGAATCTTTTGAACCTGTAAAAAAACAAATTACAGCATCACCATCTGGATGTAGAAATGTACAAACAAGTAGGAACCAATCTAAAGTGATAAGAAAATGAGGCTGTAGGACCTGGAAGAATATTTGTGAGCAGGCAGCTACTTGCTGCACTTGTGTAAGTTGAAGATACAAGATCATCTGTATGTGATGAACGTTATACTTTTATTCTCGAAGGTCCGTCATCTTTCACACTATAACTGTCACCCCCAACGGCTCCATTAACTTCTCCGGGAAAGATGTGCCTACACAAAAATGAACCAATCGGCACATGTAAAAACTCCCTGATCAAAAACGTCAAACAACAAAATGTATGATTAAAAAAAAAAATCCAGCAAACGAGAATGAAAATGAGAGCTTACCTTGACTTAGATTGAAATGAATAATAACCATTCAGAGCACGTTGTACTACCCTTCACCAACCTATCTACATTTCGAAGTTCAACCTACAACTGCCACAAAAGATATAGGGACGTGCATAGCAGTTTGTTAGGGTGACCTCTCACAGGTCTAAACACAAATAATTAACTAAACCTGGTAATATTAATTGTATAAGTTATATTACAGTATGGAAGTTTATACATACATGCTAAAAGATTGAATGAACTTGAGAAGAGCCAAACTCGAGTCCAAAATCGACGCCCTTTTGTCCACTCTGTACACAGTATACACCACCTGAAATATAATATGAAATTCTCATATATGTCCTGGACACAAGAGATGAATTTAATTCAATATTTAGCATACCCTTCCTGAGCAGTAAGAGCAATTACTAACTTTGATCATGATATCAAAAACCCAGCATCAACACCAGAATCATTGACATAACCCAAATCATCATTATCTCACAAAATAAAAAATAAAAAACCCTAAACGGAAACAGATTTTCAGGAAACTCACAAGTCCTAACCGATACCAATAATATTCCTAGCTAACAAAAATCAACTTAAGGTGAAAAGAAATTATACCAAAGATCTGCAAGGAAAGCTACTGATGCTGACGAAACCTGATGTCGTTGGTGATGAATCCATATCTTGAGGTCGATTTAAACAATACCAATCAAATCTAATGATAATCTCAAGTAAAAACTAAATCATAGTTGAAAATGAGTTGACTTCAGTTCCATATCAAACCCTAGGATTTCAGGAGAAAAACAACTAGATTTAGGATTACAAAAAAGGGTTTGCTTTTCATTACTGCTGACACAAGGTTTTGATTTTGAGATGAGGGTAATGATTAAGCTCCATTGGTGAGAGTGGGGTTCCGTTTCAGATTTAAAATAATTAGGGGAGAACAAAAATTGTTCGAAGAGAAAAGAAGAACGAGATGGGAAAACTCAGAGTGCAGGCAGGTTTGTCAGTTTTTTTTTTTTTTTTTAAAACAAGGCAAAATGAACAAATATTTTAGGGTCTCATTATTGATTTTATTAACATAAATTAATAAGAGTTGGATTTCACTAATGATTTTATTTATATAAAATAATAAGAATTTGGACCCATAGATTATTTAACTAATAAAACAAAGAGTCACGCTGTCACGCACGCGCTGGCGTGACAGCAGATATGAACTCGCATCTTATTACCATCCGATTTCCATAAAAACGAGATAGATCCCGAGACTAGAGATATTGAAAGATTTCTTCAAATTTAATGTTATAAACCCCCATTAACTTTATATCTATTTTTGGTCAAACCCTTGAATCGTTATTTGGTACTTGTGCAGAAACCATTTCTAAACGAGTAGCAGATTTTTTGGTCGAACCCATCAACTTCCTCAAGAACTAATTCAATGTCAAATATGAAGAAGCAAATTTTGCTTTAGTAGCAGATTTTTATAGGTAATTTAGTGGTTTTTTTTTCTGATTACTTGGAACATCGTACCCAAAAATAAGTAAACTGTTTTGGTCAATCAAAGAAATTCGTTTTGTCGATGAAATACTTTTGCTGGTTCCTTTTTTTTTGGTCATCCCTAACTTCTATCTACACCTTCATAATGAAATCAATTAACTGCATGTTGATCATGTTGTAGCTGGTGCTTTTGGTTTTGGGTGTAGAATTAGTGAGACAAGATCTGCTGCGATTGTCGTGAAACAATGAATTTCATTCAGTAGTGGTCTGTAATTTGATAGAGTTTGTGCAAGGGTTGTTAGTATCGCTATAATAAGTTTGAATAATTTTGTAACTGTGATTTGATTTTTGAATACTTGTTGCATTTGTTTAGCTAATTGGTATTTCAAAATTTTGAACCTAGGG
Organism: Papaver armeniacum; assembly: GCA_023531295.1. Lineage (NCBI taxonomy): Eukaryota > Viridiplantae > Streptophyta > Magnoliopsida > Ranunculales > Papaveraceae > Papaver > Papaver armeniacum. The sequence goes on along the minus strand of JAJJWW010014300.1, from coordinate 456,913 downwards.
TTTTAATGTTCTTTATAAATAGTTCAGGCTTACTACTGATGTATGGAACGTTGTGCAATGCAACAATCAGCTTGGTATGTTTCTGTCATAATAAAGGTTTCTGTCAAATGCAAGTAACCTTTTAACTGAGAGAAAGAAGAAACGATCCCTGATGATAGAAGTGAAGAAGAACACGGAGAGAGGAAAAGAATAAAACACTTTCATGAAGGTATGGACTGAATACGAAGAAGAGGAGAGTATATGGGTGCTAGAGATAAAGAAAAACATCAGATACCCGGGAACGGCGGGAAGACAGTAGTAATATCCGGATCTAAATATATCCATATCTCATTTAAACTGATCCAACGATCCTAAAGCGCGAGTTCATTTTTGACTCATAAAATAAATAATAAATAATAAACCATAATTATAGTAATTAGTTTTTGGAGAGAGAATATGTGAGGGGCGACATTCCTTCGACTCAAATGACATTCCTTCGACTCGCGTCTATGGCACGATCGCGCGTCCTTACAACAGACGCGCGCTGGATGTTCCGACTTAATGTTCAAATCAACAGATTTGTTGATTTGAACATTCATTTTTCATGTTTGTTCATTCCATAGTGGGAGCAAAATGAACAAACTCCAAGTTTGTTCATTTCATAGTGGGAGCAAAATGAACAAACTCCAAGTTTGTTCATTCCATAGGAATTGCCCTTAGGGAGTTAGTAACCCTTACATCAATCAGAGTAGAGCCATCTAATGTCAGGGGATGAGCTGCCTCCCTAACATTTGATTTATCTACTTCTAGGACATTGTTAATACAAAAAGATGGAGTCTTCCTCTAAGTGAGGGTATCCCTAAAAGACTTGGCTTCTTTTGGTATCTGCCACATTGTTTGCAGTTCTGGGAACAAAATAAAAACCTAAATTTTTTTGACATAAATTAAAAGTTCGTTTGACTTCATCCAAAATAGTTTGGTTCTGCCATTCCAATTGAGAAGCTTTCTCATTCAAGCAGTCAAACAAGTTCTTGCAGTCGCCTTCCACTGTGAAATCTGTCATTCCTTCTTCCACTGCCCATTGCGCTCCTTGAAGTAATCCTAAGGCTTCTGCTTCTTCAGAGGTAGTTGCTGAGATTGATCCTGCTTTTCCAATTTCAAACTCTGCTGCATCATTCCTAAAGATTAAAGAGAAACCTGCAGGCAAATTCATGGAAATCCAAGCTGCATCTATATTGAGTTTAAATTAAGATTTCCTAGGTGGAATCCATTTCTGCAAGTTACGACTATCCAATGGTACACTTCTAGATGGGATATTGTCTTTATATCAGAAGTCAAGAAATCTCTGTATTTTTAAACTTATTTGTGTACTAGATTGTTGTTTTTGTTCAAATACTCTATTGCATCTCTCCTTCCAAATAAACCAAGCCTTTGTCAGCATGTTGGTCAGTTTAGAATCATACTTCAGGTCGAGATGGAAACATACTCGTCTAACCTTGGCCTCACTACCTTCGAATGGATTGTGGGGGGCAATTCAAGCCTAGGCCTAATTATACTGGCCCAATTACTAGTGGAACCAATATCGCACTTTGTGGAAGACCTATAACTAACCATCTGTGAAAACTACTACCACACCCATTTTTAAGATGTGAAAAATACTAGAACCCCCTACTATATGGGTTCAATATATAGAATCCCCACTAAATGGATCATTCACTATCAACTCCATACTTTCATTTTTTTGATATTTCTAGGCCCAGAACTTTTATTTTTGGGGCCAGGTTTTGAAATTTTCCGGATTGGTGACGTCGGCAACCTTTTTAAATAAATCCTAAAATACCAAAACTAACCTCCACTATTTATAGTTGTTTTGTACAGTAAATCAAATCAGTTTTTCTCACAAATCAAATCAGAACTCTCTCATCTCTCTGCTCTCCGACGATTTTCTTCTTCATGATTCAGTAGAATTCTTCACACAATTGTTGTATTGAAGAACAACATACAGGTGGATTAGTTCGTTGTATTGAAGACGAGAGGAAGAAGAACAAATATTTTTAGTTCGTTCAAGTGATTCAGTAATTTCCAGATCTGAATGGAGGAGATGCTGCATTGAAGAACAACTAATAGGTATGTTTCAATTTATCTGTTATGTTATTGTTGTTTGTGTTTTGCTTCGTTTTTTTGATTTCGATCTGTACTGATTTTGTTTGTTTTTTTTTAGCTGGATTTTGTTGAGTCTTAGAAGAGGAAGAAGACAGGCTTGAAAATACAGTAATCAATATAGGTTTGTGTTCGTTCTTATTTATGAATGCTTTTTGATTTTGATTTTTATGATTTTGATCTTATTGATTCGATTTTTATACATTAGTTTTCACTTTTGTATTTCGATTTGTTGATGCTGAGAACAGGAAGAAGAAATAACATTATTTCAACTGAAGAAAACAACAAATGTACAAATTCTGTTCGGTTTGATTTCAATTTTATTTTCAATTTTTTGTTGTTCTTTTTTCTTGCATGTCCGATATGAGATTTTGTTCAGAATTTGTTGGTTATTTTTTGTTGATATTGAGAAGATGCTGAAGAAACAATACTGTTTCAGAACAACCACTAGAAATTTAGGTAGAGATGTTGTTTTTTATGAAATGTGTAACTTGAGGTTACACATATATATCATGTTGTTGTTTTTAGCATCTGTAACTTGAAGTTACGTATATATATCATGTTGCTTGTGTATTTGTAAACAATTGTAGCTTTTGTATCTTTTACTCATATATTTCTCTTTTTTTCCTTTAGCTTGTATTATTTAGCTTGCCGCTTAGGATATACTTCTTGCGTTCATTTTTTTTTTTTGATATTTTTATTTGTATGTTTCTATTTTTCAGGTTGTCATGGCTGTTGCTAGTTCCATTGTTGTTGTTCGATACTTTTCTGATTTTATTACTACTCGTGTTAGTATCGACACCACACTTGATCTGTTTAAAGCCGAAGTTTGCAGGCAATGGAAGCATTTTACTCCACTTGGTATTTGTTTCTTCTTCCGAGAAGGTGGGAAAGATCTTCCGATTGACTGTGATTTTTCGCTTCAAGCTCTTGCTTCCCTCACAAAGAATGAAAACAAGACCAGTTTTGATATATTCTTGCAAAATGTTACTCATGTAGCCTCCTCATCTAGATCTAGGGCAGTTTCTTCTATTTCTAATGGTTCTAGTACGTCTTCGAGAAACAATTGCTCAGTTGGAATGTATCTAGAAGATAGGAGCAAGCCTGATGGTTGGCCTAAGGTCCTTGGTGAGATTGGTCATGTGTTTGTTGAAGGGGTTAAGGAGGTCAGGATTGCTTACACCAAGTATCGTCTCCGCACTAGTTTCAACATGGTTGTAACACACAATGAGCGTTCTAGGTTAACGGCTAAGTGTGCGGTAAAAGAATGCAGCTGGAAATTTCATGCAGCTTCTATTGATGACAAGAACGAAATGTTTTAGGTATTTTTCTCTTTGTTCTGTTATTTGTTGGTATATGATGTTTTTGTTACAGTATGTGTAACTTTGGGTTACACATGCTGTTTTTTGTACCAGATTGGTGTTTTTTCAGCTTTTATTGTAGTTTTTGTTACAGTATGTGTAACTTTGGTTTACACATAACGTTTTGTTGCACCTGATTGGTGTTTTCAGCTTCTATTGTAGTTTTTGTTACAGTATGTGTAACTTCGGGTTACACATATTTTTTTGCACCAGATTGGTGTTTGGTTGATTCGTTTATATTTTGTATCAACTTTCTCAGGTCAGAGCTTATAACCCTGAGCACACTTGTGGTGCTGGTGGGCGCAATTTGAATCAAAAATACTCAACCAGCTTCACGTCTAGTTTGATCGAGGAAGAAGTTCACAAAAATCCTCACAAGAAGCCAAGGCAAATTGCAGATGATTTCCAGACCAACTATGGAATTACCATGGAGTATTATCAGGCCTATAATGGTAGGGAGAAGGTTTATGAGACAATTTATGGTGACGATGTGAAGTCATACTCTCACTTCGTATGGTATATTAATGTTATAAAGGAAACCAACCCTGGTAGTGGATAAAGTTTGAATTTAACCCTGCAAAGAAAGAGTTCAAATGGATTTTCATCTCGTTTGATGCATGCATCAAAGGGTACCGATTTTGTCGTCCAATGGTCTATTTGGATGCTACTTTCCTTACTGGTAGATTCAGAGGCTGCTTGATGGCAGCTACTGGGATCAATGGTGATAAAGGTATGTTTTTTAAGTTTTCTGAACAACTGCAACTGAGAGATGACTGAGAGTTATACATGTGTAACTCTCAGTTACACATTGGGGAATAACATCTTTAACTTTAAGTTACATATATATTTTTATGATGTGTAACTAGAAGTTACACATTGTTTTCTGTTTTTGTGTAACTTGTTTTAACTTCATTTCTGCACAATTTGTAGGATTTTTTCCCCTTGCTATGGCACTAGTCGATTCTGAGAATGACGACAACTGAGAGTGGTTTTTAAGAAATCTAACTCAAGTTGTTGGTGATGGGAGGCCAGTCACCTTCCATTCAGATCGCCATGAAGGACTCTTGCGTGGTGTTCCACTTGTCTATCCAGACTCATTCCATAGCTTCTGTTACTATCATTTGAAGACTAATCTCCCCATCAATGGATCAGATCCTAGGTACTCTCTCGTGCTTAACCACTTTCAAGAAGCGACGTACGCACTCTCACCTGAAAACCATGCTAAGGCCATACAAAAAAATAAGAGATTTGAATTGCGATTGGGTGGCTGATTACATAGAAACCATCCCACCTGAATCATATGCGAATGTATTTTTCCAAGGTTGTCGGTATGGATGTACATCTAGTACTCTAGCAGAATCATTCAATAGTTGGATTAAGGTTCACAAGAAGATGCATGCATTTGCTATTCTTGATCAGGTTAGTAGAGTGCTATTTATGTTTTTTTTTTGTCTTTCTTTCTTGTTTTGTCACTTTGTAGATTCATAATTTTTTTTTCTTTTTGTTTTCAGATTAGGATGAAAGTAATGAAAAAAATGGCAAAGCATCTTGATGTTGGTGATAGTATGATGAATCCATTAACTCCTGAGTATGAGAAAAGGCTTGAGGCTCTACAAGATGAAGCTTTAGCTTGGCAAGTATTGGTTGCTAGTCCTACCGTGTTTTTAAGCGAAAGAACTCACAGAGTGGATCTAGAACACTGGACCTGCACCTGTCAAAGGTTTTTTTTTCTTATGCTTTTTTTCTCTTTGTATGTTAATTTTTTGAAAGCTTACAGGGTGTAACTTCTAGTTACACTAGGTATAAGCATATGTAACTACCAGTTACACATTCTGTATATGCATGTGTAACTGAAAGATACACATCATGTATATGCAATGTTGTTTTTTTGAATGTTTATATTCTTTGTTTTTTTGTTTTTGTTTTTTGAAGGTGGCGCGTATACGTTTTCCCTTGTGCTCATGCTCTTGCAGCCATACGAAAGATTAAACGTGAAGCTATTGATTTCATTTCACCGTACTTTACGAGCGACTATTTTAGGAAGACTTATTTGCATGCTATCCAAATTAATTCCCAGCTACAACGGGCTGTTGATATTGATAAAGACAACATCATTAACTCGCCTATCGTAAAGAGACAACCACGTAGACCCCAAGGCAAAAGGATTATAAGTAAAGGTGAAAAGAAAGTAAAGAGGAAAGTTCATTGTAGCAATTGCAAGGAAGCTGGTCACAACATGGCAAGTTATAAGAATCCTCCGAAGTACACGCCCCCCTAGCTTGAAGCTATCAAAGTCCATTTCTGGGAGTATTGGTTTATGTGTGGTTTTTTTTATTTGTCTTGGATTATTTGTTTTTTTAGATTTCTTCATGGAGGTTTGCATCGACCAAACTTTTTTTTTTCTGCAACGTTGATTATGTGCAAGGATCATTTATTCAGATTGTCATTTTTATATTATTGTGAGTGCACAGGTGTGCATCTTGTCAACATAGGGGAAATGCGTGTGTAACTCTGGTTTACACTTATAAAATATGTATGTGTAACTATTACTTACACATTGCTATTTTTACAGTTTTTTAATTTAGCATGTGTAACTATGATTTACACATGATTTACTTAACTTATTTTTTTCAGCATTTTACACTGTTACACATTCCACAATCCTATCTTACCTGTTGACCTGAAACTGTTATATTTTACAGCATATGTAACTTGAAGTTACACATCAAAACTTGAAACTTCAGCTTACACATTCCACTATAAAATTCATAGCCTACTTATAAGAAGAATTATTGAACCTTTGCAAACAGCAAACAAGTTCTAACAAGATATTTTTTTGCAAGTCTAATAACAGCTTGTATTTAGCAAAAGTATAAAAGTATAGAAGTCTGCAAATCCAAACATATCTAAAAACATATCTGCAAGTCTAAGAAAAGTATAAAAGTTTTTTTTAATCCAAAGAACTGCTTTACACAACTCTGAAAGGATCTGAAATAATCTTGTAAAGCATGGTTGCCCTCATTTTGTTCACCTTGTTAATCATTATTTCCACCATTGGCGTAGCTACTCTTGTTTCAAATGTCCAATTCTTCATCCTTGTCTTCATGTAATAGCATACAAATAGAAGACAGTCGTGAAATGAACCTTGTTTGGGCGTATTGACATTTTTTGCAGCTGGTTTCAACCCAACATGAATGAGGTATTTTAGTGCTGCAGTTATTGCAGCTGCATATGCCTTGGCTTGCTTCAAGTGATTTTGCCTGTTGACCTTATCTTTTAATGAGCTCACGTGGGACCAAGATTGACCTTGCCTCAAGTCAAACTCCAGCAGTGTGTAGTGTGTGTATCCGTTACACATTGGTGCGAAAATTCTGATCGGGTTGCGACACTCATTGAAGTCCTTCTGTAGCTTGGGAATCCAGAATTTCGCGAAATCACCATCCTTCTGTAAAAAAGATTGCTGCACAAACCATTTGGAATATCAACCACACATTTTAATTTGAAAATCAAAAGTTACAAATGCAGCAATGAATTTCTTATATTCACACAGTCTTGGGTTTTAAACTTGAAAAATATGCACGTGTAACCTCAGATTACACATTATAAATGCATATGCAACCTCAGGTTACACAATTTGTAAACCCAACATTTTCACATTCCACTATCATGTGTAATGATGAGTGCTAAATAGTGCATATTTATACACCTTTTTATTGGCATTTTACTCATCTTTTGCGCTCAGAAATCAGATATTATCCCAGATTCTGTGTTTTCTTTGTTTTCAAGAATAAATATTTGTATTGATTAATTTTGTGTTTTTAGGTAATAAATAAAGCTCGGAGAAATTGAGGAGCCAAAAGAGCGAAGACTCGAGAGGCAAGTGTCTATGGAGCGAGAAGCCGAAGCCGCGCGCGCAACGGTTGCAACCCAACAAGTAGCAACTCATCTACAAGACATGGGCCCAAGCTATCCATCTCCGAATCGTGACCCGGATCCAAGCCCGTCATTTCGACCGTTGAGATCTCCCTCGGCTACATCCTACGGTCGCTCGGCCTTGCATATCATTACTCGATGCTCCCGCTCCACACCCGCCTTACTCGAGCCTTCCCTCGGCCGTTAAGATCATAGCTGCTTCATCCCACGCTCGCGCGCCTTCCTCATCGAGCTTTGATGTAACGACTTCACAACAAAATACCCAACACCCTATACCCTAATCGACCTACCCATTTTCTCTCCATCTTTCTCTTTCTTCTCTTCTCTGCAGAAACCATCTCCTCTGCAAACCCCTTCCCTTCTTCCCCGACAAACCACCAACTCACCACCTCTCCTGTCACCATCATCCCAACAACTATCATCAGTACCACCTTCGCCACCCTTGTTTCACACTTCTCCATCTATAGCTTCTAGATTATGGTAGAAGCTAGGGGGCGAGACAGTGAAGCTAGGGTTTTCACCAACCCCAACATGGAGTTCGCAGAGCCGATTGACAAAGGAGGAGAGGCGATTCGAGAGAAGTAGAGGGTATGGGTTTATTTTAATATTTAATTTCGATTTTGAGAATTAGGGTTTGAGAGTTTTGGAATTTATTTGCATGTATAAATAGAGATGATTGGTGTTTGTTTGCGGGCACGCTGGATTAGCTTGATGCGATCAATTAGGTTTAATTTTGTAGTTTAATTTTCATTTTATGTTTTAATTTAGTAGCTAGGGTTTCAATGAAACCCTAATTCCGATTGTGTTTTAACTCGTGAACCATCTTGAATGCTTAATGTTATCAATTATCTTCAATTACAAATAACCAATGCTTTTCTCTCTCATGGTGTATACCAACGCCATGGATACACAGTAGTTAGGTCTCAACTGTGTTGAGTGTATTGCAGCTCAACCTTAGATACAAATGCTTTGATTCCCTTGACTAGTTGTACTAAATTAGACAACTAGTGCTGCGGGTCGACACTTTAGTGTTAATTGAGGCATTACGGGGAGAGATAGGTGGTGGAATTGACACCTGCCCTTATCAATCACGGGACAACAAGAATCTCAACATAGTTAAACTCACAATAGGAGTTAGTGGTGGATTTGCGGACCCGGCATATCCTTTTGTCACTTTGTTTATACCTTAGTTTAGGTTTATTTCATTTCATCCAGTAGTATCGGCAAAACCCCCTGTTGTTACCTTGTCACTACACATTTTCACTTGAAACTCAGTGAGAAAGCCATTAGATCACCTTAGAGCACCACAAGTCCTTGTGGGATCGACCCGTACTTGCCGCGTCTCCGATAGACGCCGTGCACTTGCGGTATTACACGTAGGTCAAATTTACATACACTTTCGAGGCCTACCAAGTTTTTGGCGCCGCTGCCGGGGACTTGGCGTGTCTTTGAACCCGATTTGATAGCTTGCTTCGCTATTTTCACTCACCCTTGTACATACTTGTTGTGTAATATTACTTGTAGCCCCGTTTCTTGTAACTTAGCTAAAGTTTTTCTCTTTCTGTTTCTTGCATGCTTTACATTCTTGCATCTTGCATTGCACTTTGTATTGCATCATTAGCATAGCTTAGGGTAGCTTGTATTGCATCTTGTAACTTACATTTGTTAATCATCATCACCTCTTCCTGCACTTGTCTGAGAACTGAGCCCTCCTTTGAGCTCACAGTACCTATGAGTCATTGAGCAACCGCAAGTCACCAGTGTAGTTGTGCCCTCTTTGTGTTCTTTGCACCGGCCGAGCAAAACCTAGGAGGCCAAGAAAAGCGCGGGGCTGAGTCACAAAGCTCGAGCACAATTCGGGTAAGTGACTCCATGCATGACCTCGTGAACTAGGTTAAACTAGCATACACCCTTGTGTAAGACCCCGTTATGCTCAACATCCGAAGTCTCGCTAGTGTTTGTGTGTAACATACCATGCACGTATGAAAACTTGAGCTTGCAAAACCCGGATCAGCCCCCGCAACTCACGGTATTCATTTGAGTGCTCCCCGATTTCTTGGATAACATGCATGTTAGGCGAAGTTGTTTTATTCTTGTGTTACCCTGTGCCATGTGCCACGAAGCACCCACCCATGCTTTGTGTGAGACCTAGCTATAAACCGCTATAAATGGCTATGATTGTGTTTGTCTGTGCATAGACTTTGCATCTCAACCCAATTTCGGTTGAGCTGCTGGGCTTCTTACAAGCTTGCTCTCTTTACACGACCACGAGTCAAACTCCACCCACCAAGCCGTGAGTCGGATTGTAGTTAGGCCAAAGTTTTGAGTGCTAATTTGGACAGCCAAGTTGGGTGAGCTACCCTAAGGGAAGTCGGTTAACCCCTTTGAGCCACCTATCGCCTTGTGCACGATGTGTTCGTGCCATGTACCATTTGCACAACTTTCGCTGAATGCTAAGCTTGTTGAGCCGTGATTGAGCCATAACACGCATATTGGAGTGCCCTGTGTTAGTTGTTGACACCTTGTGTAAACCCGAATCTATGTGTTGAACCATCACTCCCGTAGTGCCTTGAGCACCTCCTGCTATTGTATAATGTGAATGGATCCTCGACATTTGATGTTACACTTATAATAGCCGAGTATGCCATAACTTTGTGCTAAAACGTATGAGCTTATGCATCACATCTATGAGTTTTAAATCATCTCGTGCTTACTTGAAAGATTGCCTAAGCATCCTAGCATAACCACACCGCATTGCACTTTTAAGATTCACTAGTTACCAACTGAGCACAGCCCTAAACTGCATGATAAGACTCGAAAACCACGAGCCGTGCAAATGCTAGTTTCCATCTCGAATGACTCATTGCTATTCTCGCTAAGTTTTGCATAACTTAGAGAAAGCTATTGAGCTTATCTCGCACCTGTGCATTGCCCGCAGTAACTCCTATGTATGCTAGAAATTCTTTGTGATTCTTTTCTTCTTTGTGTGTGTGATTCAATTGCCGGCTGCTGGCTGTGCACTCAAGTCACGCACAACCCGATTAAATCTGTGCACCTATTCTCGTGCTTGGCCTGACCAAGTCGTGCAACCTAAACCACCATCACTACTAATTGCCAAGCTAAATCGAGCAATGGGCTGTCTACACACAACCAAGCCCACTCTACACACCACTGAGAGCCGCACACAACCGAAGCCCACCCATTGGGCTCAACCTAAGCCGCAAAAACAACCGAGCCCACAAAAACTCAAACCAGGCTAATCAATCTGGGCCGCACTCAACCTAGGCTTTGCACAATCATCAGCCGTACAACTACACATCGGGCCGGACCATCTAGGCCTTACTTGTGCATCCGGGCTCTACTTCAGGTTGTGCGGTTTCACAAATCCGGGCTTCAAACAACAAATCCCAAACAAACCAAAGCAACCTGGGCTTCCCACATAAACCAAAGCTTACAAAAACAAAAATGAGCCCATTTAAACCAAAGCCCAATAAACCAAATTCCCACATAAACCAAAGCCCATTTTCGTGTTATATTTATAAGAATGTTAATGTTTCTGTACATTATCTTTTGGGTTGACCCTCAACTTTTTAGATTGTTAGTAAATTTTTGTATATAAATTTTTGTAGGACTTGTTAAATTTTTCTTTTCTTGCATCGGTTGAGTCTTTTTGTGCTTATATTGTGCTAATCCGATATGATCTCCGTTGAGAATGTTGGATTCTAGCCTTGACTAAAGAAACTCAACCTTGCTCCCGCCGACATCCGGTAATCTCTTCCCTTTTCTCTTATCAGCATAGTTCTCTCGGTATGTGATTGTTTAAATTTTTTCTATATGTAGACACATTGAGGACAATGTTTGATTTAGGTTTGGGGGTACATTTGCATTTAGAGTTTTTAGTCTTTTATTTTATCTTTTATTCAAAAAAAAAAAAAAAAAAAAAAAATTCAAAAACTCTTTTTGTAAAAACTTCCAACTTTTAGAGATTTTAGAGTCACTAGCATGCTTCTAGCTATGTTTACATAGAGAATCTGACCGAAATAACAAAAGTTAGAAGTACCGGAGAACGCAATTGGGTTTCTTAGTTGATTAGAGCGTTAAAGTTGGATTTAACCATACCGGAGGGCGAATTAGGTGTTGTTAGATATTCGGTAGTAGAATTGTGATCACCCATAGTGGAGACTACCCATTTTACATCAAGTGAGGCACCAACCTTCAAATTTTTGCAACTTTCTAGAAAAGCTGTTAGAGTGTGTGTCACCATACGTAAATTCCGGTAGGAATGGTGAGCTACCCAACTTCGCACCAATTTCAGACTACTTTTGATCTCTTGAGTGCTAGTTTTTGTCAATCATGAGGGTGACGTCTAAAGATGAAAACTCCTTCTAAATACCGATTTGCCGTTAGCATCACTCTCTCTCTCAATCGCAAGACCCATAGAAACACATCATCGTCAAAGAACCTAGCATCATCAGAATATTGAAAGAAAAATTGATATAGTCCAAGGTTTTTGTGCAACAAAGAAAAGAAAATAGGATGAGAATTAATAAAATTTATAAAATCAAGACAATATAAGTTGTGGAAAAATTGAGTGTTAAAGTCCTTTGTCCATGGAGTTAGTTGTTTCATTATTTGTATTTTTATTTTCACTTATTGTAAAAAAAAAAAAAATCAAAAAAAAAAAAAAAAATCAAAAAAAAAAAAATCAAAAAAATCAAAAATCAAAAAAATATTGTAGTTTATTTTTACTACCACCATGGTAAAGAAGAATTGAAAAAGAAAAATCCAAACAACAAGGAATTTGAGTAGAAAAGTTAAAAATTGTCAAGTTTTGTGAAGTTTAGAAGTTCGTCATCAACATTTGAAGACCGAAGACCGAAGATTGAAGACGTTTCTATGGTTCCTATGAGACAGTGATATTAATTGCCGATCGGGTGAGAAGTGAGTGAGTACTCCCATCCTTGCTAATGGTTGATTTCCTTTCTTAGAGATCATCAGAAAAAGATTCTTTTTGTCCACATTTCTGTGGAGTCTCCAGATTTTACTTCGGAAGGTTATCCTTCTTACCTACAACGTGTGCGGGATTTCTCTCTTTATTCCTGCTTTTTGCATGAGAGACTAAAAAGCGATCTTTTTGAGTGCAATTATCATAAAACCTTAATGGTGAGGCGAAGTTGAGACTTATGATCACAATCAAATCCGAATTCTTTCATATGGTATGGTTACTTCTCGCTCGGACTTAAGGATGAGAATGCGTTCTTTGGTAGTTCTAACTTCCTGTTACTAGCACGCGAAACTCTATGTCCTCATAGCTTCTTGGAGGCTTGAGACTCTTTTACACTCTGAAGTTGGAGAAGGTTTTGTGGGTACACCTCTGGTAAACCCTCACGAGACTACAACTCATCCACTAGGGACACCTAGGGGTTTAAAGGCTTAGTGCATACGCTAAATGCATTCGAGAGACTGCGACGGGGTATAGTTAGGATTTCTTATTTTCTGTTTCACTTGAGGACAAGTAAAATTCAGGTTTGGGGGTATTTGATGAGTGCTAAATAGTGCATATTTATACACCTTTTTATTGGCATTTTACTCATCTTTTGCGCTTAGAAATCGAGATATTATCCCAGTTCTCGTGTTTTCTTTGTTTTCAAGAATAAATATTTGTATTGATTAATTTTGTGTTTTTAGGTAATAAATAAAGCTCGGAGAAATTGAGGAGCCAAAAGAGCGAAGACTCGAGAGGCAAGTGTCTATGGAGCAGAAAGCGAAGCCGCGCACGCAACAACTTGCAACCCAACAAGTAGCAACTCATCTACAAGACATGGGCCCAAGCTATCCATCTCCGACCCGTGACCCGGATCCAAGCCCGTCATTTCTGACCGTTGAGATCTCCCTCAGCTACATCCTACGGTCGCTCAGCCTTGCATATCATTACTCGATGCTCCCGCTCCACACCAGTTTACTCTGAGCCTTCCCTTAGCCGTTAAGATCATAGCTGCTTCATCCCACGCTCGCCGCACCTTCCTCATCGAGCTTTGATGTAACAGCTTCACAACAAAATACCCAACACCCTATACCCTAATCGACCTACCCATTTTCTCTCCATCTTTCTCTTTCTTCTCTTCTCTGCAGAAACCATCTCCTCTGCAAACCCCTTCCCTTCTTCCCCGACAAACCACCAACTCACCACCTCTCCTGTCACCATCATCCCAACAACTATCATCAGTACCACCTTCGCCACCCTTGTTTCACACTTCTCCATCTATAGCTTCTAGATTATGGTAGAAGCTAGGACTGAGACGAGTGAAGCTAGGGTTTTCACCAACCCCAGCATGGAGTTCGCAGAGCCGATTGACAAAGGAGGAGAGGCGATTCAGAGAGTAGAGGGTATGGGTTTATTTTAATATTTAATTTCGATTTTGAGAATTAGGGTTTGAGAGTTTTGGAATTTATTTGCATGTATAAATAGAGATGATTGGTGTTTGTTTGCGGGCACGCCTGGATTAGCCAATGCAGTCATTTAGGTTTAATTTTGTAGTTTAATTTTCATTTTGATGTTTTAATTTAGTAGCTAGGGTTTCAATGAAACCCTAATTCCAGTTGTGTTTTAACTCTGTGAACCATCTTGAATGCTTAATGTTATCAATTGTCTTCAATTACAAATAACCAATGCTTTTCTCTCACAAGTGTATACCAACGCCATGGATACACTTTGTAGTTAGGTCTCAACCGTGTTGAGTGTATTGCAACTCAACCTTAGATACAAATGCTTGATTCCCTTGACTAGTTGTACTAAATTAGACAACTAGTGCTCCCTTATCAATCACGGTCTCAACATAGTTAAACACTTTAGCCGTTAATTGAGGCATTATCCCGGACTTGGTCAACATTTCACTTGAAACTCACTTTACCTTAGAGCACCACAAAGTCTTGTGTTAATTGGGTCAAGACTTTAGCCAAATTTACATACACTTTCGTTAATTAAGTTACATAACCTTTTGAAGTTACATATTACAAGATTTTTAATTTTTCAAACTACTTATATATGCTTTCGGCGAGAGGAATACTGCTTTCTCATACTTGTCGTTTGAGTTCATCTTTGTCCTTAACCTGCTGAGGTAGTAATCAATGAATTCCGACTCCAAGTATGATTCTTTGCTAGTAAGTTGAAGCAAAAGCTCTCCACTTATATTAAAGAGTGAGCTACCATCATTTTTGTATTTGATCCAAGCCATGACTCTACATTGGAAAGAAGATATAATTAAACAGCAAAACAAAATTAAGTAGTAAGATACAATGTCTAATGTTAAAATGATAGATCACAACTGCATAACAGAATAATCAAGATTTGGTTTCGGTTATATATACTCACGTTTTGTGATGGGTATTGAAATAATCAACTACTTGCTCATTTTGATCGCCATGCAACATTTCAATTAATGCGGAACCTTTGACATCCTTTCTCATGGTCCCATCATCTTCTTCTGGAACTGCATCCATTGTTTCCTCTACTTATGGAACTGCAGCCATTGTTTCTACTTCTTCTTCTCGAACTGCATCCATTGTTTCTTCATTAGTAGTCTTCTTAATCTTCTTTGACTTCCTCCCATACTTTTTCAGATCTTGTTCTTCAATTGTTATACTCCTCAAAACTCGTTTTGTTTGGTTGTTCTCAGCTTCCTTCATTAGTTCTTCGATGGGTCTTGGAGTTCTATCTAGGCCAAGGCTAAAAATCCTTTCACTACTACTAATGTTCTACTGAGTTTGAGCTATGCAACAACAAAAACAAGCAGAATCAAAAAAAAAAAGTTTGCATAGCATGTGTAAATTCAAGTTACACATTCCTTTACAATGTGTAAATTCAAGCTACACTTGCATTACAAACAAAACAGAGAGGAAAAAAAAACATAATAAGTTACACAAGGAATAGTTGTTACCACTTAAGCTAGGTTCTACATTCTCCATCATTTGATCAGTATCAAAGTTCAGCCGATTTTGAGTTGTGCAACAACAAAAATAGGGAATAATCAAAAAAAAGTTTTGCACATGCTCATGATTGTGTAAGCTAAAGTTATACTTGCCTTGCATAGCATGTGTAAATTCAAGTTACACATGCCTTTACAATGTGTAAATTCAAGCTACACTTGCATACAAACAAAACAAAGAGGGAAAAAAAGACATAATAAGTTACACAAGGAATAGTTGTTACCACTTGAGCTAGGTTCTTCATCCTCCATCACTGCAGCTCCATGTTCACTTTTGTTAATGTCGCTGACAACCGTATCTACCAATGTAGTTATTTCAACATCCGTCATATCACCATTAAGTCATATTTGCACCAACCTGTAGGGCTCAGGATTGTCACCTTGCTGGGTTGTAGCAGTTATCACCAAAGACTCATCAAATTGTGTTGGATGAGTTGAAGTAAAACTGTCATTAAAAGTGCTAAGTAAGCTGCCACCAAAATTGCAGGTGTCTCTTCATCCGTTGGATTTTCTGTCAATGAGTCATCGACATTCGTAGTTACATCTTCACCTGCTGGTTTGTTCTCTTCGACATTGAAGAACAACTAATAGGTATCTTTCAATTTATCTGTTATGTTATTGTTGTTTGTGTTTTGCTTCGTTTTTTTGATTTCGATCTGTACTGATTTTGTTTGTTTTTTTTAGCTGGATTTTGTTGAGTCTTAGAAGAGGTAGAAGACATGCTTGAAAATACAGTAATCAATATAGGTTTGTGTTCGTTCTTATTTATGAATGCTTTTTGATTTTGATTTTTATGATTTTGATCTTATTGATTCGATTTTTATACATTAGTTTTCACTTTTGTATTTCGATTTGTTGATGCTGAGAACAGGAAGAAGAAATAACATTATTTCAACTGAAGAAAACAACAAATGTACAAATTCTGTTCGGTTTGATTTTCAATTTTATTTTCAATTTTTTGTTGTTCTTTTTTCTTGCATGTCCGATATGAGATTTTGTTCAGAATTTGTTGGTTATTTTTTGTTGATATTGAGAAGATGCTGAAGAAACAATACTGTTTCAGAACAACCACTAGAAATTTAGGTAGAGATGTTGTTTTTTATGAAATGTGTAACTTGAGGTTACACATATATATCATGTTGTTGTTTTTAGCATCTCTAACTTGAAGTTACGTATATATATATATATATATATATATATATATCATGTTGCTTGTGTATTTGTAAACAATTGTAGCTTTTGTATCTTTTACTCATATATTTCTCTTTTTTTCCTTTAGCTTGTATTATTTAGCTTGCCGCTTAGGATATACTTCTTGCGTTCATTTTTTTTTTGATATTTTTATTTGTATGTTTCTATTTTTCAGGTTGTCATGGTTGTTGCTAGTTCCATTGTTGTTGTTCGATACTTTTCTGATTTCATTACTACTCGTGTTAGTATCGACACCACACTTGATCTGTTTAAAGCCGAAGTTTGCAGGCAATGGAAGCATTTTACTCCACTTGGTATTTGTTTCTTGTTCCGAGAAGGTGGGAAAGATCTTCCGATTGACTGTGATTTTTCGCTTCAAGCTCTTGCTTCCCTCACAAAGAATGAAAACAAGACCAGTTTTGATATATTCTTGCAAAATGTTACTCATGTAGCCTCCTCATCTAGATCTAGGGCAGTTTCTTCTATTTCTAATGGTTCTAGTAAGTCTTCGAGAAACAATTGCTCAGTTGGAATGTATCTGGAAGATATGAGCAAGCCCGATGGTTGGCCTAAGGTCCTTGGTGAGATTGGTCATGTGTTTGTTGAAGGGGTTAAGGAGGTCAGGATTGCTTACACCAAGTATCGTCTCCGCACTAGTTTCAACATGGTTGTAACACACAATGAGCGTTCTAGGTTAACGGCTAAGTGTGCGGTAAATGAATGCAGCTGGAAATTTCATGCAGCTTCTATTGATGACAGGAGCGAAATGTTTTAGGTAATTTTCTCTTTGTTCTGTTATTTGTTGGTATATGATGTTTTTGTTACAGTATGTGTAACTTTGGGTTACACATGCTGTTTTTTGTACCAGATTGGTGTTTTTTCAGCTTTTATTGTAGTTTTTGTTACAGTAACTTTGGTTTACACATGACGTTTTGTTGCACCTGATTGGTGTTTTCAGCTTCTATTGTAGTTTTTGTTACAGTATGTGTAACTTCGGGTTACACATGTTTTTTTGCACCAGATTGGTGTTTGGTTGATTCGTTTATATTTTGTATCAACTTTCTCAGGTCAGAGCTTATAACCCTGAGCACACTTGTGGTGCTGGTGGGCGCAATTTGAATCAAAAATACTCAACCAGCTTCACGTCTAGTTTGATCGAGGAAGAAGTTCACAAAAATCCTCACAAGAAGCCAAGGCAAATTGCAGATGATTTCCAGACCAACTAGGGAATTACCATGGAGTATTATCAGGCCTATAATGGTAGGGAGAAGGTTTATGAGACAATTTATGGTGACGATGTGAAGTCATACTCTCACTTGGTATGGTATATTAATGTTATAAAGGAAACCAATACTGGTAGTGGATAAAGTTTGAATTTAACCCTGCAAAGAAAGAGTTCAAACGGATTTTCATCTCGTTTGATGCATACATCAAAGGGTACCGATTTTGTCGTCCAATGGTCTATTTGGATGCTACTTTCCTTACTGGTAGATTCAGAGGCTGCTTGATGGCAGCTACTGGGATCAATGGTGATAAAGGTATGTTTTTAAGTTTTACGAACAACCTGCAATCGAGAGATGACTGAGAGTTATACATGTGTAACTCTCAGTTACACATTGGGGAATAACATCTTTAACTTTAAGTTACATATATATTTTTATGATGTGTAACTTGAAGTTACACATTGTTTTCTGTTTTTGTGTAACTTGTTTTAACTTAATTTCTGCACAATTTGTAGGATTTTTCCCCTTGCTATGGCACTAGTCGATTCTGAGAATAACGACAACTGAGAGTGGTTTTTAAGAAATCTAACTCAAGTTGTTGGTGACGGGAGGCCAGTCACCTTCCATTCAGATCGCCATGAAGGACTCTTGCGTGGTGTTCCACTTGTCTATCCAGACTCATTCCATAGCTTCCGTTACTATCATTTGAAGACTAATCTCCCCATCAATGGATCAGATCCTAGGTACTCTCTCGTGCTTAACAACTTTCAAGAAGCGACGTACGCACTCTCACCTGAAAACCATGCTAAGGCCATACAAAAAATAAGAGATTTGAATTGCGATTGGGTGGCTGATTACATAGAAACCATCCCACCTGAATCATATGCGAATGCATTTTTCCAAGGTTGTCGGTATGGATGTACATCTAGTACTCTAGCAGAATCATTCAATAGATGGATTAAGGTTCACAAGAAGATGCATGCATTTTCTCTTCTTGATCAGGTTAGTAGAGTGCTATTTATGTTTTTTTTTGTCTTTCTTTGTTGTTTTGTCACTTTGTAGATTCATAAAAAAAAATTCTTTTTCTTTTCAGATTAGGATGAAAGTAATGAAAAAAATGGCAAAGCATCTTGATGTTGGTGATAGTATGATGACTCCATTAACTCCTGAGTATGAGAAAAGGCTTGAGGCTCTACAAGATGAAGCTTTAGCTTGGCAAGTATTGGTTGCTAGTCCTACCGTGTTTGAAGTTTTAAGCGAAAGAACTCACAGAGTGGATCTAGAACACTGGACCTGCACCTGTCAAAGGTTTTTTTTTTCTTATGCTTTTTTTCTCTTTGTATGTTAATTTTTTGAAAGCTTACAGGGTGTAACTTCTAGTTACACTAGGTATAAGCATATGTAACTACCAGTTACACATTCTGTATATGCATGTGTAACTGAAAGATACACATCATGTATATGCAATGTTGTTTTTTTGAATGTTTATATTCTTTGTTTTTTTGTTTTTGTTTTTTGAAGGTGGCGCGTATACGGTTTCCCTTGTGCTCATGCTCTTGCAGCCATACGAAAGATTAAACGTGAAGCTATTGATTTCATTTCACCGTATTTTACGAGCGACTATTTTAGGAAGACTTATTTGCATGCTATCCAGCCAATTCCCAGCTACAATAGGCCTGTTGATATTGATAAAGACAACATCATTAACTCGCCTATCGTAAAGAGACAACCACGTAGACCCCAAGGCAAAAGGATTATAAGTAAAGGTGAAAAGAAAGTAAAGAGGAAAGTTCATTGTAGCAATTGCAAGGAAGTCTGGTCACAACATGGCAGGGTTATAAGAATCCTCCGAAGTACACACCCCCTAGCTTGAAGCTATCAAAGTCCATTTCTGGGAGTATTGGTTTATGTGTGGTTTTTTTTATTTGTCTTGGATTATTTGTTTTTTTAGATTTCTTCATGGAGGTTTGCATCGACCAAACTTTTTTTTTTCTGCAACGTTGATTATGTGCAAGGATCATTTATTCGGATTGTCATTTTTATATTATTGTGAGTGCACAGGTGTGCATCTTGTCAACATAGGGGAAATGCGTGTGTAACTCTGGTTTACACTTATAAAATATGTATGTGTAACTATTACTTACACATTGCTATTTTTACAGTTTTTTAATTTATCATGTGTAACTATGATTTACACATGATTTACTTAACTTATTTTTTTCAAAGATTTTACATTTGTTACACATTCCACAATCCTATCTTACCTGTTGACCTGAAACTGTTATATTTTACAGCATATGTAACTTGAAGTTACACATCAAAACTTGAAACTTCAGCTTACACATTCCACTATAAAATTCATAGCCTACTTATAAGAAGAATTATTGAACCTTTGCAAACAGCAAACAAGTTCTAACAAGATATTTTTTTTGCAAGTCTAATAACAGCTTGTATTTAGCAAAAGTATAAAAGTATAGAAGTCTGCAAATCCAAACATATCTAAAAACATATTTGCAAGTCTAAGAAAAGTATAAAAGTTTTTTTTAATCCAAAGAACTGCTTTACACAACTCTGAAAGGATCTGAAATAATCTTGTAAAGCATGGTTGCCCTCATTTTGTTCACCTTGTTAATCATTATTTCCACCATTGGTGTAGCTACTCTTGTTTCAAATGTCCAATTCTTCATCCTTGTCTTCATGTAATAGCATACAAATAGAAGACAGTCGTGAAATGAACCTTGTTTGGGCGTATTGACATTTTTTGCAGCTGGTTTCAACCCAACAGGAATGAGGTATTTCAGTGCTGCAGTTATTGCAGCTGCATATGCCTTGGCTTGCTTCAAGTGATTTTGCCTGTTGACCTTATCTTTTAATGAGCTCACGTGGGACCAAGATTGACCTTGCCTCAAGTCAAACTCCAGCAGTGTGTAGTGTGTGTTGTCGTTACACATTGGTGCGAAAATTCTGATCGAGTTGCGACACTCATTGAAGTCCTTCTGCAGCTTGGGAATCCAGAATTTCGCGAAATCACCATCCTTCTGTAAAAAAGATTGCTGCACAAACCATTTGGAATATCAACCACACATTTTAATTTGAAAATCAAAAGTTACAAATGCAGCAATGAATTTCTTATATTCACACAGTCTTGGGTTTTAAACTTGAAAAATATGCATGTGTAACCTCAGATTACACATTATAAATGCATATGCAACCTCAGGTTACACAATTTGTAAACCCAACATTTTCACATTCCACTATCATGTGTAACTTTAAGTTACATAACCTTTTTGAAGTTACATATTACAAGATTTTTAATTTTTCAAACTACTTATATATGCTTTCGGCGAGAGGAATACTGCTTTCTCATACTTGTCGTTTGAGTTCATCTTTGTCCTTAACCTGCTGATGTAGTAATCAATGAATTCCGACTCCAAGTATGATTCTTTGCTAGTAAGTTGAAGCAAAAGCTCTCCACTTATATTAAAGAGTGAGCTACCATCATTTTTGTATTCGATCCAAGCCATGACTCTACATTGGAAAGAAGATATAATTAAATAGCAAAACAGAATCAAGTAGTAAGATACAATGTCTAATGTTAAAATGATAGATCACAACTGCATAACAGAATAATCAAGATTTGGTTTCGGTTATATATACTCACGTTTTGTGATGGGTATTGAAATAATCAACTACTTGCTCATTTTGATCGCCATGCAACATTTCAATTAATGCGGAACCTTTGACATCCTTTCTCATGGTCCCATCATCTTCTTCTGGAACTGCATCCATTGTTTCCTCTACTTATGGAACTGCAGCCATTGTTTCTACTTCTTCTTCTCGAACTGCATCCATTGTTTCTTCATTAGTAGTCTTCTTAATCTTCTTTGACTTCCTCCCATACTTTTTCAGATCTTGTTCTTCAATTGTTATACTCCTCAAAACTCGTTTTGTTTGGTTGTTCTCAGCTTCCTTCATTAGTTCTTCGATGGGTCTTGGAGTTCTATCTAGGCCAAGGCTAAAAATCCTTTCACTACTACTAATGTTCTACTGAGTTTGAGCTATGCAACAACAAAAACAAGCAGAATAAAAAAAGAAGTTTGCATAGCATGTGTAAATTCAAGTTACACATTCCTTTACAATGCGTAAATTCAAGCTACACTTGCATTACAAACAAAACAGAGAGGAAAAAAAAACATAATAAGTTACACAAGGAATAGTTGTTACCACTTAAGCTAGGTTCTACATTCTCCTCATTTGATCAGTATCAAAGTTCAGCCGATTTTGAGTTGTGCAACAACAAAAATAGGGAATAATCAAAAAAAAAATTTGCACATGCTCATGATTGTGTAAGCTAAAGTTATACTTGCCTTGCATAGCATGTGTAAATTCAAGTTACACATGCCTTTACAATGTGTGAATTCAAGCTACACTTGCATACAAACAAAACAAAGAGGGAAAAAAAGACATAATAAGTTACACAGGGAATAGTTGTTACCACTTGAGCTAGGTTCTTCATCCTCCATCACTGCAGCTCCATGTTCACTTTTGTTAATGTCGCTGACAACTGCATCTACCAATGTAGTTATTTCAACATCCGTCATATCACCATTAAGTCATATTTGCACCAACCTGTAGGGCTCAGGATTGTCACCTTGCTAGGTAGTAGCAGTTATCACCAAAGACTCATCAAACTGTGTTGGATGAGTTGAAGTAAAACTGTCATTAAAAGTGCTAAGTAAGCTGCCACCAAAAGTTGCAGGTGTCTCTTCATCCGTTGGATTTTCTGTCAATGAGTCATCGACATTCGTAGTTACATCTTCACCTGCTGGTTTGTTCTCTTCGACATTGAAGAACAACTAATAGGTATGTTTCAGTTTATCTGTTATGTTATTGTTGTTTGTGTTTTGCTTCGTTTTTTTGATTTCTATCTGTACTGATTTTGTTTGTTTTTTTTAGCTGGATTTTGTTGAGTCTTAGAAGAGGAAGAAGACATGCTTGAAAATACAGTAATCAATATAGGTTTGTGTTCGTTCTTATTTATGAATGCTTTTTGATTTAGATTTTTATGATTTTGATCTTATTGATTCGATTTTTATACATTAGTTTTCACTTTTGTATTTCGATTTGTTGATGCTGAGAACAGGAAGAAGAAATAACATTATTTCAACTGAAGAAAACAACAAATGTACAAATTCTGTTCGGTTTGATTTCAATTTTATTTTCAATTTTTTGTTGTTCTTTTTTCTTGCATGTCCGATATGAGATTTTGTTCAGAATTTGTTGGTTATTTTTTGTTGATATTGAGAAGATGCTGAAGAAACAATACTGTTTCAGAACAACCACTAGAAATTTAGGTAGAGATGTTGTTTTTTATGAAATGTGTAACTTGAGGTTACACATATATATCATGTTGTTGTGTTTAGCATCTGTAACTTGAAGTTACGTATATATATCATGTTGCTTGTGTATTTGTAAACAATTGTAGCTTTTGTATCTTTTACTCATATATTTCTCTTTTTTTCCTTTAGCTTGTATTATTTAGCTTGCCGCTTAGGATATACTTCTTGCGTTCATTTTTTTTTTTTGATATTTTTATTTGTATGTTTATTTTTCAAAGTTGTCATGGTCATTGCTAGTTCCATTGTTGTTGTTCGATGCTTTTCTGATTTCATTACTACTCGTGTTAGTATCGACACCACATTTGATCTGTTTAAAGCCGAAGTTTGCAGGCAATGGAAGCATTTTACTCCACTTGGTATTTGTTTCTTCTTCCGAGAAGGTGGGAAAGATCTTCCGATTGACTGTGATTTTTCGCTTCAAGCTCTTGCTTCCCTCACAAAGAATGAAAACAAGACCAGTTTTGATATATTCTTGCAAAATGTTACTCATGTAGCCTCCTCATCTAGATTTAGGGCAGTTTCTTCTATTTCTAATGGTTCTAGTACGTCTTCGAGAAACAATTGCTCAGTTGGAATGTATCTGGAAGATAGGAGCAAGCCCGATGGTTGGCCTAAGGTCCTTGGTGAGATTGGTCATGTGTTTGTTGAAGGGGTTAAGGAGGTCAGGATTGCTTACACCAAGTATCGTCTCCGCACTAGTTTCAACATGGTTGTAACACACAATGAGCGTTCTAGGTTAACGGCTAAGTGTGCGGTAAAAGAATGCAGCTGGAAATTTCATGCAGCTTCTATTGATGACAGGAACGAAATGTTTTAGGTATTTTTCTCTCTGTTCGTTATTTGTTGGTATATGATGTTTTTGTTACTGATGTATGTGTAACTTTGGGTTACACATGTCGTTTTTTGTACCAGTTTGGTGTTTTTTCAGATTTTATTGTAGTTTTTGTTACAGTAACTTTGGTTTACACATGACGTTTTGTTGCACCTGATTGGTGTTTTCAGCTTCTATTGTAGTTTTTGTCACAGTATGTGTAACTTCGGGTTACACATGTTTTTTTGCACCAGATTGGTGTTTGGTTGATTCGTTTATATTTTGTATCAACTTTCTCAGGTCAGAGCTTATAACCCTGAGCACACTTGTGGTGCTGGTGGGCGCAATTTGAATCAAAAATACTCAACCAAACTTTTACGTCTAGTTTGATCGAGGAAGAAGTTCACAAAAATCCTCACAAGAAGCCAAGGCAAATTGCAGATGATTTCCAGACCAACTATGGAATTACCATGGAGTATTATCAGGCCTATAATGGTAGGGAGAAGGTTTATGAGACAATTTATGGTGACGATGTGAAGTCATACTCTCACTTCGTATGGTATATTAATGTTATAAAGGAAACCAACCCTGGTAGTGGATAAAATTTGAATTTAACCCTGCAAATAAAGAGTTCAAACGGATTTTCATCTCGTTTGATGCATGCATCAAAGGGTACCGATTTTGTCGTCCAATGGTCTATTTGTATGCTACTTTCCTTACCGGTAGATTCGTAGGTCGCTGATGGCAGCTACTCGGGATCAATGGTGATAAAGGTATGTTTTTTAAGTTTTCTGAACAACTGCAACTGAGAGATGACTGAGAGTTATACATGTGTAACTCTCAGTTACACATTGGGGAATAACATCTTTAACTTTAAGTTACATATATATTTTTATGATGTGTAACTTGAAGTTACACATTGTTTTCTGTTTTTGTGTAACTTGTTTTAACTTCATTTCTGCACAATTTGTTCTCTTCGCATGCGACTTTCTTCTGCGGCTCAGCCACAACATTTTCAAGAGTGGATTTCTTTTTTGCAACGGGCTTCTTTGGAGAATTGTCTTTTGTCACACTCTTCATACATGAACTGTATGTTCTTAGAGGTGTTCTGCGCTCCTCTGCAGCAGTTTGAGCTTGCAAAATCGTGGGCGTATTTCCAGCTGCAAGACTGATACATGGAAGTGCAAAATGATCGAAATGAGAGATAATATAACAGTTTTTTTTTTTTTAATTTAGAATGAAGACGATGATGTTAAAGTTTTTAAAAAAAAAATGAACGAAGAACAAACCACTTACACTCTTCATGGAAGGAAGTTTCCGCGTCATCTTTGTCTTGGTCACTCTCTTTCTCGCACTCTGTAGTAGGATCAACATGAGTTTCCTGATGCTCAGCCCCTCCATTGCCTTGTCCACCATCTTCTTTTTGCATAAACTCTTCTTGGGTCACTTCATAAGGTTCGATACCCATTTCTTTCATAATCTCGCAACATACAATGTGCTTCTCGTAATTCTGTGTGTTGGAAAGGTCCTCATCTTTTATCCCTGCTCTTACAATTTTGTGCACTGCATCAAACATTTTTTGCTTTGCCTGTAGTTGTTCTTTGAGTTTTCCGTTCTCAATGGTTTGCTCTCGGAGCTACCTTTGCAGATCGTGCTTGCTTGGTACCACGGTTGCTATACCAAGCTGCTTTTCAAGCTGTGGAAACTCATCCACAAAGCTAACAGTTGGCTGCAATTAACAGATGGAAAGGTTAAAAAGAGATAGCAAAAAAAGTTAAGCAATATAAAGATACAAATTTTCAGTTGTATGTGTAACTTAAAGTTACATAAGCACATTTAACTTAAAGTTACATAAGCACATTTATATGTGTAACCTATAGTTACACAAAAAATTGAATTCATTGGTGTTATCTTTGCATGTGTAACTATAAGTTACACAAGCACATTTAAATGTGTAACTTATAGCTACACATGACAATTTTGATTACATCCAACTTATATCTAAATTATAGTACCATAAATTTACAAAACATAAACCAACTAACATATAACACTTACCGAAAACTCTGTCATGTTTGTTCTAGAAATGTAATCCGAAATCTGGTATAGATCCCACCTTCCAACCCTTGGGATATCTTGTTCGTGGTTCGCAACTTTATGGATTAAGCCTTCTGGTGTGTGTTCAGCAAACAATATCTGCAACATATAAATTAATTAGTCGATTGAACTAAAATATCCACGACGTAACAGTAAAACTGTTGGAATAGAAATTACACACAAGCTTACCAGTAGGTATTGCACACAAGCCTTCACATTTGACATACAATCAACATTAGTATGAATCTCTTCAAACAAGTGCTCGTGTATTAAATCAGGCCACGACACCTTGAGCACCGTCTCATAAGTTTCAACGATACTAAGATATTTCACATTCACTCCATTAGCATTTACGTCGCCAAAAATTAATACACAGCAAAGATAAAAACCTATCAAACAAACTACATTTTTGTCATCAAGTTTCTTTCTTCTCCCACTTTTGCTCATAAGTTGTTTTATCTTCTCTATAATGTTCTTCTAGTCACTGTCGTCTGATGTGTTGTAGATTTGATATCAGTAAAGAAATTGTTATATAAAATATTGTCAATCGAATCACGATGAGAAAAGTACTTTAACAGCTTTTGACCCTTTCTACTTCCAATCCTTTGCATGCAAAATATACCAGCCAACTTTGCCGGTGTAGACTCTATAAACTTATCATCACCAAACTTGAACGAACGCGGTGTCTCACAATCTACATCAAAGCAATTCAAAAGATTCAAGACGTCGTGTTTGTTGGTACTGATTTGTCTTGTTGTACTTGGTCCGGCTTCATTATATTCATTGTAATACATCATTACGAGTTTACCGTAAGCAGCTCTCCTAAGATATTTTTAATCCCCATCAGTCAATCCTATAGGTTTTATTACCTTTACCAAATCCTTAATTGCATTCAATGATTGCCTTAATTTTCCTGTACATATCACACACAAAAATAACATGAGTCAGTATGTTGTGTACTTATCAAATACACTCCTTTTTAACTGCAAAATCAAAATCATGTTACAAACAATATGTATTTGCCAAGTACACAAACTAAATCATTCTATTATGTGTTGTGTAACCTTAACTTACACATGCATATGAAGGTTTACATACGTCATTATTGATGTGTAACTATTATTTAAACATAATACAGTCATAGGTGATATTTTGCATGTGTAACTTTTAGTTACAAAGGCAATTGGAAAATCAGTGGTGAGATTTTTCATGTGTAACTTCTAGTTACACAGTCAATTGGCAAGTTAGTGTTGAGATTTTGAATGTGTAACTTATAGTTACACATGCACCTTTTTGTAAAGTTACACATTCACAGGCATTACATATGATCAAAACATGAGATTCTAAATGTGTAAATTATAGTTACACAACCCCTTGGCAAATCAGTTGTGAGATTTTGAATTTGTAACTTATAGTTATATAAGCTCATTTGTATGTGTAACTCCAAGTTACACACTCAATATACAAACCACAATACAGTCAGTGGTGAGATTTTGAATGTGTAACTTAAAGTTACACTGGCTCTATTTCTATAGTTACACAGGCTATATCACAAAAGAATGTTTTCACTAACATTATATCATCACAAAACATATACCCCAATAGTAAATGGCATCTTAAAGGGAAAGAATCATAATACCTGTTATTGCAGGATCCTCTTCAGGGGGATTCCTTCTTCCTCTCGGTATTTGAATATAAATTAGTTGATTATCGCCTGAATCTGAATCTACAGTGCGAGTTGTAAGAATATAAATCAGTTGATTTCAAATCATGAAACCTAAATCAGTCAAACTTAGTTGCGAAACCCTAATTTTAAAAAATAATCACAAAATCAAGAGATAAATGAAATTAAAACATCAATCATGATGAATCGAAACATGTGAAAGCAGAAATCGAAGCCTAAAACCAGAGAGTAACATATCGATAATAGAAGAGAGAAACTGAGCTTTCTTCCTTCTTTGTTCTCAGCAAACAGATTGATAAACTACTGTATCTTCCTAGGTTTTTTGGTTCTTGTTTTTTGGATGGAAGATTTAAACAAGAAGAAGAAGAAGAAGAAGAATAAAAAAAGATTAAATCCCAATCAACAATTTCATCGAAAATTAGTAAACAGGAAGAAGAAGAAAAGATTAAATAGGAAGAGGAAGATTGAATCGAAAACCTACCTGTTTTTGGTTTTCGTTTGTTCGATCTGCAAAAAAATTCTCTGCAATTCTTCGAGAGATTCTCAGGTGAGATCCGGTTTCTCTCTCCTAAAATGAAAATGAATGTGTGTGTTTGAGAGAACCTAGGTTAGATAGTTATATAGTGAAGGTTATTATGGTCATTTCGACCTTTATTAAAAATTATTTTTAATTCGGGGCCTGGTTCTAAAACTATTTTAACTAGGGGCCTCATATTATGGGTTATCCATGGGTTGGGCCTTAGCCTAATTTTTTTCCACCGTGAAACCCATGGGTGTGAAACCTCAGGCACGCACCCATTTTTTATAGAAAAATTTCTCATACACCCATATTTAAAAAAAGTGTTTCTGTGTTTTCTTATCGTTTTTTCTTCTTTCTTCCCTGTTCTCTTGATTTTCTAAAACATCTGATTCTCGCCATAGAGGAGCTAACATGGGAATTTTTTAGCGGAAGAACTTCAATTTCATGAGCTGGTTTTTAGGTTTCATCGTTTTTTTGTGATTATAAGATTTTTTTTTCCTGATTTTGTTTTAATTAGATTTGTTTTCTTATGAAATTAGGTTTCATCGCATTTTTTCCTTTAAACCCTATTTTCCTCCTGCTAGACAGAGAGAGACGAGATGTTCAGAGACTTGAAGAGGGGATCAATAGATTACAAGAGCGTTCGCAGCAAGAGCAGCAACAAAAGAAAATCTATATATATCAATGGAGATTATGAGTCATAACGACTGTAATTTAACATGGGGAGGATTTTTTTCTTGTAAAAACTAGGTTGTGTTTTTTTTTTTCTGATGCCGATTCAATTTATGGATTCCGGTGGCTACTGTCAAATTTGTTTCAGTGATTTCAAGACGGACGGGAAGGATATGTATTTGTTGGACATGGAATTGATGACGAGAGGGAATCATAAATTGGGTATCAATCCATTTTGGATTTGGTCAAAATTTGATGTGTTGCCATTGATTTTGTAGTGAAACACGGTGATGCTGAGATGCAAAGGTTTCAAGGTTTTCTTGAAGGAAAAACAACCGTTCATGATTTCGTTGAATTGCTACTATTAGGCAGTTGATTGTTGGTATTTTTTTGACACTTGATAAATGGTTCGGACGTAACCAAACACAATAGGATACTATCAAGTAAATAGGAATTAACGTTTGTGTATTTTACTTCTAATTATAATTGCGAAAATAGAAAAGTAAAAGACACAACAAGATTTTGTTAACGAGGAAACCACAAATGCATAAAAACCCCGGGACCTTGTCCAGAATTGAATACTCTCAGTATTAAGCCGCTATACAAAATCAAACCAACTTCGTATAGTTGAGACCAAGCAACTAAACCTATAGTTCACCTAGTTCCGTCTGTATTTCCACGCCTCCAACTTGTGATAAGTCACGTACTTGGAACAATTCCTTTGGTTCGTATTCCAAACAGTAAAGGAACAACAAATCTGTTTG
Organism: Papaver armeniacum; assembly: GCA_023531295.1. Lineage (NCBI taxonomy): Eukaryota > Viridiplantae > Streptophyta > Magnoliopsida > Ranunculales > Papaveraceae > Papaver > Papaver armeniacum. The sequence goes on along the minus strand of JAJJWW010014300.1, from coordinate 427,134 downwards.
GTATCAACTCTTTTCAACCAGTGATGTGAGTTCGACAAAAGGCTCTTCCGTTTATCACAATAAACTCTTTTGTCAGGTCCTTAGATCTATCTTATCAACAACTACCAAAGTAATTGTTAAGATTTTGTAATCAATACTTTTAATCATAAAGAAACGTATTGATGCCGATCTCTCAACTAATCAATCCAATCTACTACAAGGATAAACCGATTATGGTTGGATCCTCTTTAACCGAAACAAGTATTGTGCACACCAAAGATTATGAACCCAAATCAGAAATCTTTTTCGTCTTCAAATCTTCTTAGATCTTCAATAAACACCTGCACACAATTAACTTAAATCTCTTGTGATCAATCACGCACAGAACGGAGTCTGTTAACAATGGATCATCACAAGACGTCTTTATATCTGCAAACAGTCTAAAGATCCCCGTCGAAACTTCGATCTAGTTTGAGTGAATCTTATATCAGAAGAGAAGATTCTCAAGCATAAACAAATTAGGTGTAATCAAATTTCAACAACCGTTAGTCAATCAAATCAATCGAAAACTAATAATAAACCGCCATTATCTAGTTTCCCACCAACGGTACTAATAGAGCTTCTCAATCCCAAAGAAGTCTTTAAACCGAGCGGCCGTAAGAGATTTCGCCTAATTAGGTTACTTTCCTCTTCGAATAGGCGGCTCCACCAGTAACAACACAACTAGGTAGTTTTGCTGGCTCTGAGGATTAGTTTGCTAGAAATGCAAACTTTGATATTTATAGACAAGAAAGTTTGGACACCAAGGAATTTCCAAAACCGAAAATATTCTCAAGATGTGCAATATATTCTAGATTCGGTTTCCATAATTCCTGGAAATGCTTTGTCCAAAACATTGACCGAAAATCTCTTAGAAAATCTCCAATTAGTAAATGCACATTACTAATTTTCATTTTCCAAAAATAAAATTAAAAACCTTAATTAAAAGATTCTCAACTTATTTTTCGATCCGGGATTTTTTCCTTTAGCTATTAAGGAATATCTTTGAACAATAAAAGATAAGTGTTACTGCACATGTTCAAAGAATGTCGACATCATTACTTTGTAAGTCCTCTTTCATACTTACACTCTTGAAACCGATTTGCCACACTTCCAAACAAGTTTAGAATTGGTTCATCTGACTTTCAAGAACTATGTGCTTGATCAAGAACAGTCAATCACCAATCATGGGTTTCACGGTTCTACCAAAACAAGTTTCGGTTCTACCTCCATGTGAGTACTGGATTAGTCACACTAGTTTTCCAAGAATTTGGTTGACTAGGTACTAGGATCGGTTCCCCACATATATATGGTATTTAACTTGTATTTGTTGCACATGTCCATAGGATCGGTTCCCAATGTCTAAAAACGTGTTGACATGTTCATAGGATCAGTTACCAATATCTAGAAACTTGTTGCACCTCATACAAGGATCGATTCCCCTCTTGTGATAGGTTGCACCTCTTACTAGGATCGGTTCCCCTTTGCCTAGAGTTGGTCATACCAATAACACTAAATCGATCATACCATCTCAGGTGATTACTTAAGATCGGTTTCACTAATAAAAGTTATACCAATACAAAAGTCAGGTCTTTGTGAATAGTTTTACCAAGAACATAAACAAGTCATGTGCGGTTATACTAATCACACATATTGGTAGTTCAAAAGATATGCAATGAATAACAATACCAATAAGCCTGGCGATTTCCCTTTCGATTCATAAATAAAGTTTATGAATTTACTTCCTTTAAACGAATGTAAAACACTGTTTTCTAGGATGAAATCTTCACCTCATACCCGTACATAATCACAATAGCATTCATATGATTATGTCGATGTCTTATATACAAAGTTTAATGGTTAAGCAATAAACCTCATATTGTATTCCTTAATACTATGTCTAACTAGAGTATAATCATTCATGCTTCACAGTTATGTTTTCAATATGCACGACTTGAAAGATACGTTAGGGAATGAAACAGTTCAATTCAAATATCACTAACCTCAAGTGGAAGGATGATGTAGTCGTTGTAGCTCCTTACTTCTTCACTTCTTCAAGTCTTCGTAATACTTGTAATGTCTCATATCCTAATGCTTTCAAGCTAACCTATACAAAGTTGACTCTAGTACATAATCAAGCGACTCTTTGAATGAGTTTTGGTTCACTAAAATATGACAACCAAACTTGACATACCAATGCTTGGTGGGTTCAACCGAGCTATGCTCTAACACATTTCATTTGTGTGTAACAAGCTAAGTTCGAACTAACAGTTGAAAGATATTAGCTTGGTTGAATAAGGTTTTTCATCTAACGGTGAATATTAAATGCTTTGTTACCAAGGTAACTTGGATTGCAAAACCTGATTTGAAAACTATATAAAGGAGAACTCTAGCAACCGGGAAACCTAATCCCCACACCTCATGTGTATTAATAGTTGCATCAACTAGAGTCGATTCTCCTTTAACCTTAGGTTTCTATCGAGACCCTGTAGGTTAACGACTTGAAAGACTTCATTGGGATTGTGAAGCTAGACCCAACTATTTTCTTTGTAGTTGCATGTTCTGATTTTTCCTGATTCTATCGTTTGAGTACTATATTTTTTAAGATTTGCTCGAGATTTAATCTCCGATAGGCAAGATAAAAAGTAATCACAAACACCTTCGTCTCATCGTTTGTGATTCCATAATATCTTGTTTCGCCACCATACGATTTAGATTATTGTGAGGTGATTGATAATACTAGGCTGTTCTTCGGGAATATAAATCTGATTTATCAATTGGTTCCTGTTCACCTTGATTTATCAAAAGACGGAATAAAAACTCTTGGGTATTTCTGTGGGAGACAGATTTATTCAATCTATAGACTTTTCTGTGTGAGACAGATTTGTTTATCAAGTCTTCGACTCAACTCTTGGTTGTGGGTGAGATCAGCTAAAAGAATCAAGTGCGTAGTATCATGCTGGGATCAGAGACATAAGGAACGTAACTGTAACTTGAATCAGTGTGAGATTGATTAGGGTTTAACTACAGTCCAGTCCGAAGTTCATTGGTAGTAGGCTAGTGTCTGTGGCGGCTTAATACAGTGTGGTGTTCAAATTGGACTAGGTCCCGGGGTTTTTCTATATTTGCGGTTTTCCTCGTTAACAAAATTCTGGTGTTTGTGTTATTTCTTTTCCGCATTATATTTTGTTATATAATTGAAATATCACATGCTTGCGTTAAGATCAATCAATTAGATAATCCAACCTTTGGTTGTTGATTTAAATTGATTGACACTTGAACATTGGTCTTTGGTACCGTTCAAGTTGTTTCACATAATAATCAGGCTCGCGGATTTCTATCTATTTGATTTGCTGATTACATTGTGAAATAGAGATATAAACTCTTTGATATACTTTTCTCTAGATTGAGTCTGACTGTCTAGTTGATTCTCTATAAAGTATATTGGAGTAAGTCCTCTCAGACTGCCAAACAAATTGTTGGGTGTGGTTGTTAGACCCCCGCATTTTCACATTGTTCACCCCAACACAATTTAATTATGTTGGCCGTGCATCTTGTCTCATGTTCCTGATTTCAAAGAGACAAGAGTGATGCACATTCAGGTCTTAAAAAAAAAATCCTATGGTTGTTATTCTTTTGTTTGTTTGGGTTCAACAAAAATTGGTTGATCCTTTTATATCACGTTTGGTATTGAAATGGTCTTTCCTTTTTCATTAAAAGAAAAGTTAAAATTGATAAGTATTCTACCCTCTTTAGGGCTGAGAATTGAGCGTACGTGAATCCTTAGTTTGTATAAAGGTTCCGTAACCCTATATTCCTTTTTCCTTCTCAAAACAAAAACTCTTTTCATCACAAGTTTGCTTGTAGAGCTTGTTCAGTGATATTCTCTCACAAACCCATTTTTATGGAGACTCCAAGCATCATGACTTCTGATGGAAAATATGTTAATATGATTGTTAAGCCGTCAATCATGAAGGAAAAACATAAATATTGGTATCTCCCTTACACTCAAATTTGAAAATAAAAAGGAGGAATGTGAGAAAACCAAGGGCTGTTCCTTCAAATCTTCAGAGGTTTTCTGGTGTTCTTGAAGAGTTGAAGGAAATAAGAAAGGAGATGCAGCAAATAAAGGCTTTTGTATTTAGGACTCTTGAAATTCAGAAGGCCCTGGTTCGGCATCAGTCAAGAAGGTTTGTTGAAATTGAATCCTATCTTCATCAACCTTATGTTCCAATGGCTGTTGACGACAAGGAGTTCGGGGACGATAAAGAATTTTTCAAAGGTCTTAATGTCTAGGATACTTCTTATGAGAATTTATTCTTGTGTCTTAAGAAGGATAACTAGGGTTTGTAATAGCCATTATTGTGAGTACACATAGCTATTTCCAACGATTTTCATCTTGCAATGTTTTTAGATTTATTTATTTAAATTCTATAGTTTATTTGGAAGATGATTTTGAAGTATTAATTTTTATGGTTTTATATATTGGAACTTGTTATGGTATATGTGTGTTTGCATCCGTGAACTATGATTGTCCCATACCTGGTCAAAAGTTAAGTCTTTCATATGTCATTATGAAAGTATTGATAAACGATTGAATGAACTTTTGATAAACAAATGTTAAGCCTATTATGTCATTATGCAAATATTGATGGAAGATAGGATGAGCTTTTGTTTACAAAGATTAAGTCTATTATATGTCTTTATGCAAATAGTGATGAAAGATAGAATAAATCTTTGAATATTCCGTAGTATTGGTCTTTCCCTAATCCACATCTTTGTGTAAATACTGTGCGGCTCCGTAAGTTTTCTTATGTTGAGCATTACCAATTAAATTAATCATGGGTTCTCTTGTGGTTGATTTAATAGAGTATTTTGGATACAAATTCATGTTTCATGTGATTTGTTAATGTCCAAAGAAATCCTTCTTTTCTTGTGAAAGTAAGGTCGCTCTTGTTGTTCTTTTGGGAATGACATTTTATGGGGGAGAGTTCTTTTTTGAACTTGTGGTTAATTGCCATATCTTTGTGGGGAGTGCGGCTGTGGAATATATAGGGGTTATCTTGTATCTTTATAAACTCCTTGATGAATGCATTTAGCTTCGGCTATATGATTGCATCTAAACAAGTTGATATGTTGTTCTCTTTTGGTCATGAAGTAATCTCTATGAGAATTTCATTAGGATCCCACTAGTTTTCGTACCTTTGCCAATTTATGTTGACAAAAAGGGGGAGAATTAATGTGTAGTTCACACTAGAAATACATATGGATTACATATCATTATGTAAGAGGGAGTGGTTTTCATGTGAGATGAAGTATTGACTAAGGGGGAGTGATACATATCACCATAGTATTGTTTCCAAAGTTGTGATACAATTGAACTTTGATGTTGTGTAATAGTACTATGACACTGTATAACAATGATTGAGAGCTATTATTTTTGGATTGTTATAGCTACGGATCTCCAACAACTATGATGCTGAGTTGAAAACATTTAGAATCATTGGAGTATTTCGAAGTGATGAAGATTTCGAGTAATGTTGAAGAACCAAGGAGATCAAGCATTTGGATGAGAAGCTACAAAGTTTATTTATTTTGTAATCCATATGTATTGATAGTTTTGTCACTAAAATTGACAAATGGGGAGATTGTTAGAGCACTTCTTGGTCGAAATCACAAGCGTTTCTATCTCAAGCTTGTTTGTCAAGTTTATTTTCCAAAACTATAAGTCTTGATTTCTAGTCTACTTATAGCTAAGTCTCGGATTAGAATAATAATTGTAGTTGAGCTTTAGACTCCACGGCATTCATCGAATGAAAATGAAGAACTACTCAAGGGAACTTGTGGAACTTCATCAACAAAAGGTATATGGAGACTTGAAATCATCTATCACTCAAAAGTCTATCTACTCTATCTACTATTTGAGACAAAATTCGTATTGCTATATAGACTTCAATTATACACATCTGGTATTTCAAGCCGAGTTTATCTCGCTTATCTATTTCTCGAAATATGTGTTGGTAAGCTTTCGCTTTAACGAAGTTCATCTTTTATTCTTGACGAAAGTCAAAAGATGATCATGTGAAAACCGCCTTGTAACATCTTACATTTGATGTAGACTCGGAATGTTTCGTATTGATCATTCGATCACTTGAAAATTGCTTTGAAGCTAATAGTTTGTGTGAGACAGCTATTGTCGTCTTCCAAGAATATTTCAATAATTGAAATGAGGGTTTAGAACATGTAACCATGATTGGATATAAACATAGTGTGTGTTCACATTTGTGTAAAATCCAAAACCGTACGCATACTGGTTGGTTGTTGGAAGTCCGAGAACTAAGTATGCAAACCCGTACGCGTACTGGCGGAAGTTCAAGTTCCATGATTTCTGCTGAAGTTTGGAAGTGTAAAATGGTATGCGTATACTGGCGTAACCAAACTCAGTCCGGCTACTTAGGTATGCGTACACGTTTGCATACTTAAGTAGGTTTTGTTTTAAAATCGGTTTGTTCATGAACTAATATATTTATATAATAAGGAATGCAATCTTTTGCAAACCGTGGCTATAATGTTCATGAAATGATTCGAGTGAATCAAAATCGATTTTGCTTCAATTGTGTCTTGTATACTTCTGTGAGAATATAAACAATGGAACTACTCTCTAACTAGTTTCATTTGAGTCATTTGAACCAGTTATGATAAAGATGAATAAAGTTGATATGAAAGTGCTCATATGGCTAACCATTGGTTAAATATTGTTGAACCAACTAAGTGTACACGTTTAGGTACGATTACCTTTATCTAAATGACAGTACATTTCATTTGTGTATATCAAGCTAAGTTCGATCTAGCGGTTGAAAGATATTAGCTTGAATCTAATCAGGTTTTCATCTAACGACAAATATTGAATGCTTTGTTACCAAGGTAACATTGATTGCAAACCCTAATTTAGAGACTATATAAAGGATAACTTTAGCAACTGGGAAACCTAATCCCCACACCTACTGCGTGATACTAGTTGCGACTAGAATCGATTCTCCTTTAACCTTAGGTTTTTCTAAAACCCAGTAGGTTAACGACTTAAAGACTTCATTGGTATTGTGAAGCTAGACCCAACTATTTCTATGTAGTTGCGTGTTTTGATCTTGTTGTTTTCTATTGTGATTGAGTATTATCTTCTTTAAGATTTGCTCGAGATTTATCTCCGATAGGCAAGATTGAAAAGTAGTCACAAACATCTTCGTCTCATCGTTTGTGATTCCACAATATCTTGTTTCGTTAACCGATTAAGATTATTGTGAAGTGATTGATAATACTAGGCTTTCTTCGGGAATATAAGTCTGGTTTATCAATTGGTTCCTGTTAACCTTGATTTATCAAAAGACGAAACAAAAACTCGTAGGTATATCTCGTGGAGAGGAGATTTATCTATTCAATAGACTTTTACGTGTGAGACAGATTTGTTTATCAAGTGTTCGACTTTGGGTCGTAGTAACTCTTAGTTGTGGGTGAGATCAGCTAAGAGAATCAAGTGCGCAGAATCCGGCGTGGTTCAAGAGGCGTAAGGAACGCAACTGTACCTTTATCAGTGTGAGATTGGTTAAGGCTCAACTACATTCCAGTCCGAAGTTAACTGGTAGTAGGCTAGTGTCTGTAGCGGCTTAATACAGTGTGGTGTTCAAATCTGGAATATGCCCCGGGGTTTTTATGCATTTGCGGTTTCCTCGTTAACAAAATTTCTGGTGTCTGTGTTGTTTCTTTTCTGCATTATATTTGTTTATATAATTGACATATCACAGGTTGTGCGTAAATTCAATCAATTGTGAATCCAACCTTTGGTTGTTGATTAAATTGATTGACACTCGGTTTTTGATACCGTCCAAGTTGTTTCTTATATTAATACGGCTCACGGATTTCTATATGTTTGATTTGCTGCTTACATTAAGAAATAGAGATATACCTCTTGGATATATTTATTGATTGAGCTCGCTTTATTAGTTGGTGCTCTCAGAATTATGTTGGAGTTAGTCCATACAGATTGCTAAGCGAAATATTGGGTGTGGTTGTTAGACCCCCGCGTTTTCAGCTGGCCTTATAGATATATGGTTTCTTGGTTTCCCTTTTACCTGGTCTAACCACCAGGATGGTAACTGCCATATTGAGGAGAGATTGGATAGGGGAATGGCCAATTGTCTTTGGATTGATCTATTCTCTAATGCTAGTCTTAGACACTTACATCATCTAGGATCCGATCACTCATCCATTGTTCTAAATATCAACATTCCTAGCCAGAATGATTTTAAGCATTTTAAATTTTTTGGCCTCTTCCAGGAGGAACAGAAATGTAGAGACATTATTAAGTCCTCTTCTAACTTTCAGGGCTCAAAGGCCTTTGTCCCGGTTATAGATTAGATGTAGTGAAAAAAAAAAGTTAGTAGGTGGAACAAGAATGACTTTGGTAAAATCAAAATAACCTAAATAAGATGAATAAACAACTAGATCAAATTATGACTAATCCTAATGTGAGATTAAATGACCAACTCCTCTTAGATACCAAGGCTGAAATCCAAAAACTCCATGATTATGAAGAAGATCTATGGAAAATAAAAGGTAGAGAAAATATTACTCTCTTAGGTGATAGAAATACTCACTACTTCCATCAAAATGCCATCATAAGACAAACGAGAAACAACATTGTAGGTTTATATGATAGAAATAATACTTGGGTTGAAGGTAGGGATAAGATTGCTAACTGTCTTAATAATTATTTTGAAACTCTCCTCACTACGTCTAGTCCTATCATAAATTCTGACATTGTCAATCTAATTCCTACTTCGATTTCCCCCTTGGATAATGAGGTCTCATTCCGAGGAGGAAATCCACTCGGTTCTGTTTGGTATGATACCTAACTCTAGCCCTGGGCCAGATGGCTTTCCTGCCTGCTTTTTTCAAAAAAAATTGGCATGTTGTCAAAACTGATGTTATAGAAAATTTTCAAGCTTTTTTTAATAGTGGCCATATGCTAACCAAGCTGAACCAAACTTATATCTCCCTGATCCCCAAAGTGCAACACCCAGCAGGTCCGGGGGACTATAGACCTATTAGTCTGTGTAACATAGTCTATAATATACTATCTTTAAGGTGATTGCCAATAAAATTAAACCTTTCCTGGACAAATTGATATCCCCTTATCAATATGCCTTTGTTAAACATCGTCTTATTTCAGACAACATCCTTGTTTCTCATGAAATAATTCACGCCATGAGAAAGAAAAATAAAAAAATGTAAAACTGATTTTATGGGCCTCAAAATTGACATGTCAAAGTCCTTTGATCATGTCAAATGGAACTTCTTAATTGTTATTCTCCACATAATGGGATTCTGTGATGCTTGGTGCAACCTTATACTTCAATGTATAAGCACTAGTCAATCTGCTATCCTTGTTAATAGTGTTCCTTGCAAACCTTTTAAACCTTCTAGAGGGTTGCGTCAAGGGGACCCAATGTCCCCTTCTCTCTTCATTCTTTGCATGGAGTCTTTTTCGAGGACTCTATCAAGTATGGAACAGTCTGGACTCATCTCTGGTTTTAAGATAAACAAGAATTGTTCCTCAATCAGTCATCTGCTGTTTGCCGATGACTGTTTGATTTTCACTAAAGCCAACGTCACCCAAAGTAGAAATTTGTTGACTATTTTAGAAGACTATGTCAGTACCTCTGGACAAATGATAAATTTTTTCAAGTCTTGGATTTTCTCCACCCCTCACATACCTAACAGCCTTGGAAGAGATATTATTAATATTCTTCAAGTCAAAAAAATTAGTCCAGATGACAAATACTTAGGGGGTCCTTTGTTTACTCACAAGTCTAAGATAAAGTGTTTTGATAATCTATCTGATATAATGGGGGGGTAGGATAAAGGGCTGGAAAAGTGAGTCCATGTCTCCTCCAGGGAGGGGCATTATGGCTAAGACTGTCCTAGAGTCTTTACCTGTCTACACTATGTCTACTTTTAATCTGCCTAAAGCTATCATTAAAAGAGTCACTAATACTATTAGAGATTTTTGGTGGGGGTAAGCTAGGTCCTAGGAAAGGATTTTATATTAAAGACTGGGTGGTCTTTGTAAGAGTAAAGAAAAATGTGGTAATGGCCTAAAAAAACTTGAATTAATGAATCTCTCCATAATAGCTAAGAATGGTTGGAGGCTTTTCCACCAACCTAATTCGATTTTCTCTAAAACCACGAAATGGAGATACTTCCCTAACACTAACCCCTTTCATGCCCAGGAAGATCCCTTATGATAATACAACAAGTCTAATAAAAATTGGTGTTTGCATTCTTGGTCCCTCTTGAGAGACCATTGGAAGAAGCACTAGAAGTATCAGAGCACATGGAAGAGAAGAAGCTGAATACATCGCAACTCAGGTTGCTCCAGAGTGGACAATTAATATTTAATGCAAAAAGCTAAATCTTTTGGGGTGCAACCAGAACATAATGAAAGCTCTTCAAGCAGGGACAAGAAGAACTAGCGGGAAGACAAATACTAGAATGGACAATCTAATTTTGTGTTTGAAATCTTTTGAAAAAGCACTTTGTAAGACCATTAAATATGGTGAATTTCCTGATCTCCAAAGGCTAGCTAGAGCTGGAGGAAGATCTCAAAGTCCTCAGATGTGGGAGGCTCCTTCACTTTTTCTATTTGTCAGTATTTCATTTTTATCTATTAACAAAAATAGATCAAAAATAATAGCAAAAAATCACTTGTCTCTGAATAGGAAGAGTCTGTACCCAAAAACAAACCTAAGACATAATACCTGCCAAAATTACCCTAATATAAGTATGAGAACCTGAATGCTCGCCAACGGTTATAGGGATGGGACCTGAAAGAATAACCTGAAACATGCTTGATGTCTATAGTTTTAACCATATATATAAGCGCCGGAGAATAAGCAGGGAATTTTTTGTAATTATGAAACTCTGGGTTCCAATTTCCTCACTGGTTCAGGAATAAAATGTAAACTGGTAAGTAAATTGAACCTTTAAAATTTCACCAACCGATTGTAATCGGCCATGGAGCACAATATTACACTATAAAGCACATCACCACAAATTTAACCTAAATAGAATGATAAATAAACTCCAGAACATTCTACCATATTATTGTCGCATACCTATTTCTTTGATGTATTCCATGAAAATGGAGTTTTCATTTTTGTGACGTATGGAATACCAAAGGAACTTACATTAGACTGGCCATGCCCGGGTTTTATATAAGACCTAACATGCAACTAAAAACATACACAAAGGTTATGCTCTTCCCAAAAAAGAGAGACTAATTATGTTTATGCATTCTGAAATTATAGCGTTAACCTACCCAAGTTTCTTGAGAGTCTGGTGGTCAATCATGTGTGAAAGTTTGATGTGTCATAAGGTAGTCAGATATTTTATAGACACTAGCTAAAAGGAACATAAGTAAGGGTATATTAATTAAATACCCTTAGTTTTGACACCCAATAAAAATACCCTTATACAACAATATAAATACCCTTATCATTTAAATACCTTATCCCTTAAAAAACAGATTACCTTAATACCCTCACTTACAATATTATTTTCCATTTAAAAAACTTATCCATTAAAAAATAATTTTTTCTATTATTTCACATCCACCAGCAGCACCATTTCACCACCACCAACAGCACCACCGCCACCACCACTCCACAACCACCACCACTCCGCCACCACCAACAGCACCACCGCCACCACCACTCCACAACCACCACCACTCCACCACCACCACCACCACTCCGCCACCACCACCACTTACTAAATACAACCACCAATAATATTCCACCAACGTCACACACCACCACCACTGTTGTTGCCGCCGCCGCCACCGCCGCCATTAACATTAGGTGTCAACAACTGAAGTTGATCCAAAAAATCAATAGTTCAAAAATATTTGTCAAATTTGGTTGTTGATTCCATTTTTCCATTGTTGATACACAAACAATGGTTGTTGACTCCCTAAACTAAGGTCAATTTCTATTGTTGATACACAAATATTTGTTGTTGACTCCTTACACTAAGATTAATTTCTATTGTTGATACACAAATTTGGTTGTTGATTCCATTTTTCCATTGTTGATACACAAACTAAGGTTGTTGATACACAAATATTGGTTGTTGACTACCATTTTTCCATTGTTGATACACAAACTAAGGTTGTTGATACACAAACATTGGTTGTTGACTACCATTTTTCCATTGTTGATACACAAACTAAGGTTGTTGATACACAAACATTGGTTGTTGACTCCCTAAATAGTTGATGGAGTAGTATTCAACAACTTTTCGTCCAACCTCACCACCACCACCGCCAGCAGCGTACAACATTTCGAACACCACAAACAACCAGAATCACTATTATCTTCATGAACAACTTTAATTAATCATTCCAACCACAACCAACACAATCTTCATCATCAAAATTCATCGTTCCAACCTCACCAGCATCACCACCACCACCAGCACAAAAAAACTCCACCAACACCACAACAACCAGAACCACCACTATCTTCGTGAATGATTTTATTTCATCATTCAACTCGAACAAAACACAATATCCATCATCAATTTCATCGTTCTAACCTATTTACATCTACATACTACCACCACCAACAGAAACTCAAACTAGAGAAAGAAGATAATCAATTGATAGATTGAAAAATGCATACCTCCTTCATCGCTGCCGCCACCACCATCATTGTAGATCTGGTATCTTCCTCCATCACCACCATCATCTTCTTCTAATAAAACAGAGATTTGATATCCTCCTTCACCACCGCCACGACCTTCACCTCTATTATTTGAAACTAGGGTTGCTGTTGGATCTTAAATTCGAGCTTGTTACTCTATCGATCGAGAAGAAGAACTTTCAATTGAAAAGTTAAACCCATTAAATCTATAACAAACATCAAATAAGAGGAATATTAACAGTTGATAATGATTATCAAGCTTGATTTCTGAATCTGAATCAGGTGAAAATCGATCTAAAACAGGTGGTGATGCTGCTGCTTGTGATGGATTTACTGGAAGCATAAGAGGTGTTGCCGGAACTGATGACGAGATCGGTGAAGGTGGTGGCGGAGGCGACTCTGAAGGATGGGTAATGAAGAAGTTCAATGTACTGGCGGAGATGACGATGAAGAAATAGAGTTTCAGTTTAGTAATGAAGAAGAAGAAGAATCGAGTAGATTAAGGGTATTAAAGGAAGTATCTTCTAATTGAATTTCCTTGTTTTTAGATTAGGGGTATTAATATAGTGGACAAGGGTATTTTTGAAGCCCATGAGAAGGAGGGGCATTTATATAATTCCCACCATAAGTAATGACTCATTTGACAATTAAGACAGAAAAAAAAGCCTCCCATACTGAGCAATGATCCATGTAGTAAATCGGTAATGACTAAATATACTGAGTATTGAGAAACTTTAAAGAATGTGCTAGAGGTTGAACCATAAAAAGCACATCAAAGTATTATGGTTATTCAGATAAATAAATGTTTAGCCAGGACTTGCATCAAAGTATCAAGTCAGCAACAAAAGGTAACTAATATTTTTGGACTACATAGTGAGCACAATATTGTCACTCATTAACCCAAAAAATCAAAAAGAAAAACAATATAGTATATGCAGTCACCTGGAATCTTTCAGCAGCTTCAGGATTAACTGGATATCTGTCAGGATGAACTTGCCTTGCCTGCACCAACAATCAGGTCAAACCCAAATCAGACACCAAAGAGATACACTAAAAATTTGAATTCTTAGATTTAAAAAAAAAAATTACATCAACCAACACTAAAATAAAAATCAGACATCATAAATCTCCTAAAAACGACAAAAATAGAAACACATAACATAAGTATCCAAAAATCAATTTTCTATCACACACAGTGTTACAGTAAAGAAATAATCTGGATACAATTCGCACTCAAATTTCATATCCATAACTGAATTTCACACTGAATCTACTCTGACTCCTAAATAGAGTTTTTATTTATTGACATAAATATGGCAGCAAGTGCCTTCACTGGTTGGCTCGTATCACCTGCCTATAAACGAAACATCATACCATGGCCACGACTTGGGAGCAAGGACGTATCTGTAGAAAATCTACACACCGAGATGTTTGCTAAGTACTAAATCTAGTCTGACTCCAAAATAGAGTTTTTATTTATTGACATAAATATAGCAGCAAGTGCCTTCACCGGTTGCCTCATATCACTTCCCTATAAACAAAATACCATACCATAGCCACGACTTAGGAGCAAGGACGTTTCGACCGAAATGTTGGCTAAGTAGAGACTTTCATAACACTTATATTGTATAAGGAAAGGAATTTAAAAAACAAGGATTGTAGATATAGATAAAACATGCCAGTAATAATTGAAGAAAGATGGACAAATGTATATGTCCGAAAAACCTGATATTACAGCTGCTACAAAAACCAATAAGGAAACGCATGCAACGGTGCAAGGCACATACATCGACAGTTATACAACCAAAGAGCAAGCAGAAACGTGAATTTATAGTGCTTTGTGTAGGGAATTTCACTTGATTGAAAAATAAAAGTGATGGCATCAAATGGTACACATCAGTCCTAAATTATATACACAGAACATCAAATACTACGCAAAGAAACCCACAACTCTTTCACATTAATCTACAATGCATATACAAGTTATTGACCAATGGTTAAGTAAAATAAGTGGCAACTGATGCTAGGATTCATTGGTATATGAAAAGAACTACAAATGCGTAAGTGAAGAAAGAGAACCATAACATTGTCATTCAATCTTTCACATGTTTTTGGAGAGATAAACAAACCTGAAGATACGGAAAGTTCAGGTATCTAAGTCTGCCCTCAAGTCCGAAAGCATCCATAAGTCTTTGTTTTGGTTTAAAGATCCGTACCTTTGAAGCATGCAGACAAAATAAATTTAATAGAAAACAATAAAAATTTTACAGTGAAAGCAAAGCAACACTTCTATCAAAACATAATCCGACATGAAAAGGTTTGTGATATAGCATTAGACAGATCACAATATCCTTTGAATTATGGAATAACATTGGAAATTTCAGGTTCGTCCGAAAAATCAACGGCCTCTTGGTTAATTGAAGTCATTAGCGGAGCTGCAGAAACACAAATGTAGTCTGCTTTTCTTTTATAAGCACATGAATCAATAAACACACAAACTAAATTTCAATAGAACACCCAATCTGTTAACCCAAAACAGATAAAACGATATCCAAACTAAATATAAATAAAGATTGCAACAAAGGAAAGACTGTAAAGAAGGATACCATCCAAGATTCAAGCCCTGTAATCTTTTCCTTTATGTTTATTATCTATCACATAAAACCTTTTATTTTTCCGATCCTTCTCCTCTACTTTCCGCTCCAAAGTTGGGCTCCAATTCTTAACTATATCGACTTATTCATTGGGCCAAGAAACAAAGATCATCTATCATCTTTTAAAATTTCCAACCTAATAATCTAGAATGGAAACTGCTTTTCTTCCTTTACAACAACATTGATGGGTTATGACATGATATTCTATATATTACAAACCCCAACCAATAACATCATATAAGATTTTACACATAATCGATTAATGGTTCCATAACAGATAAATAAAACCTCTCTATGTCCTGGGAATTATGCTGATGGATTACCTTTTGGTGCTCTTGTAGCTTCTTTTCGATTAATTCTTCTCATTGCATCATACCTCTTTATTAATTAACAAAACAAAAAACATAATAATCCATATTTGGATACTAAACTATAAGCATCAATGATAAGTTTGATCCAATAAATTAATCTCAAGGAAAAATACTGACCCTGAATTGGAAAAAAAAACAAAAAAAACTATCCTTTGGAGATGGTTTCAGCACAATGTTCTTCAAGTTTCAACCGTGCAACATGCTTAGAATTCGTAGCTAGCTCTCTAATTACACCACAGTAATAAACATCCTAAAATTTTGAAGAGATTCTTATTAGAACCGTTAATGGCCGAGTAGGAGGGGTAAGAAAAACCCAGAATTTGTTAAACCCACAAAACCCTAACTCTGCCAAAACCTAAGACCCTAAATTGCAATAATTTCACGAATCTTTTTGAACCCATACAAAGGATTAACTCAATAATTCGAATAAAACCAAGATATCACATAAGAAATTGATAAATTAGGGTTTGATACAATAGATCGTGAAAACTACTATAACCCCATACTATATGGGTTCAATATAGAAGCCCCATAAAATGGATCCTTCACTATCAACTCCATTCTTTCACATTTTGATATTTCTAGGCCCAGAACTTTAGAATTAAGGCTTAACAATAAGAATACTATCCATAATAATTCTAATAATACCAAGACTGCCCTTTAGTGTATATATATATAGGTAATAAAACCAAGTCCAGATTTCATTTTCATTTTCATTTTCATTTTCATTTTCACTCTCTCTCCTTCTCTCTCTCGTTTTCTTTTGCTCTCTCTCTCGGAAGAAGAAACAAGCTGAGAAGACGCAATAAGCAAAATTTTCAATGAAAAATGGTTTCAAAACCTACATATAAGCTTTACAAACAAAGACCCTAATTATCTAAACATAAATTCGACATCAACATCACTTGTTCTTCGGAGATTCAATGAAAATCAATAGAAAATGAGTGATAATCATCATCAACGTCAACTGAATCTAAAGATTCTCCTAGAAAATCAAACGAACATGTAATATTTCAATTCAATCGGTTGATTTAATTCTTAGATTTCGATTTTTATTTTATAAAAAATCATTTGGGAAACTTTAATAGTTTTATTTCAGTTCAAATATATTAACAAATCATAATCAAAGTTAGATCTGCTATAATCTCACCTCAATTTTTCTTTTGAGAAAAAAAATTTCAAAGAAAATTTCCTAGGGTTCTTGAACGAAATTCGATCTATCTTTAAACTCTTATCTCGATCGAAAATCGGTTTTCCGATTCGAAATATGTGAATCATTATCCGTTTTACCCATCTATTTGATATGAATTTAATTTACTTTAATTTTAGAACTAATTTGAGCTATTCTTTAGTGATTTTTGTTCTTGGCAGATTGTTTTTAAGTTCAATCTATATTTTCTACATTCAGTACCTTGTCTTGAAAATGAAATCTTAATCGATGAAGATAACTGGAAGCGCACGTTTGAATCTAAGCAACTTCAACAACTATTTCGATAGAAAATCAGTGAAATAAGATAAGTTTCTTTGAGTTTTTTTATGAT
Source organism: Papaver armeniacum (assembly GCA_023531295.1). Classification (NCBI taxonomy): domain Eukaryota; kingdom Viridiplantae; phylum Streptophyta; class Magnoliopsida; order Ranunculales; family Papaveraceae; genus Papaver; species Papaver armeniacum. The sequence continues at coordinate 409,792 of JAJJWW010014300.1, read as the reverse complement.
TCATGAGATTGATGAATAAAACTTGTAGAACAGGAAGGGGAATTTTTTTTTAAGCATGAAATTTAATTAATTAATAAAACGGAATTACACGTGGGAATTTTGCTTCCGTGGTGTCATTTAGAACATTCTCTTTCAAAAAGTTTGGAACTGTATGTTCCCATATTTTAGTTTGCAATACTCCCTGTTGGCTATTGTCTGCCGCATGATTGGCGAGAGCGTCCGCCGCATGATTTGCTTCCCGATAGTTGTGTACAATTTAGTGATGGGGAATTTCCTCGAGTCTATTGGTGATTTCAGCAATCATGTCTCACAGGTACCATGGAGGCTCTGCCCGTTTCGTGATGAAATGAACAAGGGTATGTGAATCTGATTAAATATAGATTTTAGTCCATTGGTAGAGTGTGACCGTTCTTAACGCCATGAGTAGTGCCCATGTCTCTGCTAGCAAAGCTGTTTTGATCCCTAAAGGTTGAGCCATTGCGACAATAACTGTTGTTGTCGAGTCTCTGCAAATAAAACCTCCCCCGGCGGGTCTCGAGTGGCCGCGAGCAGCGCCATCAATGTTAATTTTGATCCAATGTGTTTCCGGTGGTTTCTGTCATATCCCTGGCTGCCCTGAGAGGAGTAGTGGTGCCTTTATCTATGTTGTGTTGGTTTACTTAATTATCAGTAACTTAATTAGCAAGTTAATTAGTAATAAATAGTTTTAATTAATGTTTAAATAGGTGTTTATGGGTGAAAACTGTTTCTACTGGTTTTGGTAAATTTGGGTGTGTGTGGATGAGAAACGAATCTAAACCCTAAACAAATGCACTGCACGGGAGTGCTTTTGATTCGAGAGATCAATCTATACAATTCTGGCCTAAACCAAGAAATGACCGTTCCAGACTTGCTTCGGTCACAAAGTGAAGGAGATGGGGTTGATCTTAGGGAGGGAAGCAAAGAAGATGTTGAGATTATGAAGGTGTTGGCTGTTTATGACTTGTATCAGAATGATGAACTGGCTTGCACAATGAAAGCTATCAGTTCTGGATGTTTTCTGGATACTGATGACAACACTTGGTTATTCCGTGTCTGTCCTGTTTAGAAATAGGTAAAGGACCTATTTATACAAGTCATTGAGCGCAACCCTTATCTCGTAGGAAGTGGAGGAGGTGAAGTGATGGAGTAGTGGAGTCGTGTAGGTGGTTACGCGATCACGTCTTGGCCCACTTCCCTCATCATCTTAACCGTCCATGCCTCCTGACACGTTCTTGTAAATGGGCGCGTTGCACGCCGCACGCTGTAAACCGCCAGACCAATACCCCAGTAAGTATCTCCCAGTTTGTAACATGCTTGATGTCTCGAAAGAGTGGATCGTGGGACCCACCCAGGAAATAGCATACAATGCTAAGTTAAATAACTAAGTTATTTAAGAAATTGATATTTATGAAATATCGTGTAAGCTCGATGCATGTAATGCATTGAAAACAATCAATATGTATGAAGCATCGCTGTTTTAAGGCTTAACCGAATAAGTCATGGATTAAGCGTCTTAAAATAGCATCACGCCCAACCATCTTCGAGTGATCGTTTGGAGGCCGCATGGGCGAGCTATCCTCTGGTCGATCACTCCTTGTGGAAGAGTGGCGGACGGTGATCATCGAGGTGTTTCATTGGTCGCCTAGTTTTTAACCTAAGCTGTCCGACCAAGCTAGCAAAGTTGGACGGACAAGATGGTTTGCGACACTTATTTACGACCGTTGATGGAATCTTAGGGTTTCTAAGAAGTGCGCAAGCATCCTTCTTTGGCTTGACCGAATCCACTCATGGGCGCCAATTTTGGTGGGACCAATTGGTCATGCATGGACGCGGTCCGTTGTTGTGCACGTCTATACCTCTCTGTCCTATGAAGGCTTGATCTAGGCCACTCAAGTTAACTGGCAAAGATGAGTGGCCGTGATCAACTTGCGATAGAAATCCATTGCCGCAAAGGATTTGGAAGCCGCGTGACATGCCACCTTTGGGCGTGCGTTTCGAGGCGCCCGGCCATGGTTCACCTAGGCCGGTCGGTCACACGCACAGGTGAGCCCACGGTGATTACGCCAACATCCTTGAGACCCCTTGAGTCTATATCTACACCCTCCGTTCAGCCGGCGAAGATGGATGGACGCGATCGAACTACGACATATATGTATCGCCGCAAACCCTAATTAAGGTTTTTAAACGGTCGCGCACGCGTGACTTTGGCCAAACGGCTTGGCAAGCTATGCTTCTCCTTTGGAGAGGTCGATCGTGCGGGGTCCATGTTGGGCTGACGGTGAACATATGTGCACCTCCCTGATGGTCCTAGGTGTGATCTAAGCCACCCAAATATATTGGCTAAGTTGGATGGTTGAGATCAATTTAAGACGCTAGTGGGATTTCCGTGACCCTTGAAAACCCTCACGCCCATCATGTTTCGGGAAAACGTTCATGGCTCTATGACCATGCCGTGAGCAAGCCGATCAGGTAGGGACAAAGTGGGCCCGCCAATGTGTGTATTAGCGCTTCACTGATCATTCGCGGGATGATCTAAGCCGTCCAACTAGGCTGGTGAAGTTGGACGGTCGTGATGATTTTAAGACTGCCTTGAACAGTCTTGTTCGTTCGTGCCTTTCCCAAAGCAACGCGGCCACCCTTCTTTGGGTCGGCGTTTGACGGGCGTTGGGGAGTGTAGTGTGGTGTTCGACCGGCTAGGGCATAAGCGGGCCCGTACGTGGTCATCACAGCGATCGCCTACTCATGCTAGGGTTCGGCTAAGCTGGTTAAATCATGCGGCCAACTTGCGTGGCCGTGATCGTTTTTTGAGACTGATACGGACAGTCCAGATTTCCCTTTGGGAATTAAATATGCTCGATCGGGCTAATATAAGCACGTCGATACGAGATTCTCTTTGTCAGAGAGTGATGTAGTCTGTACGGGTATTTCATGCATTTCTCGAAATTGGCACTTGGAGATTCATGTTACTCTGCTGAGGGTGAACACTCAGTCGTCATGTCATGCTAATAATGAAAGTTCGGCGAGGAACAACATAGGAAATACTAGGCAAATCATGCATTAATTATTAATGCTAGTAAAATTCACAGAATATTTGGGATTGCTGTTGCACGCACCATTCTGGGTGAATTTTGCGTATTTATTGAATTGCTTCAAATAAATAAAGTGAAGAGGTTTTCTGCACTCATCACTGTTTAAACGGCTTTTCCCTTTGCAGGGTGACATCCTATAAAAATATTGGTTTTACAATTTTAGCCCTGAACTAAAATCCACCATCAACATTAAGTCCCCTGCCTAGCACATAATGGTTGCACTATTGTGGGGTAGGCATTAGATGGTGACGTATACAACGTAAGAGAACGAGATAATAGAAGTTTACCTGGAGGAGCTCTGACCGACCGCGCTGGCAATCGTCCATATGGGTGTGCCGGGCGTGACTATGGGCCTTGGTGGGACCGACTTCCTCCTTTGAGCGTTTGAGTCAAGAAGGGAATCCCTCTTCTATTAAAATTTCCTCAATTACTCGTGTATAAAAGGGTGTTAACCCTTATGTTTCTCTTATTTCTTCCGCTTCTCGTTTTTTTTATTCGCCTAGCCTTTCCCGTCCGCAGCTTTGCTGCCGCCATCCTCGGGCATTGCGGACGCTGCCACCGCTGCTGACGCCGGATTTTGCTGCCGCCATCGCCGTCTGTCCGCCAACGAGGTAGGTGCCTCACGGTTTTCTCATTGCTTCGTTGTTTTTTTTTTTTATATATATTTCCCGGTACAAACCCTAATTCTTAGGTAAACCTCTTTCGTTCTTGAGAAAACCATCCCGTTGTAGATGAAACTTCTTTGCGAGATACATTACGATTAATTCCACTAACGAAATTAATAACAAAGCCGTCGATATTGCTAGGATTGCTTAGTAAAACAAGCCATGAATCCTACATGAATATACTGCTTTTTGCTCATTTTTTCATTGTTGCATGCAAAAACTTAGCTTTAGGTTGTAATTTGATAAAACCCTGGCTTAGAATTCGTAGACATAACCCCATGGATAAACTCGTTTGCTCTTCTGTCCATAGAAAAAACCGTGCTACGATTATTTGTCCCTTGTGTAGCTCGCATGCAACCCTGAACATATGCGAGTCCCACCGTATGCATGCTTCTATCGAACGTGGTGCTGATGTGCCTGCTTTGATCAAACATGGGGCTGCGATGTACATGTTCTTCCACGGTCAAGGGAGCATGCTTCACTGGCCGTGGTCATGTGCTCCACGAAAGAGAGAATTTTTTTATATATATATATATATCGGCTCTGACCACTAACACCCATATTGCGTGATTTCTCCCTTAATATAAAGTAGTGACTCTTCTTCCATTGCGCTTCACTGTAGTTGCTTGAAAATGAACAAAGAGGCTCTTGTTAAGATGTCACCTGGGGATAATGCTGTTGCCAAGTCGAGAGGTGTTGACAACTCCAAAGACATGCCGAATATAGATGATGAGTTGTTCACCGCGCCTTTTACGAATATTAGGAAACATCCTAGCCATCAGATAACACTGCTTTCAGGCTCAGAAAATGAAGAGGTTGCTCAGTCATCTTCTCCAGCATACGTGATGAGATTATGTCTTCGAAAGAATGAGTATTTGGCTTCTCCTATTATTTCAAGGTTTGTCACACTCCACTGAGCTCTTATGAAGGATGGATGAGGCGCATGTTGGGCTATGAGCGCATCAAAGATAACTTGACCAAAGCGCAGATCATCGAGACTATTATGGCGTTAGCAACTCTCCACATTAAGAAAGACGCTGCAGGTTTGATCACTTTTATTTCTCAATGGCGCCCCTCTACGCACACGACCATTTGTATATGGGGAGAAATGACCATTACCCTGGAAAGCGTAGCCGTGTTGATGAATCTTCCTATTGCTGGAAGTTTTCACTATGAACTATCTGCCGCAGAAAACGCCATCCTCAATGCTATACTTAAAAAGGTGGTAGAGTATGACCAATAGAAAAAGGATGTGAAATTATTTTACACTTGGTGGGTGTCCAAGTGGTCTCCTGCAAAACCAAGGCCGGGTCAAAAACTGGATGATGAACTCAGCGTAGTTGCGTTTCTGTCCTTGTGGCTGTCTAAGGACATCTTCGATGATGGCTCTGGGAAGAATACTATAAGACACGACCTCGTCATGTTTGCTATAAAACTGGCGAAAGGTGTGGTTCTCCCTTTGGGCGCCTTATTCCTTGGATCACTGTATTCTCATCTGGATGCTTTGGCGTTAGACATACAAGCTTCCAACGGATATAGGAAAGTGGAATCGCATATCCACATTGCTTTTCTCCAAGCGTGTTTGTGGGAACATTTCAAAGGTTACGCCCCTATCCCTGCAACTTCGCTCTCTGGTTTGTATGGCGGTTCAAGGATACTTCATTGGCAGAACAGACGTCCAAGACCCGGGTTGAGACTCGTTGATTTTCTCGACAACGTGTATGCCATGGATTTCCGCCCGTGGGGACTGGTCCATTCCTCCGTGATTCAACCGGAAACCTTTATTATTGCCCCTGACATTGTGTTGCACACCGAGAAAAAAACCATGATCCCTGGAGAAATCATCTTCATGCGAAGTTGTATGTCAGGGTACATTCCAACTTTCTTTGATGAGCTCCTCACTGTGGTTCCTTATAACATTGATAGAGCCGCCCGCCAAATGGGATTCGACCAGGGTGTTCCATTCCGTCGTCCGCAATGCCTTCAAAGGATCTCGTTCCGTCTATTCTCAATGCTGACATCTTTTCGCCAGAGCAGAGCCTTCCATTCTTGCCCATCGGAAGAAAGCCAGTGGCAACCAGTAGGTATAAGGATTTTTGGAGGGAGCAGCTGTCAAATTTTCAGACATTCTCGGAAGAAGTTACGACAGTTCCCTAGGATTCTGAAGCAACACAAACGATTGAAGCCACTTCCGGGTAAACGAGCCAGAGCTAACGCTACTGATGACTGCAGTCCCCAGGATGCAGAAGCGAGGTCTAAGAAGCAGGCGTGTGGTCCCGTAGTCTTCAATTCTTCCCATATGCAGGTACTTTATAATTTTTCCCTTCGATCCTCCAATTCTATTCATCTTGAACGATCTTCACTAAGGGTGATTCTTATTCGAAATCAGGGGCTCCCAAAAGAGAATGCTTTTACAAAGCTGGCACGTGGTCGTAACGCAACTTTAGATAAGTCTAGCGATACTGAAGCTATTGAAGGTGATGACAAGGATGATGAAGGCTCGGTCCACGACGAAGGAAGCATCTCCAGGTGTAATAGGGAGCTTGATCGTTCCAGCGAACTGGGTGATGAAACTAAGATAGATTCCAACTTCGAGGTTGAGGGGAATGACAATGCAGGGGCTACTAGAGACGTCACACCCGTGGAGGTCAGAGACGCGCTTCCCTCTAAAGAGCTTCATGTGACTTACAAGGCATTAGTTGTGCACTCCGCCGTTGCTGGTGTCGTTTTTGACGCTCCTTTTGACGCTCCTTTCGTAGATCATGTGATGGTTGGATGGTTCAGTGTGCCAACTAAGTACGAAGAGTTATACACCAAGATATGGAAGAAGAAAGGTCACATCGCCACCTCCAAGAAGCTTAAAAGTCGCTTTGCATTAGTTAAACGTGTTGAAGAAGCTTTATATTCTATCTATGACATGAGCATCGTGACTGGGCGCACCGTTTCTGAAGAGGTAGTTGTAAACTGGGAGTTCCACCGAGATGTGTTCGTGAAGTATGAGTTTAACGCCTCCTGGTTCCGTGAAGGATTCGCTGAAATCCAGAAGTTGCAAGGCGAAATGATTGATGTTCCATCTATGGACTTCATCACTCAGCAAGAGGCAGAGGTCGAGCAATTGTCTCAAGAGTTGAAGCTGAAGCAAACCTCTCTCCAGAATATGAAAGATGCTTTTGCCAAAAAGACCAAGTTGTTGCTGGACGACTTCCCTTGAATAATTTATCCCTTTCCTTTATTCTTAGGTGTCTTTGAGTGACGTGAGGAATTCTTTTCATGGTTTGGTTTCAGGTTTTGAACTAATAGTTGGTTAATTTTGAATCGGTTTATTTTGAGATAGTTTTGTGTGAATGGTTTTTCTAAAAGAGATTTGTTTTTTAGAAGGGCTTTGCATTCCGATTATAATAACGTGACTAACGATATCATATATGGCATATGAAGTTGCAAATATCGTGTGAAAAGGAACACTTCCGAGGGGAAAACAAAACATGATGCTTACGGTGATTTGCATCAGTGGATCTCTTTCTTAGTGCGGGACGTCAAGTCCCCAGTAGGCTCCAAAACTATCTTTCTCGTAAATTTGTTTAACATAACTTACTTGTTCTTCAAAATTCCATTTGCATGAAATTGTATCTTCCTTGGTACTCACTTCAAGAAATTGCACGCGCTAATCTTCAGAGAGAGGAGGCAAATCTTCTGAATTAAGCTTCTTCTGGACAATGCGCTTCAGGGCGTTGCATTCACTGGTAAGGTGGTGAAGAAAACGGTGATAGTGACAATATCTCGGATCTATCATCTCCCGATCAGTCGGTTGTCGCCACACAGGAGGCAGTTGGACTTCTCCGTCTCGCACCCATACCTCTAATAATTCTAGAACTTTCTTCATCGAGAATGGGAAATGCGGGTATCTTGAGCCAGGCTTTTCTTGCATTGACGAATGTTGCTGTGATATATCCTGTTGACCTTGATATGAAGAACGTTTCGGAATTGGAGCGTAAGCGTGTGTCAACATATATGCAGCCCGCTTGGTTGGTCGTCTTTGTTGGGATGCAGCTGCTATCGAGGGCCTCGTATCGGCGATAGTATTACCATTAGGCGGCTGAGTCGAGTATTCCCAGCCCCTGTATTCATGTGACTCTTGGCTGATTTCTCCTTCTTCAGGCAGTTCTTCGTTTGGCTGAAAAGTCGCGGCAGACTGAACCGATTTCTGTACTTCAGCAAGGGTTTTGAGATACAAATCTTCCAGCAAGGTTTCATAAGCTGGCTCTTTTCCCTTATCCGATGAAGATTGCGGCATTCCTAACAAGTTCCTTCCTCTGTGGAATTTCTTTGAGCCCCCGTCGTTAGCCGGATCATGCTGCTCGTCTCTCCTTGCTCCCTTGGTGTGGCCATGCATTCTTTCTGCATCCTCGCTGGTAAAGATACAATTCCCAGATAAAGATTCAACATTCTTTGTGTCGTCATTTGTGGTACTCCCCAGATAGATGCTTGCCGAGCCTTCTTGTAATCGAACTACTATATCATTTAAAAGACGGAATGTATCACTCTGCCTTCTAGAGATACCAGCTTGGTTTGGCAGGACATCCTCTAGCATTCTGGCCACACTTTTCATGAGGTTTGGATTATCTATGGCTTCCGGAGAATTTGGCTGGCGAGGATACATCATGGGATGGAAGCTGGACTTAGTGATTAAATGAATAGATTAATGATTGAATTGGACCTAAGATTTATCCCTTCACAATTGAGGAAACTTGAAATGAATATTGAGAAACAGATTTTGCAACCGAGAGATTAATCTCCCACTGTGGTCGCCAATTGTTTATGGGTGAAAACTGTTTCTACTGGTTTTCGTAAATTTGGGTGTGTATGGATGAGAAACGAATCTAAACCCTAAACAAATGCACTGCACGAGAGTGCTTTTGATTCGAGAGATCAATCGATACAATTCTGGCCTAAACCAATAAATTACCATTACAAACTTATTTCAGTCACAAAGTGAAGGAGATGGGGTTGATCTTAAGGAGGGAAGCAAAGAAGGTGTTGAGATTATGAAGGTGTTAGCTGTTTATGACTTGTATCAGAATGATGAACTGGCTTGCACAATGAAAGCTATCAGTTCTGGATGTTTTCTGGATACTGATGACAACACTTGGTTTTTCCGTGTCTGTCCTGTTTGGAAATAGGTAAAGGACCTATTTATACAAGTCATTGAGCGCAACCCTCATCTCGTAGGAAGTGGAGGAGGTGAAGTGATGGAGTAGTGGGGTCGTGTAGGTGGTTACGCGATCACGTCTTGGACCACTTCCCTCATCATCTTAACCGTCCATGCCTCCTGACACGTTCTTGTAAATGGGCGCGTTGCACGCCGCACGCTGTAAACCGCCAGACCAATACCCCAGTAAGTATCTCCCAGTTTGTGACATGCTTGATGTCTCGAAAGAGTGGATCGTGGGACCCACCCAGGAAATAACATACAATGCTAAGTTAAATAACTAAGTTATTTAAGAAATTGATATTCATGAAATATCGTGTAAGCTCGATGCATGTAATGCATTGAAAACAATCAATATGTATGAAGCATCGTTGTTTTAAAGCTTAACCGAATAAGTTGTGGATTAAGCGTCTTAAAATAGCATCACGCCCAACCATCTTCGAGTGATCGTTTGTAGGCCGCATGGGCGAGCTATCCCCTGGTCGATCACTCCTTGTGGAAGAGTGGCGGACAGTGATCATCAAGGTGTTTCATTGGTCGCCTTGTTTTTAACCTAAGTTGTCCGACCAAGCTAGCAAAGTTGGACGGACAAGATGGTTTGCGGCACTTATTTGCGACCATTGATGGAATCTTAGGGTTTCTAAGAGGTGCGCAAGCATCCTTCTTTGGCTTGACCGAATCCACTCATGGGTGCCAATTTTGGTGGGACCGATTGGTCACGCATGGAGGCGGTCCGTTATTGTGCACGTCTATACCTCTCTGTCATATGAAGGCTTGATCCAGGCCACTCAAGTTAACTGGCAAAGATGAGTGGCCGTGATCAACTTGCAATAGAAATCCATTGCCGCAAGGATTTGGAAGCCGCGTGACATGCCACCTTTGGGTGTGCGTTTCGAGGCGCTCGGCCATGGTTCGCCTAGGCCGGTCGGTCACACGCACTGGTGGGCCCACGGTTATCACGTCAACATCCTTGAGACCCCTTGAGTCTATTTCTACACCCTACGTTCTGGCTGGCGAAGATGGATGGACGCGATCGAACTACGACATATATGTATCGCCGCAAACCCTAATTAGGGTTTTTAAACGGTCACGCACGCGTGACTTTGTCCAAACGGTTTGGCAAGCTATGCTTCTCCTTTGGAGAGGTCGATCGTGCGGGGTCCATGTTGGGCTGACGGTGAACATATGTGCACCTCCCTGATGGTCCTAGGTGTGATCTAAGCCACCCAAATATATTGGCTAAGTTGGATGGTTGAGATCAATTTAAGACGCTAGTGGGATTTCCGTGACCCTTGAAAACCCTCACGCCCATCATGTTTCGGGAAAACGTTCATGGCTCTATGACCATGCCGTGAGCAAGCCGATTAGGTAGGGACAAAGTGGGCCCGCCAATGTGTGCATTAGCGCTTCACCGATCATTCGCGGGATGATCTAAGCCGTCCAACTAGGCTGGTGAAGTTGGACGGTCGTGATGATTTTAAGACTGCCTTGAACAGTCTTGTTCGTTCGTGCCTTTCCCAAAGCAACGCGGCCACCCTTCTTTGGGTCGGCGTTTGACGGGCGTTGGGGAGTGTAGTGTGGTGTTCGACCGGCTAGGGCATAAGCGGGCCCGTACGTGGTCATCACAGCGATCGCCTACTCATGCTAGGGTTCGGCTAAGCTGGTTAAATCATGCGGCCAACTTGCGTGGCCGTGATCGTTTTTTGAGACTGATACGGACAGTCCAGATTTCCCTTTGGGAATTAAATATGCTCGATCGGGCTAATATAAGCACGTCAATATGAGATTCTCTTTGTCAGAGAGTGATGTAGCCTGTACGGGTATTTCATGCATGTCTCGAAATTGGCACTTGGAGATTCATGTTACTTTGCTGAGAGTGAACACTCAGTCGTCATGTCATGCTAATAATGAGAGTTCGGCGAGGAACACATAGGAAATACTAGGCAAATCATGCATTAATTATTAATGCTAGTAAAATTCACAGAATATTTGGGATTGCTATTGCACGCAGCATTCTGGGTGAATTTTGCGTATTTATTGAATTGCTTCAAATAAATAAAGTGAAGAGGTTTTCTCGACTCATCATCTGTTTAAACGGCTTTTCCCTTTGCAGGTGACAAATGTGTAAAAATACTGGTTCTACAATTTTAGCCCTGAACTTAAATCCACCATCAACAATAGGATTAAATATGAGCAGCTGAGATGAGCTCTGAAGTACTCATTCGATTAGGGTTTGTATGAATGAGTTTTTAAAGTGAAAGTGTACTCTCTGTGTGAGTTATGAATGAAAAGAGTTAAGTTATAGGATGTCTTCTTGAGTGCAAGAAACAGATTCATTAGGGTTCCGTCCATCACTTGTTGTTATCAAAACAATTGGTACCAGGAGCAGGTTACGATCCAACCATGACAGGTCCTTCAGTCAAGGTAGTTGATGATCACGTGAAAGATCTGGAAAAACTTGTGGCTCAGCTCGTCTCTCTTTCCACAGAGGAAGCTCAAGCTCGTACTCTAGCATCAAAACGCGCAGAGGAATCGATGGAGACCTTACGTAACCTTGTCATTAAAAGCTCAACCACACAAGAAAAATTGCAAGAGATACTTATTACAAATACAAAGATTCTTTCATCTTTAAATAAAAAACTCATTATTCCACAACAAGAGGCTGAAAGCTCTGGCAACCCTTCTTTCTCAGGAGGAGAGATGAACTATCATATTCCTATCAACCCAAACTTTCAATCTCACAAACCCCCTAAACTTGATTTTCCTAGATTTGACGGTGACAATCCTAGATCCTGGATCCAAATGTGAGAGATTTTTCAGTATGAAGGGTGTAGAAGAAGCAGAAAAGGTTAACACAATGTCTCTCTATCTTACTGGAAAAGCTGACTCTTGGTTCCTAGTTTACCAAACTGGTAAAGGTTTGATCTCTTGGTCTCATTTCTCTCTTGCTATATGTATTCGATTTGAATATTTATCAAATGATAATTATGTAGGCATGTTTAATAAGTTAGTACAGATCTCTACTGTAGAAGACTATTATGAAAGATTTGAGACCCTTAAAGCCATTATGTTGAGCAAGAATCCACACCTTATTGAGGATTACTGAGTTTCATAAGTGGGTTGAAAGATGAACTCAGAAACACTGTCCAGATGTTCAAACCTACCTCCCTCACTGAGGCCTTTCACCTAGAAAAATTACAAGAACTTACAGTAGAAGGCCAACATAAAAAGTTTAGATATACTCTTAGACCACAACCTACTACTCATTATCCATCTTCATCTTCATCCTCATCATCAATCACTCCAAAAAAAAACACCTCCACCTATCTACCATCAAGGAACACTTTTAATAGACCCACCATTCCCACCAAACCTTTTAACCCAAAACCAAACTACACACAACCACCCATTAGAAGGTTAACTTATGAACATATGAAGGAGAGGAGGGATAAGGGACTGTGCTACAACTGTGATGAAGCATTTTAAGAATTGGCACAAATGCAAACAACAAAAACTTTTCATGTTGCAGGTAGATGACTCAGAGGTGGTAGAAAATCAAGAAAGCCTTAAAACAGAAGAAGAAGAAGAAGAAGAAGAACCACCATTAGAGACAGATATGGAAATCTCCTTGCATGCTCTAACTGGAAACTCTAATGCAGAGACAATAAGGATTTATGGAAGCTTAAATGGCAAATCCATCTCAATTCTCATTGACACAGGAAACACACACAATTTTGTGGATAACAACTTAGCCCAATAACTGAAATGTGTAATAGAGCCAACTGCTCACCTATTAGTCACAGTAGCAAATGGAGAGAAGACAATCAGCTCAGGGGTGTGCAAGGAACTGTTATGGACAATGGAAGGTAGCAAATTCAAGAGTGATTTAAGGCTTTTACCGCTTGGAGGGTGTGACATGGTCTTAGGAACTGATTGTTTAAGAACTCTTGGAGATGTTTTATTTAACTTTGAAAAACTCTGCATCAGTTTCAAGCACAGGGAAGGAGAAATACTCTTACTGGGACAAGAGAAAAGACTTCATTGAAGATGATTAGTGCCAAGGCAGTTAAGAAATTCTTGAAGAAAAATACTCATGGGGTGATGGGCCATTTTTTTGAAGTCACAACAACACCCATTTCTCAATCAATACCCTCACCCATTCAAGATCTCTTACAAGAATTCACAGATGTTTTCAAAGAGCCTAACTCACTGCCACCCAACAAGAGCCTTGACCACTCCATTCTATTAAAACAAAACTCCACACCCCCAAATCAAAGACCATATAGGTGTCCATATGTTCAAAAATCAGTAATAAAATCATTGGTTCAAGAAATGCTTAAGGCAGGTATCATACAAAATAGTCACAGCCCTTTTGCTTCACCCATTTTACTTGTCAAGAAGAAGGACAACACATGGATATTTTGTGTAGATTATAGGCAACTAAATGAGATCACTATCAAAGACAAGTTTCCCATTCCTGTGATAGATGAGTTATTGGATGAGCTAAAGGGAGCAAAGGTATTCACCAAACTTGATCTAAGATCGGGTTATTATAAAATAAGAATGCATGTACCAGATATCCATAAAACAACTTTTAGGAATCATGAGGGTCATTATGAATTAAAGGTGATGCCATTTGGGTTGACAAATGCTCCTGCAACCTTCCAAGCTCTTATGAATGAAGAATTCAAACCATTCTTGAGGAAGTTTGTCTTAGTGTTCTTTGATGACATTCTTATCTACAACAAGTCACATACAGAGCATGTTCAGCATTTGAGACAAGTCTTAGAGGTTTTGAGACAGCATGCACTTTATGCTAAGCAATCCAAGTGCTGATTTGCTCAAGGGGAGCTAGAATATTTGGGACACATCATTACTTAGAGTGGTGTAGCAGCTGACCCTTCTAAAGTCTCCAACTTGATTTCTTGGCCTACACCCACAATTGTCAAGGAGCTGAGAGGGTTTTTAGGCTCAACTGGCTACTATAGAAAGTTTGTCAAGGGAAAAATGCTTTTTCATGGTCAATAGAAGCTGAACAGGCCTTTAAGGAGCTTAAACAAGTTATGAGTAGCACTCCAGTGTTAGCCTTGCCAGACTTCACCAAAACTTTTATAGTGGAGACTGATGCTTGCTCAAAAGGGTTAGGGGCTGTGCTTATGCAAGAAGGAAGGCCAATAGCATATTACAACAAACCCTTGGGTCCTAGATTATTAAGTCTTTACACATATGAGAAGGAACTTCTTGCAATTGTAATGGCAGTCACCAAGTGGAGAAGTTATTTAATGAGCAACCACTTCATTATACATACAGATCAACAAAGTATTAAGTACTTCCTATAGCAAAGAATGAAAACTGCATTGCAACAAAGGTGGTTGATGAAGCTCATTGGTTTTGATTATGAGATCAAATATAAGAAGGGTTTAGAAAACAAAGCAGCTGATGCCTTATCAAGAATTCCTAGTTCTTCATATAGTAACACCATTACTACTTCTCAACCAGAATGGGCAATGGAGATTTGTAGAAGCTATGAGCAAGATGCAACAGCTCAAGACATTATTGGTAAACTTCTAATTTCACCAACCTCAGTAGAGAATTACACACTACAACAAAGGAGTGTTGAGGTATAAATCCAAAATTTATGTAGGCAACAATAATGGTGTCAAGCAAACTGTTTTATCTTCTCTTCACTCCTCTGACATTAGAGGCCATTCTGGGATTCAGGGAAGCTACCAGAGAGCAAAAGCATACTTCTACTGGCCAAATATGAGAGATGAAATATTGGAATATGTAGTCTCTTGTGATGTCTGCCAAAGAAATAAAGGAGAACACACTCACCCTGCTGGTCTTTTACAGCCCCTTCCCATACCAGAGCATGCTTGGCAACACATCACCCTAGACTTCATTGAAGGGCTGCCCAAGTCTGAGAGGAAGGATGTCATACTGGTAGTAGTAGATAGATTGACTAAATACAATCATTTCATTGCCCTCAGTCACCCCTACACAGCTGCTATTGTTGCAAAAGACTTCTTGAGCCATGTGTTCAAGCTCCATGGATTACCAGCATCCATTACTTCTGACAGGGATGGTCGGTTGTCAATCCGTCAAAAATAATTTCACTTTCTTACTCACTAAATTTAAATGAAGTACAAGGTAAGGAAGAGTTCGTATCCACAGAGAGGCAATTGTTGTTATGCAATTTTCAGTTTCTAAGGTAACCAAGGGGGGATGTTTGTTGTTTTAACCTAAGCAATAGAAATAATTGAAAGCAATAAAATAATTTGAATAATCAATAAGGAGAAGATATTGGTCACGGGATAGTATCATTCACAAACATGTATTTTCATCAATGATTAGAATTGGTATTTTAATCTCTCATCTACTAAAAGTCCTAGGATACCTTGATCGCAAGTATATGCCGCTAATTCCCTGATTTCATCACAACCACATTAAAAGATGCATATGTGAATTCTTCCTAGAAAGCAACCTAAAGTGTAAAAGCACAATTAGATTTAACCCCCTAAAAGTAATAAGTTCTATGGAATAAGACTAATCAATGCAAACGATGTGTAAAAGCACTAATCGTTTTAACAAAAGTTATGATTCACTTGTGACTAGTAGGATATATCACTACAAGCACTACCCACAATTATGCTACTTAGAATCAGGGATAAACAACTTTTTCGTATTGAAAACCCTAATATAGCTCTAGAGATGAATGCAAATCGGATTGATTCCGGACTCAACCTAACAAGTATTCAAATCTTATAACACTATTAATTGTGAATCACAAACAATAAAATATTGAGACAAAACTAATTCATAGATTCAAAAACATGTTGAGAAATCAACTTTTATCCCATAACCAATAATATGTTTAGCTACTCATAGCTATGGAGTTCATCATAAAAATATTAATTGAAAAGAAGAAGATGAACAAAATCAAACCCTAGAAGCGTAAACAAAACCGGGTCTCCAAAGTTCCAAGAAAAATATGTGATGTCCCAAAAGTTGTAGAAGTCTTTCCTTTAAATAGCTCTCTTGTTTCCAAAATTAGGTCTAATATTCATAGGTCCAAAAGATAGAAGTCCACCAAGCCCATGTGTGAGAAAAACCCATGTGAAAACTCTGCCCAAAAACGGTCACCGGAAAATTGGTATTGTGGCCGGAATTCAGACGGAATCCGGCACCGGAAAATATTCCAGGTGACCGGCAAAGTCCACCCGGTCACCAGTCAATGAGTCAACTCGGGTCAACTCGGTCAGACCGAGTCAACCCGAGTCATATGAGTCAGAGAACTAGTCAGCTAAGTCAGGTTGAGTCAGTCACTGCCTTGGCTGAGTGATCTGACTAGTCTTGGCTCAGGCCATTGCACAGGTCTGCAATGTGCTGCACTATCATTGTGCATCACTACCAGCCCTGATGGCTACTCCTTCCTTTGCATTGCAAACTCAAACCCACCAGACCTGTAATTCCAGCTCCAGCCATTGTGACCATGGCAGCATCACAAACCATTTCTTTAGCAGCTCAGTACTTGAGCCATTCCTTCCCATTTCCATCTCAACTTTGCACTTTCTCCGCTCGCAGAAACATCGAGCCATTGCAACAGCTCCAATTCTTCTCGCAACACACAACACCACCAGTTTACAGACCACCAGAACTGCAACTATGTAACTCACCCCAATCCGTTTCAGTGCATCCACCAGTCCCATCACCTGCAATTGCAACCTCCACCAGACCTTATTCTCTTCCATTTCGCAGTCACACTCAACACTCAAAGCCCCGCAACCTAACATGCATCAATATTCTACAATCTTTCCCTGCAATTTGAACTCCAAGCATAGCATAACCAAGATTCCATGGCAAGCTCAGTTTTATCTCCACCTGTAACACTTCATTCTTTGCTGCAACTTCTCATCTCAGTTATTCAAGTTTCTTATCCATTCAGCTCATGCGTTCACACACAATTCAAATTACCAACTACAACTTCTTCTCTATCTCATGGCCACTATTCACAGCAACATTGCTTCTCTTACAATTCAAACTCAAACATTCAACCCTCATAGCCTCATCCAGCTACTTACAGTCCCAATACCACCAGAGTAGCTTCATTACCAGCCTCAGCAGATTCAATATCACTTCAGGCCATAGATACAACTGAAACAGCGTCAAACACCACCAGCAACACCTGCACTGCCTCGAAGAGTATCGCAACTCCAGTCCAGAACCTGCAAGTCCACGCACCAGCCACAACCAGCACTGTACCTGCAATTACATACATAATCTTCAACTTCAGTTCCCACATTAATGTGATAACATTTTCAGCTCAGCTTCCCTGCTCTAGCTTCATCTCCAAAGATACTACACAAAGAAAGTCCCTCAAATCCCATCCAGCTGGGTCCACCGCAAATCTCAAGCACTACCATTTGCTACACCATCTCAAACCACCACCATTCCTCATCACACCAAAGAAAGAATTACATTCACAAATAAAAATTGACATCAAAACCCATAGCAAAGAATCAAGCACCATCAACAACATAGACTCACCATTTCTAATCTTCCATTCATCCATCGATTCGAGCATTCTCGCTTAGTTTCAACCCCGCTTTTCTCATCTTTATAACACCTCCATTCAAATCCGAGGATTTTCAATTCAACCCCAGATTCAAAACCCTAACTGCAGCTCTCAAAACCAGCAACATAGTCACAGACCAAACCCACAACTGTGTGCATTTCTTGGCTTCATTTCTCTTTAATTTCTCTTTGAAATCGAGTTTTGACCATTACCCATCTTCAATTTCATCTTTTTTTCTTATGATTCCCTTCATAACAGATCAATCCACCTCCGTTCATCACTGAATTTCTTACACACGGCAGAGGAACCCTAATTTATCCTCCATCGATGATTCAATCAACTGTTACAGACTTAAATTCCTCCTGCTGATTCTCTCAATTTCTCCATGAACTCTCACATCGATTCCTCTTTCTCATGAACTCAATTCCATGGCTGCTGTGCAGCCTCTTTCTCTGAGTTTCAGGTGATGCTAATGATTGAGAAGATAATAACACTTCTCGATTTAGGGTTGGATAAGTGAGTTATAATTGATGTTCTGTCACCTTGATAAGGGCTACCCAGATGGCATCCACTTAACCACAGCTAGTCTTTGTTTAGTACTCCACCAAATAGAGTTGCCCCTTAACCTTGGCTCAGCTCCCAATAGCATGTGAAATGACAATTACGTATTTTTTATGATTTCCGCTTCTTTTCCTCCGTGCGACTCCAGAATACCTAATAACTCAAAAACACACGTAAAGTACATAATTCACCAGAAAAATAGCAAAGAAAACGTAACTACTAGATAGTAAATTAGGTGTTTTACAACACCTATCAAGGGACAAGATCTTCATCAACAATTTTTGGCAAGACTTGTTCAAATCCATTGGCACCAGTTTGAACCTCAGTACAACTTATCATCCTCAAACTGATGGCCAGACTGAGAGAGTAAATGTATGCTTGGAAAACTATTTTAGGTGCATGAGTAGCCACAAACCAAAGGATTGGTACAAGTGGTTACCTTTAGCTGAGTGGTGGTACAATTAAAATTATCATACTAGCCTACATATGACTCCCTTCAAGGCTCCATATGGATACAAACCTCCTCATCCGGCTTTTCCTATTTCAGTCACCTCCTCAGTAGCAGATGTTGAAGATTATATCAAGGATAGGGATCAGGTACTAAGCCTACTCAAGGAGTCACTACTCAAGTCTCAAGAGAGGATGAAGTACTTCTCAGACATGAAGAGGACTGATAGGCAGTTCAGAATTAATGATATGGTTTATCTCAAGTTACAGCCTTATAGGCAAACCACCATAGCTCTGAGGAAGAACTTCAAACTATCTGCCAAGTACTATGGGCCATTTTAAGTCATTGAGAGGATTGGATCTGTGGCTTATAAACTACAGTTACCTGCACATTCTAAGGTACACCCAGTTTTCCATGTGTCTCAACTCAAGAAGAAGATAGGGTCCTCTGTCACAGCTATCCCTCATTTGCCACTGGTGGACCAACAAGGACAAATTATGGTCAAGCCAGTAGATTTACAGGGAGAAAGGATTATCTCACGCAACAACACCACCATTCCTAAGCTT
Source organism: Papaver armeniacum (assembly GCA_023531295.1). Lineage (NCBI taxonomy): Eukaryota > Viridiplantae > Streptophyta > Magnoliopsida > Ranunculales > Papaveraceae > Papaver > Papaver armeniacum. The sequence goes on along the minus strand of JAJJWW010014300.1, from coordinate 390,661 downwards.
CTCATCCAATGGTCCAACGCTACTACTAAAGATAGTACTCGGGAAGATTTCAATAACATCAGGGCACACTTTCCAGCTTTTTATCCTTGAGGACAAGGAACTCTTTTAGGGGAGTGCATTGTCATATCCCTGGCTAGCCCTGAGAGGAGTAGTGGTGCCTTTATCTATGCTGTGTTGGTTACTTAATTATCAGTAACTTAATTAGCAAGTTAATTAGTAATAAATCGCTTTAATTAATGTTTAGATAGGATTAGATATGAGCGACTGAGATGAGCTCTGAAGTACTCATTCGATTAGGGTTTGTACGAATGCGTATTTAAAGTGAAAGTGTACTCTCTGTGTGAGTTATGAATGAAAAGAGTTAAGTTATAGGCTGTCTTCTTGAGTGCAAGAAACAGATTCATTAGGGTTCCTTCCATCACTTGTTGTTATCACAACAGTTTCCATCCAACTTGAATTGTTCTAGTCATCCGACGTGATGAAATGTCCTGTGTTATGGCGGTCATGCCGGACAATGGTGAAGGTAGCACTGAATTTGCCCAATTGTATTCCTGGTGCATGTGGTTTTCCAATTTGACTATATCGGAAGGAGGCTTATGTTTCCTTCCATAAATCAGATCATTCCTAGCTAACCAAAGTGCCCACAATGTGAAACAGAAAGAATTTGTTGCATTTGTAGATTATTTGAGTTGTAGTAATTGGTTGACGGTGGTTGAAGGGTTTAACGGTTGAGGTCGTTGGTGTAGAACGGAAGGTTTTGTTTCATGAGGTGGAAGAGTAGGTCCAAAGTCTCTTTGGCGAACCGACAAGTGAAAAGGATATGTTCAGTTGTTTATGGATCTAGATTCCATCTAGGACATAGGTCGGAGGTAGTAAGGTGAATTTTATGTACAAGAGTGAAGGTATGTAAGCCTTCATTGATAGATTTACACAAGAAAAGCTGTATTTTTTGGGGGCATTTTAAAGTCCAGATGTGAGTCGAAGGTTGTAGCTGATTCATAGGAGTGTTTGTAATGGAATGATGAGAGAGCATACGGTATCCTGATCTAACTGTATATTTCCCAGATTTTGTGTAAGGCCAAAAAATTTTGTCTGGTGGACCATCTTGCGGAAGGTGTATGTGAACAATCCCGAGTCTAGCCGATTGTGGTAGCTGTGTCAGTCGGTCATAGATCCAAGAGTTTGAGGTGGCATCTATAAGATCAGTCACGAAATGGAAATTCTGGCATTGGTTTTGGGTGAGGGGTGGGTGGTCCGGTATCCAATTTGAATTAGTCCGGACTGAATTTTCTGTGTCTATTTTATGAAAAATATGGGGTGTGATACATGATAGAAGGGAAAAGAGTTGTTTCCAAATTGGGCTAGCCGAGGTTGGGGGGGGTTGGATTAGAGAAAAGGTTCATTATTAAAATGTTTTTCTCTACACATTGATATATAAATTGAATCCGGTTAATCATGAATTTTCCAAACTCGCTTGAGCAACAATGCTTTGTTGTGGTCTAAGCTTTTCCTAATTCCCAACCCCTTCGGCTATGGGTTTCGACAATTTATCCCATCCCATAGAGTGTAATTTTCTGGTAGAAGCATCATGGGCCCAAAAAAAGTTCCTTGTAATTTTATCTATTTCCTTATGAACTTGCATCGGTAGAAGGGTTGTCTGCATAATGTGATTAACAGTAGGTAATAGCGAAGTTGTAATGAGTAATAACCTTCCTTTTTGATTTAGGCATTTAGTTTTCCATCCTTTCGCTTTGCGAGCCATGCTTTGTAGTAATAGACGAGAAATATGTGCTGATGTTCTTCCACTTTTGAATTGAACTCCCAAGTACACTGGTGGGGTTGATGTAACCGGCATGTTGAAAAAACTTCGGATTTCACCGATGGCATTGGGGTCAAGTCGAGGATGATGGATGATACTAGATTTGCAGAGGTTGATGTGCTGTCCAGCTGAGTCGGAATAAGCATCAAGTAGATGTTTTAGTTGAGTACAATTCTGTCTGGATGCTTTAAACGTTAGCAGCAGGTCGTCAGCATACATTAGGTGAAGTATTGATGGTGCTTTCTTGGAGATACTAAGTCCAGTAATATGATTTGTGTGTTCTAGGTGTGCCAAGTTTGTTGAAAGGATCTCTGCACAGATAATAGATACATAGGGTGATAGCGGGTCTCCCTATCTTATTCCTCGAGAAGGTGATATATATATCCATGTGGAGTGCCGTTGACATTGATGGAGTATGTTACTGTGGAGATACATAACATGATATATTGGATAAACTTCTCGGGGAATCCAAGTTCTGTAAAGGTTTTCTTCATGAAACCCCAATCCAGGCTGTCATAGGCTTTCTGAATATCTAATTTAAGTTCTACTTTTGGGTCTTTGGTTATGGGGGATGTTCTGATGTAATGGAAAAGTTCCCTTGCTATCGCTATGTTGTCCTGAATCCATCTCTGAGGTACAAAGGCACATTTGTAGGGGCTGATAAGGAATGGCAGTAATGGTCGTAATCGGTTTACCAGTATTTTGGATATGATTTTGTAGGTGACATTGCACAAGCCAATATGTCTGAATTGATATGCATTTGTTGGGTGTTCCCCTTTTGGTATGAGTGTGAGACTGGTGTGGTTTATCAGGGGGTGCATATTAAAATTTTCAAAGAACTCTCGTACCATTGCAATAATTTGGAATTTAGTGGTATCCCAAAAAACTTTGAAAAACTTACTTGTGAATCCATCCGGTCCCGAGGCCTTTTCTGATCCAATCGACCAAAGTGCCTCTTTTATTTCAGCTTCAGTTATAGCTTGATCCAGAGTAGTGCACTAATTTGTTGTTAACCGAGGGGAGATCGTGGAAAATAATCGGTCATCTAGTCTGGTACTGGGCGCCGTGTATTGATTGGTGAAATGTTGTAACAACATGTCAATGATCTGGTTTTTTTTCAAAAAACCAATTGTCATTCTGATCTCGCAGTTGTTGTATGTTGTTGCGGCTTCGGTGTATAACTGTTGTTATGTGTAAAAAAGTTGTGTTTCTATCTCCAGATTGGAGCCATTGAATCCTTGTCCGTTGTTGCCAGTATGTGGCGTGACACTGCAATAGGGATAAGTGGGTTGTGCGAAGGTCCTTTTCCTGTTGTATCGAATGAGCTAATATCATACCTGTTTGGACTGCACATTGATGTTGTGGAAATTGTATCTGAGCCATGGACGTTTTGATCATGGTGGGAAGATGACCAAAAGTTTCCTTATTCTATTGCGTAAGGGTGTTTGAAGTTGTGATGAGTTTGATTTGAAGGTTGGTCGTTGGATCTTCATTAGACACTCTTGCCCAAGCACTATTAACAATGTGGTGGATATTAGGATGGGATAACTAGAGGTGTTCAAATTTGTAAGTCCTCTCATTTCTCCAGTTCAAGTGCTTGGTTCTAAGTAGGATATGTGCATGATCCGATGCGGTTCGTGGAAGATGTATGACAGCTGCATGAGGGTTGGTCGTTCTCCATCTTTGGTTTTCCATGGCTCTGTCTAGTCATTCCATGATAAAATCCCCACCTTGTTGACGATTTGTCCATGTAAAAGGATCGCCTTAGAAGCCAAGATCTATCAATCCTACTATATCGATCATATTTAAGAACGATAGAGTTTGTGCATATGTTACCGACTTTCCTCCTTTCTTTTCAAATTGTAGAATAACTTCATTGAAATCTCCGATCAGAACCCAAGGCAATGGTGAAGGCTAAAAAATATCGGAGAAGTTGTTCCATAAATCCCATCTGGCAGTTGTTTGAGGTGTTCCATACATTCTCGGTACATAACCAAGGAATCGTTGGACGTTATGGTGTAACGAGCACATGGATGTAGCTTTGTGAGTATAGTAGAATCTGCACATGTATTATGTTCTTCCATATTAGGCACAAGCCACCTCTGTGTCAAATTCTCGGTACTGTAAAACTGTTGTCGAATCGTAAGGTCCATTGAACGGAGTTCATATGTAGTTCAGATGCAAGAGTTTCCGATATAAACACCATATCCGACCTCTGTGATAACAATATTCCTCGCAAGTGTTTAATTGTAGTGTCTTGGTTGATACCTTGACAGTTCCAAGATAGGATGGATATGTTACTAGCCATAATTGGTTCGAATAGTGAGGTTGAAGCAGCTACAATTTGCTGATTTGTATAATGTTAGTATTGTATCCACTTAAGTAATCTTAGTTGCAAAAACTTCAATGTATGTTGATAATCCTGCTGGCTGTCAGTACAGTCTCTGTGCAATTCCGAAGTAGATTCAAGTACAGGATTGTGGGCTTCGTAAATACTAATCTTGTAGTGTATCAATTGGTTATTTTGGGCCCAAAAGAAAACAAAAAAGAAAGCAAGCCCAGAGAACTTAGACAAACACACCAAACCACACTCTATTATAGAGAACTTGCACTACTACAAGTGCACTGATGAAGCACACACTTTTACAAGACTATTGAACAAAAAACTTAGACAACACATAACAAAGAACAGACCAGTCTAACTGAGAACAAAGAACATACGAGTCTAACTGAAATGGAAAAAACACTTAAGATACAGATGGAACTAGCAAACACTAGATAACTAAAAAACTTGAATATACTACTGTAACTAGTAAGATTATACACCACCACACCTATAATACACACACACATACTGAGAGACAGCTATTACAGCACCAAAACTACACAACAAATAACAGACTAGTAACTGAAAAGGAAAAAACACTAAAGATATTAATGCTGATAGTACTACAGAAACTGGACAAGATTAAGAAGAATACAGAAAACTTGTTAGAGAGAGACTTGAAAGCGAAACTGAATCTAGAAGAAAATGGCTGGCCAGCCCAAAAAGATAAACAACACTTATCTTCAAACTAACTTTTAGAAGATCCTTAGAAAGCACCATGTCAGAAGATGAGAAGCATGATAAAACTGACTTGGTTGCGAAATTATTAATTCTCCATAATTCTTTTGCCCTTACGGTCTGGGATGCATTGTGTTTGTTCTGTCTTGATTGCCTCCAGTGTTGGATTAGTATAATCATTATAACCCAGATTTTCCCAAATATACATTGGAACGGAATCCGGCCTAACTGGTGGGGAGTCAGGCATTGCTGCTGTTTCAGCTTGGTATATGTCCACTAATATAGTTGGATGTTGTAAAGCTAGGTCTTGATATAGTTTCATTCTTTTGGGATCCGAAACATTACTCATCCAAGCTATGTAGTTATCTATTGTAGGCCAAATGGGAGCTCTGGAGGATGATGCTGCAGATGGGTCTGGCTTTGCAGGTGGGTATAGTTCCATAGGGTCAAAATCTGGTAATTCCTTTGGCAAGAAGGAATAATAATGACTGGGATTTGGTCTTTTTGTGGAAGGGTTATGACTGGATTCCTCTATGATTTCACATGGATTTTGGGTAATAGATGGAACTGTTGGTTCAGGGGTATAAAAGCCAAACTCATCCCACAAATAAGGATTGACAATAATAGGTGGAGGATGTGGTGTATTGAAATTTAGTATCATACCTTCTGAGACTTCATTTTCGGTCGGAGTGATAGCTTCATTATGATCCTTGATGCTGAGCTCAGATTGATTAGAGGTTACTGAATTGTTGCTGTTATTGGTGCTTGAACTGTCACTGTCATCAGCAAAGAGGCCTTGTTCATTATCTGCATTCCCCAGTAAGTCTTCCATATCATCATCTTCATGTGGGTGTAGAGGAGGATACAAGGAAGGTGGATCAAGTAGTTGATATCCATGTTGCACCAGATTCCGAGCTTGCCTATATTGTGCACAATCCTCATGTCTGTGGCCTAGTCTTCTGCAAAACTCACAAAAAAGGTGAGGAAGATCATGATTTTCAAATGTAAGAGTGTTTAATCCTCCTCTTCCATTGTCTGCAATAGTCGATGCTCTTAAGGTATTGAAAACATTCATAGTTACTCTTAATGTCATCTCATAAGAACCATGTTGAGTGTAAATAGGTTGATCAAAGGTAATGATTTCACCTATTTGGAAAACATATCCTCTAATATCATCAAAATCTTCAAGTTGTTCTAAAGTTAATCCTCTTATGGTAATATTCAGTTTAACATGAGTGAGATTAATCTGTCTAAAGTCTTGATCCTCATGCCAAACACTCATCAAGAAAATATCATTCATAATAGCTTTTGATCCATGCCTAACAACTCTAAAAAATTCATGATAAAGTTGAAATCTTGTGACTACTAATTTTCCCATAGTCTACGTAATGTATACAGCTCAGAGAATCAGATACTAAGTAGTATTGATGCCTCTGTTGAACTGATAATGCTTAGTTATAAAATATATTCATGATCACAATAATAACAAAGAAAACAAATATAATGTAAATGGTGCTAAGTTATCACGTGACACAAGAGATTACGTGGTTCGACTTTTGTTTACGTCCACATAGTAATGAGTGATTGTTTTTATTAAGTTGTGGTGGTTACCAAGATCTTAAATGCTTCCGAAAGTAATAGAGAGAACTCAAGTTTGAAGTTAATAATTAAGTTTTAAACATTAAACAGGTATAAGCTTAAGACTAGATCTTCTCTCCTAGATATTGAATGCCCTTGGTTTGTTGGTAAAGCTTGGTATTTATAGCCCTTTCTGCTCCAGGTATATCTTTGATGTCTTTGGATCCATCGTTCCCTGATATACCTTCCGTACAAATGGTACCTTCATTCACCGCGCGCTATCTCCAGTCGGACTAGTCTCTACCACCTCAGCTGACCCACGTTCCTTCGGGAACTTCACAGCCTCAGTACAGACTGTACCTTCGTTCACCGTTAACCTTTGCTAGTCAGACTCTGCCACATCATCTCTCTCCACGTGCTTTGATTATGCGTGTAGATAAGAGATTTGTGCATTTAATGCTGATTAGATATATCATCTACCTCTGTCCCTTCGCCAGCTGCCTCTCTCTAGACTAGGCTTTACTTTTCTATCTTGGCAGTCGAGGTATCTCTTCTTGGGACAAGATAAAGTAGATCTGTGAAAGTGTCTTCTGCTACTCAGGTTTCACTGTATAGCGAGGGCTATACAGTTATTTTTCACACGACCACTGAGACCGCGACACGTGCTCCGCAGAATATTGATATTCACAAATCTAATTAGATAATATTCAATTCCAGCGTGCCTCACGCATACATACCTCTTCCGATTCTCCATATTTTCCTCAATGCACATCTGGGATGCCATGCATTTACACCATGTAGGGTAAAGAACCCCCGAATAATACAATGTCTCCAAAGATTGTAAGGAACATTTTGATGGGCAAGTGGGTTTTGGAAATTAAGATTCCTACCAGTGTCTAGTCTCATGGAGGTTTGAAGCATATGTGTGAGTTGATATAAATCACCATTCCAAACAGCAGGCATGATGAAAAACAGGTGAAATAAAAGCTGAACAAGAAAGACGGGTTTGAGGAGAAAAACAGGTTAAGTTGCAATGAATCAGAACAAGGAAAGATGAAATTTTCAGGGAAGAGGGGAGAACTAAACAGGGAAAAGCCATGATGCATTTAGAGTGACAGATGATAGTAAATTGAGTAGAAAAGAGAGACATTTTCAGAGAGCAACCAAGACAGGAGGAATTTTCATTGAAAAAACAGAAGCTGGACAGGTGAAGTGATAGAGGTATTGGACTAGCAATACCAAAAAGATGGCAAGTGTAAAGAAAGGCCAGGAAGCTGCTTAGTTAAAATAACAGCCTAAACAACTATCCAATAGCAATTTCCTTTCAGTTCAAAGCTAATCCTCAGGATATCCAACACGGAAAGAAATCATAAATACCTGAATTGAAGACCCATATCAACAATGATGTGAAAGACCATCTTTAGCCAGAGAAAACTATCTATCTTGAAAACAAGGAGTTATGAAGACAGTGTACGCTTCTCAGCCAGGTTGAAGTTTAATTGAATCCTTATTGATTCAATTGGCACATAGACAAACCCATGAAAGAGAATCAAAACGAGTTGTGATTTGATGTTGCCGCCATAGATTTAAGGTTTTGATAATGGGCAAAATTCTAGTAGAAAATTGAATGAAAAATCTCAATAATAGTTTCATGAAATCGAGTTAGTTGAGAGATTGGGTTGCAATTGATTTGGGCTGGCCACCCTAGGGATTTAGCTGGAGAAAATTGGAAAAATCATCGAGAAATTTTTAGATTTAGGTTTTTGAAAGGGAAAACGGTGAACATATCGGGTTTCAGGTGTGAGAGCGTTTTTAAAAGAACGTTTTGTGTAATAAAAAAAAAAACCATGTATCAAAGTTCATGCACTTAACATTTTTAAAACTCACATACTCACTTGAATGGAAATATGCATAAACTTTGATTTTAGTTTGCTTATCTTGAGTCTTGGCCTACAACTATGGAGTTTGATTAAAGAATTTGTGGTGGTGTTGATGGTGGAGGTGCATGTTTTGGAGGAGGATGAGCAGGCAGTGGTGGTGGTGGTACTGGATCAGGTTTGGAGGATAATTTGGAGTTAGTGGTGGTGTTTTGGTATGAAGCTGAGAGGTATGGTATGGATGCTGGAGCTGTACTGGACACTGTAAGTTGGATCTACTTTACATTCTGCTTGTCTTAGCTTTTTTTTTATATATGTTGGTAGTCATGATCTTGATAGAGAATGTGTGAACAATATACTGGTTCTTCATGTCGACTATTTATTGGTTTTAAATGGTATTTTGTTGGTTTTTATCTGGTACTAATTTTGCAGTTGGAAAGTTCTTGCGTATGTTAGACATTGACAAACACGTATTATGAATTGTTTGAATAGCTTTATTGTAGTCTTCCATTTCTTGCAGTTAAGTAATCATTTTCTTTACATATTGACATGAGGTCAGTTTAGGCGAGAGCTAGATAGTACCGGTCCCAGGTGCTTCCTCCTACTAGATTTATGTAGATGATGTTTCTACTTGGTTAAAGCATTAAATTCATTTATTGATGCCGAAACTTGAAATTTGTTGTGTAACCCAGGTGGTAGTAACACCGTAAAGTCTTTCGAGAATCAATATGACCATAATCTTTCTAAAAAGAAGATCTATTAAGTTTTCTAGGAAATATGTCTCGACGCATATTGCTTTTTAGATATCCTAGAATCTGATTTTATCTACTCTGAGAAGGATATTTTGTGGTTTCTATTTGAGTTTGTTTTTAGCCTTAGACATCAGATTATTTTTGAACTAGTTCTTTTTCCTGTATTTTTTTCTTTTCAAAATTTCATCAATTCTATGTTAGTTTGTTTGTCTTTGATTCTTAGATTCCCCGTTAGAGGTTTGTATAACCAGACTTATGATTACACAGGTCCCATTCTTATGGTTAGTGGAAAGTGAAGACCTCTAGCAGCTTTACATGTTTTTGTTGAGTCTCCATACTTTCTGGCTGTAAAAGATCTGTATGAAGGTGGCAATTCGGTGAGGTTAAAGTTTTATTTGTGGCATAAGTGTGAATATTAAGAGGTATGATGTGAAAAATAACAGTTCATTTGTCTTTGACAACATGATTCGTGTTTTCCATATTTTATGAGTACATTATCTATATTCGTGTTTTATTATGGATATACTTTTTACATAAGAATTGCAGGATAATTGTTGTATACTTGGCAGGTAGACAAGCTAAATGGATGTGTAGCTACTAGTTACACATGCTAATCATATGTGTAACTTCTAGGTACACAAGCTAAATAGATGTATAACTACTGGTTACACATGTTAATTAGATGTATAACATATAGATACACATGCTAATTGGATAAGATATAAATTCTATGAAGTTGTTCGTCTGTTTCTTGACTATGAAATTGCAGGTATTTTTGATATAAACTTTCTAGTCTAGCCGTGGGTATAAATCTTCGTGAAGTTGTTCGTATATTTCTTGATTATGAAATTGTTAGTCATTTTACTTTTTTTAATAAGAGAAATACAAGATCCCCTACGTGGCCGCTGGAACTGTGAGATAATAAAAAAAACCTAATCTTAGTTTCTAACATATACTGGATGTCATATTTTTTTTGGATGGTTTCTCTTATGGATTATGATTTTCAGTTATTCTTTCACATCATCGTCGCTTGTTGGTGTCACGAGCATCTTCCTAGATGATGGATCGTTTGCTGGATTTAAAGAGGCATTTGAGGGGTACAAAGTTGTAGATTGCGAATTTTTACCCAGCAGGTCATCTTTCAAGTTATATTTCAGCAAGTTTATCAATTTTTTGGTTGTCATTTTTCTGTTGGCTTATGTTTTCCATTTCTTTTGGCAGAAAAATAATCTTTTGGCGTACCAGTGAAGCACCTAACCAACCCCATGTTCTGATGATATTTTCTCGTGGACTTGTGAGTTTCTGTCTTAATTACAAAAACTCATGTGTAACTTCCAATTACACTAGTCATATGCATTTGTAACTTCCAATTATACATGTTACATGCATGTGTAAGTCTTAATTACATATGCACATACGAATTAGAGTCCAAAATAGGTCTATGTTATCCTTGCTGATCTTGTTGTCTTAAGAGCATCCACAGTCGTGGAGTATAACCAAATTTTTTGGTAAAAAACAGACGCAGTGGAGACGGAGTAAAGACCAAAGACCAGACTATAACCAAAACCCAGACCATATTTAGTCTTTAGTCTGGTCTTTAGTCGGGCGCAATTTGTGCGTTACGCCCGAACAGGTAATGTTAAAACTCCGCCTCACACTAAAAGACAAAAAAAAAAAAATGGGCGCAACTTAAAGTTGCGCTTCGAATGGGGCGTAGCTCAAACTTACGCCCATTAAAAGAAAAAAAATTCAGGCGTAACCTCAAAGTTACGCTCGATGACAATGGGGGCGTAACTTCCTCTTACGCCTCGATTCGTGCGTAACTTCCTCTTACGCCTGACCAAATTTTAGTCTCTCCCACTGCGTTGCAACACGGACTAAACCCAAATTTTCAAATTTTTTTGCTCTTTGATCTTTGGTATATGATCGCACCACTGCAGTTGCTCTAAAGAGCACAACTTTGCCTATAATTTTCCAATTTTTGAACGTTACATAATAACGTAGTTTTGAAGTCATTATATGTTGTTAGACTCCATGGTTATGCTTCATCAATCCCAACTCTGACTAATGTAATCCTATCATCGTTAACACTACACCAAATTCTGGGATTCATAACAGAATTAAGCCGTTACGAATCGGGGCTGTAACGGCCCTCGCCTGTTTCAAAAGTGGGTGTTACATTTTTTCGTAACGGAAATACAGTCGTTATAAATTCTTGGTTGTAACGGCGTTAGTAACAGCTAAGGGCCGTTACGAAATGACACGTAGTAACAGCTTAGGGACGTTACGAATATTTTGTAACAACATGGTCGTAACAGGCTCGAGCCGTTACTACGTGGCACATTAGTAACGTGCGCGAGCCGTTACTACGTGGCAGGTTGAAACATCTCCAAGCCGTTACGAATTTTTTTCGTAGCAGAAATTTTTTTACTGCCAGTCAACCTTGACCAGGTCAAAATTGGTCAATATGACTGGCAGTTCATTTTCTACCTGAAATAAGTCAGAATTCCAAATATCCTGCATATGCCTTTCAATCCATTCAATAACAATTTTTCAATCAATTCATATCAAATTCAATCATTTCATATAAAAAAATAACCGAAATTTTCCTACGTAGCAATTTTTTTTTTAAGGGAATACATAGAAACTTCATAATTCAGTTCATTCCTATATGTCCTAAGGGAATACAATTTATGTGTATTACAAACATCATGAATATATTCTGTAGCTAAGCATACCATGAGAACGGATAGGTTTATCTTTGTTCACCTCAGCTTCTTTCTGTAAGATCAGACAAGAGCATTTCATATGTAAGTACCTGCAAGTGTCAAAAGAAACATATAAAATGCGGGTAAGCAAAGACATGCATGATGGATAGCAAACTAGTTTGCACTATGCAAAGAAAATGCAAAAAGAAGTAAGATTGCAAACATCACTAGAAAAATCACTCAATTATCTGTTTAGATTCTTTTGAGTATCCTCACCTATTGCTAACCATTTTGGTTGCGCTTTGGATGCAAGAGAAAGAGCTTGTTTTTCTAAGAACTTCAACCACATCGATACCCTTGCATGTATTCAAGAAAAATACCTGAATGATTTGTTGAATGTTAACAATATTGCATTTTCTGAATATGTGTGTAAGTTATTTTTTCACTTACTTAAAGTACTGAAAGAATCTAAGAGGACCTCTAGTTGCTATGAGCAGCAAAAGTTATTGTCCAAGAGCATCATTCGCACACCAAGAACCATCTGGCTTGACGTCTATCTCTGTTACATCTTCTCCACAACGACCCATCTGACAAACCATGAAATATATTATGTTAAACTAAAGACACACAAGTGGACTGGATAAATTTTGCAAAGGAAAAACAGAGATGAAGAGTAAGCAGTACCATGGTTGTGATGCGATTGGAATACGGGTCAATGATCATATGCTCCAAGGTGTAGTTTTTGAGGCAAATGGGGCACTTCCACTGGAAATAAAGTAGGCTTATTCAGCTCTTAACAACAAGACAAGCACAGAGACGGGAAAAAAGTATTACGTATAGGACAACGCAAGTTTACAGTAACTGAATCTGCAACAACTTCTAGATCACTATCACTATTAGCATTTTCCGCATCATTACAACCCCCTATGCAACGACAAACACGGGCATGTGCATCTTCAAAACGCTCACCATCCAGCTCTTGTGGTATCAAGTTGAGAACCTAGTGAAACGTATAGTAGTTGATTAACCACTCGACTCAAGATGGAAACCTTTCTGAAGCTCGTAAGAAATTAACCATCTACTTCTAGCAAAGTACTCTCTCATATCAAATTTATAAAGTGATACTTTAGGAGCAGGGTGGATGTTATGTTTATGTATCAAGTTAAGTGATACTTCACATTTCTACCAGCTAACAAATGCCCTTATATCAAATATTATACTTCTAGGTAACAAACATTCCAAGGAAATTGTTAACATGGATATAAAAGGGCGGAAAAAAAGAATTATCTCACCATTTCTTAACCTGTATGTAACAGAAAAAAGTATCATTGAAATTGATATGGAGGGAGTATCACTTAGGGGCATGCCCAAGACAAAAGCCATACCTGCTGAACTGTTCGGCGCTTTGCAATTCTGACCCCCAAGCAAAAAATCCGAGCATCACATCCTGTCAAAGAGATCTTATTCATCCCCTCCCTCGTACATGTCGTAATCTTACAAGAAACAAAATGTTGTCAGGATAACCCAAATGAAGTTACTAACTACTTGCAAGCCCAACACTGAATTATCAAGGTTCAAAAGAGTTATTTGACATTGCTAGCCAGCGGATAAAAGGAAGGTACGAGAAAACTATCACCAAAGCAAGGAAACATAAGAAGTTACAGAAATTCAAGAAAGGAAGGGACTTGCTGCAGGACCATCATCACGACCATTATCTCCTAACAATTGAGAGCCTGGTCTATTGATACTCCGAACTGGCACATGGGTGAATGCGTTGATAGAGGTTCAGGTTGCTCGGGGCAGCTGATTGGAGCAAAGTCATGAGACTTTCCAACCACGAGTTGAGCTTCAAATGGAAGATGAAGCCTGAGAACTAAAAGCAAAATAAAGATAGAATGCCCAATTACGAGGACACAAACAAGTACGAGGACGACTTTGCTGCACATTTATAAGACACAAACAAGTACGAGGAGTCGGCTAATTAGACAATAAGGTGATACATTCATTATTTTGAAATGGTGCAGTGTTATCAGCTGTAATTCCTTTAATAATTACTAAGCTTAAAAAGAGTTGATGTTGCCAAACTGATATCGTACATCACCAATATAAGCTAAGCAAGCTTAAAAAGGAACTGCAGCTAGCCAACCATGCAAAGCATCAAAACTGAAGTTGAAGCATATACTACATATCAATAAATCATGCCACTACAGTTAGAAATGTAAGGAACTAATTTTTAACATTATAAGCAAAATCCAATTAGAAAGGAACAATTTTCCCTAACCTGACTAACTCCAGATGGGATTTGAAGAAGATTAGCAATGGGTGCATGACGAAGACAATCAATCCATTGTTGAACAACAGATTCCCATTGTTGAACCATAATTAGTAAATCATCAATTTTAACACAGCCCATATGATTCACATTCGACGAATAAACTGTAGATGACATTAGCTAAATTATATTGAAACCGACAGAATGTTAACAGAAGATTAATACTCATAACAAGATATATGCTTCTCCACCATTTTCAATCTATGTTTCCTTCAATCACCTACTTACTCATTCAATCAAAGCAAACAAACAAAACCAGATTTAGTTACACAGTATAATTAAAAACTCTACTTTCAGCCTCCGTTATTACATTATGCCAACCCATCACAACTAACAATAATCGTTCAGTCTCGTCACTGCCTCATCGACTGCCAATAATGGCAGCAGCTCCATTCTATCATCGATCCACAGTCCACCAAACTCGAGAAACATTTCCATCTCTATTACTGCCAACATCCAAGCTGTATCAAGAGTTCACTCCATTTTCAACTCGTACCATTTCCATCCATTCCTCTTGTTCTCCCTGGCAGTAACAAACTTCCGTATCCTCCATTATCACTTGAGATCGACATTAAAATCCTGCCATACTGTCGAGCTCTCTCCATCTACAACCAGTCTTCACCGATCTCTGATATTGGCAGCAACCAGGTTCAAATATATCACAAAACTAAATCAAAACCTTGAGTTAGATCTGATGATGATTTCATTTCTCACAAGATGATAAGACTAACCCTAACTTCAACACCAGAGTAACCATCTTCAGCAAGCTCTCTAGCAAAGAATACTCCTCAGCAACAAACTGTAAATCAAAATTGAAACAATTGATTTCAGCCTAAAAAAATCACCGAAAAATCAAAAAATAACAGAAATTAATGATACAGAAAGATGGATTGAAGGAGAATTTACCTTCCATTTCTACCGGAAAAACCAAATACATCATTCAACAACACCTACAAATCGCAACCAAATCAAGAACAAAACCCTAATTTAAATAAATTCCTAAAATCTGATTTAACAGATGATGAACCCTAAAATCGAAGAAACTGATGATACCTTAAACAGATCGAAATCCTAAACTCGATGAGCAGATGATTGAAGATCCGTTCTCTAAATATCAGATGATTAATCTGCAGTTGATAGGGAAGAAAAGAGGGGCGCATGAGGAGAAGAGAAAGAAAAATGAAAGTGAATGAAAAGTCAAGAAAAGATTATCCAGGTTAGAGGAGGGGAGGAAATATCCTCTAGTTCAAGGATTCTTGGGGTGGAAAAACAATCTCAAGCATGTGAATGGCACACTCACAGATTCCAAGTGTTACGACCCAGGTGTGACCAAGCGTGTGCTTGGCACGCCTATAAAAAATTCCGTAACGGCTTATCTCTGTTACGAATTTTTAAAATATTAGTAACTGCTCCTGCTAGTTACGAATATTTTGAAACGACCATTTGTAACGGGAATTTTGTAACGGCCACAAAACCGTTACGAATCCGGGAATTTGGTGTAGTGTAAGAAAATCGACAAGAGATTCAGGGACTTGATTTTTATCACAACCAAAAAATTGAAATAACTCTGATCCATTGATCGACAATGGATGTTGTGTGAGTTACTGTTGTGTGGATTCTATCTTTGTAGTATTTGACCTTGAAGGTGTGATGTGTTTCTGTTTTTTATCAACAACTTGAATTGACGTATGTTTTTTAGTATACTGACGATATTTACCACCATTCTTGTTACTGCTAGTAGTGTTGCTCATAGGATTGTCATTCTTGGGCTTGTTGACTGCTCCAGCCATTGTGAAGAAGAAGAAAATTTAGAGCTCCAAAGTGCATATGCAAGGACTGCTAACCTTGACTGCTCCTGCATATATCCTTTATGTTTAACAAATTATGATAATTCTGTGTTGTATAATTTTGTAAAAAAGAGATGCAAGGGTTTTATTTCATATTGTGGATGAGGAACACCTGTTTTACCACTGCTTTTTGTTGTATCCTTGATTTGGAGTTTGGATAAATTATAGCAATACATTTATTTTCTGATGAGTAACTTGTATATACACGTACATATAACATGTGTAACAAAAAGTTACATATGCATATGGATATGTAACTTGTAGATACACATGCCATACACATGTGTAACTTCTGGGTACACATGTGTAACTACAGAGTACACATCTATGTATAAGTGTAACTTTGCAAGTTTGCATTACACATTCTATATGAATGTGTAACTTCTGGATACACATGTCATATGCATGTGTAACTTTTGTGTACACATCCATATGTTGGTGGTGGTCGGCGGTGGTAGCGGGAAGTGGGTGGCGGTGGTGGGTGGCGGTTGTTGTCAGTGGCGGCGGGCGGCGGCGTGGTGGTGGTGGTGGTTGGCGGCGGTGGTGGTGGTCGAAGGTGATTTGACGGTGGTGGTCGGAGGTGGTTGGTGGCGGTGGTTGTCGGAGATGGTCGGCGTGGTCAGCGACGGAGCCAAAGCGAGACAAATGGGGTATGTCGACCCCACTTGTTTTTGAGTTCTAGTGCTAATATGTTTGATATTCTCGTAAAATTAGCCATGGGTGGGGGCAAACTAGGCAGGAAGACATTTAAAACTTATGTTCAGTTGATTTTGACCCTAGGACTTGTAAATCTTCCCTCCATCACTGGCTGTGGTGGTCGCAGATGCTTGGAACATCATCACACTTATTTTATTAATTTTGGGCCTAAATTTAAATTTTATTTAATTATGGGCTTGACAATATACATAAGGGTATCGAAGTCTTTTAATCTAAACTTCTTTTAATTAAGTGTTTGATATTAGGGGTAACCCATGGGTCGGGCTTAGCCTAATTTTCCCGGATAAATTTCGAGATCCATACCTATCTCCTTTTGATGCGAGAAACAGTGATAAAATAATAATAGGCGAACAATACAAAACTAAATCACAAAATTGGTCAATTAACCCAATAACGATAATTCCTGGGTGAAAAAGACATATAAAATTTGATACTGTTGTTGATGGTAGTTTTTAAACAAAGGGTAAACTCGTAAAACCCTAAAAATAACCTAATGTCACCAGTGACACATTTATTAGGACATTTAAGGCAGGTAGTCAGTATTTAATAGGGGGTATTTTTTTCAAATTAGGTTACAACGAACAAAACCCAAATTCACCTCCATGCCAATGGCAAATCATGCCAAGCCACATTTAGCTCCGAGCTAGCTGCGCCATGCCAAACACACTCGCCTTGGTCCTAGCTACGCTAGTCACGTCACGCCAAGCCAAGCACTCTTGCTTGGCCCTAACCACGCCATGCCAAATGGCGCCGCGCCTGAGCTTACAAACCATACAACCTAGGCCAAGACGGCCACGCATGCCATTGGCACATGCCAACATGCTCGCCGGTAGCTTTTCCTACCAAGGCCACGGCCCTAACGGCCACGCATGCCATTGGCACATGCCAACATGCTCGCTGGTAGCTTTTCCTACCAAGTCCTCGGCTCTAACGACCACGCATGCCATTGGCACATGCCAACACGCTCGCTGGTAGCCTTCATCACCTAGCCGTGGCCCTAATGCGCGCCGGTAGCCTAACTTGCAAGCCGTGCAACCTAGGCCAATTCGACCGTACGCGCCACTGGCATATGCCACACACGCCACTAGCAGCTCTGGCATTGCCACTTACACTCAACGTACAACCTACCACCAAGGCATTCCGCACATGCCACCGGAAGATGCCACACACGCCACTAGCAGCTCTGGCATTGCCACTTGCACTCAAGGTGCAACCAACACTCGAGATATCAACACAAACCGGGGATGCTTTCCAGGGTTTCGGTTTGGCATCACAGCTTGCAAAATACACTACGCTCACATTAAGAAAGCGTGAAAAGGAATAAAGCGGTCAAATAAATGAGGAAATAATGGTGAAAACGTTTTCACCCATAAACACCTTGCGGTTACCACCTCCTCCCATTATTTCACCCTTTACTCTCTTCCTTCATGAGGCCAGGGTACGTTTCAATCTCGACTTGTATAAATAGGTCTTACCTATTTCCACCAGACGACAAGTCTCGGTCAGGAGAAAAATACTACACTCTCAGAAAAGGCAACTTTGCAAGCTCTCCAAAAAGCTTTCATCTCTTGCAAGCTTCCGAAGGTTTCACTTTCTGGATACAAGTCGAGACATTACTCTCCCACTATTCTGCGGTCTCAACACCTTTCTTTGCTTCCCTCCCCAAATCAACCCTTCTCCTCCACTTTGTGACCGAAGCAAGTCCGAACGGCCATTTCTTGGTTTAGGGACTTGTACGGATTGATCTCTCGAATCTATAAAGTGCTCATGTGCAAGACATTTGTTTAGGGTTTGAACCAAGCTCACTCACCTACCGAATTTATCGAAATCTGAGAAACGATTTTTACCCATAAACAATTGGCGACCACAATGAGGATTGATCTATCGGCTACAATGTCGGATCGTCGATCTCGTTCTTCGACCCGAGATGTCAAGATGGTAGGGAAGGCGACTAATCCAACGCAACTACCGAGACAACCCTATACTTCAGTTGTAAAAACTACACAAGAAAACCGGGGACTCGCAAGATGCTACTGATTGGGGACTTCTTTGGCGATGCTACCGAAGAAACCGCCTTTTACATGGAGAGGGCATGTTCGCAAAACCTATGAAGTGAGTAAATTCGATCACGTAAGATATACGATTTGTTTTTAGGTTCTTAGCAAAACCATTATACTACTCGAGTATTGTGCCTATTGCTAGCACACACTTTCATAAAAACAATATTCCTTTCCCAAAAACACAATCGTAGTCATGTTATCAAAACCATTCATCCCGAAATAATCCAATATCCTCAAAAGCTACCACTGCCTACCAAAACTGGTCAAACCTTGAACCGACATCCAAGATGTCTTTCAAAAAAAAAAAAAAAAAAAGAGAAAAATAACCTAAATGAAAGTTTAACAGAGAAACATTCAAGGAAAATCATCCAACAGAGGTCCGTTCTTCTTGGAGAAAATCAACTTTGCATCTTCAAGAGTCGCTTCTTCATAGTCAACATATTGGAAAGCTTTTCGAGTTCTACCTCCCGTCGTGCAATCTCCTCGGAAAGGAAAGGCTTTCGATTGCCGCATCTTTCAACTTTTGGATCTCAAAGAAGGCCTTCGACAAACCACGAAGTGTTGAACTCCTTTTCTACGCACACGTCGCGATGGTGCTCCCGGTCCCGGCAATAACGTCTTGAAACGGTGTGACCAACACCTCACGCATATCCTCGATGGAAGATAAAGCCTCTTCCACACGCTTAACCAAAAATCGACTAGTGACTTTCTTGGTTGTGGCCATATGTCCGTACTTCTCCCGATTCGTGTACAACGCCTCATGCTTAGCCCGGCACGATGAAGCCGCCAACCAACACATGACCTGGATAAGGAACCAAGAACGGGGGATCAAAAATGGCGCATGCACTGGCCTCACGACTCGCAGAGGTCTTCTTCCATGTCTACGGCAGAACCATCGAGAATCATCCACCGTTTGAACCACATCTCCGTGCCCTGGCAATTGGCTAACTCCCATCTCCAAAGGCAAGTTTTCGTGTGGCTCACCCCTGTCGTCCTCCGAACCGGATTCCTCCTCGCGAACTTGAGTCGACATTTTTCAAAAGAAGAAAGCTAGAAAAAGAAAGAAAAGAAGCGCAACTCACCGAACCACTTCCCGAAAAAGAACCAGTCTTTGCCGAGGAATCACTCTCACTTGTCGAACTTTCTTCTTTCTCGACTCTTCACCGCTATGAGAAGGCTCGATCTTCTGAATTCTTTGAAGAAATTGCCGTCTCGGCAACGTGCAAGGAAGCGAAAGCATTGACACTACTTGAAGCCCTGGAGGAAACAAGACACATGTTTTCAGTGAATTTCACGTGTTTTGAGACAAACCAATGAAGAAGCGACACATACCTGGTTATTGGAAGAACTGAAAGACACGAGAGTCAGGGAGGATCTTTTGAAACCGTCCTGGAACCCGCCAAAGACGATTCTTCGTTCTCCAGTTTCTTGGCTGGGACTTTCCGAGTTGCTAGGCAACTTTAAAACGAGATCTCTCAACATTGGATACTTCTTCAAACTCGTTGGGGAAGGTTTGCAACGAACGTTCTCCACCACGCTATTCACAAAATCTTGGATCATAATAAACTCGTCGCACCAGAACTCGTTATAGCCGAAGGTCGTCGAAGTTACTCTTCCCGTTTGAAAGAAGGGAAGGCGGATACCCGGCTCAAGGGCACTGGCATTAAGGGCGGCACGCAATGAATCCTTAGGGATCACCGGCTGGTAAGCAAGAGGCACCCCTTGATAGAAACCCATGTGACGAGCAGCACGGTCAATATTGTAAGCAGCTATCTGGAAAGACCCCATAAAGAAAGACGACATATAACCGGACATGCAGCTTTGAATAAACAAGTTTTCACCAACGCTCAAATCGCCATTAGAAGACAAAGACATGTTCGGAGCAGAAGCAAAGGTGTCAATTTGAGTCACCGACCTATGGACCGGCTCCCATGGGCGAAAACTGACTTTATACGACTTTTCAAGAAGACTAACCAAGCTCATGCCAACCTTTGGACGCCTGTTCACCCATCGAAGAATTCGGGAACCCCCCCAACTCGCGGGAATCGAAGGCATCGGTTTCGGAGCATACTTCTCAAAGTGCTCCCATATCCAGACTTGCAGAAAAGCAACGTGCACATATGAATTCACTTTCATGAAACCATTCGAAACTCGCATGTTCGTAACTAGGTGATCCAGATGCACATACAGGGAACCGAGGAATAACTTGCCAATGGGAAGAACTTCACCTTTTGCTAACTTCACAAAGAACGCTAGCAACTCGGGTCTTATTTCCTTCTTGCCGGAACCGTCATCAAAATGTCTCTAGACAACCGGAGCCAAAATCTTTTAACATGAAGATCACTCGCTTTTCTGTTCGAGGTTCCGGCTCGTCAGGAAACCACCGAGACATCCACCAGTATAAAAGCACCTTTCATCCTCTTTCCTGACGTAATCCTTCGACTTCGCAGTGGAGTCTTTTCGAGCGTAATCTCCCCAACTTAGCGGCAAGGTCATCCCGCATCTTCACCTCACTTTCGGATAATTGGATTTTAAGGTTCCCGATTCTGGGAAGATTCAAAGAAGAGAGCCACACTCTCCAAGGAGAAAGTTATCTCACCCCATCTACATATGATTGTATGGGTGTCCGAACACCATCCTGAGATGAAAGCAACCAAGCCCTAGATATCCTTCCTAACTGGAGGTTTATGAAGCTCGACACATCAATAATCTGCGCTCGAGTCGGGTTGGTATTTATGTGCTCCTTACTCACCATGAACTCAACCCATCTATCAAAAGAACGCAATGGGCTTTGACACATCCTCAAATCAATGTTGGAAGAGGAATATACCCCTTTATGAAGATGTAACCGTATGGTATTCTCTGGGGAGAACCGAACGTGTCTTCTTTTCATCTTCACCACCGGTTAACAAAAATCGGACGAAACCCGGGTGATTTTTCCGAGCGAGACAAGTTTTTGGCGAAGAATTCATCATCCGTATTAGGTTTGGAATTATGGACATCCTTCGATGAGGCGAAATTTTGTTCAGGTAACATCTTGTCGGATTTCTTAATAACAACTTAGTAACAAGATATCTGCACAACAAAAAAAAACAAAATTATCTCCCTGACACATAACCGCGCCCGACAAAAGGAAAACCCGAAATACAAAAAAAAAGAAAAGAAAAAGAGGGCGTATTCTCTACGGGTTCAAAACTGCACACGCAGTATTTTCTTCGGGTTCAAGACTATATACGATATTTTCTTCGGGTTCAAGACTATATACGCAAAGATTTTCTTCGGGTTCAAGACTATATACGTGGTATTTTATACGGGTTCAAGTGTGTCTACGATATCCTTCTTCGGGTTCAAAATTATATATGGAGCATTTTTCTACGGGTTCAAAGCACGCGCAAAGATTTCTTTCAGGGCCGAAAAATCATATATACAATATTTCCTACGGGTTCGGATAATATATGCAATAATTCCCTTGGTTGCATACATACAATATTTTCTACAGGAGACACGCCAAGAAACTATATGCGCAATATATAAAGAAAAACGCCTACTCTTAGGGTTTACACCTACATAAAAAGGGAAACAAGAGAAGTTGTGGAAGACATACCGGGGAAGTCGGTTTTTCTTTGTGACTCTGCCGCTAGTAGGAAAGGATGAAAAGATGAAACTGCAAGATGGGAGAAAGGGACTTTATATATATAGGCGTGAAGATTCTTAAATAGGGAAGGATTTCCCTTTACCAAAATCGTGCGTGTAAGAAACGGGCCCACAAGGGCACCCAACTTCCCAATGTCGCCCAAGCTGCACCGGCCCCACCAATTGCACCGACTTCCCAATGACCGCCCAAGTCACGCCCGCAAGCACGCACAACTTCCACACCTTGCGCCGGTCCCACCCATTAGCACGCTCGCTTCCCAACTCACGCCAACTTCCCAACGTCGCCCAAGCCGCACCTACCCCCACTAATTGTGCCCGCCTCCCGATTTGTGCAAAATCGCGAGGCAAGGATTCCAAATCCTATTTATAAAAGGTCGACGAGCCTCCTCAATTCTCTTTACTGGTTTCTTGTTGATAGTTTGTCACCATCTTATGCTTACCTCATGAACAAAGCCCCCGCTCCGAGCTAGCGGGGGACTTAATGTTGATGGTGGTTTTTAAACAAAGGGTAAACTCGTAAAACCCTAAAAATAACCTAATGTCACCAGTGACACATTTATTAGGACATTTAAGGCAGGTAGTCAGTATTTAATAGGGGGTATTTTTTTCAAATTAGGGTTACAACGAACAAAACCCAAATTCACCTCCATGCCAATGGCAAATCATGCCAAGCCACATTTAGCCCGAGCTAGCTGCGCCATGCCAAACGCACTCTGCCTTGGTCCTAGCTACGCTAGTCACGTCACGCCAAGCCAAGCACTCTTGCTTGGCCCTAACCACGCCATGCCAAAATGGCGCCCGCGCCTGTGCTTACAAACCATACAACCTAGGCCAAGACGGCCATGCATGCCATTGGCACATGCCAACATGCTCGTCGGGTAGCTTTTTCTACCAAGGCCACGGCCCTAACGGCCACGCATGCCATTGGCACATGCCAACATGCTCGCCGGTAGCTTTTCCTCACCAAGTCCTCGTGCTCTAATGCGACCCGCATGCCATTGGCACATGCAACCTAGGCTCCTGACCTTCGCGCCACCTAGGCACATGCCACACACGCCACTAAGCTGGCATTGCCACTTGCACTCAACGTGCAACCTACCACCAAGGCATTCCGCACATGCCACACGGCACATGCCACACACGCCACTAGCGGCCTCGGCATTGCCACTTACACTCAACGTACAACCTACCACCAAGGCATTCCCGCACATGCCATTGGCACAGATGCCACACACGCCACTAGCGATCGGCATTGCCACTTGCACTCAAGGTGCAACCAACACTCGAGATATCAACACAAACGGGGATGCTTTCCGGGGTTTTGGTTTACGGTCACGGCTTGCGGCGTACACTACGCTCACATTAAGAAAGTGTGAAAAGGAATAAAGCGGTCAAATAAATGAGGAAATAATGGTGAAAACGTTTTCACCCATAAACACCTTCGCGGTTACCACCTCCTCCCATTATTTCACCCTTTACTCTCTTCCTTCATGAGGCCGGTACGTTTCAATCTCGACTTGTATAAATAGGTCTTACCTATTTCCACCGACGACAAGTCTCGGTCGGGAGAAAAATACTACACTCTCGAGAAAAGGCAACTTTGCAAGCTCTCCAAAAAGCTTTCATCTCTTGCAAGCTTCCGAAGCTTTCACTTTCGATACAAGTCGAGACATTACTCTCCTGCACTATGTCTGGTCTCAACACCTTTCTTTGCTTCCCTCCCCAAATCAACCCTTCTCCTCCACTTTGTGACCAAGCAAGTCCGAACTACCATTTCTTGGTTTAGGCGGACTTGTATGGATTGATCTCTCGAATCTATAAAGTGCTCACGTGCAGCACATTTGTTTAGGGTTTGAACCAGTTTCTCACTCACCTACCGAATTTACCGAAATCGGCAGAAACGATTTTTACCCATAAACAACTGTTTAAAGGGATGAGAATGTAAAAATAGACAGGATGTAAACAATTTCATCCTACCCATTTTCAAATATTTTTTCTTATTTTTAATTTACATCAGGATGCATCCAGTTTCACCCTCGCTATTTTTTAAGTTTAAGCCAGGATGAATCCAAATTCATTCTTGCTATTTTTCTGGTGTCCATTTCGTCATACTAATTTTTACTCGTTCATTAAAACCATATTTTAAAAATATTTGGGTAATTGACCCAATTTCTCAAACTAAATTGGGTAAATCAGACAAATTTGTACTATGTTTGTAGTTCCAGAGAGGAGTAGAGGAAAATCGTAGTGGTAGAAAGAGAAAAATACATTTATCTGACACGGATACAAATAACTTCCTTATGATCTATCTTTCAAATAGACGGTCACAAACAGCTTAGAATGTCATCCCTTATTCCGTTGACCTACATACCCACCACACTACTTAAATTTCCTGGCCGCAATCCTGACCTAGCTTAGCTCATTTTCCTGGTCCTGGTCATTTTTATTGAAGCCTATATAAGAAGGGTTATAAAAATATCGACCTTATTATTTGAGCAAATCTGAAATATCAACCCTAATTGAAGAGAAGATGATGAAATTTGCAAATCTTGGTTGATTTTTCTCTCATTTCTCAAATAATCATCCCTAGTTGAAGACAAGATGATGAAATTTGTAAATCACGGTGAGTTTTCACTCAAATAAATCTTAGTTTTTCTTTTAAACTATTAATTTTAATTTGTTTGATTCTCTTAACCCTAATCGAAGACAAGATGGTGAAAGTTGCAAATATTCTCTCAAATAATCATCTTGAAAAACTATTATTAGAACTAATAATTTGTTGAATTGCAGTGGGTAGATCCATCTCGATTCCACGAATCAACTCTCTTCCACGTATCAGCTCTCACCAAATTTCTCATTCTTCGACTCACTTTATTCGACATCAGACTAACGCACCAATTGGCTCTACCAATATTCAGAGACTATGGGCGAGAATATCTAAAACAAATTCTGATTTAGGGACTCCATTGATTACACATCAGACTGACAAACGTACAGGTATGAATTTTTCATACGAATTACATTATAACTGCTCATAGCTCAGAAAAAAGTCATTAATATTATGCTTTTCAGATTCAACAAACGCATCACAAAGAACACGAGTAGCCACCGGCAGTAACCCACCCTTCACCATCTTTTCCTAGGTTTTCATAGGATCTCCTATGAAACACACAAAGTTATCTTTTTCATGATAAAGTAATTCAGAATTAATTGAAAATAAGCATGCATTTCAAGTGAATTTTCTTATTTTCAGCATCTTATTCCCGCGCCACGATTCATGTATTTCCACATCTTCGCACCAATACGCCTTCAAGTTCAACTACATTGCAGCAGCTTGCGGAGATGTTTAGAAAGCTTCGTCACAGGCAAATTATAAGAGACACATATAAGAGCATGTATCAAATAGTGCTTGGCAGAAAGATAGAATATCTCCAGTATGAGAAGGCACCTAAAGGGTGGGTAAAGGTTAACACGGACGGAAGTATACAATTGCCAGACACTGAGAAAATTAAAAAACAGGAGACAGATAACAAATCTTGTAAAACAGAGACCGAAGAAGCAAGGGCAGGAGGGGGAGGCTTGTTCAGGGACAGTGAGGCAGGCTTAATGTTTGGCTTTCAAATTAAACTGAAGGTGCCTTATTTAAAGGCGAAAGGAAGAACCAACAGTAAAAGTCAACAAGCAACAGATTCAAGAACTAACCGTAAAAGTCAACAAGCAACAGATTCTTATAGAATTGAAGCAATTGTCGCCAAAAGGGGCTTGGCGTATGCACTCAGAGCTGGGTTTAAAAGGGTGTGGCTCGAATTTGACCATGAAATCTTGGCCAAAATTTTACGTGGCGAAACCAAACCAAGACGCCTTCATAAACTCATGATGGAGATACACGTTCTAATGATGAAATTTGAGGATGTGATGGTTACAAGCATACCACGTGAAGGAAACGAGACAGCTCATCGCCTTGCAAAATCGAAAGTTTTTCCACCTAGAGAGTGCTGCTTCAACACCCTTCCAAGATTTAAGGCGCTTAAGGATGCATTCGAGGCCGACAAAGCAGGTGCATGTCATGCTAGGACAGTTGGTCACCTAACTAGCGTGTATACCAGAGAGGAGAAAAATCGGAAATAAGCAGCCTATCAGTAATATAACTATCTGAAATCGACCTATCAGTAATTGACATTCTGAAAGTAGTTGACAGGTATATGGTATGCTAGAATAGTAGGTATTCTGAAATAGTTACAACACAGTGAACTTACAAAGGAGAGTTGGTATTCTAGAATATGTTTTTGGTTTGTGTTTTCGAAAAATATGTGTCAACTGTGCATGAGTAAGAGATTTTGTTACCTCCTGACTAGTTGGACCAGGTACCTGATGCTTTAGAACGTGAAGCATCAGAATTTGAATGTATGCCTATTTTTACTGATCTGTATGCACCTCTTTTTCTGTTCATTATTGAATGCAGACCAGTGAGGTAGAGAGTTTCATGGCAAGATTCCCTCCTAATATAGAACTTTCCTAGCAAGATACGGTCTATTGCTTTTACTGATGTTCGTATCTGAATGAACACCAAACAGACTCGCACCGACGTTTCTGAAATTTTACAAAATTACGGAGTAATTACTAGCAAAACTGAAGATAATTTTTACCTTTTGTACATAAACCTCAATGTATCGCAGCATGTTGTTAGGGTAGAGGTAGTGGGTGAGATCAGGAACAAAACCAAAACGATCACAGACATTAATTAATGGACGTGCATCTGGAAGTTTGGCCTCCATAAGGAAATTTTTGGTCTTCTCAGCATCATAAAAGTTCGATTCTCTTGTCACACGTTCAACCTCCTTAATTTGTCCCAGTCTTAGCAGCAGCTTCAATGTACTTAAAGTGAATTTCGGGATCCTCGCTGTATCAAGAACCAGGATAACAGTGAATCACAGAGAGAAACAAAAGCAGCAAACCAGACTTAAGAGCAGAACTAGTTACCTGGAACTCAAGTACGACCCCAAGAAGAAGTATAAACCTTCATAAGACTTAAATTGCTCAAAGAGTTTTATGCATGCCTCAACACCCAACTGCTCTGAATATTCCTTGGCAGTCTGTTCAGATGTGTCAGTCAGCCTTGGTTGTAGATTAAAAAAATGGTAACAAACTACAAAACCATAAGCAGAAACGCACCAGCACAATTATCTGAAGATTTCCTCTCAGACCAACAAGTAAAAGGTCCTTCATGCTCTCCAGAGCCCACTCCTTAGAAAGAGTCCCAAAGAACTCTACAAGTGACTGCAAAGCACCACAAAAATTGCATCAGACTACACCCCTTCAATAAACCAGTAGAAATGCAAGCATTAGAATACACATATCTGTGGCTCAATTGCATGCGTATTCACAATAACTCGTTTGATGTCAGGCAACTCAGCATAATGCTGCAGGAATAGCCAACATTAACGCAAGGAAAAATCTTAGACCTCCATATGACCATAACAACACGGGCAGAATCCAAGATACATTACCTGGAGAGTGCGGACATGCAGTCCAGCTTTTTCACAAAGCTGAGCAACGCGAGGACGGTCGTAGTGACTGAACATGCCATTGGCCAAGGATGCATTGGCCAAGATTGCATCCGCTACATTTGGAAAAGTAACTAGATTGATCTCCAGGACCTGAAATGAAAATTATATACAAAAGAAAAAAAAAAACGATGAGACCAAGTGAAAATACACAAGAAAAGAAAAATCTAGAAATAGAAGACCAAAAACATGTATATAACCTTTGTTTGTAGAAAACCATGCTCTGGCAAATTTGGCTTCAGAACATCCAGTAAAAAGGCTGTTGCCTCACGAATCAGGTTCCGCTATAACAGGAAAGCACAAGAAGAGAATCTTAATCTTTTAAGTCTAAGCTCAAAATTTACATCATTAAAAAAGAGCCCATAATAGAAGTATCAATTAAACCCAAACAGTAAATAACGGAAATCTGACAAATTTTACAGCCTAAACATTGCAATATGAAATTGGAAATACTCTTGTTAACTAAACCGTCTTAAGTAACAGAAAAAAGAAAAGAACCTGTAGGAAAAGATCGATGATTGTGTTATAATCAACTGGACATCCACCTTCCATTTGTGAATTGACAGCTCCCTGTCAACAGGAATATGTACAAGGTAAAGTTATCCATCACAGAAAAATATCAAGCAGAAGTGCGCTGATCAGTTGCAGGTACACGTGATATACCTGGGGGTCTGATCGCAGAATTGTTTGCATGAGGAATAGATAATCAGAGTTGTATCCAACCTGCACATGTATGAAAAGACTAAGTATTGGTAATAGCCAGCCGATAGTGAAACAGTAAGCTCTACTCAGGCAGAAAAGAGACTTTTGCCATCTTTATAATGAGTTAAACATTGATTAATGATGACTAATGACGTCTATTTTCTTTCGACAGAATCAATGACCAGGACTTTATCTCTCTTCAACTACTCCTGTCCTTGGAGAGCAGCATCTCAAAAAAAAAAAAGGGTTTCCAATAGAAGTGGGAAAAAATTTAACCATGACTTAATTCCTAATGTCTATCTGTAACAGGACTAACTGGAACTCTATAATTAATTGGAAAATCTGCACTAACTTCATATGACGGTGATTTAGCATGTAAAGCACCCTTATATGAACACAATACCTGCTTCAAGTAGATGAGAATTTTATCAAATTCCCTTCATTCAGCGAAGGCCGCAACAACTTTAGGAGTAGCTCTAGCCTTGGTGTAATGACTGGTGGTAATACACCAGAAGCTGACCTCAGATGACGATGAAGCAAGCAACCCACGACCCAGGACTATTTCTAATGGAAAATGCACAGGCTCGTGGAGTTTCGTGCTTCCACCGCTTCCATAACTAAACCGCATAAGATAAGATGAAATATCGACTTGCTCGCACTCACGGACACAGCCTGCAAGTGTGCACTCCCAGATTATCAGTATATGGACACATATTTAGATAGACATGACCTCTTAAGATATGTTGGATGGCCAACACCTTATTAGGGTTCATGAACCATTAATGCTTAATACATAAGAAGAATTAAACAGACAACATAACTGAGTAAAAAACAAGAATGCGTAACAAAATAAAATTCTAAGAAATTATATACCAACAAAGCGCATACACTTTCTGCATGGAATTGTTTGTCTGACTGTGACTGCAGTAAGTACTCCAATTAGCTCAATAGATATTACCTTGCCAGCTGCAGATGTTTTGTACCGTTCCAACGTACTAACAGCTCCAGCAACAATACCAAGGTGAAGCAAGAGGCAGGGCTGAGTCGTAGCTGGGTCCTTGTTACCTGCATTTGACCAAAGAGAGGTGACCAAGGAATTTCATGGTTCCAGCAAAACAGATGTTGTGCAGACTAAATCAGCCCAAGGATGTATGATATGCAAGTATTCACAGAACAACATAACACTTGATTATAAAAAGTCATTTTATTCAATTGTCAGGCCAAGTCAGTCAGAACTATACAGTACAAAGGCCAACATAGAGATAATTTGAGAAAACAGTCGAACACTAAGCAAAGATAGAGAAATAACTAATTAAAGCATCTCGGATAGGTTACATGTTGTATTTATATGAGATAAAGCTCTCTAACAAGTATTTGCCATGACAAAATTAGATAACGTGGATATATCTTGTAGCTGCTATAAGATAATTTCTTTCAATCTATATGCAATAGTTTAAGGCCTAGCACAACTAGAGGTTCATCTGTTCATAATTAGAAAATTGAACATATAATGATATATGTACCACGTCTGTATTTTAGCCTTAGCCAACTCTTGTGCCTGACATTGATATATGTTTCTTATATAGATGCATCTGGTAAGAAGTCCATTACCTTTAGGCGTCTGGCGCTTCTCAGCTGTCCCCAAATATTTCACTTATTTTAGATGGAACTGAACTTTGTGCTTTTGTAACTACAAACTTATTCTTTGGACCCACAGTCTCCCACCCTTCATATTGTGAAGGAGAAGTTGTAGAGAAACCTCCCCACCTGTGTTTGAAACCTGACCAAAAATGCTTAAGTACTTCATCATGCATTTGAGCATCACAAAACACAGAAACTCCTGAGCATCTTCTTAGCTGAAAAAGAAAAGGAGTTTCTGAGTATCAATATTTAATTACTAACCAAATGTCACTAAATGTAGAAGCACAAAATTTACAATAGCATGATTCTTTACATGAAGTAATAATAATAAAAGATAGTTTTTCAACTTCTTCTTTTGCTTCTCAAGCAGAAACTGAAGAGTAGTTCACCTGAATTACTCGCACAAAAACTGTCATGGGTTGGGCAGGACACCTAATAGACCATAATCTTCATTACTCCAATTAATATTTTTTTTGAACACCATTCTCCTCTATGCTTAGACTGGAAACCAAACCCACTAGATCCAGGGGCTTCATCCTTGCTGGAAAAAAACACAGAGTTTATCACCATTCTTATTATCATTCTGCCTACTTAAAGTCGGCTATACGTGTCTCTCAAAATCTTACTATCCCTAGGCATTGGTACAATCTAGCAATGTCAAATCCAGCAAAGTGGTCTTACCCCTTGCCAAGGACTCAACAGACTTAACTTGAGAACTAACTTGATTTTACCTCACAAGATAGTCACGATTGTCTATATAAGTTATGTCTAAATGCCTGATCCTATAATTACAAGAGGCCCCTAAGTTAAATTTCACATGCTCGCAGTATACGAAGACAAAATTAATCAAAGCCATAAACATAAATGCAATGGATGGGTCGATCTCGAATATAAATAATTATGACCAGCAGTCTCCTCTCCACAACTAATTATAAGAAGAGGTAACAAAAAAATACAAGAAGGGTAGAGACAGTACAAATTAATACCAACCTTGGCCTTCCTGATACACTATTTGGTAGACCGGGAGTGAGATTTTCAAACCCGGCTCAAACATGGCGGGGGATGAAAGGCATGCGGTCTGAGTTACCATCATTTAGGACTTCTTCAAGCTTGCATCAGCAACAGTATCAAAATGGGAGATAAAATCAATAAACACATGTAATGTAGGACACCCGATCTGGGGAAAAAAATTTATAGTAAGGATCACGCTAATGAGATTTATAACTCTAAAGAAACTTATACAGCATTCCACATATCAATAGATACCAGAAAATATTTCTCAATACAAGGATGCTTAATACTATGCCCAATATGAAAACTAAATAAAAAAGAATATCAGAAGCTCTTGGAATAGATACCTTTAGAATATCAGAAGCTCTTAGTTTGTGAAGAAGTTGAGCAAGCACAGGTTGAGGTAATAAAGTTTTAATAGATGCACCCGGACCATTTAATACCGCCTTATGAACATTCTCTTTCGGTAACAAACCTTATGATCAATCTATTCCATACTGCTGCTGTAAACTTTCTCTTTTTTGGGATATACATAATGAACTTAAGTCTGCACTACTTCTTTCTATTACCCTGTTGCCAAGTGGGGAGCAACTAGAGGAAGATGTATCATTTCCATTCTTTGCAATACTTCAAGACACGCTACGTGGCTCGCCATTTGTTGTATTTACACGAGTGGATTTTCCTTTCTCATAGGGTTTGGTGAATTGACATTTTTTACCTCTTTAAAAACATCATCCTGCTTGTGTTCAACCTTAAATATACCCACGAAGCTTATAGTACTGCCTCTAAAGAACCAAACTGAATTCTTTCTTTTCCAGAGGCTGACTAGCGGATGGCTGGGTTTTGAATAAACTGACACCCTCTTTAGTGAATGACCCAAAAACAAATACCTCCTACAATCATAATAAAGTAATCGAAATATTAGTACGCAAAACAAAACCATATTACATATATACAATGACAAGATCCTGCTAGGTTCAATATACAGCAACAATGTAAATTACTTTCCAATATCAACCAAACAAATCCGCAGTGCAGTTACCAAATGGTAGTTTAGGAGACGATCTCGGATATCTAATTTTCTAAGGGAGATTGTTTTTGTAGTTAGAAAATGAGGAAAGGTTAAAAAGCAACTCTGTAAGCAAACCTTCAATCTGAACCATATCAGAACTCAAACTAAGAAGAGATCTAATGGATGTGAAAAAACAAAGTAGCACCAATACATGGAAGAGATATCCCCTCTTGTGTATATCCTTCTCATGCACTGACCAAACTACGATACAGCAACTGAAAAGGGCAACTGCCTCACAACGGAAGCTATTTTAGCAGTAATAGGGCAAGGCAACTGGATACAGATCCAAACTAAGATCAATGGGTTATTCTATCATATAGCATGGTGTAGGCTACATCATTAAACAACCTCCACGAAGACAACAATTCATTTGATTGTGTCAACCTTTAGTGTTTAAGAATCTGAAGAACTTCTAAATGCTCTATCATGGGTATACTTAGCTTTATTTCTGTAAGGTAACTTTACCATATTTTTCCAACATTATATTCAAATTGTGCAGGATCCAAAACACAGGCAACTAAAACCAAGTCAACAGTTGAAGATCGATTCACCCTAACTGGCGCGGATCGTCTCCAGTAGCTCATAAACAAACCACTGGAACAAAAGATAACACATATGATCCTACGCTCATTTACCTCCCACTGAACCAGAGACATATACGAGTCATTAACATTCAGGATTCGAGTGATTTGAGAAAATAGCAGACCTCGCACCCACTACCATACTTGTATCTGTGGTGTATCAACGATTTGAGAAATATTTCTCGCAGAGGCACTGCCAGGAACCTCGTACAAGATGATCTGTTGTCGAAGAATTTATGTTTGCCACAAAGGACAAAAGAATGAAGGTAGGAAAACTAAAAGGTGTTTTAAGCAATATCTAAGATATAACTGTTTAGGACATTCCACTGTGTGATGAACTAATCAATATACACCAGGTTGCATGATATAGAGTTCATAAAGTGCCCACGCCTGTAGCTATGAGCGTCATTAATAAGTACGCCTCGTTTCTAGGGTCAGCTTTTGTTCAAACATGCACTTAACTGTAAATCATCTTTTAGATGAGAAAAACATAAAGGCTCGAGGTCCATATCACCCAAGACTCGAGTTTCAGTACAAGGACCTGTGATGTAAATCCGGAAGTTCAAATTGAACTTCTGGAAGTTTCAAGAAAATCATTAAAAAAAAGATATCAGCACGTTTATAGCATTACAGATAGACATTTAGTTGTAGCGATATTCCTTCAATTCAACCACTCTGTACTTTTGAATTATTTACTCCTATAGAAAGATTTATAAGTTTCTTGATATACCAGTAAGATATAAGGAACAGATAGTTCTGTGGGCTTTTAGGATCTTTGACAGGTATGTGCATTAGGAGACAGGAGTATTATGTAAGTAGCAGATCAAGTCTTAGATGGATGTATTGTATTAGGCGAAACTTTTGGCCAAAGCAAGTAAGCTAAAGCTCTTCCATGCTCAACAAAGCAACAGTAAGTGATGGGCGTGCTCATATTAGAGAAGATGTGAAAAATCAAAAATACCACAACACGGAAAACTAAAACCAAGGATTATTCTGAAAGACACTGCAAGCCTGAGAGAAAGTACTCATTACTAAGTTTTACATACAACACAGTCAACTAACTGGGTTATAAGATTTTGGTCATAAGCGAAAGGGTATTGAAATATTTTCCTAAGTAATAGTTTATACACGGGATGCAAAGCTTAATTTTTCTTTCTCCTTTCTAATTGAATTCTGATGTTTAGTTTGGATCTATCCAGGCATCAGGAGCTTGGGGACATTATCATGAACAGTGATCACTAAAAATACGAACCTCATGGAGTAATGCACAACCTCCTTCAAAAGAAAAAAGCACTATCCCACAAAAATATGCCAATGAACTACCTAATTATTAAAATACACTCGAGAAAATGTTCAAGCATGAATTCAACATCAAAAGAAGTACCACTTCATAAGATATCAGCAGATTAAAGCTGTTATCTCCAAAAGAAAGATTACCTGCAAAACAACTCCATATTCAACAGCTGCGGACATCAAAGCTAACACACCCTTTTGTTACTCCCAGGGATGTTGTGTGTAATTCAACAGCTAATGCAAGTTGAGAAAGTTATGTTTTATCCTGATACTTTGTCCTCAGTGTAACAATCTGATTCCAACAATATGGTTGTACTGACGTGTCCAGCCTGAATAATTAGCAAGTTCAGAAAATGTTAAACAGCACTTAATTGACATATCACTTGTATATTGCGCAAAAGAAGTAAAGCATATGGAAACTAATCAAATCGGAGATTTTTGTGAACCTTGTTGTCGGTTAAGGACCGAATGAGGAGACATCCATGCTCGCATTCAACATGTTGCTCAGCCGTTCTCTCGTCCTCAATGGAGTCACTTTCCGCAAAGCAATGGAGTCACTTTCCGCAAACCCTAGAATAGTGGTGCTTTACCTGATTCCTCGGGACTGGAGTCTTGAGTGGTGAGCAACTTCCCTCTGGTTTCTGTGCTCCAAATGTAACTGGAAGATTAGCAGCACGGGACAAGACAAACGGATCTCATTCTGGCTCATCATATCCCACAATCACGAGCACTCTTCAGGACCCAATAATGTTTTGGGGTATTATTTAAGCATGTTAAAATTGCAAATCCCGCAACTTTTCACTGTAATCTTCACAGGTAGACCGAGAACTCATGTTTCGTAGGTATAATTAATAAAAGAAAAAAAGTTTAACCAGCTATCAATTTGGTGGTTTTCTCAGACCCAAAGATCAAGCATTGGAAAGTTGCAAATCTCTTGTCTATTGGGTGCAATCTTCACAGGACGGCTAAGAACTAGAAGACTCGTGTTTCATAGCGTTCGGAAATCAGTAAAGATCGGAACTTTATCCAGCTAGATATACTGGTGAATTCTTCAAATTTAGTGAAGTTACTATCATACTAGGTGCTTGTAGAGCAAGTACAATAGCAGACCAGACCATACAACCAGCACCCAGCCCTACATGTTTGTGCACCTCGACGAAACAAATTCACTCACCGATGAAGTAAACCTGCTAATTCTAATGTAAATAAGTTCAGGCGTAGCTTTGGGATGAAGGCGAGTTTCTTTACCATCTCAGCAGCGGGGAAATGGATAGTGACTTAAAAGATCAGATTAGCAACAAAACCAATATAAGGGGGAATGATAACAAACTAAGAAAGACTTGATAGCATTGAGTAAAGAGCAGTTGATGAGAGTTAATCCTTGAAGTAAATCAGACCCTGGGATGCGCAAGAAAAAATCCATGAGAGTGATGGTTCTATATGGCTCCAGTGTGGATAGCTCCCCATTGGTATTTTTATTGTAACCATTCTGGAATCACCAAGTATCAAGCGTAGCG
Source organism: Papaver armeniacum (assembly GCA_023531295.1). Taxonomy (NCBI): domain Eukaryota; kingdom Viridiplantae; phylum Streptophyta; class Magnoliopsida; order Ranunculales; family Papaveraceae; genus Papaver; species Papaver armeniacum. The sequence goes on along the minus strand of JAJJWW010014300.1, from coordinate 354,872 downwards.
TTTGTTACAGAGAACATGAATCAATTCCCCATTGCCTGTTTTTTATTTACCCTAAAAATCCCATGAATCAATTCCTGAGATAAATAGAAATCAAACATATTCTCCACAGAATCATTCTTTTCTCTTTCAAATTACAGATGAACCATGAAAATCAGACCTTTACTTGTTACGAAATTTCCAATTTTTCTCCTTGAAATCATCACCAAATATACTGAAATCAAACACAGAAATCCACCCTTACGATCTGAAATCATAAGACGAACAACCAGCACAGCATAAAAATCGAAGCTTTCCTTCCTCAACTTAAGAAATAAGACATAGATATCCAACCTTATCTCGTTGATATTGAAAGGAATACGACGAGCTGAGCATAAATTTCCAACCTTTACTTCTTACAATTAAAAATCAACCACAAAAATCGAATCTTCTCACTAAAATTACATCTGAAACCAGAAACTATATATTTTAATCAGATATCAGATTATAGATCGATAAATCCAGAATCTTTCCTTCATAAAAAGCCAACCTAGGTCGTAGAAAAACTTGAGCATATGAATCTCCAACTCTTCTATACATACCAGGAAATTGGAAACGGAAACAGCAGATTTGAGCAATTCAGCCGACGCCGAGATTCCTCAACTTGATCTGGAAATCGGTAAAAAAAAAGATATTGGAGAGTTGATTGATACGAGAAGGAGAAGGCAGTTGAGAAGATAACGTTTTCTCATGGGGGATTTGAGAAGATGGTCCTGGGTTCCAGATCCGTCCACTGCTGTTAAGCTGCCCGTGGTCAACGTTGGAGTAAAGAATGAAATAATAATTCGTCTCCGCAAATTTTCTTTTCCGGACACATAATGGTCTTGTCTTGTGAAACCCATTCGCGCTCTAGACTTGCCCACCTAGAAACTCCGTTCCATGACATCAACTGGCAACCTATAAGGCCTCTTCCTATGCACATGCCAAAAAAATGGTGTTTGGCATGCCACCTGGCATGCCAAACCATTTGCGCCACTATGGGGAAACCGCTGAGGCGATCGACTCCCTAGCGCTTAATGATATTCACTTCTAGCGGTAACGGCTATTTCTTCATCGCTATAAATAGGTAACTTTCAAACTCAACTTACCTCAAATTTTTACACAAAAATTTCTCTTCTTCTCGATCTATTTCTCTTTTCTCAATCTAATTTATTTCTTCTATTTGATCCAAATGGCACAATTAACCCAACTTGATTCAAGAACACAACTTGATTTTTCCGGAATAGTACTTGAAGGTGCTGTTGAGAAGATATGTGATAGATTCAAAGAAATAAGTAAGAAAGCAAAGAAGTCTCCAAGTTTTGGATATCAACCAAGTCAAAACCGCAACCAAGAGAAGGCCAAGAAAGGTTAAAGGCAAGGAAAATCAAGGCAAAACAAATTTGAAGCCAAAGAAGAAGATAAACAAAGGAGACTCTGTTCATGAGCGCATTGATTGGAAGTTTAGTGAAATGAAGAAGATGAACAAGATGAAGAACATTGTTCCACATTTTTTTTTTTTTAGAGTCTTTCCAATTATTGTCTAGTTTTATGTCTTGTAAAATGACTATTTTAATTATATTGAAGTTTTTAATTTTGTGAAGTTTAATGAATTTGAAAATTTGACGAATATTGTTGAAAATTAATATTAATTATATTCTTAAACATTAAAAGTATTACAAATATTGGGGCAAATATCTTAAAACCTCGAAACAACTTTCAAAATGGAATTTTTGCCCGTAGATGCGGCGATATTCCACACGACACCTTTCCTGAAATTCCACCGTGGTTTCACCACTTCTCGAGTTGGACCTTCGCCGAAGTAAAGCAACATACCTAGTAACTTCCCCGCTAATTATACTGAAGCGTCGAACCAAATCAAACACTACGACCGCGTAGGTTCATTGTTTGTTCTTGAAATTTAAAAAAATCCTTTCCCACAATAGTTGGTGATCAAATCGGCTCCATTGTCAAATCAATATAATTCCCGCAAATACATTCATCTTCTGCAGTTTTGAATTTTAGGTTTCTCCTCACTTGACATCTCCTAATTTGACTTCTCCTAGTTTCACTTGTCTACAATTGCACGACAAGCGGCTCTTCGATTTTGGATAATACAGGTGGTTTGCCATGCACTCACCAGGATTCATATTATCACCATGCTCTCTAAGGAACTCAAGAGTGATGAAAAGAATTGGAGATTAAGAAATTCTAGAGAGATTGAGAAATTCTTAAGAGATTAAGAAATTCGGTGTGAGTTGAAATGAGATTAAAATTAGGTATTTATAGAGGGGAAATATTAGCCGTTGGATGAAGATCGATGAGCGATTATCAAAGTATCGAGCGGCAAACATCGTGTTGTCGACCGAATGACCATCGAACGATCATTTGACCATCGAGCGACGAAGACTCTCGCTCGTTTGAAACTCTGTCGCGTATGCCTATATGCCAGGAATAACATATTGGCATATGAGTTTGGCAGTTTGGCATACCCATAGTGGGTGCATATATGCCAAATACCATGTTTTGGCATGTGCATAGGAAGAGGCCTAAGGTAGATGCCCTCAATGGAGACCCCCTATCGTGGTATCTATCTTACTAATATAAAGAAAAGAGCTCTTTTTGGTAAGAGACCCCCTAAATTACTTAGTTGTCCCCATTTTTTACATATTTACATAAATACCATTGTTTTAAAGATATATCAAAAATTTTAAAAACTTAATATCTTTCAAAATATACACCGGATTTTTATAAAATTTATATATTTGGAAATCTCTTTTAATTATTTACATAACAAGTACAAATAAGAATAGTAAATTTTTGTTTTAGGAAAAAAATTTCATGACTTTCAAATTTAGTATTGTTGAATGAAGTAAAATTGACATAATGCATCGCATTACGTGTCCTTATTAGTTGGAATAAAAGAGAGGACATTTTTGGTTTTTCTACTCTAACCATTTCCAATCTTTTTTGTGGTAATTGATCACTTAGATTTTACAAAAAGTGGCCATATAAAGTCATCATAAACTTTTCGGTTCGGCCAATAAATGTGAAAATGTTCACGCAAATCCAATTTAAATATTCACGTTCAGTTTAACGCCTTCAATGGTGCATGCATACAGAAAGTGCCCAAAAGATTATCGAAAGGGTATTATGTATAGTTTATTGAACAATGGCGCCCTTTGAACAATAACGGACAAGGCAATCAAATTCAGACAAGCTTTCATAGTAAACTAGTCTAAATAAATAATAGGCTGTACAACAAAATTCAGTCAATAATTAACATTAGGAAAAGTGAACAATCACTATCATTACTATCATTAAAGAAAGCGATGTTTTAAACTTTTTTTTATTGGGTTTTATTTTCTTTAAGTCACATCGTGCCAAACTGCTTTGTCAGCAAAACAGCATCCAAATGGAAAGAGAGAAGTAAAAATACAGTAAATTTTGATAGGGGGAAAACCATCAGAACTTCCTCTGATTCTTGCATTTCTGCTATTAGTTCTTCCTACATAGAGGTAGGTTGGTTTCTTCTTCACCTTCTGTACCCTTTGATGGGTTTTTTCCTATTTTTTGATTTGACACCGATTTTGTTTCATTGGATTGTTTTTAGGTTCTTAGTTATGGGAGAAAACCATCAGTGATACTTGAAGCACCAACTCATGATCAAAGCTGTGTTCTTGCTAATATTAGTCTCTTCATCTAATCCTTCAAAGATCAAATTTCATCTCTCATCTGCTAAATCTCAACTAGTAAGATTTTCTTTCGACTAAATTTTTATCTTTGTAACTTCTTCTATTGTCTCTTTATGATCTTGAGTTTGAATTTAACCTTTTGTTCAAAAATATGCCACTTCTTATGAAAAGGCTGTATTTGATGCTATTTCTAGCTTGGTTGTTAAAGACAGGGATGACCATTTGGCATATGATTTGCACTCAAAGGTACAATCTTTATATGTGTTTCCTTGGTAAATTTGAATTTTGGGCTTATTTCAATTTTGGGTTTACCCCCTTCGCTATTTCTATACTTGCATTTCTAAATGTTGTATTTGGGTTTGCAGCTATTTGAAACAATTACCAAAAGACTTGGCATCTTTGAAAAAGGGACAAATTCTATGCCTTTACATGAGTCGACCTGATTTGTCTTTGAGTCTTGTTGAGCTGGTAATGGCTTCTTCTGGCGATGTGTGTGTTCATGTTCGTTTGTGAATGAACAAGTGAAACTTTATTCCAATGTTGCAATATGTTTCAGTAGCAGTTTCTTCTAGTTTTTAGAACAGTCCAAGGGATTTCTTTGCTTTAATACTTCAAGTGCACCCGTTTCCTTTGATTAAATGAGTTCGGTACTGATCTGTGACAGGTTTTACCACAAAATCAGCAAGAGGGCAACATACATGGAATGCTGTCTTTTCCTCTATTTGGACTTGGCAGAACGGTAGATGCTGAGAAAGCTGCAAGGAATGGATTGGAAATCAATATGCATGACCTCTGGTCACAACATGATGTAAGTCAAAGCTCTGTCAAAATGTCCTGTGATATATTCATACAATTGACGCCCTCAAATTGTATAGTCAGACTCACTCACATGCTAAAAAGTTGCATAATGGAGGGCACTGGGCAGGTCATATGCCCCCTCTATTCAATGTTGCTCCCTGTGAGATTTACTTAAAACAAATAGTTAATTTCCACTTGTATATTATCCGTGTGAATGTGTGTATGCTTTTTTTTTTTTGCTGGTATTTCGAGCAGCCGCTGTTAATCATTATACATGACAAGGATCATATTCGTACACCCAATCTCTTGGTTGTACAAGGCTACAACTCTAGTCGTCTTTGTTACACCTGTAAAATAACATGTGAGTAATATATAGTGCAGTTATGCCATGTTCTTCAATATGGATGCCGCTTCAAGGAGGCAACAGAGTTCATGGAGAAGTGTTCATCTTCGTGGGGATCTTGTTCATCATTTATGTACAATCATCACAATCTTCCTAGTAAGAATTTTTCATTTTCTTTTCATTGACGTAATAATTGTATACATAATATATAGCTAAATTTTGTGTTCAGGTTCATGCACAGTTGGTGGCATGTTGCCGTTGTTATTTGGAGGGATATTCTCCAATCTCCAAAGTCTTGGAAGTTTATGACCACTATATTTGGAAAGAGTTGCAAAGAAGTGACACTTCACGCATGGAGGTAATTTTACAGGCATTTTTACTGAACCAAACAGGTACGCTGTACTCAGTAAGTCATACCAATTTTGTGGAATCAGGTCTATCTGAATGATCTAGCTTTCTTGATGCGGGTATATGTATGCGGGCATATTAGTTCATTTGGGGACCGCCTGAAAATCTTGGTGGATTGTCTTACTGATCAAGTGAGTTGATTTATATTCAGGTTTTAATTTACGTTGCCGATGGCCACTGCGTTAATGATTGGAAATGCATTTTGATGACCTATGAAAGGGATAACTGTCGTGATATCTGTGATATTTCCAGTGTAAAAAAGAGTGATTATATATGGTGTCGATGTTATTATATAAAGGGTAATGCTTATATTACATCTTCTCTGCAAAAAGTATGAACTTCGGTTCATAAAATATGGTCGAATATTTCTTTAAAAGATTGAATTGTGAAGAATCGCTGCCATGTAAACATAGAACTTGATCCCAATATTAGGGTACACTCGGATCTTGGTTAACGGTCTGCACAATTGCAGTCTGTCTGGCATATTGAGTGGCATCTGGAAATACTAATATTATGTGCCTTAGCTAGCACCAATAAAATTACTGAAGCTGAAAATTTACTCTACACAATGAAATCCAGGTAAGAGAAACACTTCCCTTATCTCTTCATTTTATAAAATTGGGTCCTCAGTTCCTCTAACTGGGACTAATATCTTTCTCTCCTCTTTCTTACTTTCTTTTTTCTTTTTTGTTAAATTTTTGTAATGACCAGGAAGAAGAAACAATCCCCGCGGACAGGAATCCTGGTTGGTCTCGTTCTGTTAGCCTCCTAGGTTGAACAATCTTTTTACCTTAGTTTCTTGCTTACCGAGGAGCTCAACTTGGAAGTAATTTTGGAGTGTCTTCACAAGGATATTAGTACCATATTAGGTGGTTTGGTAACAACTTATGAACTTAAACCTGACTAGGCAGGTAGCTAGTTGAAACCTTCTGGCTATTGTGTTATCTGTTATAATGCTTAGCTTGCAGGAGCCTTACTTGAATTTGGGCGAGGAAATCATGAAAAAACATTGGAATTGCTTGGTCCAGATTTTGATACCTGTACCTACTAGGTATAACAGCATGTATTACATTAAATTTACCTACTTGGTTTGCATTACATTAAAAAAAAATTCACGTGTATTTAACTCTTTACTCACTCCAGATAATTGGGGCATCAGATAAACAGCTTGATGTATTTAAATAAGTTTGGTACTGTGTTCCGTTACACTGGATGATTTCAGAAGGGTAACGGTATCCATTAATTTAGTCTTGAAGATTTATGTTTGAACTACAACAATCAACCAAATCGAGAAGCGGATTAAGAAGACTGAAGGGATTCCTTTCTTGTGGCGCTTGCTGGTAATGAATATCTCATCTTTCAGATTGACTGTGTTTGTTATTCCCCTAAGCTAAGTATTAAGACCTCCAGACATATGTAGTTAGCCTTGATTGGTCCGGCATAAAACTCTTGTGTCCATTACCTTTTAAAAGGGAATCCAGGAGTAAAACAACATAATATAAGAGGATGCAGAGTTAATATATGAGCACCTCCTGATGAGTCATCTGGACATGCCTTGCCTATCTCAGAACTCCTTGGGCGACTTCTAAAGCATAACATATAAAGATACTATCCAGAATACTATACTGTAGGAAGCATGATAGATCACAGCTGCATGGTTTGTTCTTCCAGGAGAACGCATTCATTTACGTAACCGAAAGTTCGACGCTAAGATTTATTTCCCCTTGTTTCCTCAGGAGAGAGGGTTCTTCCACGGCAGGTAGAGAAGATGTGAATCAGAAAGCCAGATTTTTGGAGTCTGCATATTACAGCTGGTATGAGCAATCCCTAAGTTAGAGACGATTCCCTTTACCGGCAGTTGCTGTTGTTGTAGCATTATTTAACCTCTTGCGAAATTTGTATTTTAATCGAGATTTGATTTCAGCATTTTCTCATCATGGCTTTACAAGATACAACTGTTAGTGTCTTGAGTAAGTAGAAGTTCGAGACAGTAATACCGAACGAATAATTTGTTTATTCATTATGAAATGAAGTTTTTCTGAGAGTGTGTGATTAATATAGAAAATTTTCAAATTCTTGGAAATGCTCAAAATTGTTGAATGTAACCTACTAATGCAAAAACGGAAAAAGGAGAAAGGAAAAGCAGACAAGGGTGACAACTTAAAAAGCTCTTCAAAGTGCAATGTATTGTTCCTCTTCCGGGATGCTTTCATTTTGCGGTCTCTCTTGTGTACATCGGTCAGTTCACACTTGTCAAGGACTCAGGTTGAAGCATGCTGCTGCATTTTCGTACTCGTTTTCAGAAACATGTTCAAGCATCTCCTGGAGATGATTCGGACTGCTGCAGAACAATGAACCACCAGCGACAACTTAAAATTCTATGTTAATGCTAATTACAAATAGATGAATTACCTCGACAGATAGCTCATCAACAACATCGCAAATAGCAGGCATTTCATCATAATCACTAGAAAAAGTGTAGTGTGGCAATTTTGCATGCAAATAGCAGGCATTTCATCATAATCACTAGAAAAAGTGTAGTGTGGCAATTTTGCATCCAAAACTAGCTAACAAAAAAGCACTTAGGCTGAGTGTAGTGGAGGAGGTAAGGGGGTACTTGCACAGTGTCAAAACACCACGTACTCACGTAGGGAAAAGGTCGTAGTCTAGTGGTGAGGGAGGTAATTAGAATATCGGCGAGGAATATTTTATTTATATGAAACACTAAAGTGGGCCCAAAATCTGATAATGATATATTTTATTAGATTTTTTATTATAATAAAAGAGGAAGCGATGATTATCTCCTCGCTTTTCACTTTTTTGGGGTGTTGCCAGCTTTCGAACAGAGAGAAAGGAGGATTAAAAACTTTTTGAGTTTAGACCACGGTTTTATATCACTATCGTTACCTACAAACTCTCCACAAGAGTCAGCCTTAAAATGTGCCTGCCATTCCAGTCCAAAAACTTCAAGCGCATGTTTTGTTTACTTGGTTTAAGCTAGTAATCGAGTTGAGCACATGCAATCACGTCCTAGTTATGGAACAAACAAAACATAAATTTGTTCATTTTGATCTCATTATAGACTCTACACACTTGAAAAACGGGTTGAAAAAAAGCATCATCACCCAGAGAAAAAAGGAGTAAACCTGAAAATAGCCGCAAAGTTTCAATTAGAAGGATATAAAGTTTGACATAAGGAATCAAAGCCGGCGCTGGAGATCCAAATGCGGGTCTAAAAACGTCCGCCATTCCTGAGGAAAATGATTCTTCCAAAGACTTGTAATTTTCAAAAACCAATGCAAAAATATACTCAATTTATTGGTTTGTTCACTGCAAGCCGACATGAATCGCGCGCTTGAATTTAAGTTGCGTACCAACAAGGTCCGTCAACGGGTTAACTTAATCCGCGTGACCGAACTCAACCTGCGGGCGGCCAAAATAACCCGCACGCGGGCTTACTAAATCCGCTAATGGCTACATCTGTGTTTAAGCATCCAACGCAGATTAAATTATCTTACGTCGGTAGTTCAATAACTTTTTTTTAGAAAAGGAAAAAAACCAATTAGTGATATGTGGAATGGTCTAAGCAATCCGCGAGAGAATTGCTGATAGCCCAGTTTAAAAACTTCTTTGGGATCAAGAAACGTCTACTAGTGCTGTAACACCCCGTGTTTTTAGCATGGCACATGCTAAAAACTGCGCCATGTAACTTCGAGAGATGAAGCTTCATCCAAAGCTTCTTGCGTAGGAAAGGAACATTGGCCCTTGGCCAATGTGTTGATATGTCGGCCAACATGGCCGACATCGGGTTAACCCTGGACGGCCAACATGGCCGGACATCGGGTTAGAGAGGACGGCCAACATGGCCGACATCGGGTTGATGTGGACGGCCAACATGGCGTGACATCGGGTTGGAAGTGGACGGCCAACATGGCCGGACATTGGAGTTGGCATTGGTAGTGAACAGCCATCTTGGCCGGTTATTCAGGAAAATACATGGCAACGACCATGAATAGTAAACGGGGAGTTGATGAAATATTTTTGGTCCCCTTTTCATACTTGTAGAAATTCCATTAAGATATAGGGAGGGTAGTTGGTTGATGGTGCATATACGGACTATGCACCAAGTAAGCTTCATAGCTTAGTTTAAGAGTATAAATGATGCCTAAGGCTCATTTATAGTTGTGTAGCCTCGCAAAGAGGGCATTTGATGCTTAGGCATCGTTATGCTATATTGCGGACCAAACATGCATCACTTGGATGCATCTTGACGGAACGGCCTATACGGACTAGGCCATTTCCATTATTGCTTGGCCACGGCCATGCAAACGAGTTGGCTTAAGTTTCTGTCCCTTCGTGGATGAACTACGGTATGTGCTTGATCCCTTTAGAGTAGGGAAGGGTGTGTGGGCAGCCGCAATGAGTTGCGAAGATTGCCCGTCCCGAAGACGTTGTCGCTCATATCATCTAATTTAGAGATGATTGCGGCACTTTGGCCTCTCATATCATCTGGCTCGGCAGCTCTACGCAAGAGATGATTGTGGCCATACTTGATGAGGCTAGTTGCATTCTATTCCTTGGATGCTCGTACTTCCTATCAAGGCGTTCGACATAGGCTAAAAACCCGAGTGTCGTAATTTAGCTCAAGAGGAGTCCATTTTGATGGGAAATGGCCCAAAGATCAAGACATGTTGATCTATATCCACATGGCCACCAGAATTTAGCGAAATTCCATCGTTTAGGGCCTCAAAAGGCCGTTTTTGTCGTATTGCTTTCCTTAATAAACCCTTTGCGGAACAAGGGAAGTTGGAATGGTGTGGAAGCTAAGTTAGATGCATCATGCTCTATGAGCATGCTTGTAAGGGCAATTGAACGTGCATTTGCCTAGCTTTGAGGTCCGGATCGTAGCTTCATCATGGCGCATCGGGGAAGTTACGGCCTGCGGGGCAACGCGCCAAAGGCGTAATTTTCCGGTCCGTCACAAGTGCCGTTGATGGAAAACTAGAATTACATTGTTATTTTATTTTCGATTATTATTTGATTGACTAGCGATGGTTATCTCTTGATTTGCAGCTAGTTTGATTATTTTTGAGAGCCTTCTCTTATGACATAAGGTCACTCGAACTAGATTAAGAGTTTAATATTGATTTGTGATCATCCATTGTTAACAGACTCCCTTCTATGCGTGATCGATCATAAGCCAGGAATCAAGTTTGTTATTGTGCAGGTACAGAATATTGAAGATTGAAGACAAGAAGATTTTTCTTATTGGTTTTATATTCTCGTGATTTGCTTCGTGCACAAACTTGATCGTCTGGGATCCAACTAGATCTAGTTTATCTTTTGATAGACTGATTATTGACTAGGCTTATTTAGATCGACGAGCTATCATTTGATGGTACTCTTCAACATTCGAATCTGGTTAAGTTGTTTACTCCATATCTTGGAAGATCTAAAACCCCACAAAGGAATTTAATCTATTTTAAACAGAAAAGCCTTTGTCATGCTCAACTAGATATATCTCTGATGAACTTCTTGAGATAAGAAGAGTGGTTACTAAATAGATTAGTCATTTACTATTTGGAAGACAATCTAAAGGGTTGAGTGCTTAAAGTCTTCAGAGAAACTGAAGCAACTTAAGATAGTGGACTCTATCTTAGGATTCACGTGCGTTATAATACTCTCAGTGGCATGTATGTATATATATAATACTTTCAGTAGCAAATATTTATTTGTACATGCAGAGACCATCTGAAGGGTAGTCGTCAGCAGCATCAGTGGCAACCCGAGGACAATATTGCTCCGTACTAGCGGTCAATCCATCTAAGAGTTGTCCAATAAATATGAGAGAGTACCAGTAATGAAGTACTCCACTCACATATATGTATGTTATGCAACGGTTAAACCGGAGGTTGGATATGCATTATTGATTCTCTTGAGGAATACAAGTTGTAGATACAAATTATTAATCTTGATGCTGGGTCAAGGATACATACCACTTCTGCAACCAGGGCAGAGCAATTTTACAATTTATAAACTCACCATCAACACCATTATAAACTCACCATCAACATCGTTGTCTAGAAGTGAGTTTGTCCATCCACCTGGCATGACAAACTATCAAATTAGGTTAGTCTCATTGGAGTTGACTTAACGTCCATGTTTATTAATTGATCACTTTATCAAGCTAACAGAAAAACAACAACTAATAGTAAATCAAAATAAATAAAGTTAGTTCCAGAACATGTAATAACTAACCTTAAGTTAGTCCAGTTATCATATGGGTCCTTGTCATATTGCTAAATTCGGCATTCAACTATAGCACATATGCTATCATTTAGCTTTAGCAAGGACCACTATGAACAAAATTATAGCATAACATACTTATAATTACAATTCCATGTAATTCACATACAAAAAAATCAACCCAAAAACATTGTTCAGATTATTGTACAATCCTACAAATATCAATATGTTAACGTTACTGCAACCATAAGTCCATAACCAACAGATAAATTAAAATTAATATCAATTTGTTCCTCAATGGTATTCCCAAAATTAATTTGAGGTTGTCTATAAGTTCGAATTTATCCATGTTTGATTGTTAACGAACCAGATTTATTTGAAATTATAATTTTCAATAACCCAATTTATGCATGTAAATAGTTGAAAAAAAAATTACTAAAAACGGTAAAAATAAAATAAAATAAACATTCAAAGACCGTTTTTATATCTTTTATGATCCCGACCTAACAGCTCTATAATCGGCTGATTATCTTCATCTTCATCAGCTTGTCCATGACTAGGGATTTTACGTTCAGGGACATTAGAGCAGTGTAGTTAGTATCGGTTGATAATGCCGGAATTTATCATGTATCGGTCTTTAACCCATGAGATATGCACGATACTCGCGATACATGGATATTCCGATTATATCAGTCGTATCGGACTGATTTATCGGTAAGGATACAAATGTATATATATTCATAATTATTATTTGTGTCACTTTTTTTTTAATTTTTCTTCGCGTGCATATTCTATATTTGGGGATGTTAGGTTATCAAGTGAAACTGGTTTAGTTGATGTATTTACATTATAAACGTATTCCATTAAAACTTTAAGTACCATAATGCACATCTACCTATAAATTATAAAAATTACAAAGTCTATTGTATATCGCCTATATAATCCGATATAATCACTTGGCAAGGTGCATCGAGATCCACACGCTTCGCATTAGGATTTGTAAGAGAGTCGATAATACCTCATCCGCATCAGGATATCTCACTACTTTTTTGATGATGGCCATGATGGTTTTAAAGGTTTTTTGAAACAATGTTTTTTCGATCTCTGATCGTGCTTGAATTCAGAAGCAGTGAGAATTTAAATCGGTGTTTGGTATTTTTGGTTCGTGCGAGGCATAAAAATAAAGTGATAGTATAAAGAGATTGTAATCAGTGCCTAATAATGCACATTTGTAGATCATTTTATTGTCTTTTATCACATCCCAAGTGTTTTAATGTCTCAATTTATATCAAATCTTGTATTTTGCGCATATGTTCATTAACGGGTAATTTTGTCGAAATAATCTCATTTTGTTTTGTGTTGCAGGTGGTTGAGTAAATGGTGAATAAAAGAGCACTGGGGTGATTTAGGGAGTGAGTATTGAGGGCCTGGTGGCATAACAAAGGAAATAATTAGTCAAGCCATGATGGTGGGTCAGATTCAAACTCATATTGCTTGTCATATACAGAAAGTGTAAAGCAAACCAAGACTCTTATGCAACTAAGGCAGGTGTTCGTGTATAACACCCAAACGGACCCTATACCCATCTTTCATTTACTTTCAAGTCCGGATCAGAAGCAACTTTTCTTGTCTCTCTTACACCACCGACAGTACCTACCCTGGTAACTGAAAGCAACCCTTACTTTGTTAACCCCATCCCTTTATATCCCTATTTCGCTCTCTATTTCTCTTAACCCAGTTTCATTCACATCAAATCAATCTCTTTATCTCGACAATTTCACTTCTCCTCTACTGTTAGAAGCATCATCAAGGCTGATTAGATGTCTTGTAAGGTGGTCGCGGCAACAACAAGCATCAGGGGTGTCAAATTAGGTCTGAGTATAATTTCCTTTCAATCACCGACAGTATCAGACTATTTTTGAAGAGAATAGGGTGGCGGGTTCAGTGGTGAGTGATAAAGAAATCAAATCCCTAATTTTGTGGTTGTACTTTGTTGAAAATGGGATTTGTATTTTGGGGAACTTTTGTATAAATAGACAATGGGTTGTTGAGGAAAACCAAGCCCGGAGTAGCTGGTGCAAGCTGCTGTAGTAATTTCTAGGTTTATTTTCAGTTATATGTTTGTGATGTTCTAAAATCTCTGTTAGGGCAGAGATGAAACCTTAAATAATTAGAATTTCTTTGTTTGATTTTACTTGTTCTCCATGGATTTTTATTGAAAAAATATGATTAATCTCTGAATTTTGTCAATTTTCTTTCACCTTGTATGTCAAGCATCCTAGGTAGTTTGGTTAATTCTTTTTCAAAATTCAAGCCTATGTGAACTGATTTTAGTTCAATCTTTGATTACTTGTGCCTTAAAAAGACAAGTAATGCTAGGGATTGACATATTTGCTGAGGTTAAGTCATTAATATGTACAAGTGATTTATCACATCTTCAAGGTAGTTTGAGGCTAGAACTTCTGTAGCTCCTTGATTGAAAAGAGAACTAGTATATCAACTAGGGAATTTCTATACTTTTAGGTGGTGGATTCGAATCCCTAGTTCATCTTTTTATTGCTCATTAATCTTGTTGCTTTAGTATAATCATCCATCACTTTGTCGTATCGACACCCAGCAAACAACCTTTTTGTGTTACTCTTTTCTCTGAAACAGTTGAAGTAAGACTTTAGAAACAACTCTACATCCACCTTGTCCCTGAGGATCGACCTGTATTTGCACCTTACACAATTGGCATTGTGCACTTGCAGTTAATATTGTCGGCATCTTTCCTAGCCTACCAAGTTTTTGGCGCCGCTGCCGGGGACTCGGTAGCGGTGTAATTTTTTCTTTGGTTTCGCTTTACTGATTTTTAGCTTAATCATGTATATATGTGTTAGATTATTGTCTTCAACCATTGTAGTGTAACTCAGTGACCTATCTGTTATATAATCTGCATCCCATTGTTAATGTTAATATTAATGTTAATGTTAATGTTAATGTTAATGTTAATGTTAATGTTAATGTTAGTTATAGTTTTTTATTTTTCAGTTTATAGTTCATCTGTAATTTTGTTGTTGGAGTGTAGCTTAGTTAGTCATTTTACATGCCCTGCATCCCTGTTAAAAGTTGTCTGTCATTCCTTGTTGTATATTTTAGTTACTGTAACCCTGCAGTGTTTCATATCGTCTTGACTTCTGGGTACTATTAGGTGTTGCATAATTGTAGTTCTTCTTTCGCTTGTGTTAGCATAACTTAGATTTAAGTGGAGAATCAGTAGCTTGTACTGTTTTTAATTTAAGTTTTGTATATATGTTCTTGGATTTTTCTGCTTACCTGCTATTTTTAGTATATTGTCCATCTGTCTGTTCATCCTGTATCTCATCCTGCATCGCATGATGTAGCTTGCTCTATAGCATATTAGTTGTAGTAATGTCTGTAATTTTTCTTTTTGTCATTGCATTCTCATAGCTGCATCTTTACTATCCATTCTTGTGGTTTCAGTCAGTGTCGTCTGTAACTGGTCCCCTCCTTTAGGTCGGTTCTCAGCTGTGTTAAACTCTCTCAGATTGTATTATATTCCCATCAGTAAGTTCGTCATATAGGAATCTGTGTATACTTTGAAATTTCTTTCTTTTTACTTCTGCCAGTCTTATTTCAGTAGCTTAGTTCATTTATTTATAATCTGCATCCCAGTGTTAGCCCTTGATTTTCAGTTTCATCGCATAACTGCATCTTGTTTTTGTTAGGTTAGCTGCATCATTGCCAAAACTAGCTTGAGTTAGTGCATCTGTAGTTATCGATATTCTGTAGCTTCGTTTGTATATTGGCCGAAACTCTTGATTTTGTAATTTTCAGCATGCTACCATCTGTAACTTTGAAAGTTTTGTAATTCTGTAATTCGTAATCTACATCTATCTCAGTAATTGTATTTGGCACAACTTATTCATTGTCACTTTCTTTTGTTGGTTTGTAACATACCCAGTCATGTATCGGTAGCCATCTTTTTATCTTAAGTGCACTGTTAGTGTTAAATCCATTATGTTCTAACTGCATCATAACTATAAGCATCCTGTAATATATCATAAGTGTCACCAGGTGATTGCATAATTTAGCTGCATTTTCAGTTTCCATATGCATAGTCTCGTAGTTGTATATAGTAGCTCATAGTCACTATCACTCTATATAATATCCATCCAAGCATACTGCATTCGTTACTTCCCCTTTTCCGTTTAAAGCTTGTCCATACTTTTTGCTCTATTCTGTCCTGTTCAGCAACAACTTAATCTTTAGTATTTCTTTGCTTTGACTACACAATTCTGAGTACTGAAATTCTCTCTCTGAGTGATCAGGTACCCACAATTCTGTTGCGAACTACGAGGAAAAGGAGAAAGAGAAATGAGAAAATATGTTTGTCATGCCTAGACCCGGTCTTATACCGGCGGTATCGTTCCTCAATTTAATATTTTTGTCTTAAATGATATACCATGCTTGCATGAAAACTGAACTAGTTGCTTTCTGTAACATTGTCAAACCTCTGCTATACATGGTATCTTTGTGCATAGTTTTGTGATAGTTGAACACCATCGTTACTCGCTGAAATTGTGCTTTTATTATGTTTCTCTCGATCTCTACAAAATCATGTGTCAGCATACACCTTTGAATCTGTTTGTCATCACTATAAGCAGCATCTTTGACCTGATCTTTTCGCTTGTTGCTATTGCTGGTTGTTATAACATTGTTAGAGCGCTACTCGGTCGAACTCACATGCGTTGCTATCTCAAGCATGTTTGTCAATGTTAGTGATCAAAACTATAAGTCTTGATTTCTAGCCTATTTATAGATGTCTCGAACTAGGACATAGATTGTGTAGTTGAGCTTACACTTCACGGCGTTCATCATTAGAAGATGAATAACTACTAAGAGGAGCTTGTGGAACTTCATCGACAATGGTATGTGGAGACTTAAACTCATCTATCACTTGGAAAGTATATTTCTACTTTATCTCCTATATTGAGACATAAGTCGTATTACGATATAGTTTTCTATATACACATTTGAGATTTCAAGCTGAGTTTATCTCGCTTACATATTTCTCGAAATATATGTTGGCAAGCTTTCGCTTCGACCAAGTTCATCTTATATCATGTGAAAATTGCCGAGTAACATCTTATATGGTTTGCGTGATACAATCATTTGATGTTGTCTTGCAATGTTTCGTTATGATTATTTCAATAACTTGAAAATTGCTTTGATGCTAATAGTGTGTGAAAACGGATATTGTCATCCTCTTAGAAAGTTTCAACGATTGAAATAAGAGTTTAGAACACTTAACCATTATTGGATATGTCATGTTGTGCACTCTTGCTCATATGTAATCCATGTCCGGGAACTATATAGTATGTGCACCCGTTTGCGTACCGGTTGGTTTGAGAAATCCGAGAACCTAAGTATGCGTGCCCGTTTGCGTACTGGCAAAACCTAATCTTAATCCGGGTATTTCAAGTGTGCGTACCCGTTTGCATACTTGAAGGTTAAAGTTCTGAAATCGGTTATGAACATGAACATAAATATTTATATATAATAAGGAATTCAATCTTTGCAAACCGTGGCTATAATGTTCATGATTGATTCGAGTGAATCAAATCGATTTTGCTTCAATTGTGTTCTTGTATAATTATATGAGAATATAGAAATTAAACAACTCTTTAACTAGTTTCATTTGAGTTATTTGAACTAGTTATGGTTAAGATGAATAAGGTTGATATGAGAGTAATCAAATGGCTAACCTCAGTTAACTATTTGTGAACCAACATTGTACACGTTAAAGTACGGTTACATAAACCTAAATAAGGGAACATTTCATTTGTGTGTAACAAGCTAAGTTCGATCTAACGGTTGAAAGATATTAGCTTGGTTGAATCGGGTTTTTCATCTAACGGTGAATATTGAGTGATTTGTTACCAAGGTAACTTGGATTGCAAACCCTGATTTGAAAACTATATAAAGGAGAACTCTAGCCTAGCAAATGGGAAAACTAATCCATACACCTCTTGTGTGTTACTAGTTGCATAACTAGAGTCGATTCTCCTTTAACCTTAGGTTTCTATCGAGACCCTGTAGGTTAACGACTTGAAAGACTTCATTGGGATTGTGAAGCCAGACCCAACTATTTTCTTTGTAGTTGCGTATTCTGATCTTTCCCGATTCTATCGTATTGAGTTCAGTTGAAATAATTGACTCGATATTAATTTCTCCGATAGGCAAGATAAAAGTAATCACAAACATCTTCGTCTCATCGTTTGTGATTCCACAATATCTTGTTTCGCTAGTCGAGTAAGATTATTGTGAGGTGATTGATAATACTAGGTTGTTCTTCGGGAATATAAGTCTGTTTTATCAATTGGTTCTTGTTCACCTTGATTTATCAAAAGAAATAAAAACTCTTGGGTATTTCTGTGGGAGAAAGATTTATTCAATCTATAGACTTTTCTGTGTGAGACAGATTTGTTTATCAAGTCTTCGACTTTGGTTCGTAGCAACTCTTAGTTGTGGGTGAGATCAACTAAGAGAATCAAGTGCATAGTATCTGATGTGATTTTGAAAGTTGTAGTAAAGTGGTAAATAAGATGTCGTTCCTCTCAGACTTGTGAAGGATTTTTTTAGATTCAAATAAAACTAGAAAACTCAAAGAAGTTTTTTATCAAGATTTTAAAAAGCACCGAGACTCGTGGATTCCACCAAACTCCAATTTTTATGTGATTTAATCTAATCAATATTCGTGCAACTCTTTACGTTTAAAGTGATTCTTATATTTTGCCTAGACAAGTAGATTTTCAAATACTTTGGTTGTTAATCTCAAGCATGGAACATCAAGAGCCCTAAGCTAAGCATGCACCATCAAGTGAAAACACAAAGAGTTAGCAAAAATCTTTTTTTAAGTTCGATTCAATGCAAATAATCATAAAAAGAATTGCAAAAATTAATTAAATAAATATTACCACATATTTGTTGGAAAAATAGCTTCCTCCGTCGCCTCAGCAAAGGGGTTTAGCTCCTCATATTAATCACTTGCTCAAAATGCATGTTTATAGCCCAAAAGTTGATTAAAAGGATGAAAAATAATAACACAAATGGATTTGTAACGGTGTATCGGCGTTCTGAGCATTGCATTACGAAGGAAACTCACAGAAACTGTTGTATACACTGTTGAATTGTCGTTGTATTTAAGACCCCTTAAACGACTGTCTTGGAGAGCCTTTGTTCTTCGTGTTCTTCCTCCTACACCAGCAGAACTCCAATTCCTGCAACTTTGATTTCTCACAAATGGGTGTTCTAAACTTCGCCTAACTTCTTCTAAACTTCAATACCGTTCTTCCGGGACTCGAGCACCCTTTTATACACCTCCAAACTCTTTAAAACCCGATTATAATTCTGTTTTTCTTTTCCGTGCAAGCCACGACAATAATCTCTCTGCCGATTTGTTTTACGCGTTTCCAAGCTTTCCAAATCATCCCAAACTCTCTATTAGGTAATTACGTATCTTAGGAAGGATTTTACGCGATTTAATCTCCCCAAACTTCCAAAATCAAGCCAACAGAGACCGTGTAAGCTTATTCCCATGTTTTGCTTCCAACTCGAGTTCCAGCCCAATTTGATCGACCCACACACCCATACGAACCTGTTTAGCCATGAGAAGTCCAGCCCATAAAAATCTCGAGTTGAATCTCCCCGAAAGAGCTCCAATTATCCAACCCTAAATGCAGCAGCGTGAAACATAGTTTTCCCGCCAAATTGAATTTTCAAAAGCTAGGGATGAGTACCCCTTATCCAGTCCCGGGGTGCCTTTAGCAGCTGCCTTTGGTGATGCCTTGGGGGTGCCCCTTAGTAATTTGGGTACCCCTTATCCGTAGCGAGGGTCCGAATAGTAGGTGTCCTCCGGGCGCAACTTTTCGAGCCATTTTTCCAAAAAATGTTTATTGGCCAAAAATACCTACACACACATAAAACACCATAATAAGTACAAAAATGAGCACTATCAATATAAAGAATTGAGACAAATTAGACACAAAAATGTGTCTATCAGTATCCTGCTAGGATCAAAGACGTAAGGAACGCAACTATACCTTGAATCAGTGTGAGATTGATTATGGTTCAACTACAGTCTAGTCCGGGTTAATTGGTAGTAGGCTAGAGTCTGTAGCGGCTTAATACAGTGTGGTGTTCAATCTGGACTAGGTACCGGGGTTTTTCTGCATTTGCGGTTTCCTCGTTAACAAAACTTCTGGTGTCTGTGTTATTTCTTTTTCGCATTATATTTTGTATATAATTGAAATATCACAGGTTGTGAGTTTAGATCAATCAATTAGAATATCCAACCTTTGGTTGTTGATTTAAATTTACTGACACTTGAACATTGGTCTTTGGTACTGTTCAAGTTGATTCACATAATAATCAGGCTCGCGGATTTGTATCTGTTTGATTTTCTGATTACATTGTGAAACAGAGATATTAAACTCTTTCATATACTTTACTCTAGATTGAGTTGGACTGTCTAGTTGATTCTCTAGAAAGTGTATTGGAGTAAGTCCTCTCAGATTGCCAAACGAATTGTTGGGTGTGGTTGTTAGACCCCTGCTTTTTCAATTGGTATCAGAGCAGGAAAACACATCAAAGACCTCATAAGTATGTGTTTGTAGCGATCTGAGAATGGACGATATTGTCTCTGATAAACACATCGCCAGAACAAAAGTTCTGTTTCTTTGAAGTCTATTAAAGAGAAATTTTTGTCAATCTCGAATATAGAAGAACCTTGTGTTCCAAGGAAACAGACGTACATTGACAAGTGTTTTATGACTACCTTACTGACGAGTCTGACTCTGAAGTTGAAAGGAATGCAGCCAAAGAGAGTATAATGATTCTAAAACTTGTTAGAATCCAGGTTGATGATGTCAATCGGTTGAAACACAAAGTAAATGTTCTTATTGGTATGGTAAATGAACGTGACTCTCTTATAAAAGTCCTTCGTGATGAAAACGCCTCTGTATGTTCTTCACGTACCTTGCATGGGGGAAAAATCAAAGAGGATACTTTGGAAACTAAACTTCGATCTTTTGAGTAAACTCTTTATTCAAGAATGTTCCAAAGAGTCCACTATACCAAATGCTTCTGGTTTAACTGGAAAAAATTTTGTTTCAGAAGAAAAATCGAAATCCCTTCCTTTTGAAAAAGATGTGCATGTGTCTTCCTCTAACCAAGGAACATCCACATCACATGGAAGGAAGAAGGCTCCCAGCTATGGTGTTGAGTCGGTTTCCTCTGATCACTCATGTGATCAGAAAGTATGTCTCTTTTGTAATTCAAAAGGTCATATTGAACAAAAGATGAAATCCAGGTTGAATGGCAATTTTATCATTCGTATTTAACACACCTTAGATTTAATTCTCAAAAGTGTAACTGACATTCGTATGTCTAAACCAATTGGTTTTAGTACTCACCCTGTGTATTCTACCAGGAAAGTCAGTTCGAAGTACTCTTCAAATGTTCAAGAACTAAACAGACTCCCCAACGTTTTTCGGTCAAGAATAACTCATGGTTTTTCTTATTTCAAAAAAGGAGATAATGTTGTACATGATGTGAAAAAGGTACCAGAAGAAGAAAGCAAAAATGGAGGTATGAAAGACAACTTAAAAATGATAATTGAAGGATATAAAGAAATCATCAACAAACTGTCAATTCCCTCTAGCCAAAATTCTTCAGGTAAGAATCAACACTATGCGTCATATTTTGATGATAGTAAATGTTATGATAACTTTTCACATCATGATGGTTTTCCTCCAAATATCGGGAAAAAGAGGTTTAACCGGAAACAACGTTCATTTAATGAGCTCAAAGCTCATACTTGTGCTAATTAATCACAAGGATGGAGTCTCATTTACAAAAATTCCTGGTTGAGTGAGATAAATTCAGGTATACTTATGGCAAATGTTTTCCGATTCTCTATGCTAATTTCTTATCTTTCTTAGATGGATTATCTTTCACAAACATCCGTGCATGAGTATTTGTTTGTTCTAATAGATGTCAGGATCTACTAATTTCTTCTTGAGTTGTTTGTATGTCAAAAATTGCTACCCTTATATGCTCTAAATTTTTCTCTTATGAGAATATAAGATTTATTGAGCTTATTTCTGTGAATCTTTTCACGTAGCAAACACTTTGGTGAATAAACGACATTCTTGGTTGTTTGATCTCTTCTTGGGTCTTTTACGATTTTAAGGGTCAAGGTTGTGTTCGTACGGGTACACATATTATTTGTCGCGGACCAACTTGGGAAACCCTAAATTCCTTTTTCTGTGAAACCCCTTTAAATACCAAAAACCTCTATGAGAGTACGCATACTCTCCCTTCCTGGTTTTTAAGAATGGGGTCTCCTTCAAACTCTTGGGATTTACCAGCTGATTCAATTGATGATTTTGTTTATTTGGAGTTTGTTTTAAAGAAGAAAAGAACCCTAGTTAAAGCTTACGAACTCAAATCCCGTGCCTTATGCTATTATGCGTTTTCTCATTAAGATCGAGAAAATGCTGAGATGGTCTCTGCTGAAGTAGTTCATGGTTTTCTCACCGACCTTGGGAAGACTCAACTGAAGCT
This sequence comes from Papaver armeniacum, assembly GCA_023531295.1. NCBI lineage: Eukaryota > Viridiplantae > Streptophyta > Magnoliopsida > Ranunculales > Papaveraceae > Papaver > Papaver armeniacum. The sequence goes on along the minus strand of JAJJWW010014300.1, from coordinate 332,738 downwards.
TGAGAACTCGGTAAAGGATTTTAACATGTTGCGAACTGAGTTGAAAAAGGTTATCTCTGACCTTGTTCTCATAAAATCACATGTTAAGGATCTTATCAATGAGGATATCTTCTCCGAAGATGCAGTTGATACAGTTAGTCACAAGCTAAAAGGTCTTGGAACCAGTAAAGCTTCCATACCGGAACTCTGATTATCTCTTGTGATCGCTCGTTGGTTTTAGAGTTTTTTTTTCTTTTTCTAGTAAATCTTCTTATGATAATATATTTCTTGTGTTTTTAGAAGAATAACTAGGGTTTGGAATAGCCATTATTGTGAGTACACATAGCTATGTCCAATGTTTTCATCTTCATGTTCTTAGATTTATTTATTTAAATTCTAAGCTTTTTGGAAGATGATTTTTGCAATTTTAATCTTTATGATTTTATATATTGCAAATTGTTATGGGATATGTTGTTTATGTCCGTGAACCTGTGACTGTCCCATACTTGTTCAAAAGTTATCTCTATTGTGTCGGTATGAAAGTATTGATAAAAGATAGAATGAACTTTTGACAAACAAAAGTTAAGCCTTTTATGTCATTATGCAAATTTTGATGGAAGAAAGGATGAACTTTTGTTTACAAGGATTATGCCTATTATATGTTATTGTGCAAATAGTGATGAAAAATTGGATGAATCCTTGTATATTCCGTAGTATTGGTCGATCTCCGATCCATATTTTTGTGCACATATTGTGTGGCTCCGTAAGTTCTCATATGTCGAGCATGGCCAATTGAATTGATCAGTTTTTTGGTTGATTCAATCGAGACTTTTGGGTTCAAATTCATGTTTTCATGTGATTTGGTTATATCCAAAGAAATCCTTCTTTTCTTGTAAAAGCAAGGTCGCCTTTGTTGTTCTTTCAGGAATGACATTTTATGGGGGAGAGTTCTTTTTGAACTTGTGCTTAATTGCCGAATCTTTGTGGGGAGTGCGGCTGTGGAATAATATAGGGGTTATCTTGTATCTTTATAAATAAACTCCTTGATGAATGCATTTAGCCTTGGCTTTATGATTGCATCTAAATAAGTTGGTATGTTATTCTCTTTTGGTCATGAAGTATCTCTATGAAAATTTCATGAGGATCCCACTAGTTTTCGTACATTTGCCAATTTATATTGACAAAAAGGGGAGAATTAATGTGTAGTTTCATACTACAAATACATATGGTTTACGGATCATTATGTAAGGGGGAGTGGTTTTCATGTTGAGATGAGTATTGACTAAGGGGGAGTGATACATATCACCATAGTATTGTTGTAAAAGTTGTGATACAATTGAACTTTGATGCTGTGTAATAATACTATGACACTGTATAACAATGATTGAGAGCATTTGTTTTCTCATTGTTATCGCTACGGATCTTAAACAACTATGATGTTGAGTTGGACACGTTTAGAATCATGGAGTACTTGGAAGTGACGAAGTTTTCAAATCGTGTTGAAGATGCCAAGGAGATCAAGCATTTGGATGAGAAGCTACAATTTTATTTATTTTGTAATCCATATGTATTGATAGTTTTGTCACTAAAATTGACAAAGGGGGAGATTATTAGAGCACTGCTCGGTCGAACTCGCATGCGTTGCTATCTCAAGCATGTTTGTCAATGTTAGTGATCAAAACTATAAGTCTTGATTTCTAGCCTATTTATAGATGTCTCGGACTAGGACATAGATTGTGTAGTTGAGCTTAGACTTCACGGCATTCATCATTTGAAGACGAAGAACTACTAAGGGGAGCTTGTGGAACTTCATCGAAAAAAGGTATGGGGGAGACTTAAACTCATCTATCACTTGGAAAGTATATTTCTACTCTATCTCCTATATTGAGACATAAGTCGTATTACGATATAGTTTTCTACATACACATTTGAGATTTCGATCTGAGTTTATCTCGCTTACATATTTATCTAAATATGTGTTGGCAAGCTTTCGCTTCGACCAAGTTTATCTTATATCATGTGAAAATTTCCGAGTAACATCTTACATGGTTTGTGTGATATCATTTGATGTTGCCTTGGAATGTTTCGTTATGATTATTTCAATAACTTGAAAATTGCTTTGATGCTAACAGTGTGTGAAAACGGCTATTGTCATCCTCTAATAAAGTTTCAATGATTGAAATAAGAGTTTAGAACACTTAACCATTATTATATTTGTCATGTTGTGCACTCTTGCACATATGTAATCCATGTCCGGGAAGCATAGTATGCGCACCCGTTTGCGTACCGGTTGGTTTGAGAAATCCTGGAACCTAAGTATGCGTACTGGCGTACAGATTCATGTCCGAGAATTTCATTGGGATTTGAAGTTCACGTACCGTTTGCATCTTGGCAAACCCAATCTTAGTCCGGGTATTTCAAGTATGCGTACATGTTTGCATACTTGAAGGTTAAAGTTATAAAATCGGTTATGAACATGAACATAAACATTTATATAATAAGGAATGAAATCTTTGCAAACCGTGGCTATAATGTTCATGATTGATTCGAGTGAATCAAACCGATTTTGCTTCAATTGTGTTCTTGTATAATTCTATGAGAATATATCAATTAAACAACTCTTTAACTAGTTTCATTTGAGTCATTTAAATTAGTTATGGTTAAGATGAATAAGGTTGATATGAGAGTAATCATATGGCTAACTTCGGTTAACTATTTGTGAACCAACATGGTGTACACGTTTAGGTACGATTACATAAACCTAAATGAGGGTACATTTCATTTGTGTATAACAAGCTAAGTTCGATCTAACGGTTGAAAGATATTAACTTGGTTGAATCAGGTTTTTCATATAACAGTGAATATTAAATGCTTTGTTACCAAGGTAAATTGGATTGCAAACCCTGATTTGCAAACTATATAAAGGAGAACTCTAGCAACTGGGAAAACTAATCCCCATACCTCCTGTGTGTTACTAGTTTCATAACTAGAGTAGATTCTCCTTTAACCTTAGGTTTCTATCGAGACCTTGTAGGTTAACGACTTGAATGACTTTATTGGGATTATGAAGCCAGACCCAACTATTTTCTTTGTAGTTGCATGTTCTGATCTTTCCCGATTCTATCGTATTGAGTTCAATCGAAATAATTGACCCGAGATTAATTTCTCCGATAGGCAAGATAAAAGTAATCACAAACATCTTCGTCTCATCGTTTGTGATTCCACAATATCTTGTTTCGCTAGTCGATTAAGATTATTGTGAGGTGATTGATAATACTAGGTTGTTCTTCAAGAATATAAGTCCGATTTATCAATTGGTTCTTGTTCACCTTGATTTATCAAAAGACGAAACAAAAACTCTTGGCTATTTCTGTGGGAGACAGATTTATTCAATCTATAGACTTTTTTGTGTGAGACAGATTTGTTTATCAAGTCTTCGCCTTTGGGTCGTAGCAACTCTTAGTTGTGGGTGAGATCAACTAAGGGAATCAAGTGCATAGTATCCTGCTGGGATCAAAGACGTAAGGAACGCAACTGTACCTTGAATCAGTGTGAGATTGATTATGGTTCAACTACAGTCCAGTCCGAAGTTAATTGGTAGTAGGCTAGAGTCTGTAGCGGCTTAATACAATGTGGTGTTCAATCTGGACTAGGTCCCGGGTTTTTTCTGCATTTGCGGTTTCCTCGTTAACAAAACTTCTGGTGTTTGTGTTATTTCTTTTCCGCATCATATTTTGTATATAATTGAAATATCACAGATTGTGCATTTAGATCAATCAATTAGAATATCCAACCTTTGGTTGTTGATTTAAATTGATTGACACTTGAACAATGGTGTTTGGTACCGTTCAAGTCGTTTCACATAATAATCATGCTCGCGGATTTGTATCTGTTTGATTTGCCGATTACATTTTGAAACAGAGATATTGAACTCTTTGATATACTTTACTCTAGATTGAGTCTGACTGTCTAGTTGATTCTCTAGAAAGTGTGTTGGAGTAAGTCCTCTCAGATTGCCAAACGAATTGTTGGGTGTGGTTGTTAGACCCCCGCTTATTCAAACATGATTGGTGTGTCCCCTAGGGCATGATAGTAGTTTCGTGACTGAACTGATTGCTTCAGACTGTCTACTGTCCAAGTTGAGACAATGGGTGATGTTATGAATCGACCCCGTACTCTCCATGAGCATATGCATCCCACGAGAACGATTCAGTTCTCATGTATTGTCTTGCCCCAGACTGATGGTCCATTTGAATTGGATGCAAGAATGATACAAATGCTTCCAATATTTCGAGGGATTGAATCTGAAAACCCCTATCATCATGTAAGAGAGTTTGACGAAATTTGTCGGACTATGCAATTTGATGCTTTGCCTGAAGACTCTCTAAAATTGCGTCTGTTTTCATTTTACTTAAAGGAAAGAGCTAAAAATTGGTTTTACAGTTTGAGACCGCAGTCAATCACCACTTGGGACCAACACTCAACATAATTTTTAAAAAAAGTTCTTTCCATATCATAGAACCATAATCATTCGTCGAAGCATGAACTTTTTTGTGCAGTTAGATGGAGAGACATTTTTTCATTATTTTGAACGATTTAATGATTTGTTGTTTGAGTGTCCTCATCTTGGATTTGAGAAGTGGAGACTGGTGGCTATTCTTTATGAGGGACTAGAATTTAAGTCATGAGTCATGGTTGAGTCTATGTGTAATGGAGAATTCATTAATAAAACCGTGGATGATGCATGGTCATTTTTAGCTGAACTTGCAGAGAAAACCCATCAATGAGAATCCTTAAGAGAAACTAGGACAGTGTCACATGATAAGGGTGATCTCCATGAGTCATATGTCGATTTTGACTCTGATACAAATATAGAATTCTTGATTATGAGTGTTGAAGCTTTAGAGAGGTGCACATATGAAAATTATGTTTCCCCCAAGTTATGTAACCAGACTGAATTCTCTTTTTGTATCTTGTGTGATAGCTTAGGCCATTTGCTTGAGAATTGCTCTGAATTACATTCCATTAAGCAGTCTAAAATGCATTGTGCCAATACTTTCCATCAAATGCATGAGAATAACCTATATTCACCAACTTGTGAAATAGGAAGGAGAAACAACCTGAATCTTTCATGTACAGCTAGCCCTACACAAGGTTTACAACCTGCAGTGATCCAAGTTGTCACTGTACCAAATAAAAATGAAAGTGATGAGCACATGGACTATGAATGTGAAATATTTGTTTTTCCCCATGAACTTAATTCTGAAAATGGCGTTTCTTACCCTATTGCTGAAAATGTTAATGCATGTTCACCTATTTTAGAGGCTGATGTATGGGAAGAGAACACTAATGGTTTGGACGGGGTAAGCTTTTCATGTATATGTGATGATGATGATGATGATGATGTGGTATTAGAAGAGGTTGTTAATTATGAATGCATAATTTTAGAGTTTTGCAACTCTGAAACGTTAGACCACATTGTTGAAACCTCCACTACTAATAGTGTATTTGATCTTCATACATCTCAGTGTTTATATATGCATGAAATTGATGTTGGTTTGTGGCTTGTGCAATTGTTTTGTGAATATAGCATGCTACACAACTTGTTTGTGACTTAGGGAAGGCTGAATTTTCTGTCGACACCAATGATCTTATGCATGAAAATAAATTTGATGTGTCTGATTCCCTGCCTAGGTTACATCATGATGTTTCTTTTGGTTTTCTTATGCATGAGAGTGAAATTTTTAATGATGATGATTCTGAGTTGGGACTTGCTGATTTGTTCTGTGAATATGAGCATGCTGCGACACTTGCAGATGACTTAGGAGATACTGATGTGACTAATACTGATGTGCTTATCTTCCTTCTTAAGTCACAATTTGATGGTCTTGTACCCAACCTAGGTTTGGTTAGTCACAAATTTTTCAAACCAACTATTCTGAGAGTTCATAATCTAGGTCTGGAACTGAGTGCTTCTCAAGTCCTTTTGGACCATTTTGCAGCTACATATATTATCTATGAAGAGCCACATTTGGAATGCATTGATATGTCTGTGCCCATCCCTAGCAAGGTCCACTTTGAATTAGATCTTGTGCGTGCATTACCTCCAAAATTGCAAGATTTTACGTTAAAAAACACTTTTGTTGAAAATTTCAGGTTTGGGGGTAGCTCATTAATATTTGTAGTCTTACTTACCTTGTCATGTTGTATATGCTTGAGGCTGTCGATATTTATGCATGTTGTTTTCTGGGATGATCCTCAACGCTTTAGGTTGGATATATATGGTGAACCATCCTTGTATAATCCATTAGCTGATTTCCTTGGATTCTAGCCTTGAATAACGGAGTTCTAATCTTGCCTTCGCTGACATATGGTAATCTCTTTCCTTTCTCTACTCAGCATGGTCCTTATGGTTGTTATAATTCTGATCATCTTTAGAAACATTAAGGATAATGTTTAGTTTAGGTTTGGGGGTGAAAAGTATATACCATATGTTTGTCACTATGCCATATTTTTAAACTGAACTCTGCCATGTTAAAAAAATAAAATAATAATAAAATAAAATAAATTGTTGAGCTCATCTACCTTGATTTATGATGTCTGCATATGTAATATCTTAGGATTCTTGATCTAGATGATGAGGCACTCGTTTGATGACTTTCTGATTCTAGTACTACAACATGCGAGTTCGATTTACAATTTTTTTGAAACTTTGTGAACATGTAAAAATACACTTGCACTATCTATCAAGCATGTATAGCTCCTGATTTGCATAATCCAGTAGACTGCCAATCATCTAGAATGCATATGAGACTTGACTAGCTTGTTCTTTGGTCGGCTTGGATAGTAGTTGGTGTATACGTTATGAAAAGCGACCATTGAATGTTACTTTGTGCATCGAAAAGGGTTGCCTCTTGCTATAATGTTAATGTAATGTATCTTTTTGTTTTATGTAAAGTCGTTGTATCATCTTGTCTTCGTGAATCTTTCATCAAAAAAAATAAATTGTTAGAGTCTGTTATCTTTTGTTCAATAAAGCCAGTATTTGTTTATTTGTTGTTTCAAAGTTGTCATAGTAAATAGTCAGACAACATTTTCATGTATGTTGTAATTGGTCTTTGTATATTTATTGTAAATAGTCTTGTAATAAGCAAGGGAGGGTGTAGCCATCGATGTACCATACGGATAAGCTGAAATATCACCAACCGTTTAGGTGAACATTCACATCTTCCATAGATCTATCTTGGATTTGAATCGGTTCAACTATCTCTTAGTATTTGCAGTCATGACTTCGGTTGATAAATCAGTTTCTATGCATGCTTGTTAAGTGCATATTTTGCATATATTTAGTGTCGAATCCATGCTAGTAATTGCTTAGTTTCTTGCAAATTATTGTATATTACTCTTGTTTTCTCTTATTTATGTTTTGCTAGGTGAATCATCCAAAAGAAGTGAATTTGCACTTAATTGTGCAATAAAATAAGTTAGCCGCAAGCTGAGAAGGGTCAAAGACCAAGTGAAACTCGTTCAACTCTAGGAGTTCTTGCTATCACCTCGAAGAGGAAGAAAAGATGAAACAAACGGCGAAAGAATGGAGTCGTTCCGACGTCGTATGAAGATTTTATGGGTGGTTGAAGCAAAGAAAAGTTGTGAAATTGTGTAGGCACAGAATTTATAAGGGCATCCATCCTTATTACTCGGTGAGACAAGATTCATGGAAGAAGGCGAACGGTCACTTCATCTTCTTTATTTCCATGCACGAACATCATTAGTTCTTATTGCCATTGCCGATGATAGGAAGTCCGTTGCTCGATGGAAGAACATGGCGATGATGGTGATGCTTTCTTGAGATTGATTAAAAGGGGAAATGATGATGACGTTGTGTTAATGGGTTGTGATGATGAATTATTGGAAGCGAATCACGATGATGAGAATGGATGCTGCTGTCATTATCGAAGATCAGTGAAGAAGTCAGGGAAGAATACGGTGAGAAGTTAGAGAGGTGATGTCATTGAGCTTGCGGTGTTGATGGTCAGTGAAGTCCGAGCACAACAAAGATACAAGAATTGAGAGAAGGTCGAGGCAGTGATGCTCATGGAGCCGTGATGGAGCTGAACCATAAGACGCCGACGCTGAGTTTGGGGGATATAGCGATTAACGGAGCTTGGCATTTGTAGGGATGAATCGATGGTAATAATGGAGTTGAACTGTGGTGGTTAGCCTGGTGGTGTGACTCTGTGCATCCGAGAATGGAGCTGCAGTGTTTTTTTATCAATGGCAGAGCTAGAGGTGTTGCTGGGACAGACGAGACAGAAATCTCTGCCAGTGACAGAGTGGAATCGAGATGTGGTTGATTGATAACATGGGACGCTGTGGAGGTAATGAAGATTGATGGCTGTCGATGGAATAAAGAATGGTGATCGAGAATGCCAGTAGGGATGATGTATCGACCAAGGAGTTGGGTCAAGTCCGCTGTGTTGATTGGGATGATGAATGAAGTAGAAAAAGAGCTCGAGCTGTAGTAGAACTCAGTGACGATAATGAGTTGAAGCTAGGCAGAGTCAGGGAAAGGTATAGCTCGAGATAAAGCATGGAGTGAGCTGTATTGGTGTTTCTCGGGTCTGTGGTGCAGATAAGGAAGAGCTCGAGAAACCAGGGATGTAGTCATCTGTTGTTAATTGAGCTGGTGGAGCTGAGCTACTTTTGTTGGCTGACGATGATGGAGATGCCGATGGCGGTTGGTGAACTCGAGTCTGCCATGGAAGCCGAGATCGATGGAGTTTGGCGGTGGTGATATAAGATAGAAGTCGAGTTGCTTTGATCGGAATCTTGAATCGAGTAGATGGAGTTCGAGTGAGAAGAAAACTCGGATGAAAGATGGTTTTCACGGATAGCCTGGTATATGTGAGAGGTGTGTCCTAAATACAAACTTCACGATCACCGAGTTGTCGAGGAAGTATCGATGTTGAAAACCAAACTCAGGGAGTTATAAAACTCACGGATGGTCGAATATTCGTGGCTCTCTGTGGTCGAACAAGAAAATCCAGGTAAAAACATTTTTCACGGCGACCAGAGTGTCCGTGATTTTGATCGGAGAAAAATAGAAGTCAAGGGAAAATAAAACTCTCGGAGAGAGGAGTATCCGTGAGTTTGTAGATAGGAAAAGAAGAAAAGCCTTTTGGGCTGGATTTCGCCAGTAATGAGCGCAGCCCATTAGCGGCTTACACAACTTCTTTGCGCGACCATGACTTGGACGTGAGCTTGTTTTGGGAATATTGGCGAGTTTTGGCAACCATTCGACCGGGATTTTGGCGCACGGGTACGACAACAACTTGGATACCTATTTAAGAGAACTTCTAATATTTTTGAAGATATCTTATAATCTTTTATCAAGTTTTTGGAGAGAAGAACTCAAGGGAGAAAAGCAAGGGTTTTGGAGCGTTCTTCATTACCGTAACTATTTCTTTTCCATTATATAATATGTATCTCAGGGGTTTCATTAATCCCATGAGTAGATAAACTTCTTAGTGATTGGGGATGAATTCTAAGTTCTAGACATGATTTGAGTTATTATATAAATCTATTTTGAAGTTCTTCACATGATTATTGATTGTTTGTACTAATTAAAATAATTATGATTGATTGATAGATTGTTTAGGTGGCCAACTGAATTAATTTGTTGATTCAATCAAATGCTAGTATTGAGTTAGGAGATAAGTAATAGTTGAATATTTCATACAAAAGTAGAGAACACAAGACCTTGCAGAGGGATTCCGTGTAACGATTGTGTGTATAAACAACACTACAAAGTGGACCTTGAGCTAAGAGTCTAACTACTAGGATCAATCTATAATTCACAAAAGATAAAGCATTCGGAAAAATTACACCTTGAGTGAGCTACTACTAGGTGGTTTGAAGAATAGAATGCTGGTATTGGAGAGCTTAGTACTCGGTGATTTAAGGAATTTAGGGGATAGCACTTGAGCTAGTTTGTTATTCCACGGTTGGTAATTATTTGTGATTAATTGTATTAATGGATGAATATAATAACTTGATGACGGTTTAGTAACGAAGAAGGATTCCCTTATCATATTTCTCTCCATTGCTTGCAACTAAATTATTTTCAATTGCTTTGTTATTTATTTTGAATCAAAAACAAACCCCCATTGTGACACTTTTGACAACTAAATCTCCCTGCTCTTCGTGGGAACGAACTTGACTTCCATTATATTATTTTTAATTGAGTGGAAATAATATATTAATTTGATTGCACCTACGACACGCATCAAATTTTGGCGCCAATGCTACGGGGAGCGATCAGGTAGCTTTAGTTGTTTTTTTTTTTTTTTTTAGTCTTATTTTTAGTTTTTTGATTTAGCTTTTTGAGAATTTTGTTTCAAGTACTTAATCTCTGGCATCAAAGGATTGGAATTACCCAAGGTGCGGAATTCAAACTCGCAAGGGAACGGTACTACAAGCGCGTCTACAGTCGCAACAAGAACCCTCTACAGAATAGATGGTTAATACAGACGACGAGAGAGATCCTCCACCTCCGGAGAGGAAGTTAAGAGAGTTGACATCTCCATGCTTAGATTCGCAACCACTGTGCATTGCAATCACTAACCCAGTGGAACTGAAGTCGAATCTACTTCATCATATACCAAAGTTCAAGGGACATCCGGTGAAAATCCAAATCGACACCTTCAACAGTTCGAACACAATGACAAGTCCGAGGCATGTAACCGCAGACAGGAGATATGGCGATGCTACAAGCCTTCCGTTCTCATTGTGAGACTTAGCGGAAGAATGGTTGTATTGTCTTCCTCCGGGAGTGTTACAACGTGGTGAGATGAAAAATCTATTTCGGAGAAATATTTTCCTGCTTCCAAAGCGGCATCCGTTCGTAAGGAGATTAGTGGCATTCTACGGATGTCCGGGAGCCTCTATATGAATATTGGGAGAGGTATAAGAAGTTGTTTGGCAAGCTGCCCACACCATAATATATCCTCAATACTTATCATTCAATACTTCTACGAAGGATTACTTCGAAGCAGAGGAATTTGATTGATGCGGCTGCTTGGGTGGTTCACTTACTGAGAAGACAATCTCGAAGGCAACCAGTTTGATTGAGAGTATGGCTTCCAATGCTCAAAAATTCTACACCAGAAACAACTCTAATGTCAGAAGAGTTAGCGAGATGGGAGAGTCTCTGCACAAACGAGCAACGGATGAACAACATAGAAAAGGTAGTACAACGAATGGCAGCGTGATTATTCCTTCTTATGAAGAAGAGTCCGAACAGTGAATGTTGTATTCCCTAATCGAGGCCAAGGTATGATCCCTACTCTAATACTTATAATCCAGGTTGGAAAAATCACCCAAATTTCAGTTATGCAAATCAGCAAGCTGCACTCCTAATCCTTATGGGCGACAGAGTGGTTTTCAACAACCACAGTTCCGACCACAACCTCCACCTCAGCCTCAACAACAGACGCAGGGTTCCAGTTTAGAAGAGATGATGAAAATGATGATGCAAAAGCAAGATGCCAATGCTCAGCGTCAAGATACCATTCTGCAGAAACAAGATATGGCTATAAAGGACTTGCAAACTCAAATTGGACATTGGCTACATGACATGAATGAACTAAAAGCACGAATTCAACAAAGTTGCCATCACAACCTTTTGTGAATCCAAGAGCGAACGTCAATGTTGTAACTCTAAGAAGTGGGAAGCAAACTGAAGAGCCAAAACAACAAGAAAAGGTTAGTCACGACTTGGAAGAGGAAGTAGGGGTGAAAACCGTTCCAAAGGAAAAGCCAACCTCAACTGGCCAACCTAAGGACACATTTCCTACTTTTACCACACCACCTCCTTTTCCTAGTCGTTTTGCCAAGTCAAAGAAGCAAGCTCTAGACAAGGAGATTATGGATATTTTCGGAAGGTGCATATCAACATTCAATTTATTGAGGCCATCGAACGGTACCCGTGTATGCCAAAGTTCAAGGATTTGTGTACAAGGAAGGAGAGGTTGATCGCTAACGAGATCACTCGAGTAGGAGAAAGTGCTTGATTATGTTGCTAAAGAAGATGCCTGCAAAGTGCAAAGATCCCGGTGGTTTTACGGTGCCGATTACTATTGGTGAAAAACGGTTCGAGCGTGCTTTGCTTGATTTGGGAGCTTCCATAAGCGTGATGTCACCGATGTTTACGATTCATTGAATCTCGGGACCTTTAAAGGAAACAGAATTATCATTCAATTAGCTAATAAGTCTAACATATATCCTAAGGGATTCGTGGAAGACGTGTTGGTGCAAGTGAATGAACTAATCTTTCCGGTTGATTTCTTTGTTGTGGATATGCGGGATGGGGACAATTGTTCGTCTACTTCATTACTTCTTGGGAGACCATTTATGAAGACCGCTAAGACGAAGATTGATTGTGATAATCTTTGGGACACTCACTATGGAGTTTGACAAAGAGGTTATACGCTTCAATATTTTTGAAGCCATGCGTTATCCAAATGATATCCATTCCGCATTTTCTGTTGATGTTATTGGTTCGTTGGCACAACAGATGTTTGATTTGATCAACGAAGATGAACTTGAATCATGCTACAAAATAGCATTAATTTGGACATCCATGGCATGCCTAACTTGGACGTTGATATTTCCAAGGAGTTTGTTGAGACATGTGGTGCTTTAACAAAGATCACAAGAAGTTAGAAGAGGTAATATTTCATATATCTCTTTACCTCAGAATCGATGAAGTTCCTTTACCTTCATTATGCACCTAAATTAGAGATGAAACCTCTACCTGATCACTTAAAGTACGCTTAATTGGGTGATGGGGAAGAGCTTCCAGTCATTATTGCAAAGAATCTCACAGCAATACAGGAAGAACGCCTCCTTAGGTATCTGAAAGAGCACAAAACGGCTATTGGGTGGACAATTGCTGACATCAAAGGCATTAGTCCAGCCATGTGCATGCATAGAATCCTTATGGAAGATGATATCAAGCCAGTCGTGATGCTCAACGTAGGCTTAACCCCAAATGATGGAGGTCGTGAAGAAAGAGATCCTCAAATTACTAAGTGTGGGGGTGATTTACCCAATTTCGACAAAGAAATGGGTTAGTCCAAAGTGCAAGTGGTGCCTAAGAAATCGAGGTGTCACTTTGTTGTTAGAAATCAAGATGACGAACTTGTTCCTACAAGAGTTCAAACAGGATGGAGAGTGTGCATAGACTACGAAAGCTCAATTCGGCTACCCGCAAGGATCACTTTCCTTTGCCTTTCATTGATCAGATGTTAGAGAGGTTAGCGGGACATTCATATTATTGCTTTTTGGATGGTTATTCAGGCTACAATCAAATTGTTATTGCACCGGAGGATCAAGAGAAGACTACTTTCACTTGTCCTTTCGGTACATTCGCATATAGAAGAATGCCATTTGGTCTTTGCAATGCGCCTGCCACTTTTCAGAGATGTATGGTTAGTATATTTTCTGATTACGTGGAAAACATCATTGAGGTATTTATGGACGACTTCAGTGTTTATGGTGATTCATTTGATATTTGTTTAAATAATCTTGAACTTGTGCTTAAAAGATGCATATACACTAATCTTGTTTTAAACTGGGAGAAATGCCACTTTATGGTAGACCATGGAATTGTACTTGGCCACATCGTGTCCTCTCAAGGGCTCAAGGTAGACAAGGCAAAGATAGACTTGATTAGGAACTTACAATATCCCACTTCGGTGAGGGGAATTCGCTCGTTTCTTGGTCATGCAGGTTTTTATAGGAGGTTTATCAAAGATTTCTCCAAAATCTCAATGCCGATGTGCAAATTGTTGCAAAAGGAGGTTGCCTTTAACTTCGACCAGGAGTGCAAGGATGCCTTTAATAAATTGAAGGAATTGTTGACTACTGCACCAATTATTAAGTCACCTGACTGGAGTTTGCCGTTCGAGTTAATGTGTGATGCAAGTGATTATGCAGTCGGAGTTGTTTTGGGTCAAAAAGTAGACAAGAGGTCACATGTGATTTATTATGCATCAAGGACCCTAAACGATGCTCAAATCAACTATTCTACTACTGAGAAAGAGTTGTTGGCTATAATATTTGTATTAGAAAAATTCAGAGCTTATTTGGTGGGTACCAATGTGATTGTATATTCTGATCATGCAAAGACTACGGTACCTATTGAAAAACAAGGAGGCTAAGCCAAGACTCATACGTTGGATTCTTTTGCTGCAAGAATTCAATATGGAAATAAGAGATAAGAAAGGTGTTGAGAATACAGTTGTCGATCATCTTAGTAGACTAGTTATTTCCGAAGAAGAACTCCCCTTACAGGATCGTTTTCCAGACGAACAACTTTTCTCGATTGAAGAAAAAACACCTTGGCATGCTGATATAGTGAACTATTTGGTTACAAGGCAAGTACCTAGTACAATGTCTACTTTTCAAAAGCTAAAGCTTAAGAAAATAGCCAAGCAGTATGTGTGGGATGAACCCTACTTGTGGAAATATGGTGTTGATCAAATTATCCGCAGGTGCGTACCAAACTCGAATTTCGATCAATTCTATCTTTTTGTCATTCTTATGCTTGTGGTGGTCACTTTGGTGCAAAACGTACCACTCTCAAAGTCCTTGAGAGTGGCTTTTATTGGCCTACCCTATTTGAGGATGCATATGCTTTTTGCAAATCTTGTGATAGATGTCAACGAACGGGCAATCTAGGTGCTCAAATCAAATGCCACTCAATCCTATTCTCACCGTCGAGATTTTTGATGTGTGGGGCATTGATTTTATGGGTCCTTTTGTTAATTCGAATGGAAAATTTTATATACTTCTTGTTGTGGATTATGTTTCTAAATGGGTGGAAGCTAAAGCCACCCCTACTAATGATTCTCAAGTTGTTTGTGAGTTTGTGAAGGAATATATTTTCTCTAGACATGGTACACCAAGAGTGGTTATCAGTGATGGAGGCTCGCACTTCAAGAAATCCTTCCATGCTCTCCTCAAGAAGTAAAACATTACACACAAGATTGGCACGCCGTATCACCCACAAACTAGTGGGCAGGCTGAAATTTCAAATCGTGAGATTAAGTCCATCCTTGAGAAAACCGTTAATTCTACACGGAAGGATTGGAGTTATAGACTCAACGATGCACTTTGGGCGTATAGAACAGCATATAAGACACCGATTGGTATGTCTCCATATCGGTTGGTTTATGGCAAAGCTTGTCATCTCCCGGTTGAACTTGAGCATAAGGCTTTATGGGCGGTAAAGATGTGCAACATGGAGTATGACAAAGCGGGAAACATAGGCAACTACAAATCAATGAGCTAGAGGAGATACATAATGATGCTTACGAGAGTTCTCGTATATATAAGGAAAAAACTAAGCTTTTCCATGACAAGATGATTTCTCGGAAGAATTTTGTGTGGGACGAGAAAGTTCTTTTATTTCATTCTCGTCTTAAGTTATTTCTGGTAAGCTAAGGTCCGAGATGGATTGGACCATATGTTGTTACTAATATTTATTCTCATGGTGCGCTTGATATCACTAGTCTTAGAGATGGGACTACTTCTAAGGTCAACGGCCATAGATTGAAGCCATACTATGAAAACATCGCTTATGTGAATGTGGACGAGATAGAGCTTCGGGATTTGCTCCCTCTGGAGGAGTAGCATAAGGAGAATGCCAAGTCGGGCTGACGACTTTAAACCAAGCGCTAAATGGGAGGCAACCCATAGGTTTTGTATCTTAAACCCTTCTATTTTTGTTTTTTATTGTTTTCATATCATATTTGCATCCCCATGTTTAATTTCATTGAGTCCGGAATCTATTTTAGAAGAAATTATAGACGAATACCTTTTCGTAAGAAAACTTCAGACTGCGCGTAGTTCAGTCCAGAGACCATAACTGTCAGACCATTTATCGAAACACTGTGCCCTTTTAACACTTTGTAGAAAACACGTAGATGAACAACTTTTGTGAAATGGAGTTTTTCCAAATTCCTTACCAATTTGCACAGTTTTTGCATTTTATATGCTGTTATGTCAGAATTCAGAATTTTTCGGTTTTACACATTGAGGACAATGTGAAGTTTAAGTGTGGGGGAGTATTTTGCATATAGATTTTTCAATTTCTTTGTATATATTTGAATAAAACCTCCAACTTGTAGAGATTTTAGAGTCACTAGCATACTTCTAGGTATGTTTACATAGAGATTCTGACCGACATAACTGAACTTGGAAGTGTTAGGGAACTACATTCGGATTTCTTACGAATTGGAGTGTTAAATAATGGATTTAATCATGCCGGTGATGCAAATTAGGAGCAGGGAGAAATGCATTATTAGAGTTGCTGATCAATCATTAGTGGAGACTACCCATTTTCATATCAACCAAGGCACTGCACCAAATTTTCTTTGTAGCCGACTAAAGAGCTTTCTTTTGAGTGTGTGTCACCGTATGTTAATTCCGGTAGAATGGTGAGCTACCCAACCTCCCACCAATAGAAGCACTATTTTTGATCTCTTGAGTGCTAATTTTGTCAATCATAAGGGTGACGTCTATAGACGAAAACCACCTTCTTGTAGTTTGATTTGCAGTTAGCACCATTCTCTCTCTCGACAACAACAGATCCATAGAAACACCATCATCATCAACAAGTGGAGCGACATCAAAATTTACAAGGAAACTTGAAGACGTTTGAGGTTTACAAGCAACAATACAAGGAAGAGCGAAATTTCATATTCAAGTAAAGCAACATATAAATGAGCAGATTTTTATATACATGTTGAAGACTTACACATAAAGAGCGGAATTCTATATCTAAGTATGAAGACTTATTACAAGAGCGAAGAAAATCAAAAGATGAGAGTTATTGAAGTTTATGATACGAAGGCATTACAAGTTGTGAAGATCAAAGTGGTAACGTACTTCTTTCATGGCCATGTTAATTTTATTTCATATTTATTGTTTTAGTTGCAATCTCTCTTCAAAAAAAAAAAAAAATAAAAAAAAATATGTATATATATATACAAAGAGATTTGCATTTAGGTTGTTATTTGTTCAATAAGGCCGTGTGGAAGAAAAATATATAAAGAAGTTTCAAGCAACAAGGAAATTGAGGAAAAGAGTACAAATTGTCGAAGTTCTACAAGTTCAAGAGTTTATCATCAACAGTTGAGGACCGAAGACGAAGACCAAGAAGATGAAGAAGACGAGCCAAAGGAAGACGTTTCTATTGGATGTTGTGAGAGTGGTGCTTTCATCATTGCAATCGGATGTGAAGGTGGTAAGTACTCTCATCCTTGCTATAATGGTTGATTTCCTTTCGTAGAGATCATCAGAAAAATATCTTTATTTTCCACGATTTTATGGAGTCTCCAGAAATACTTCGGAAGGTTTCCTTCCCACCATTCAACGTGTGTGGGATTCTCTCTTCATTCCTACCTGCACACATGTGAGACCCATAAAAAAGCCGTCTTATTGAGTGCAATTATCATAAAATCCTTTTAAGTGAGGCAGAAGTCGAGGCGAAATGCTTATTGATCGCTCTCAAACACGCGTTCTCTCATTTCGGTGTGGTTATTTCTCACTCAACATTTAAGAATGAGAATATGTTCTTTGGTATTTCTAACTTCTTATTACTAGCATGCAGAAACTCTATGTCCTCATAGCTCTTTGGATGCTCGGGAAGCTGGAACGCTTTGAAGTTGGAGCTGGTTTTGTGGGTATACCTCTCATAAGCCCTCACGAGACTATAACTCGTCCACTAGGGACACCTAGGGGTTTAAAGGCCTGTTATTCATGCTAAGAGTAACCATATCCTCAGCGACATGGAGTTGTTGTATTTTAGATAGTTTGCTCGAGGACTAGCAAAAGACAAGTGTGGGGGAATTTGTTAAGTGCATATTTTGCATATATTTAGTGTCGAATCCATGCTAGTAATTGCTCAGTTTCTTGCAAATTATTGTATATTACTCTTGTTTTCTCTTATTTATGTTTTGCTAGGTGAATCATCCAAAAGAAGTGAATTTGCACTTAATTGTGCAATAAAAGAAGTTAGCCGCAAGCTGAGAAGGGTCAAAGACCAAGTGAAACTCGTTCAACTCTAGGAGTTCTTGCTATCACCTCGAAGAGGACGAAAAGACGAAACAAACGGCGAAAGAATGGAGTCGTTCCGACGTCGTATGAAGATTTTATGGGTGGTTGAAGCAAAGAAAAGTTGTGAAATTGTGTAGCAACAGAATTTATAAGGGCATCCGTCCTTATTACTCAGGGCAGACAAGATTCATGGAAGAAGTTGAACGGTCACTTCATCTTCTTTATTTCCATGCACGAACATCATTAGTTCTTACTGCCATTGCCAGCGATAGGAAGTCCGTTGCTCGATGGAAGAACATGGCAGTGATGGTGATGCTGCTGAGATTGATTAAAAGGGGCAATGATGATGACGTTGTGTTGATGGGTTGTTGATAGGTGTCTAAAACACCCAATTTTGATAACAATTTCTCATGCTTTTCTTTTTAGTTTTCTTGTATTTTGTATATTACGTTTGTTTTTATTTCTTTTTAGGTATAATGGCTTAACTTGTATAAATGAGGAGAAAGGCGTCGAAATGGGGTGTATTGGCTTACGCACATAAAGCTCATGTCAACAAATTGGAGACCACGGACATTAGCCGCGAAACTGGAGCTAAAGAGAATTAAATTCTCTTGGAATTAAGTCAGAGAATGCAATGAGGGACTTGGAATGATGTCCATGAGTTATGAGCCATATCAGATGGTAGGTGCTGGCCAACTCGTAAGAATTGTACACCTGCTACGTGAGTGGATTTCACCACATAAGATTCGAACATGTGCACTTGTGGAGTAGTCTTCAGAAGGCAAGAAACTTAGGTTTCTTTGTGGTTTCATATCGTGAGCTAAGAAGAGTGGTTTCGCTTTGCCATAACTTACATCCACAACCGGTTCGAGAACCAACTCTTGTCGACGGCTAGTCTAGTTACGATGGGTTCTCACCATAGGTCAAGACCCCTACCAAAGGCGAAAGAAGAAAGAAGGTGCACCAAGTTTGTGGTCGATACGAGACTCAAGAAATCAGCCATGAAATTCACCAACAGAGAAGAAATTGAGGTGCTAAAGTCACGGATTTTGTTGAGTTATTTGGGTTAGTCAGTTGCTCAAGTTTATGTGGTGGTTGTAGCTCAGATTGCAGACTGAATAGGTTTCGAACTAGATGAGGTTTTTATGGAGTTCTAAAGCAACAAAACAGCGAAGAACTGAAGCTGTTGTTGCTTGGATTTTGGTGGAGTTTTGGTGGAATTTTAGGACTAGATTGAACTGTGTATGTATAAGAACATTGGGTTTGTGTTGAATGTGAGTTTTCTGCAGGGAAGGTTATATGAAGAGGCTTACAAATCACTAGAAAAGCTATCCCTCCATATTCAGAGCCATTGCACATCGATGTTCAATAACAGTTCTGAGTGAACTTCTCTTCACCACCGCAAGCTCGTCCGAAATTGTTGTTCGCTGAATTTTTGGATGTTTTAGGAGTTGAACGTGCTTGAGTAAAGAATGGAAGAGGGATGTGTTGCTGCTGCTGCCATTAGGTTCTTATGTATCGATGGGGATTTGGTGCGGTTCGAGCAGGTGGTGAAGACACCAACGGCTCGCCTTGGTCATATCTTTGCGGAGCCATGGCTCGTGGGCGATGTATGAGATTGTTTGTGCTCGAAATTCGGACGAGAAGGGTTAGTGATGGTTGCTGCTGTTCAAATTAAGAATGAATGAGGTTTTGAAAAGAGCAGATGGGTATTTGAAGTGTGTTCAGTGGTGATTGTGTGCTGCAGTGATGGCTGGAACTGAAAGTTGCCAGGAAATGTAGTGATGTTGCAATCGCGAGCTGGTGATGCAATTGCAGGTGGAAGTCTGTTGAGGTGATACTGGAATTGCAGTTGAGAACAAGCACAGAGCCATTGCAGGTGCAGGTCGTGGTGCTTGCTGTGGCGTATTTCAGTGGCGGTCGAGTTGCAGTTTAGATGGATGTTAGGGCCATCATGGCGTTGGCAGTTCACAGATACTGTCATTGTTGTGGTTTATCAATCTTGGGAGCGACAGTTTCGGTGAGGGTGCTTGCAACCGAGAGGACAACGGGTCAAGATGGTTGACTCGGAGGAGGAGCAAGGCGGTAAGGCAAGTGCTCGGGTACCTCGGATGGAGGTTAGCGGAGCCTGCATTGTTGGTCTTTGTGGTGATGAACGGGAGATATGGGTTGAGGTTTAATAGATGATGGAGTTTGAATCGGTGATGCGGCTTGTGTTTGATGCTTCGAGGTTAGGTGCACTGGAAGTCATGGAAGAATTGCAGTGGAAAGTGAACAAAGGCGAAAAGCGAGCTAGAATGGCGAGCCTAAGGTGAGCATAGTTCCTGTGGCGGATTTCAGAACTTGAAGCATGAATCGCAATATTTCAAAGAATCGCGAGGGGGTATGAGTCGGATACAAGAGTTGGCCGCCGGACATATGAGCTATGGGTCACGCTTTTGGGTGCGTTTTCGCAAGATAAGAAATTGGGTTAGTTGGTTTTTGTGAATGTTTGAACTGCAGAGAAGCAAAGTTGAGCTACTGGAAGTGTAGAACTGCCTGGTGACAGTGTCTGATGACAAAGGCGGCCTGAGATGCTTTTCCGACGCCGGATTCCGGCCATATTCCGGCCAGTGCACCAGTTTTCCGGCGACACATTTTGGGGCGTATTTACTACATGGGTTCCTCTTGTGTGGGCTTGATGGATATATTGGGCTTGGACTTTTGGGGATTTGACCTAATTTTGGAAGGAGAAAAAGGTTACAAAAAGGAAAACTTCAACAACTTGGGGTATCACGTATTCTTCTTGGAGTTTTGCAGAGAGCCGGAGCTAGGGTTTGCTTTCATTTAATATTTTCATCTTCTTTACTTTATTTCCATTATTATTTGATGATGAACTCCAATATTATGAGTAACTAGAACTCTCTTTGATTAAGGGCGATTTCGAAGCCCGAAATATGAATCTATATTTGATATAAAAAACTTGTTCTCTTGCATTCATTAATGTTATTGATTGATTTCTACCATGCTAATATTGTCTATGGATTATTTGTTAAGGGTTTAAGTTCGAAATTGAATCATTAATTCTTAATCTATTTGCTAGTTTAGATTTTCTTCGACCCGTAATTGTCTAGAGAAAATAAACGCAAGTAGCAATATATAGGTATTGATGATGGGACTTTGTTAAGTACCTATATGTAGAAATCAACACTAGTAGGTGATTCATGCTTTTGAGTTCATCACTAGGAGCAACCTTATCTCATAGAACTTAGAGCACTTGTTTAAGTCAAACCTAGTAAGCGTACCTCTAGGAAACTTGGCAAGTAGGAACCGGAAGTCGAGCGCTTCCGTATCCGGTGAGCTAGGAGATAATAACGGAATAGTTGAGCGTACTAATTATTCTAGGGTTGTTAGTAACATGATAATGTGAAGAATATAGCTATCTATCAATTTGGTTTGTATTCCGTGGTCTAGAATGAACCTTTAATCAATTACATCTCATACTTGAATACATTTTACAATTTTCAAAGATTTCTACAACAAAATCATCTTTGCTAAGAGTATTTGCATAACAACTTGAACTTCATACCTCCCTTGGGACGATCCTACTTACATTATACTACTTGCTAGTTAAAGAGAAGTAGAGAAATTTATTTTTGCGAGATTGACACCTCGTCAAAATTGGCGCCGCTGCCGGGGAGGCAGTGGCAAGTCTAGTTGTTATTTTTATTCTTAGTTGTTACTTTTGCTTTTATTTTCAGTTTCTATATACTTATTCAACCTCTTAGAATTGATTTTCGTGTACTATTTCTTTGGTGAATGCGTGGAGAGGGCAGACCAAGTCCAATTGGTATACGTCTTCGTTCGGGCACTTTACTTAAGGATTTCATTCGAAAGCAGTCAACACTCCACTTCCTCAAAGTTCTACACCAAGTGAATTCTCGGACTCGGACGAAGAGGAAGACAACACAATGGGAGGTCGACCACCTCTCCAAGAACACTCAAGGAGCTCACTTCTCCAAACCTAGATCAAGAGCCTTTATGCATTCAAATTGAATGGAACCATTGAGTTGAAACCACAATTGATTAACTTGCTGCCCAAATTCGAGAGGTTTAGCGGGAGAAGATCCTAATCGTCACTTGCAACAATTCCATCATGTGGTGACTAGTATGAAGCAAGCAACTACGAGATGCGGATATGGCTATGATGACAGCTTTTCCTTTCTCTCTTTTAGATACTGCAGAGAGTGGTTCTTTTGCTTACCCGCTGGAAGCATAACCACATGGAATGGGATGAAGAAATTGTTCCTTGAGAAGTATTTTCCAAAGATCAAAATCAGCCGTGATTCGCAAGGAGATTTGTGGTATTAGGCAAGTATCGGGAGAGACTCTCCATGAGTATTGGGAGCGCTACAAGAAGCTTTTAGCTAGCTTCCCACACCACCAAATCAGCGATCAACTTGTGATTCAATATTTCTACGAGGGGCTGCTTTCTAATGATAGAAATTTGATCGATGCCGCAAGTGGTGGTGCACTTACCAACAAGACCATTGCGGAAGCTACAAGTTTTTTAGAGAATATGGCTGCGAACACTCAACAATTCTACACTCGAGATGAATCAGCAGTAAGGAAGGTGAATGAAGTTGGCAATTCTTCACACATGGAACAAAGGATGGGCAACATGGAGAGAATGATGACTCAAATAGCTGCATTGTCATACCATCATCATATACCGAAGATGTTGAGCAAGCAAGTGCTATGTACCAAAATCAGCAAAGGCCGAGGTATGATCCGTACTCCAACACATACAATCCAAAGTTGGCGTGATCATCCGAATTTCAACTATGCAAACAAGCAAGCTGCCGCAAATCCTACTTTCAATCAACAAGGAGGATATCAATTCATGCAAAGACCACCACAAGAAACTCAAGGCACGAGTATAGATGACAAGTTGAATCACATTCTCAACACAATGGTGCAAGATAAGCAAAAGTCAGCAATGGAGATGAAGGACATCCGAACACAAATGGGTCAATTAGCTAATGCGGTGAGCAAATTGGAGGCACAAGCAGGGGGAAAACTTCCTTCGCAACAAATAAATCACAAGGAGAATGCCAATGCTATTGAGTTACGAAGTGGAAAGCAAGTAGAGAAACCGAAACATCACCGGTGTCCCATGAACCCGAGTTGGAGAAAGAAGAGGTGAAACAACCCCTAAAAAGGCTGACCCAGAACAAATTCTAACTCTAAAACTCATGTTTCTACTTATGTTACTTCTCCGCCTTTTCCTAGCAGGTTTGCAAAGTCGAACAAGGAGACATTGTACCAAGAGCTTTTGGAAATCTTTAAGACGATTGAAGTGAACATTCCACTCATTGAAGCGATAAGGCAAGTTCCACGTTGGGAAAAGTTCTTGAAGGAATTGTGCACTAACAAGCACAAATTGACCGGTAACGAGGTAATGAGTGTGGGGGGAATGCTTCGGATATCTTCGAAGAAACTCCCACCTAAGTTGAAAGACCCCAGAGTTTCACCATACCATGTACTATTGGTAAAATCAGGTTTGAACGTGCTATGTTAGATTTAGGAGCATCCATTAATGTTATGCCTGCCTCCGTTTATGAACCATTGAACCTTGGACCTCTTAAGAATACCGGTATTGTTATACAACTTGCTGATAGGTCTAATTCTTACCCGAAAGGGGTTATTGAAGATGTTTTGGTGCAGGTCAATCAACTCATATTTCCAGCTGATTTCTATGTTCTTGACATGATGGATGAAGATTCACCATCGTCTACTCCCTTGCTGTTGGGTATACCATTCATGAGAACCGCTAGAACAAAGATTGATGTTTTCAAGGGCGCTTTAACTATGGAATTTGATGACGAAGTCATAAGTTTCAATATCTTTGAGGCTATGAGATATCCTAGTGATGTGCATTCCTGTTTTTCAATTGATATTATTGATTCTCTAGCTCAACAGATTTTTGAATTGAATGGTGAAGATGCTTTAGAAAACTCCATAGTGGAAGGTTTAGGTTATGGAAAATACAAAGACATTGAAAGTGAATTGTCTATTTGTGATGAGCTTAAAGAGGTGTTTTATCTCTTAACTCATTACAAGAAGTTCCACCAAAATATAATGTGTCTTATGTTTCTTTGCCGCTTACTAATGAGAAACTTTTACCGTCGATCGTGCAGCACCTATTCTTGAGTTGAAACCTCTGCCGGATCACCTTAAATACGTGTATTTAGGTGACAAGGAAGAGTTACCTAGTGATCATTGCCAACAACCTTACCAAGGTGCAAGAGGAGAAGCTTGTTCGAGTGCTAAGAGAGTACAAGTCTGCCATTGGGTGGACTATTGCCGATATCAAAGGAATCAGTCCTTCCACATGTATGCACCGAATACTTCTTGAGGAGGGGGCAAAACCAACAAGAGAAGCTCAACGTCGCTTGAACCCTCCAATGATGGAAGTAGTCAAGAAGGAAATCCTGAAGTTGTTGGAAGTAGGGGTGATCTATCCCATATCCGATAGCAAATGGGTGAGCCCGGTTCAAGTCGTTCCAAAGAAGTCCGGAATCACGGTGGTGAAAACGATGATAATGACTTGGTTCCAACTAGAATTCAGACCGGTTGGAGAGTTTGCATTGATTACCGAAAGCTCAACTCTACCACCCGAAAGGACCATTTTCCCTTACCATTCATTGATCAAATGCTTGAAAGGTTGGCTAGACATGCTTATTATTGCTTTCTTGATGGTTTTTCAAAGTTATAACCAGATTGTAATAGCCCCTAAGATCAAGAAAAGACAACGTTTACTTGCCCTTTTGGCACTTTTGCGTATAGACGTATGCCATTTGGCTTGTGCAATGCACCAGCCACTTTTCAACGTTGTATGGTAAGTATATTCTCGGATTATGTGGAAAGCATCATAGAAGTGTTTATGGATGATTTCAAATGTATGGTGATTCTTTTGACAAATGCTTAGATAACCTTGCACTTATTCTTAAACGATGCGTAGAAACTAATCTTGTGCTTAATTGGGAAAAATGTCACTTTATGGTCAATCATGGGATTGTGCTAGGTCATGTTGTATCCTCTAAGGGGTTAGAAGTTGACAAGGCTAAGATAGATTTGATTCGGAACTTACAATACCCCACAAATGTGAGGGAGGTTCGCTCTTTTCTTGGTCATGCGAGGTTTTTATAGGAGATTCATCAAGGATTTCTCCAAGATTGCAATGCCCCGTGTAGACTCTTGCAAAAAGATGTGGCCTTTGATTGTGACAAGGAATGCAAGGAAGCTTTCGACACCTTGAAAGAGTTGTTGACTACCGCACCAATCATCAAACCACCGGACTGGAGCAAGCCATTTGAGTTGATGTGCGATGCAAGTGATTATGCCGTTGGAGCCGTGTTGGGACATCGAGATGGCAAAGTTCCATATGCCATTTATTATGCTTCTAGAACTCTCAACGGAGCACAAATCAACTACTCCACTACTGAAAAGGAGCTTTTGGCCATAGTGTTTGCACTAGAGAAGTTTCGATCTTATTTGGTGGGTACAAAGGTGGTTGTTTTCTCGACCATGCCGCACTTCGATACTTGCTAACAAAGAAGGATGCTAAGCCAAGGCTCATAAGGTGGATACTTCTTCTTCAAGAGTTCAACATGCAAATCAAGGACAAGAAGGGTAGTGAGAATACTGTAGCGGATCATCTAAGCGATTGGTTGTGTCCGAAGAAGCGATTCCTTTGCATGATAGCTTCCGGATGAGCAACTCTTTGCGGTTGGTGGCACAACTCCATGGTACGCTGATATCGTTAACTTCTTGGTGACGGGACAAGTACCTAGTTCCATGTCTACATTCCAAACACAAGCTCAAGAAGATTGCTAAGCAATATATATGGGATGAACCTTATTTGTGGAAGCATTGCTCCGATCAAATGATCCGCAGTGCGTACTCAATCCGAGTTCCAATCAATTCTGAATTTTTGTCACTCATATGCTTGTGGTGGCCATTTCGGAGCCAAGAGGACAGCCCTCAAGGTTCTCGAAAGTGGTTTTTATTGGCCTACATTGTTTAAGGATGCATATCTATGTTGTAAGGCTTGTGATAGGTGTCAAAGGACAGGCAACCTTGGTGCTAGAAACCAAATGCCGCAAACACCAATTCTCGCTGTTGAGATTTTTGATGTTTGGGGTATCGATTTTATGGGGCCTTTTGTGAATTCCAATGGGAAATTTTTTATACTTCTTGCTGTAGATTATGTTTCCAAGTGGGTGGAAGCTAAAGCCACTCCTACCAATGATTCTCATATTGTTTGTGAGTTTGTGAAGGAACATATCTTTTCTAGGTTTGGAACACCTCGAGTGGTGATTAGTGATGGAGGTTCGAACTTCAAGAGATCCTTTCACGCTCTTCTAAAGAAGTATAACATTTCTCATAAAGTTGGCACACCGTATCATCCACAAACGAGCGGTCAAGCTGAAATTTCCAACCGGGAGATTAAATCCATCTTAGAGAAGACGGTGAATGTTACAAGGAAAGATTGGAGTTATAGACTCAATGACGCTTTGTGGGCGTATAGGACAGCTTATAAGACACCCATCGGTATGTCTCCTTTTAGGCTTGTCTATGGCAAACCTTGCCATCTTCCGGTGGAACTTGAGCACAAAGCTTATTGGGCTATCAAGGTATGTAATATGGAATTAGATGCAGCTGGTGAACATAGGAAACTTCAGCTCAATGAGTTAGAAGAGATACGTAATGATGCATATGAAAGTTCACGCATTTACAAAGAAAAGACCAAGGCTTTCCATGATAAAATGATTTCCGAAAGAGTTTTGAAGTAGGGCGTAAAGTTCTTTTATTCCATTCTCGTCTTAAATTGTTTCCGGGTAAACTTAGGTCCAGATGGGTTGGACCATTTGTTGTTACTAATGTGTTTGCGCATGGTGCAGCTTGAAATTACTAGTCCCAAAACAGGCTGATTTCCAAGGTTAACGGCCATCGCTTGAAACCATACTATGAGCGGTTGTGACGGAGAATCGTGGATATGATCACATTGAGTGACCCACTCCCTCTGAGGAGTAATTGGAGCCGAACGTCGGGCGGCCGACGACGTTAAACCAAGCGCTAAGTGGGAGGCAACCCACCGGTTTTGTATCTTTCCCTTTATCTTTTTATTTTTAAGCATTTTATCTTTATTTTCTTGTTTTTGCATATCATTTGCGGAATTTCCAACCTTGAACCTTCTTTGGATGATTCAATTTTACATTGAGGACAATGTAAAGTTTAAGTGTGGGGGAGCATTTATATGTTTGTATAGTTTGTTTTAGTTAGTTTTATGCCATAAAAAAAAAAAATCAGAAAAAAAAAATGAAAAAAGAAAAAAAATTTGTGCTTTTTGAACTCCGAAATCTAGAAACTTGTGCCTTTAGGATGACACCATTAGTGGATGGAATCATTTTGATTGCAGGAGTTGAGGAACCCATTAATTAACAAAGAAACGAACATAGCTCAGGAATCACAAATAACATGATAGTCGTTACCACATCTCGGAATATCACCATATCGCATTCTATTTTTTTTATTTTTCCATATTTATCTATTGTTCTCTAAGTGTTTTGGTGGGTCACTAAACATCGACGTGTTATTACTGCTAGGATGAAATAGAGTGATTGAGTTGCTAGAAAAAAAAAAAAAAAGAAAAAGAAAAAAAAAAAAAGAGACCGACCAATTAGACCAAACGGAATAAGAATGACACTTGGGAATAGCAGTATGTGTGAAACGTAGTCCCTGTCTCCGTCGCCTAAACAAGCGTGGAATGCAGGATCCAAGGCAACTATCATGTACTTGCTGACAAGAAGCATGCGCTTGGATCCAAATGATCGAATCATGCTGTCACAAAAAAAAAAAAAAAAAAAAAATGAAAAAGAAAAGAAAGTATTATATTTGGTGAATAAAGTCACTCCTGGTTCCCTTGTATATGCCAGTGAGTTGATGTAGAAATAAGTTTGTTGACCACTGGTTCCCTTGTATATGCCAGTGTGTTGACATTAGAATTGACCAGTAGCTCAATCGAATAGGATGCATAGGTTCATCTTAGTAGTGACCTTCAGACAGATATGGGAAACATCGGACACTTGTGAACATTCGCCAACATCTACATCTATATCCATCTTCTTAACCTTTTCATTGTGATTGTGGTTTGTTAGTTTCCGAGTATTGTGGCTTGTTCGACTATCTAATTAAAGCTTTATTTACTTGAATATGAACTGAATTTGTGCAAGGTACCTCCTCCTGTAGTCATTTTGGATTCGTTCATTGATTTGTCACAAATAGACGGAGTTGAAAATATAGGTTTTGTAGGCATACCTCTTGTAAACCTTCACGAGACTAAAACTCGTCCACTAGGGACACCTAGGGGTTCAAAGGCCTGTTATTCATGCTTAGAGTAACCGTAGCCTCGACGAGACAGAGTTGTATGTATGTTTTATAATTATTTTGTTTGATTTGCTCGAGGACTAGCAAAGATTAGGTGTGGGGGAATTTGATAGGTGTCTAAAACACCCAATTTTGATAACAATTTCTCATGCTTTTCTTTTTAGTTTTCTTGTATTTTGTATATCACGTTTGTTTTTATTTCTTTTTAGGTATAATGGCTTAACTTGTATAAATGAGGAGAAAGGCGTCGAAATGGGGTCTATTGGCTTACGCACATAAAGCTCATGTCAACAAATTGGAGACCACGGACATTAGCCGCGAAACCCGGAGCTAAAGAGAATTAAATTCTCTTGGAATTAAGTCAGAGAATGCAATGAGGGACTTGGAATGATGTCCATGAGTTATGAGCCATATCAGATGGTAGGTGCTGGCCAACTCGTAAGAATTGTACACCTGCTACGTGAGTGGATTTCACCACATAAGATTCGAACATGTGCACTTGAGGAGTAGTCTTCAGAAGGCAAGAAACTTAGGTTTCTTTGTGGTTTCATATCGTGAGCTAAGAAGAGTGGTTTCGCCGCTATAACTTCATCATTTGCCACAACCAGCCGAGAACCAACTCTTTGTCGACGGCTAGTCTAGTTCTGATGGGTTCTCACCATAGGTCAAGACCCCTACCTGAAGGCGAGAAGAAGAAAGAAGGTGCACCAGTTTGTGGTCGATACAGACTCAAGAAATCAGCCATGAAATTCAGCTGAACAGAGAAGAAATTGAGGTGCTAAGAGTCACGGATTTTGTTGAGTTATTTGGGTTAGTCAGTTGCTCAAGTTTATGTGGTGGTTGTAGCTCAGATTGCAGACTGAATAGGTTTCGAACTAGATGAGGTTTTTATGGAGTTCTAAAGCAACAAAACAGCGAAGAACTGAAGCTGTTGTTGCTGGATTTTGGTGGAGTTTTGGTGGAATTTTTAGGACTAGATTGAACTGTGTATGTATAAGAACATTGGGTTTGTGTTAAATGTGAGTTTTCTGCAGGGAAGGTTATATGAAGAGGCTTACAAATCACTAGAAAAGCTATCCCTCCATATTCAGAGCCATTGCACATCAGATGTTCGATAACAGTTCTGAGTGAACTTCTCTTCACCACTGCAAGCTCGTCTGAAGTTGTTGCTGCTGAATTTTGTGGATGTTTTAGGAGTTGAACGTGCTTGAGTAAAGAATGGAAGAGGGATGTGTTGCTGCTGCTGCCATTAGGTTCTTATGTATCGATGGGGATTTGGTGCAGTTCAGGCAGTGGTGAAGACACCAACAGCTCTGCCTTGGTCCTATGCTGCAGTAGCCATGGCTCTGTGGGCGATGTATGAGATTGTTTGTGCCTGAAATTCAGACGAGAAGGGTTAGTGATGGTTGCTGCTGTTCAAATTAAGAATGAATGAGGTTTTGAAAAGAGCAGATGGGTATTTGAAGTGTGTTCAGTGGTGATTGTGTGTTTGCGATGATGGCTGGAACCGAAAGTTGCCGAAATGTAGTGATGTTGCAATCGCGAGGCGGGTGATGCAATTGCAGGTGGAAGTCTGTTGAGGTGATACTCGAATTGCGGTTGAGAACAAGCACGAGCCATTGCAGTGCAGTCGTGGTGCTTGGCCGTGGCGTATTTCAGTGGCGGTCGAGTTGCGCTTTAGATGGATGTTAGGGCCATCATGGCGTTGGCGATTCACGATCTCTGTCATTGCCGTGGTTTATCAATCTTGGGAGCGACAGTTTCGGGTGAGGGTGCTTGCAAATCGAGAGGACAACAGTGGCTGAAAATGGTTGACTCGGAGGAGGAGCAAGGCGAAGGCGAAGAGCTCGGGTACCTCAGATGGAGGTTAGCAGGGAGCTGCATTGTTGGTGCTGTGGTGATGAACGGGAGATATGGGTTGAGGTTTAATAGATGATGGAGTTTGAATCTGGTGATGCAGCTTGTGTTTGATGCTTCTGAGGTTAGGTGCAGCTGGAAGTCATGGAAGAATTGCAGCTTGGAAAGTGAACAGTCACGAAAAGCGAGCTAGAATGGCGAGCCGGTGAGCATAGTTCCGGTGAGCCGGATTTAACTTGAAGCATGAATCGCAATATTTCGGTGAATCGCGAGGGGGTATAAGTCGGATACAAGAGTTGGCCTCGGACATATGAGCTATGGGTCACGCTTTTGGGTGCGTTTTCGCAAGATAAGAAATTGGGTTAGTTGGTTTTTGTGAATGTTTGAACTGCAGAGAAGCAAAGTTGAGCTACTGGAAGTGTAGAACTGCTCGGTGACAAAGTGTCGATGACAAAGGCGGCCGAGATGCTTTTCCGACGCCGGATTCCGGCCATATTCCGGCCAAAGGCACCGCTTTTCCGGCGACACATTTTGGGGCGTATTTACTACATGGGTTCCTCTTGTGTGGGCTTGATGGATATATTGGGCTTGGACTTTTGGGGATTTGACCTAATTTTGGAAGGAGAAAAAGGTTACAAAAAGGAAAACTTCAACAACTTGGGGTATCACGTATTCTTATTGGAGTTTTGCAGAGAGCCGGAGCTAGGGTTTGCTTTCATTTAATATTTTCATCTTCTTTACTTTATTTCCATTATTATTTGATGATGAACTCCAATATTATGAGTAACTAGAACTCTCTTTGATTAAGGGCGATTTCGAAGCCCGAAATATGAAGCTATATTTGATATGAAAAACTTGTTCTCTTGCATTCATTAATGTTATTGATTGATTTCTACCATGCTAATATTGTCTATGGATTATTTGTTAAGGGTTTAAGTTCGAAATTGAATCATTAATTCTTAATCTATTTGCTAGTTTAGATTTTCTTCGACCCGTAATTGTCTAGAGAAAATAAACGCAAGTAGCAATATATAGGTATTGATGATGGGACTTTGTTAAGTACCTATATGTAGAAATCAACACTAGTAGGTGATTCATGCTTTTGAGTTCATCACTAGGAGCAACCTTATCTCATAGAACTTAGAGCACTTGTTTAAGTCAAACCTAGTAAGCGTACCTCTAGGAAACTTGGCAAGTAGGAACCGGTAGTCGAGCGCTTCCGTATCCGGTGAGCTAGGAGATAATAACGGAATAGTTGAGCGTACTAATTATTCTAGGGTTGTTAGTAATATGATAATGTGAAGAATATAGCTATCTATCAATTTGGTTTGTATTCCGTGGTCTAGAATGAACCTTTAATCAATTACATCTCATACTTGAATACATTTTACAATTTTCAGCATTTCTACAACAAAATCATCTTTGCTAAGAGTATTTGCATAACAACTTGAACTTCATACCTCCCTTGGGACGATCCTACTTACATTATTGTTGATGGTGGATTTTCGTTCAAGGTTAAATTTGTAAAAAACCAGAAAAATCATGCGCTGACATCTTGTAAAAGATAAAGCCGTTTATAAGTGACGGATACTCCTCACTTAATTCACCGAGAATGGAGCATGTAGCAACAATCCCATTCTGTGAATACGTGAAATTCCTCCAGGTTGGAGCATGTAGCAACAATCCCTTCCTGTGAATTTCATATCAGCCTTGTATTTCTATACTCATTATCGGTGTGGCATGACGATCGAGTGTTACTCTTCTGAGTAACACGAACCTCCAAGCACTATGATGAATCATTATCGGTGTGGCATGACGATCGAATGTTACTCTTACAGAGTAACACGAACCTCCAAACACTATAATGAAACCATGTACGAAATACCCGTACAGCCGATTCTCGGTGTGTTATACTAGCCCGAGCCCTCTCGGTGTGTTATACTAGCCCGATTGAGCCCCTCTCGGTGTGTTATACTAGCCCGATTGAGCATCCGAACTTGATCACCCCCAAGCGGTATCACACGGCTCGGATATGATTCGATCGCAGTCATCCAACTCCACAAGCATGATTGGATGACCACGGATCAATTCCATCACCCCCAAGCGGTATGGAATACACACGGCCGACCCGCATGGTCGACCATTGGCCTTTGCTTGCCAAGAAACCGTCCATACCAAGCATTATGGACGGAAAACCCTAAATTAGGGTTTGCGGCATATTACATGTGTCGCAAAACGGTCTCAACCGTCCATCTTCGCAGGCATAGATGGAGGGTGTAGATGTAGACTCAAAGGGCCCAGAGCATGTCGACACAATCACCATGTGACCGCCTACATACTTGGCCAATCGGTCAAAGCCAACCATGGTTGGTTACAACAAAACCGTCCGCCCAAAAGAGCATGGTCGCGCGGCTTTGAAAGCCAAGATTAGGGTTCAAGCCATCACGCGCGTCCATCTTCTCCGGCACGAATGGAGGGTCACAGATTAGATTAAGCGTGTCCGGTTATACCAAAGATGACCACCGTGGACCCATCTACCTCCTCTTGCGGGTCGGCCAAGGCATATCATGCCCGGCCAATCCAAAACGCCCGCTCAAACATGCGTGGTTACACTTCCCAAATTGCAAATCGATCTCGACCACTCAACTTCACCGGACGAATGGGTGGCTTAGATCGCGTTTTCATGAGACGGTGAGACATGGGCGTGAACATCAGCCCGCCACCTTCACGCCAAGCCAACCGGCCAAGACCGACCAAGCTAGGTCGTCTTGGAAAACGCGCCGGAAGAGAGCATGGCGCGCGGCTTCTTTGCGGCATCAAACTCTTATCGCAAATCGATCTCAACCACTCAACTTTACCGGTCAAATTGAGTGGCTTAGATTGCGCCTTTCTTGGGAAAGTGAAGTATGGACGTGCACACCGGCGTGTTGTCTACACACATGCCCGGTCGGTCCTCTTCAAAACCTTTCCCATGCTTAGTTTCGACCAAGCTAAAGAGTGATGCTTGCGCACCTCTTTAAAAACCCTAATTTCATCAACGGTCGCAGATGAGTGTCTCAAACATCATCTCATCCGTCCGCCTTAACCAAACTTGGTTATACAACCCCAGTCGAGTTATTTGGTTAGTGAGGAGTCATTACCCATCACTTTACCACACCGCAATGCAAGACCGCATAAAACACACACGATACTTCACAAGTATCGACTTTCAATAACGCAGTTATTCAATTCAGCATTACATGCTATCTTTCGTGGATCCACGATCCACATTCCATACATCAATCATGTCACAAACTGGGGATGCATACGGGGTATTGGTCTGGCGCGGTTTACGGCGTGCGGCGTGCAACGCGCCATCACAAGAACGTGTTAGGAAGTCATGGACGGTTAGAGATGAACAGAAAAGTGGGCAAGACCGGTCGTGTGTTACCGACACACAACTCCACTACTCCATCATTCCACTACCTCCACTTCCCACGAGAAACGTGAATGAGGCTCAATGACTTGTATAAATAGGGTCTCCACCCTATTTCCAACAACGACAAGGAATAACGGAGAACAATACAAGTTCAGACGACAGAAACCAAGTGTTAATACAAACCGTATTCAAACACTCAGGGCCTGCTTGCATCAACCGTAAGCTTGCTCATCTTTCTGTTACAAGTCATAAGCAACACCTTCACAATCTCAACACCTTCTTCGCTTCCCTCCCTAAGATCAACCCCATCTCCTTCACTTTGTGACCGAAACAAGTCTGGAACGGCCATTTCTTGGTTTAGGCCGGACTTGCACAGATTGATCTCTCGAATCTACAAGCACTCACCGCGCAGTGCATTTGTTGTAGGTTTAAATTCATTCCTCATCACACCCTAAATTACCAAATTCAGCAGGAGTAGTTTTCACCCATCAACAATTGGCGACCAAAGTGGGAGATTGATCTATCGGTTGCATAAAATTGAATCCTCAATTTCTCAGTTTCCATCTCGCAATGTATCCGGAAACTACAAAGGCGGTTCGAATATCATGGGAAGCATAGCTGAATGCTGGAGATGTCTTGGCAAATCAAGCCGGTATCACCAGGAGGCAGAGCGAGACATTTCGCCTTTTGAATGATATAGCGGCACAATTACAAGAAGGGTCGACGAGCATCTACTCAGAGAGCACAAGAAATGTTGAATCATTAGCCAGGAGTCACACCTTTACTAGTGGAGATGCAGAAAGAACGCGTGATCACAGGGGACTCAGGAGATACGAACAACATGGTCCAGCCGACAACGAAGACTCGAGGCAACTCCACAGAGGAAAAGACTTATCCGGAGTACCACAACGTCTACCGGATAAGGAAATGGAGCCTGGATCCCTGCTGGGAGATTTATATCTCAAGACCCTTGTCGAAGCTCGGAAGACTGTTCAATCCGCATCAACCTTTCAACTAAGTGAAGAGATGCCTGAGGAAGGAGAAATCAATCAGGAAATGCCTGAATACAGAGGATGGAAACGTTCAATTCGGTCACTCAGCAGTGACATTGCGGCATCTTCCACATCCCTCTGCCTAGGCAAACGATCCGCAGATGTGATGGCACTCGTAAATCTTCCAACTTCATCTCCCGCTCCACGTCAAAGCCACGGAGAGACGTTACAACGCCCACTAACGTAGGAAAAGCCAGACTCAAGGTACTTACATTTTCCCTTCCAAATGAAGAAGATTCTGGAGCTGCTGGAGACGTGGGTGCGAAACGGAGAGGTGGAGCTACCCCTGTGATGGCGTCCGCCTGCTCGATCAAGAAGTAATGGACCCGAGGTACTGTCATTACCACCGGTTCCTTCATCACCCCACCGGTGAATGCAACGCTTTGAAGCGCATTGTTCAGGAGAAGCTTGATTCAGAGAGATAGCTTGCAAAGGATTTTCTTAGAGACTACTCCGGTTTGATATAAGTGAGGCTTCAAAAGGCAAGTAAGTTTTACTCAACAACTTTACAAGAAAGATAGTTTAGAATTCACTTTGGGGACTTAGCATCCCGCACGTGGAGAAAGAGGCTCGGTGATCAAACGCCATGTTTGTTTCCATTCGTACCTCCCTTTTACATAACATTTGCAATTTCATATGTGCAAACCTTCACGACCAAGATGCAAATCTCATTTAACATAATCCCTTTCAAAAGGGTTGTTCACAAAACTATCTCAAAAATAAGCCAATTCAATTACCTATTGATCCAAAACCGGAAGTCAAAGAAAATCCTCACTATCACTCAAAAAAGAAAAGCATATAAGAGAAAACGCCAGTATATAGCACGAATACTTCAAGGAAAGTCTTTAAGCAACAACTCATCCTTCTGGGCAAGAGAGACTTTCATCCTTTGAAGCACGACCTGCTTCAGCTCCAGTTCTTTAGACAACCTCTCAACCTCTTCTTCCTGGCGAGCAACACATGGCCTCATGCGGAAGGGACTTCATCATGTAGTTTCGGAACTCCCGAATCTTGGAGAACCCTTCGAAGAACCAAGGAGCATTAAAGGCATGCTGCGCAAACACGTCCGATGGCACCTCCAATCTTCAATCACCTCTTCGAAACTCGTTCCACCAGTCGCAGCGCTCATCCCCTGGATAGAAACTAAAGCTTCTTGGACGCGGTTGACCAATGAAAGACGACTCTTGAGCTTCGTGGTGGTAGCAATATGTCCGTGTTTCTCCCATATTGCCGTGTACAACTCTTCAAATTGAACCGGCACGCTGAATCCACCAACCAACACATGACTCGAATAAGGGACAAGTAAAGGAGGATCGAACAAAGCCCCAGGCTGCATCACCGGCAATTCGGCGACCGCGGGAGTCTTGTCAGTTGCAGGAGGCCTTTCAGAAGAAGTCACCGCAATAGCCATGTGGTCCGGAACCTGTTCAGGATGGATTCCAAGGGGAGCCGTCTCAACTACAGCAGGCACCGTCTCTCTTGCATTCCTTCCGGCATCTATTTCACTCTGGGTGCTGATTTCCATCACGACCCCGTCGACAAGATCATTAAGAGAAGCGCCTTGTTCAACCGAGCTTGCATCATCTCTGTCATTGTCAGAAAAAGGAGCGGTTTCTCCAGACTTCTCGGCATGAAGGTCCGTGCCGCCGGACTTCTCGGATGAAGGTCCGTACCGCGCACTTCTCAAAGATGAAGGTCCGTACCGCCGGACTTCTCAAAGATGATGACCAGCATCACCGCCGGCCTTCCCGTTTTGAATGCGTGCCAACCTCGTGAAGGCATTATCTTTCGAAATTCCCTGATTTAAAACAAGGATCGTTTTAGAAGAACTTACACTGGAGAAATGAAAGAACCGATGGGAGGAGGTTTAAATACCTGCATATTAGAAGAATTGAGGATTACCGGACCGCATGCTTGCCTCTTAGGTCTCTCTCCTACTTGGGGACTGCAATCCTCAGCTCTTGTCCGTTTGGATGGAAGTGGCTTCAACCGGAAGTGCTTCGTCAAGACGTCAGAAGATGGCTCACTACGGGAATTCGTCACAACACTCTTCGAAAATTTCTGGAAGATCAACAGTTGTTTCCCCAAAATTCTTTATACCGCTTGGTCACCACCGGGTTTCTCCCAATAGGCCGAAGGGGAAGGCTCACCCGGTCTCAGAACACATTGGCGTTAATAATTTGTGGAAGGAATTCTTCCTGGAGCCCCTAGTGGACGGATAAATGGGACACCCCGATCAAATCCCATCTCGGCGAGCAGCCACGTCAATGTTGTACGGAGTCACGAGAAAATTCTCCGTTGAATAGAGACGGGACATATCCTGGAATGCAGTTTGCGCATGTAAATAATTTCCCCGATCTCATGGTCTCAACATCGGTACGCAACACAACGCTCAGGATCGTCGGCAAGGTCTTTGGTCAATGATGGAAGAGTGAATCGGCCCCCATGGACGAAAATCTACGGAAGAAATGTTGTCAAATACCTCCACAAGTTTCGCACCGCTTTAGGACGCTTCTTATTCCATCGGAGTATTCTCGAGCCGCCGTACAAGTTAACGAGTGAAGGTGCGGGAGTAGGAGCATAACTTCTAAAGTGTTCCCATAAGAGCGCTCAAGAAAAGCGAAGTGAACGTGCGACTCCACCTTCTTGTACCCGTTAGAAACGTGCATATCCATTGCTAAAGCGTCCAGATGAGAATACAACGATCCAAGGAACAATGCAGCTAGAGGAAGAACTTCACCCTGCGCCAGCTTTATAGCAATCTTAACAAGCTCACCTCTTATGGTCTTCTTCCCTGAACCATCATCAAATACATCTCTGGATAGCCATAAAGACAGGAACGCGATCAAGCTGAGCTCGTTTTCCAACTCTTGATTCAACTGCGGGTCTGCAGAAGACCACTCCGAAACCCACCAAGTATAAAAGCATCTCGCATCCTTTTTCTCCTCCTTGTCCGAGACTCTCGAATCCCTCCGCCTTTTGAAGTATAGCATCATAATTACTTTGTTCCGCATCGAGAGCTCGTAAAAAGACTTCCTAAACGAGCGGGTTCATTAACGCGGCTACACTCTCCAATGTAATAGTCATCTCTCCCCATCTAGATATGGTCATGTGTGAGTAGAAATACGCCACCGAGAGATGAAGGTGATCAAGCCCGCGGTGTCTTTCCTAATTTCGAGGGTAGCAGATGCCATGACCGCATCGAGAATTTGTCCTTTGGTCAAATTGTCCTTAATGCCCTTATTACTCAACATGCGTCTCATCCATCCTTCATAAGAACCCAGTGGAGCATGGCAAATCTTGAAGTCAATAGGAGAAGGCGGATATTCGTTTCTCTGGAGACAAAATCTCATCACGAGTGCTGAAGAGGAGAATGGATCGGCTTCCATATTTTCTGAACCGGAAAGCAAGACTATCTTATGAGAAGGATGCTTCCTATTATTTGGAAAAGGAAAGGTGAACAACTCATCATTGATATTCGGCATATCTTTGAAGCTATCAATACTTCCTGACTTGGCACCAGCATTATCTTCAGAAGACATATCGACAGAAGTTCTTTTCTACCGCAATGAAATAAAAGACAGGAGTTAGAACTTGTATGAAAGCATATGAGAAGTGTAGTCACACACGGCAAGACACAACTCACACAATGGCCGGTCCAAACATCATACAAGATTCGGTCTGGTATTAATTTCAAGATTCTCCGGTATAACTTTCAAGTCAGTCTGGTATTGGTTTCAAGTCCGGTACAAGTTTCAAGTTCGGTGTAAATTTCAGCCAAGTATATGTGAATAAGACCCACATTCCGGCATACACGGCGGGCCCGCATTCATTCATCCGCATGCATCATACGATTTTCTTTATTCATGGGAATCGTGTCTGCGGGATTCAAGCCAAATGGTGGAGAAAGCTAGGCATGCACATGTCTTACAAAAGGTTTACCTAAACAAACTAGGGTTTCACCGTTAAAAAAAAAAAAAAAAAAAAAAAAAAAAAAAGGAGACCGAAACTTACCTTGGACGGGCAACTCCGACGATGGCGGTTTCCGGCGGCGGCTTCGGCAGCAACTGTTGGCGGCGGCTCCGGCAGCAACTATTGGCGGCGGCAATGAATTCGCGGACGGGAGCGGCCAAACACACAAAAAAAAAAAAAATCAATGTTCGTGAGAAAAAGAAGAAAGGGCTTTGGTCTCTTTTATAGACAAAGATTAGAAGAATCCCAATAGAAGAAGGATTTCTCCCTTATTTGGTTTCCTCTTTTGATTCAAGTACCCAAAGAAGGAAACCGGCCCCACCAAAGGATTCCATACAAGCGTGACGGCGTGGAAAACTAGCGGTCGGCCAACACTCTTCCGGGTAAACTCCTTTTATCCTGTTTTTCTCACGTATGTATGTCACCATCTCATGCCTACCACACAATAGTGTAACCATTATGCGCTAGGCAGGGGACTTAATGTTGATGGTGGATTTTCGTTCAAGGTTAAATTTGTAAAAAACAGAAAAATCATGCGCTGACATCTTGTAAAAGATAAAGCCGTTTATAAGTGACGGATACTCCTCACTTAATTCACCGAGAATGGAGCATGTAGCAACAATCCCATTCTGTGAATACGTGAAATTCCTCCAGGTTGGAGCATGTAGCAACAATCCCTTCCTGTGAATTTCATATCAGCCTTGTATTTCCTATACTCATTATCAGTGTGGCATGACGACTGAGTGTTACTCTTACAGAGTAACACGAACCTCCAAGCACTATGATGAATCATTATCAGTGTGGCATGACGACTGAATGTTACTCTTACAGAGTAACACGAACCTCCAAACACTATAATGAAACCATGTACGAAATACCCGTACAGGCTGATTCTCGGTGTGTTATACTAGCCCGAGCCCTCTCGGTGTGTTATACTAGCCCGATTGAGCCCCTCTCGGTGTGTTATACTAGCCCGATTGAGCATCCGAACTTGACTGTATCAGTCTCCGGATATGATCTGATCGCAGTCATCCAACTCCACAAGCATGATTGGATGACCACGGATCAATTCCATCACCCCCAAGCAGGTATGGAATACACACGGCCTTAGCTTGCCAAATATGATCTGATCGCAGTCATCCAACTCCACAAGCATGATTGGATGACCACAGATCAATTCCATCACCCCCAAGCAGGTATGGTGTAGGATCATAATATCGCAACGTGCAGGGCTCGCGGGGTTAATAAACAACGACATCGCGAGGCGATCATGCAGATGTTACTAAAATAAATGACGCGATGAATAACGACACACAAAAACAATGAGAAAGATATGAAACCTGGCGAGGGTTAAGAAGTGTCGCGAGAATAAATGTTTGTACATCTGCGACACTTCGCGGAACATTTCCGAAATAAAAGGATAGATTAGCTGTCATCCACCATGTATTACCCTATATAAAGGGCTAAGTGAGTCTGTTGTAGGGAGGGATTTTTTTTTGAATTGTTGGGCAAGTCATTAGGAGAGAGAAAGTTCAAGAGTGTTTTATTTGCTAAGTGTAATCCTACTTTTCCTGTGTAAACAACTCGTGAAGTTAATCAATAAACATTCT
This sequence comes from Papaver armeniacum, assembly GCA_023531295.1. Classification (NCBI taxonomy): domain Eukaryota; kingdom Viridiplantae; phylum Streptophyta; class Magnoliopsida; order Ranunculales; family Papaveraceae; genus Papaver; species Papaver armeniacum. The sequence continues at coordinate 292,296 of JAJJWW010014300.1, read as the reverse complement.
CAATTATACAACTTTCAATGGACTAATTAATCAAAAGATAGTGAGGGGTGTAGTGTGGGAAAACCTGCTACTACATATGCGCTAGAAACAGGGACGAGCAGTGATTGACGAAGAAATTGGAAAGAATTTGGATTAACAGAGAAGAGATTTGGAAAAGATATTCAAGAATTCATTGAAAAAGAAAGATGGCTAGAAGAAGAAATGTACAAGAGCAACCAACGATTGTAAGAAGAAGTGGGAGACTTGCTGGAGAAAGGAGGAATGAAACAGGAGAATCGTCAAGGATGAATATGAGAAATGACGGAGAAGATCAAAATCAACCACCGATCTCCCCAGAAGCAAACGCAGCTGTGGATTATGATAGAGTAAGTGTACATACTTGGAGATCTGATTCTGAAGACGAGAGAGAAGGAGAGCAGCAATTGGTGAACAATGGACAAGGAGAGCAAGGGATGAATGGAGAGATGAATCCAGGAAACGAAGAAGTGGCAGCACTAGAAAGATTGAGACAAACAATACACGAAGAGAGACGGTTAGAAGCAGAGGAGCGAGCAAATTTGACAAGACAAAATCATGAATTGAGGATGGAAAATATGAGATTACAAAATAGGAGATCTAGAAGTAGCGTGAGATCAAGTTCAAGATCGAACAGAAAAGAAAGAAGGAGAGTTCTACCAACAGAAAACACCGATGAAGAAACACAAAATCCAAACGCAGAGCATGGCGAGAGAAGAGGGGAAATAGAAGATCGTTATATTCCTCACCCCAAAAATATTCAAAATGAGCGAAATAGGGAAAATCAAGAAAACATGCAACTCCAAGGGCCGAATGACCCAGCTGATGAAGGAAGAATAATCCTGCACGGGAGAGAAGAATTGAGAAGAAACCGAGAGATCGAGGATGACATTGAGAGACACTACATTGAACAAGCGCGACTAGCTCGCGAAAGAGAAAGAATAAGAGCAGAAATGGAAAATCAAGAGATGGAAGAAGCAATCCGGCAGAATAACCATGACAACCGCGAGAGAAGGAGGGAACAAAACCGTACCAATAGAAATATTAACGAAGAGTATGAGAGGGTGCAGATGATGAGAGCTGAGAGGCAACCAAGAAGAGAGAATAACCGATATAATGGCGTGCGAATTAACGAAAGAGACGAAGAAGAGCGTCGCGAGGAGAGAAGAGGAGAAAATAATGAGCAGGGAAGGTCAAAATAGACACGAGCGAAGAAGGAGAGAAGCAGAGCTAAAAGACCAGTAGAAACAAACTCTGAGGCAAATGAACAAATCTTAAGAGAACTAGGCTGAAATGAGAGGATTATCAATAATAGAAGGGAAGGAGGAAGGAGACAACTGGACGAAGCCATCGCAGAAGCCGCCAAGAACCCTTCACGCTAGAAGTACGAGATGGGAGGAATACCTCCTAAGTGCAATCTACCCGCATTAACCAACATCTTTGATGGAACAACCCGTGCGATACAACATATTAAGGCTTACATGAGATGTATGTTACAATGGGAGAATCATGATGCCATATTGTGCAAATATTTCGCGTCAAGCTTAATAGGAGAAGCACTAAAATGGTTTGAAGGTCTCAAGGAACACAATCACATCATTCAATCATTTACAAGCCACATTCCCGGGAGCATACATAAGTAATAACACTTCGCGACCCGTGTATTGAAGATGTATTCGGGTTGAAACAAAGGATTGGCGAGAGCTTAAGGCGGTTGACGATGAAGATGGAGGACCATGTGTAGCGAAATGGCAGGACGGGTTGAGGAGAGATATCTCATACTCTCATTTGTGAATGCTCTCTTCGCAACTAACTTGTTATACATTCAAATTTTTAGAATCAAAAATACAATCACAATGGCAGAACTGCGAGAATTACAGGAAGAATATATTGCCTTAGAAGAAAGACAAAATGAAATGAATTCTTATCCAGTCGCGAACACAAGCTCTAACGCCGCGAACGCAAGTTTATTACCTCAATTCATAAATACAGTGGCGAGCACTTCGCAAGGACAGCAGGCAAGGAGAGCTGATGAGGGACAGCAGAAGATAGTAGCCATGGGAAGCCACGATCAAGAAGAGTTTGAACGTGAAAGGAACTACTACAACCGTAACAGCAATAATAAGATTCGAGGCTAGATCATGTGCAAGAAACTTATGGTGGACGAAGGCAAAATAACCGTGGAGGGCAGAGAAGTCATAGAACAAAGATGGGAACAGATTAAGATGCCTCCACCGAATGCTAGCGTTGAAAAGATTTGGGAAGCTATACTTGTGATGGAAAATGTACCAAAGACCTTGGAATGTTGGAATGGAACCACCGCCAGGCGATAGAAGTCATGAGTTTTGTTCTTACCATCGCTTCCATGGGCATCAAACAAACGATTGTAGAAACATAAAGAGAATTATTCTCGTGGATGATTGATCGGGGAAGCCAATCACTTTCTAAGGGGAGAAGAAACAAGTCGACATTACCACCACCACCAGAGATGCACGAACAGTGTCGGCGAAGGGAAAAGAAACATTTGTGATAGAAGTAGGAACAAAAGCCAAGAATTTGAACTCGCAACTCTATTGTCCACTCCTATCGCACCATCGAAGATTTCCATGACAACGTACTCGGTAGAGTCTTTGCGAGAGACGCTAATGATAAAGAAATAATGAGTCCAAGGCGAGAACGACGCAGTTAGAAAAGTGGCAGTTGAAGACTATTTCTTTCTCCGCAGATGAAGTACCAAAAGGAAGAGAAACACACGATAGCCCGTTGGTTGTGAAACTAGAGATTAACCCGAAACCAATCGATGGAGAAGATGATGAGGCAGAAGCTTGTTGGGCGATCAACCGAATTCTAATCGACACCTAAGTTCGGTGAATATTCTTTTCTACCATACTTACAAGACGATGGGCGGAAAAGATGAGGATTTGATTCCCTCGACATACAAGATATATGGCTTTAATGGCACTGCAAACAAACCGAAGGGAGAGGTTCACATGAGGATACCTCTACAAGGATTATCAACTGATATTTTATTCTGTGTAGTTGATGTGGAATCCCCGTATAATGCACTAATTGGGAGGCCATGGCTTCATGAAATTTTGGGGATCGCCTCAACATACCATCAATGCATAAAATTTCCACACCCAAATGGCATTGGTATCATACAGGAGATTGGAAGGAGTCGCAATGTGCCATGAGGTCGATATAGAAAGCTGCGAAGAAAGAAATGCCAAAAGAAAAGGTTGGAAGCAACATGTGAGAAATGAACAGAGAAAGGAAAAACTGATGGTAGATGCTATAGAAGTGAGGGCTGAACATACCCCGCGAGGTGAATGCTTGGAGACAGACCAATATTATAACAATGAAGAAGCAAAAGATATTAGGAACAAAAGGCATAAGAAGTAAATAATCCATAACAGAGGATGCAAAGTAACAAATAAGTAATGATGTGCGAGAATCTCGCAGCCAAGAGTAAAATGAGAATACGACTAAGAAAGAAAAGTGAAATACAACAAGTGAAATGTAATCGTGCGAATACTTCGCAAGCAAATATCAAAAATAATGAAACATGAATGATTGAATGATTTAACAAATATAACTGCGCAAATGAATGGGACGAACCTTTATGGCGTACACCCTAGTTCGCGAATAACATTTCGTAAGAGGCAAATGTAAGACCTAAAGTGCGTCATATAAGGGGGTATCTCTCGCCGTGGTTCAGGGGAAGGTTACACCGCTCCTGAAGCCTGAACCATGAAAATTTGGGGCCCATGAAAGCCTATCCGGAGGAGATACCTTGGATTCCCAACTATATATGTAGGTTATACCCTGGTTGGGCGACCAGGGTCTCTTCCTAGGAGTCAGTGTATGCACAAGGCGCCGAGGTACACGGTTGAGCCAGAGTGCCCGGGATGGATGAACCTACCCGGCCATTCTTGGCAAGTCTTGGCATGCGTTGCACTCGCCCGAAGAAAACTCCACTTAGGGTGCAGTCTCGTAACCATAAACCCTATAGGTATAAGGGATAAGAGACTGCGAAAACAACTGGTTGTTGTTAAGACCGGATGGGAGGAGCTAGTCTTGTATGGCCGATGTTTCGCCTCCTTGAAGGGGCAACCGGGAGATGATAAGGGCGGTGCTCTCCATTAGGGGGAGTGCCAAAACAGACGCAAATGTCATGAGGCTTTGTTTTCGCAAGGAGACTTAGGCTTGTCATATTTGTGCAATGATCCTGCAGAGGCAATAATACTAACGTGAGGGTAAGGCGAGATCAATGGGTCTTTGCACGAAAGTGTACGGACGTCCTGCGATTTCGTCGCAAGACGGCAATGTCATAGGGCTTTATATTCGCAAGGATATTTAGGCCTGTCATATTGTTGCAACCAAAACATCCTGCAGAGGCAAAAATACTTGGAAAATGATAAGGCAAGATCAATGGGTCTTTACACGCAAGTGTAAAGACGTCCTGCGATTTTGTCGCCATAAAAGGTGGCAGGGGAGGACCTCTAATTAGGGAGGTCTAACTCGGAAGACCACACAAAAATGATAAGGCAGGGTCAATGAGCCATCACATGAAAATGTAAGGCGGTCACGACCTTGTCGCCACAAAAAGAGATAGAATACTCAATTCATGAAGATACCACACTCCGTCGCGATGATACATTTCAATTAACAATAAGATTATTATCAAATACAAGAAGACAACTAAAATCTTCCATCCAAGATAAATAACGAGGCAAGTATGGGAATGGAAAAGATGGAACATTGTTATTCATCTTCTCGACGAAAGAGTTATACATCAATAATGTTAGCCAATTATATTACAAGGAAGAACTACCAAAAAAGGGGATTGAAGATTGAATTCATGGGGAAAAAAAAATCCAAGAAATTCATTATAACAAAGATACAAAGAATGTACGAGATATTACACGCAAAGCAAAAGAAAACAAAAAGAGTTATATCTTTGGTGATTCTTCTTCTTCATCTGATTCATCAGTTTTATTATTCTCATCGCCAGAATTTTCTTCTTCGCCGGCCTCACTATCAGAAACATCAGAAACAGGTAGATTCTCGGGACCTTTTCAAGAAGCCGAGGATATGTATGCGAGAGGATGTTCGGTGCTTACAAACATACTCCATGGCTCCATTGCGAAAACGAACAGAATCATTATTAAAGTTCTCCACCGTTGTTTCAAATTGTTTCTTCAACCTGGAATACTTGTTATTACGAAGAGAGAGACTCTCGGCAGTTGTTGTTTTTCGCTTTGAGTTCTTCAATTCTCGCTGGAAAATTCTGGCGAGTTGTTCTTTCTCGATTCAAGCTCTCTAATTCTAACCTCGAAGCCTCTTTCTCAGATTCTCGCAAATAAGTAACAACAAGTTAATAATTTACAAGCAATACTACGAAGTAAGAAGTAGTAAGGTGTAATAAATAACCTTCTCTATCGATATCATATCTTTAATCAAGGAAGTATGCTCGGCGTGAAGACTAACATCAACACCTAAGTTATTCCCGGCATTATCTAAAACTTTCGCAGCCAGGCGAATTCATCGTCACTATTTATAACAAGGAGGGAACGAATTTGATCTTCTCGCTCACTAAGCAAGGAATTCTGGCGAAGCAATTCATCCCGTTCAATTTGTAGTTCAAGGAGAGATTTTTTGAAATGTTGCTAATGCCTTTGCACCATTATTAGCAATGCGATTTTTATCATCTATAAGGTCACTAATTTTCTTCCTCAAAATTTTGACTTCTTTATTGGACTCGAGAAACATTCGTTTAAATTGGTTGGCAGCACTTAAACCAGATCTATGTTCAATTTCTAAAAGACGATATTTGGTCCTAAGTTCATTTAATGAAAGGGAGTTAATTTTGTTTGATGAACTACTTAAAGAGTTGTTGAGATGAGCGAGAAGAAGGTTATTATCCATAGGATCAGGGAAATGTATGGAGAAGAATAGCCTCATCGGAGAGATTATATACATCTGCGAAAGTAATAAGTTAGGTAGCAATAGGCGACCGATTAAATAAAAAATAGTAAAGGGAGGTAAAATTTTATACCATAAAGTTGCTGATTAGCGTTTTGAAGAGTGGACACCTTATCCCTTTGGGAGTTAAGTTCGGTATTTAACTTTTGAATTCTCTCGTCTTTATCGCGAGATGACGCAGCTTCAGTCTCTAATTCTCGAATCTTCTTGCTCAATTGCGAGTTCTTCTTCTCAAGATTGCTGCGTCTTCTCTCGAGATCTGAGGCGACTACAAAGGAAGTTCTTCCAACCTATAAAAGAGGATAGAAGAATCATTAATATACATATATTTAAAAATATAAAAGGGGAAAATGTGACCGTATATACGTACCAAAGATCCAAGTGCATTCAACAAGTCAGGAGACACGACTCTAGAGCTCCATTAAAAGAATCATTGCCTTCTAGTAAAGCAGCATTACACACATTTGCGAGAGTCCCGCAAAGAGAAGCTAGGGGAGCATCTCCCATTCCTTGGAAAGAATCTGAGAAGATACTAGACAACCGATCCATAGAAGAACCAGCCAATGGAGTTTCTTTAGCAAGAGAGCGGCTCGAGTCATGGTCATCCTCATCAGAAGATTCGGAGTTTGAGTTAAGGCGAGAAGAAGATTGGACCTTTCGCTTCTTAGTTAAGGGGGCAGAGGATTTACCCTGGCGAGCGACAGTTTTACCCTTACTTTTAATCTTCGCGGCAATAGTTTCTTCAACTCCAACCTTCGCATACGCGTAAAGATAAGAAACAGAGGCAACAATATTGTTTTAAATAAGAAGAAAGGAAGTGATTCTTACTTCACTCGTAAGCGATCGGAGCAATGTCAGAGTATCCTCCGACGGATCCTTTTGTACCTTCTTTTCAACCCGGCTATCCGAGAGATTTCACAAACTCAAGCAATTATAGAAAGAAAGTTACGAAAGCCAAATTTGAAGTCGGAAACATACCTCTTTCTTCTTCTCGAGGCCATTTGAATTCCTAAGGATGATACCCCGCGAGATTCGCAGGGAAGAACGTGCGGGCCCGCGATATAAGGACCATTTAAAATCAAGGGTACAACCCACCATTTCTCATCTTTGGAGTGGCGAGGAGTAGTATTATTACCCGGGTGCCAATCAATATCCTGCATGACCAATTTGTCCTCAGAGACATTATCCTTTTCTTCAGGCGAACGCCCCAGCGAGATTTCGCATTCACCATAGTTATCACTGAGTAATTTTCAAAAAAGTTTTCCACAGTGTACTTCTCAACAGCTATTTCCAAGTCTGCGAATTTGGGATTTCTGACAGAATTAGTATATAAAGATCCTTTGCCTGCACCGCGGTTCGCGAACTCAAGCATCAGGCGAATACAATCGCCACTTAATTGATAAACAGCCCGAGAGAATTTTTCATGGGCCAAAATTTCATAAAATAAAGGCAACTCTGGATTGTATAAGGGAATAGGAAGTCCCGCGAGAAGCTGACCGAGCGAGACTATAATCTTTTGATCATCACATTGATGATCAGAGAAAAGCTTTGCAGAAAGAATAGATGAAGGTTCTTGATCAGGGATGGTCGATAGAGTGAAACCCTTCTCGAGCAACTTCTGTTGAACTTCATCAAAAGAAACTTTGTATGCACGACTAATGGCAGCCATTATCAGTATGGGAATGGATGAGAAGTTAAAGGTTAAGATCGATGCTAGAAAAGACGAAGAGAAGATTTGCAGTAGCAGAAGCGCAAATTGCGGAAGGAGAAAATCAAAGAAGTTGCAGAGAGAAACTAAAGAATGAAAAGGAGGGGAAAAGAAAACTATATATAGGAAAAAAGATCCTCGAGAAAACGAGGTCATTTAATGCGAGAAGAGACATGAACGGTCAAGAATAAACGGTTGGAAGAGACGTGTCGAAAAACGGCTTTAATGGTTAAAAACTGTGTACGGAGCTGAAACAGATAAAGATAAGCGGTCGCAGCGAATAAAAAGCATCGCTCTCATGATATTCTTCCCTTCGCAAGAAAAGTATGAGGAGAGACAGGAGACGCAAAACTTCGGAACATCGCAAAAGAATAGAGGCAAGTACGTACTTTTCAAGTACAATATTCTTCTCGCTTTCCTTCATCGCAAGACCAAAGATTATTACAACAACAGATTTTTCCTTAAAAATCGCTCTTCAAGCAATATTCAAGGAAAAAAGAGGCAAGATGTAGGATCATAATATCGCAACGTGCGGGGGGCTCGCGGGGTTAATAAACAACGACATCGCGAGGCAGTCATGACATAATAAAATAAATGACGCGATGAATAACGACACACAAAACAAAGAAAGATATGAAACTCAATCGAGGGTTAAGAAGTGTCGCGAGAATAAATGTTTGTACATCTGCGACACTTCGCGGAACATTTCCGAAATAAAAGGATAGATTAGCTGTCATCCACCATGTATTACCCTATATAAAGGGCTAAGTGAGTCTGTTGTAGGGAGGGATTTTTTTTGGAATTGTTGGGCAAGTCATTAGGAGAGAGAAAGTTCAAGAGTGTTTTATTTGCTAAGTGTAATCCTACTTTTCCTGTGTAAACAACTCGTGAAGTTAATCAATAAACATTCTCAATTATACAACTTTCAATGGACTAATTAATCAAAAGATAGTGAGGGGTGTAGTGTGGGAAAACCTGCTACTACATATGGAATACACACGGCCGACCCGCATGGTCGACCATTGGCCTTTGCTTGCCAAGAAACCGTCCATACCAAGCATTATGGACGGAAAACCCTAAATTAGGGTTTGCGGCATATTACATGTGTCGCAAAACGGTCTCAACCGTCCATCTTCGCAGGCATAGATGGAGGGTGTAGATGTAGACTCAAAGGGCCCGAGCATGTCGACACAATCACCATGTGACCGCCTACATACTTGGCCAATCGGTCAAAGCCAACCATGGTTGGTTACAACAAAACCGTCCGCCCAAAAGAGCATGGTCGCGCGGCTTTGAAAGCCAAGATTAGGGTTCAAGCCATCACGCGCGTCCATCTTCTCCTAAGACGAATGGAGGGTCACAGATTAGATTAAGCGAGGTCCGGTTATACCAGCATGACCACCGTGGACCCATCTACCTCCTCTTGCGGTCGGCCAAGGCATATCATGCCTGGCCAATCCAAAACGCCCGCTCAAACATGCGTGGTTACACTTCCCAAATTGCAAATCGATCTCGACCACTCAACTTCACCGGACGAATTGGGTGGCTTAGATCGCGTTTTCATGAGACGGTGAGACATGGGCGTGAACATCAGCCCGCCACCTTCACGCCAAGCCAACCGGCCAAGACCGACCAAGCTAGGTCGTCTTGGAAAACGCGCCGGAAGAGAGCATGGCGCGCGGCTTCTTTGCGGCATCAAACTCTTATCGCAAATCGATCTCAACCACTCAACTTTACCGGTCAAATTGAGTGGCTTAGATTGCGCCTTCTTGGGAAAGTGAAGTATGGACGTGCACACCGGCGTGTTGTCTACACACATGCCCGGTCGGTCCTCTTCAAAACCTTTCCCATGCTTAGTTTCGACCAAGCTAAAGAGTGATGCTTGCGCACCTCTTTAAAAACCCTAATTTCATCAACGGTCGCAGATGAGTGTCTCAAACATCATCTCATCCGTCCGCCTTCACCAGCTTGGTTATACAACCCTGGTCAGGAGTTATTTGGTTAGTGAGAGTCATTACCCATCACTTTACCACACCGCAATGCAAAGACTCAGATAAAACACACACGATACTTCACAAGTATCGACTTTACGAATAACGCAATTATTCAATTCAGCATTACATGCTATCTTTCGTGGATCCACGATCCACATTCCGGACATCAATCATGTCACAAACCGGGGATGCATATCGGGGTATTGGTCCGGCGGTTTACGGCGCGTGCGGCGTGCAACGCGCCATCACAAGAACGTGTTAGGAAGTCATGGACGGTTAGAGATGAACAGAAGAGTGGGCAAGACTGTTCGTGTGTTACCGACACACAACTCCACTACTCCATCATTCCACTACCTCCACTTCCCACGAAACGTGAATGAGGCTCAATGACTTGTATAAATAGGGTCTCCACCTATTTCCAACAACACAAGGGAATAACGGAGAACAATACAAGTTCGGACGATAAAACCAAGTGTTAATACAAACCGTATTCAAACACTCGGGCCTCGCTTGCATCAACCGTAAGCTTGCTCATCTTTACTTACAAGTCATAAGCAAGCCAACACCTTCACAATCTCAACACCTTCTTCGCTTCCTCCCTAAGATCAACCCCATCTCCTTCACTTTGTGACCGAAACAAGTCCGGAACGGCCATTTCTTGGTTTAGGCCGGACTTGCACGGGTGATTGATCTCTCGAATCTACAAGCACTCACCGCGCAGTGTGCATTTGTTGTAGGTTTAAATTCATTCCTCATCACACCCTAAATTACCAAATTCAGCAGGAGTAGTTTTCACCCATCAACAATTATACTACTTGCTAGTTAAAGAGAAGTAGAGAAATTTATTTTTGCGAGATTGACACCTCGTCAGTTGTGATGATGAATTATTGGAAGCGAATCATGATGATGAGAATGGATGCTGCTGTCAATATCGAAAATCAGTGAAGAGAAGTCAGGGAAGAATACGGTGAGAAGTTAGAGAGGTGATGCTGTTGAGCTTGCGGTGTTGATGGCTGGTGAAGTCCGAGAAAAACAAAGATACAAGAATTGAGAGAAGGTCGAGGCTGTGATGCTCATGGAGCTGTGATGGAGCTGAACCATAAGACGCTGACGCCTGAGTTTGGGGGATATAGCGATTAACGGAGCTTGGCATTTGCAGGGATGAATCGATGGTAATAATGGAGTTGAACTGTGGTGGTTAGCCTGGTGGTGTGACTCTGTGCATCCGAGAATGGAGCTGCAATGTTGTTTTATCAATGGCAAAGCTAGAGGTGTTGCTGGGACAGACGAGACATAAAGCTCTGCCAGTGACAGAGTGGAATCGAGTTGTGGTTGATTGATAACATGGGACGCTGTGGAGGTAATGAAGATTGATGGTTGTCGATGGAAGAAAGAATGGTGATCGAGAATGCCAGTAGGGATGATGTATCGACCAAGGAGTTGGGTCAAATCCGCTGTGTTGATTGGGATGATGGAGACGCTGTGGTGATGATGAATGAAGTAGAAGAAGAGCTCGAGCTGTAGTAGAACTCAGTGACGATAATGAGTTGAAGCTAGGCAGAGTCAGGGAAAGGTATAGCTCGAGATAAAGCATGGAGTGAGTTGTGTTGGTGTTTCTCGGGTCTGTGGTGCAGATAAGGAAGAGCTCGAGAAACCAGGGATGTAGTCATCTGTTGTTAATTGAGATGGTGGAGCTGAGCTACTTTTGTTGGCTGACGATGATGGAGATGCTGATGGCAGTTGGTGAACTCGAGTCTGCCATGGAAGCCGAGATCGATGGATTTTGGCAGTGGTGATATAAGATAGAAGTCGAGTTGCTGATCAGATACTGAATCGAGCAGATGGAGTTCGAGTGAGAAGAAAAACTCAAGATGAAAGATGGTTTTCACGGATAGCCTGGTATATGTGAGAGGTGTGTCCGGAAATACAAACTTCACGATCACCAGAGTTGTCGAGGAAGTATCGATGTTGAAAACCAAACTCAAGGAGTTATAAAACTCACGGATGGTCGAATATCCGTGGCTCCTGTGGTCGAACAAGAAAATCCAGGTAAAAACATTTTTCACGGCGACCAGAGTGTCCGTGATTTTGATCGGAGAAAAATAGAAGTCAGGGGAAAATAAAACTCTCGGAGAGAGGAGTATCCATGAGTTTGTAGATAGGAAAAGAAGAAAAGTCTTTTGGGCTGGATTTCGCCAGTAATGAGCACATCCCATTAGCAGCTTACACAACTTCTTTGCGCGACCATGACTTGGACGTGAGCTTGTTTTGGGAATATGGCGAGTTTTGGCAACCATTCGACCGGGATTTTGGCGCACGGGTACGACAACAACTTGGATACCTATTTAAGAGAACTTCTAATATTTTTGAAGATATCTTATAATCTTTTATCAAGTTTTTGGAGAGAAGAACTCAAGGGAGAAAAGCTAGGGTTTTGGAGCGTTCTTCATTACCGTAATTATTATTTTTCCATTATATAATATGTATCTCATGGGTTTCATTAATCCCATGAGTAGATAAACTTCTTAGTGATTGGGGATGAATTGTAAGTTCTAGACATGATTTGAGTTATTATATAAATCTATTTTGAAGTTCTTCACATGATTATTGATTGTTTATACTAATTAAAATAATTATGATTGATTGATTGATAGATTGTTTAGGTGGCCAACTGAATTAATTTTTTGATTCAATCAAATGCTAGTATTGAGTTAGGAGATAAGTAATAGTCGAATATTTCATACAAAAGTAGAGAACACAAGACCTTGCAGAGGGATTACTGTAGCGATTGTGTGTATAAACAACACTAGAAAGTGGACCTTGAGCTAAGAGTCTAACTACTAGGATCAATCTATAATTCACAAAAGATAAAGCATTCGGACAAATTACACCTTGAGTGAGCTACTACTAGGTGGTTTCGAAGAATAGAATCTGGTATTGGAGAGCTTCCGTACTCAGTGATTTAAGGAATTTAGGGGATAGCACTAAGCTAGCTGTTATTCCACGGTTGGTAATAATTTGTGATTAATTGTATTAATGGATGAATATAATAACTTGATGACGGTTTAGTAACGAAGAAGGATTCCCTTATTATATTTCTCTCCATTGCTTGCAACTAAATTATTTTCAATTGCTTTGTTATTTATTTTGAATCAAAAACAAACCCCCATTGTGACACTTTTGACAACTAAATCTCCCTGCTCTTCGTGGGAACGAACTTGACTTCCATTATATTATTTGTAATTGAGTGGAAATAAGATATTAATTTGATTTCACCTACGACACGCATCAATGCTCATGATAGAATTACACCTTACACTCTTATCGCATGTTAACTATTCGAACTATTGGATTTCAAAATATTTTTTGTGCTGGAATCAGTGTATGTCGCTTGTACCTTTGAAAGCTAGATTGACAGATCCATTTTGATGTGAGATTAAACTGAAATGCAGTTGTTACACATCATACAAGGTGAGCTCTCTTTTGATCGAGAACTTTGTGGGTATGTTCTAAGCAAACCCTCATGAGATTTCAACTCGTCCACTAGGGTCACTTAGTGGTTTTAAAGGCTTATTGCATTCCCTAAATGCAATCGAAATACCAGTGATAATGGTGTAGGTAGGATTTTCTTAGTATTTGTTTTCCTCGAGGTCGAGCAAAATCCAGGTTTTGGGGTGTGATCGGTGCCTAATAATGCATATTTGTAGATCATTTTGTTGCCTTTTATCACATCCCAAGGGTTTGAATGTCTCAATTTATATCAAATTTTGTATTTTGCGCATATGTTCATTAACGGGTAATTTTGTCGGAATAATCTCATTTTGTTTTGTGTTGCAGGTGGTTGAGTAAATGGTGAATAAAAGAGCACTAGGGTGATTCAGGGAGTGAGCATTGAGAGCCTGGTGGCATAACAAAGGAAAGAAACAGTCAAGCCATGATGGTGGGTAAGATTCAAACTCATATTGCTTGTCATATACAGAAAGTGTAAAGCAAACCAAGACTCTTATGCAACTAAGGCAGGTGTTCATGTATAACACCCAAGCAGACCCTATACCCATCTTTCATTTACTTTCAAGTCCGGATCAAAAGCAACTTTTCTTGTCTCTCTTACACCGCCGATAGTACCTACCCTGGTAACTGAAAGCAACCCTAACTCTGTTAACCCCATACCCCTCTATCCCTATTTCGATCTCTATTTCTATTAACCTAGTTTCATTCACATCAAATCAATCTCTCTATCTTGACAATTTCACTTCTCCTCTACTGTTAGAAGCATCATCAAGGCTGATTAGATGTTTTGAGATATGGAGACAAAGTCAGGCGGCGTGTAAGGTGGTCGCGGCAACAACAAGCATCAGGGGTGTCAAATTAGGTCTGAGTATAATCTCCTTTCAATCACCGACATCATCAGACTATTTGTGAAGAGAATAAGGTGGCGGGTTCAGTGGTGAGTGATAAATAAATCAAATCCCTAATTTTGTGGCTTTACTTTGTTGAAAATGGTATTTGTATTTTGGGGAACTTTTTTATAAATAGAGAATGGGTTGTTGATGAAAACCAAGCCTGGAATAGCCGGTGCAAGTTGTTGTCGTAATTTCTAGGTTTATTTTCAGTTATATGTTTGTGATGTTCTAAAATCTCTGCTAGGGCAGAGATGAAACCCCTAAATAATTAGAATTTCTTTGTTTGATTTTACTTGTTCTCCATGGATTTTTATTGAAAAAATATGATTAATCTCTAAATTTCGTCAATTTTCTTTCACCTTGTATGTCAAGCATCCTAGGTAGTTGGGTTAATTCTTTGTCAAAATTCAAGCCTATGTGAACTGATTTTAGTTCAATCTTTGATTACTTGTACCTTAAAAAGACAACTAATGCTAGGGATTGACATATTTTTTCTGAGGTTAAGTCATTCATATGTACAAGTGATTTATCACATCTTCAAGGTAGTTTGAGGCTAGAACTTCTGTAGCTCCTTGATTGAAAAGAGAACTAGTATATCAACTAGGGAATTTATATGCTTTTAGGTGGTGGATTCAAAGCCCTAGTTCATCTTTTTATTACTTCTTAATCTTGTTTGTTTAGTATAATCATCCATCACTTTGTCGTATCGACACCCAACAAACAACCTTTTTGTGTTACTCTTTTCTCTGAATCAGTTGAAGTAAGACTTTAGAAACAACTCTACATCCACCTTGTCCCTGAAGATCAACCTGTATTTGCACCTTACACAATTGGCACTGTGCACTTGCAGTTAATATTGTAGGCATCTTTCCTAGCCTCCCAGATTGTATAAAAGGAAAGTGAATAGTTTTTCAACCAAAGGATAAACATGTAAAATTTCCCTAGCAAGATTAAAAATGTAATATTAACAAGTCAAAATTAAATCCGAAATTTTGGCCTTTGCATGAAGATATATCTCTTAGCATAATATAGCGTTGTGGATAAATGAATCACATTTTCGTGTAACACAAACCGTTTGTCCTCATATGCCATGTTGGTGCTTGGATGGTGAGAAGAAATCCTAAATTCACTGGCCACAACCCATATTTAGAAACCTATTATAGGGGCTGATGAATCCATTAGAGGGGATTCATTGTGATCCTAATGTCAAGTTAATTGGTTAGGGGTGACCTTTCATCAATTAAACCTAAAAAAAAAAAAAAATTACTTCTAATCATCAACAACAACCAAAAATCAATTATCATTAACAACAATCCAACAATCAATCATCATCGACAGCAATTCAACAATAATCCAAAATCAATCATCATCAACAAAAATTCAAAATCAATCATCATCAATAACCCTTCTATTAAAAAGCCAGATTAGTTTAGTTTAGCTGGTATGAGTAATCCCTAAGTTAGAGACGATTCCATATACCAGCAGTTGCTGTTGTTGTAGAATTATTTAACCTCTTGCGAAAATTTTATTTTAATCAAGATTTGATTTCAACATTTTCTCATCATGTCTTTACAAGATACAACTTTTAGTGTCTTGAGTAAGTAGAAGTTCGAGACAGTAATACCGAACGAATAATTTGGTTATTCATTATGAAATTAAGTTTTTCTGAGAGTGTGTGATTAATATAAAAAAAAATTCAAATTCTTGGAAATGCTCAAAATTGTTGAATGTAACCTACTAATGCAAAAATGGAAAAAAGAAAAGGAAAAGCAGACAAGGGTGACAACTTAAAAAGCTCTTCAAAGTGCAATGTATTGTTCCTCTTCCGGGATGCTTTCATTTTGCGGTCTCTCTTGTGTACATCGTTCAGTTCACACTTGTCAAGGACTCAGGTTGAAGCATGTTGCTGCATTTTCGTACTCGTTTTCAGAATCATGTTCAATTGATTGTGTTGCATCTCCTGGAGATGATTCGGACTGCTCCAGAACAATGAACCACCAACGATAACTTAAAATTCTATGCTAATACTAATTACAAATAGATGAATCACCTCGACTAATAGCTCATCAACAACATCGCAAATAGAAGGCATTTCATCATAATCACTAGAAAAAGTGCAGGCTGGCAATTTTGCACCCAAAACTAGTGAAAAAAATGCACTTAGGCTGAGTAGAGTGGAGGAGGTAAGGGGGTACTTGCACAGTGCCTAAACACCACGTAGAGAAAAGGTCTTAGAATAGTGGCGAGGGAGGTAATTAGAATATGGGCGAGGAAACATTCCTCGCCCAAGAGTATTTTATTTATATAAAACACTAAAGTGGGCCCAAAATATGATAATGATATATTTTATTATACAAAATATGATAATGATATATTTTATTATACTTTTTATTATAATAAAAGAGGAAGCGATCTCCTCGCTTTTCACTTTTTTGGGTTAGGATTGAATCCTCGCCTATTTAGAAACCCCCGCATAAGTTACTCCGCTGAGCATCTGGACTTGAGAGAGAAAGGGGATTAAAAAGAATTTGAATTTAGACCACGATATCATTATCGTACCCACCTACAATCTCTCCACAAGAGTCACTCTTATGTGCCTACTATTCCACCCAAAACTTCAAGCACATGTTTTGTTTACTTGGTTTAAGCTAGTAATCGTGTTGAGCACATGCAATCACGTCCTAGTTAGGGATATTCCTATGGAAAGAATAAGACATAAATTTGTTCATTTTGATCTTATTATAGACTCTACACACTTGAAAATCGAGAGTTGAAAAAAAATCATGCATCATCACCTGACAAAAAAGAGTGAACTCGAAAATAGCCTCAATGAATAAATAGTTTCAATTGCCTTCCTGTCATAACAAGGAGAATAATGTAGAAGGGTATAAAGTTTGACAAAAGGAATCAAAGCCGGCGCTGGAGATCCAAATGCGGGTCTAAAAACGTCCACCATTCCTGAGGGAAATGATTCATTCAGAGACTTGTAATTTTCAAAAACCAATGTAAAAATATACTCAATTTATTGGTTTGTTCACTGCGGGCCGACATGAATCGTGCTCTTGAATTTATGCCGCGCATACCAACAAATTCCGTCAGCGGGTTAACTTAATCCGCGCGGACGAACTCAACCCACTAGCGGCCAAAAATAACCCGCCCACGGGCATACTAAATCCGCTAACGGCTACATCTGTGTTTAAGCATCCAACGTAGATTAAATTATCTTACGCCGCTAGTTTAAAAACTTTTTTTTAGACAAGGAAAAAAAACAATTAGTGATAGGTGGAATGGTCTAAGCAATCCACGAGAGAATTGCTGATAGCCCATTTTAAAAACTTCTTTGGGATCAAGAAACGTCTACTAGTACCGTTGGTGGCAAACTAGAATTATATTGTTATTTTAGTTTTCGATTATTGATTTGATTGACTAACGATGGTTATCTCTTGATTTGCACCTAGTTTGATTATTCTTGAGAGCCTTATCTTCTGACATAAGGTCACTCAAACTAGATTAAGAGTTTAATATTGACTTGTGATCATCCATTATTAACAGACTCTGTTCTGTGCGTGATCGATCTTAAGCCATGAATCAAGTTTGTTATTGTGCATGTACAGAATATTGAAGATTGAAGACAAGAAGATTTTTCTTATTGGTTTTATATTCTCATGATTTGCTTCGTACACAAACTTGATCGTCTAGGATCCAACTAGATCTAGTTTATCTTTTGATAGACTGATTATTGACTAGGAGTATTTAGATCGACGAGCTATCATTTGATGATACTCTTCAATATTCGAATCTGGTTAACTTGTTTACTCCATATCTTGGAAGATCTAAAACCCCACAAAGGAGTTTAATCTATTTTAAACAGAAAATCCTTTGTCATGCTCAACTAGATATATCTCTGATTAACTTCTTGAGATAAAAAGAGTGGTTACTAAACATATTAGTCCTTTACTATTTGGAAGACGATCTAAAGGGTTGAGTGCTTAAAGTCTTCAGAGAAAATGAAGCAACTTAAGATAGTGGACTCTATCTTAGGATTCACGTGCGTTATAATACTTTCAGTAGCATATATATATAAAATACTTTCGGTAGCATATATTTATTTTGTACATGCAGAGACCATATGAAGTGAAAAAAGCGGGGGTACAACAACCACACCCAATATTTCGTTTGGCAGTCTGAGAGGGCTTACTCCAATATAATTTCAAGAGAATCAACTAGACAGTCAGATTCAATCTAGAGAAAAGTATATCAAAGATTTTATATCTCTATCTCTCAATTCAATATGCAATCAGCAAATAGGAATTTGCGAGCCCGATTGAATATAAGAGAAGTAACTTGAACAGTACCAAAGATCAATGTTCAAGGATCAATCAATTTCAATCAACAACCAAAGGTTGGATTTACCAACTGATCGATTCAACGGACAACCTGTGATATTTCAATTATATAAAAAAATATAATGTGGAAAAGAAATAACACAGACACCAGAATTTTGTTAACGAGGAAAACTGCAAATGCAGAAAACCCCGGGACCTAGTTCAGCTTTGAACAACACATTGTATTAAGGCGCTACAGACACTAGACTACTCCCAATGAACTTCGGGCTGGACTGTAGTTGAACCCTAATCAATCTCACACAGATTCAAGGTATAGTTGCGCTCCTTATGTCTCTTATCCCAGCAGGATAATACGCCCTTGATTCCCTTAGCCGATCTCACCCATAACCAGGAGTTGCTATGACCGAAAGTCGAAGACTTGATAAACAAATCTGTCTCATACAGAAAAGTCTATTGGAATAGATAAATCTGTCTCCCGCAGAAATACCTATGAGTTTTGTTCCGTCTTTTGATAAATCAAGGTGCACAGGAACCAATTGATAAAACGGACTTATATTCCCGAACAGCCTAGTATTATCAATCACCTCACAATAATCTTAATCGTATGGTAGCGAAACAAGATATTGTGGAATCACAAACGATGAGACGAAGATGTTTGTGACTACTTTTTATCTTGCATATTGGAGAATAAATCTCGAGCAAATCTTAGAGAAGATAGTACTCAAACGATAGAATCAAGCAAGACCAGAACACGCAACTACAAACAAAATAGTTGGGTCTGGCTTCACAATCCCAATGAAGTCTTTAAGTCGTTAACCTACAGGGTTTCGTGAAAAAGCTAAGGTTAAAGGAGAATCGACTCTAGATTATACAACTAGTATCACACAGGAGGTGTGGGGATTAGGTTTCCCAGTTGCTAGAGTTCTCCTTTATATATTCTTCAAATCATGGCTTTCAATCTAAGTTACCTTGGTAACAAAGCATTCAATATTCACCGTTAGATGAAAACCTAATTAGATTCAAGCTAATATCTTTCAACTGTTAGATCGAACTTAGCTTGTTATACACAAATGAAATGTACCTTCATTTAGGTTTGAGTAACCGCACCTAAACGTGTACACCATGTTGTCTCAATAATAGTTAACCGAGGTTAGCCATATGAACACTCTCATATCAACCTTATTCATCTTAACCATAACTAGTTCAAATGACTCAAATGAAACTAGTTAAAGATTTGTTCAATTGTTATATTCTCATAGAAGTATACAAGAACACAATTGAAGCAAAATCGGTTTGATTCACTCGAATCAATTCATGAACATTATAGACACGGTTTCCAAAGAATGCATTCCTTATTATATAAATGTATTAGTTCATGTACACAACCGATTTTAGAACTTTAACCTTCAAGTATGCAAACATGTACGCATACTTGAATTACCTGGACTGAGTTTGGGTTTCGCCAGTACGCGAACAGGTACGCATACCTCCAATCCCAACAGAAAATCTTGGACATAAACCTCACGCCAATACGCATACTATGGTTCCCGGACATGGCTTACATATGTGCAAGAGTACACAACATGTCATAATCCAATAATGGTTAAGTGTTCCAAACTCTTATTTCAATCATTGAAACTTTCTTAGAGAATGACAATAACCGTTTCCACACACTATTAGCATCAAAGCAATTTTCAAGTTATTGAAATAATCATAACGAAACATTCCAAGTCTACACCAAATGATTGTATCACACAAATCATGTAAGATGTTACTCAACGATTTTCACATGATCATCTTTTGACTTTCGTCAAGAATATAAGACGAACTTGCTTGAAGCGAAAGCTTACGAACACATATTTCGAGAAATATGTAAGCGAATTAATCTCAGCTCGAAATCTCAAATGTGTATAATCGAGAACTATATAGTAATACGGATTTTGTCTCAATATAGGAGATAGAGTAGAAATAGACTTTCCAAGTGATAGATGAGTTTTAGTCTCCACATACCTTTTGTTGATGAAGTTCCACAAGCTCTCCTTAGTAGTTCTTCGTCTTCAATTGATGAACGCCGTGAAGTCTAATGCTCTAACAATCTCCCCCTTTTGTCAATTTTAGTGACAAAACTATCAATACATATGGATTACAAAATAAATAAACGTTGTAGCTTCTCATCCAAATGCTTGATCTCCTTGATTCTTCAACATTACTCGAAATCTTCGTCACTTCCAAGTACTCAGATGATTCCAAATGTGTTCAACTCAGAAACATAGTTGTTGAAGATCCGTAGCAATAACAATAATAAAACAGTTGCTCTAAATCATTGTTATACAGTGTGATAGTATTATTACACAGCATCAAAGTTCAATTGTATCACAACTTTGACAACAATACTATGGTGATATGTATCACTCCCCCTTATCAATACTTCATCTCACAATGACCCCCCCCCCTACATAATGATCCGTAAACCATATGTATTTGTAGTGTGAACTACACATTAATTCTCCCCCTTTTTGTCAATACAAATTGGCAAAGGTACGAAAACTAGTTGGATCCTCATGAAATTTTCATAGAGATACTTCATGACCAAAAAAGAACAACTTACCAACTTGTTTTGATGATTTCACATAGTCGAAACTTATTCATCAAGGAGTTTATAAAGATACAAGATAACTCCTACAATATTCCACAGCCGCACTCCCCACAAAGATTTGGAAATTAAGCACAAGTTCAATTAAGAACTCTCCCCCACAAAATGTCATTCCCGAAAGAACAACAAGAGCGACCTTACTTTTACAAGAAAAGAAGGATTTCTTTGGATATTAACAAATCACACAAGACATGAATTTGTATCCAAAAATCTCAATTGAATTAACCACCAAGAAAAATGATCAATTCAATAGGTCATGCTCAACATAAGAGAACTTATGGAGCAACACAATACATATACAAAGATGTGGATCAGGGAAGGACCAATACTGCGAAATAAACAAAGATTCATTCTATTTTTCATCACTATTTGCACAATGACATATAATAGACTTAATCTTTGTAAACAAAAGTTCATCCTATCTTCCATCAATATTTGCATAATGACATAATAGGCTTAACTTTTGTAGTCAAAAATTCATTCTATCTTTTATCAATACTTTCATACCGACATATATAGAGTTAATTTTTGAACAAATTTGGGACATTCAAAGTTCACGTACGTAAACAACATATCCCATAACAGTTTGCAATATATAAAACCATAAAGATTATTACTGCAAAAATCATCTTCCAAATAACTTAGAATTTAAATAAATAAATCTAAAAACATTGCAAGATGAAAATGTTGGCAATAGCTATGTGTACTCACAATAATGGCTATTCCAAACCCTAGTTATCCTTATTAAAAACAAGAGAATAAATTCTCATAAGAAGTTTCCTAGACATTGAGATCTCTGAAAAATTCTTTATCGTCCCCGAACTCCTTGTTGTCAACAGCCATGGGAACATAAGGTTCATGAATAAAGGAGTCAATTCCAACAAACCTTTTGGACTGATGCCGAACCCGGGCCTTCTGAATTTCAAGAGTTCTCAAAGCAATAGCCTTTATTTCCTGAATCTCCTTCCTTATTTCCTTCAACTCTTCAAGAACACCAGAAAACTTCTGAGAATTTGAAGGAACAACTCTTGGCTTCCTCACATTCCTTCTTTTTCTTTTCAAAGTTGGAGGTAACGGAGATTTATCTTTTTCCTTCATGATTGATGGCTTAACAATCATATTAACATCTTTTCCATCAGAAGGCATAATGCTTGGAGTATCCATACGAGCGAAATTGTGAGAGGAAATCACAAGGTAATCTCAACAAGCAGTCTTATGATAAAAATAGTTTCAGGAGAAGGAAAAAAAGAATGTAGAGTTACGGAACTTTTAGACACACAAGTTCACGCACGCACAACTCTCAACCCTAAAGAGGGTAGAATTGTCGAGAATAACCTTCTTTTATTGATTAAACATGGAAGTCCCTTCCAATATCAATTAGATATGAAAAGAGGCACGAATTCCGGACTTGCAAAGCTCGGTAGAGCAACAAAAAGAAAAGAAAAACAATCTATTTTTTTTTCCTTTTCCTAAAGCCTGAGGTGTGCATAATCCTGTCTCTTTTGATCAGGCACATGAGACAAGATGCACTAACTAACACAATAAGTTGTGCTGGGGTGAACAATAATCTATTCACCATAAACTTTTCGAAAGGAATTCATAGATCCATGTTTCTTAGAGTGTTTAGACCATATTTTTCCTCTAATGACCTAGTATTTTCTTTGGAAACTAACTTCTTTGAAGAAGGGGTGCGTTTACATACCTCTGATGATTTTTGAACAAGTTTGAGCTTGTGTGCTAATCGATTCGCTCTTCGTTGAAGTTTGTTGACATATCTCATTTTGTGTTTGTACTTGAAACACTTTGAAAGTTCATGACCTTTGAGAGAACAATAAGAGCATGCCAACATGGAAAATGATTCAGACGCCCGAGATGTGTAGGCGGCTAGACACATAGTGGAACCTGAAAAATTAGAAAAGGAGTTTCCTGTATAAACATGTAGTTTCTTTTTTTCTTCCAGACCGGTTGAGATTTTTTTGAAATAATATAAAGATTGATGTATGTATTGCTACAATTATCAAAATCAATATTTTCACAAAGAAGTGCAACACTTGACTTTTATTCTTCATTAGAATCATAGTTGTCAGACATTTCATCAAGAACTGCAGCTAGATCTTTGTTCCCAGTGTATTTTTTATGATTTGGACACTTATTTGCAAAATGACCAAAACCTTTACACTTAAAGCACTGAGGCATATCCTCGTCATCAGTTTCATCAATATCCCCGTTTTAGGAGGAACACGATTATGGGGTGTAACTGATGACCCAGGTTTATCTCTGGAGAATCGTTTGCTTCTCTTCAAAAGAAGATCCATAAACTGTCTTGTGATCAAAGAGACTGACTTGTCAAGATCTTTATCTGATGAATCACCCTCGAAAAGATCATCTTCAGAGATGCAAACACTTTTACTTTTGTCAAGTAATTTAGTGTTCTTTTGTGCTTTGAAAGCAACATCCTTTCCGGATTTGGATGTATGCTCATGATCAAAGATCTTTAACTTCGCAACCAGAGTATTTCTGGAAAGAGTTGCAAGGTTATTACCTTCAACAATGGCATGCTTCTTAGAATCGTATCTAGATGGCAACGATCTGAGAATTTTCATCACAATGTCCTTTTTTAGGAATAGCCTTACCTAATGCAAAAGATGCATTAACAATTTCAGACACTTTGTGATTAAACTCATCAGATGAATTTTCATCTGCCATACGAAGATTTTACCAATAAGAATTTAGGTTTTGCAGACTAGCTTCCTTTTCACAGGTATTCCCTTCAAATACGGTTTCTAAGATATCCCAAGCATCTTTAGATCGAGTGCACGTAGTCACATGGTGCTGAAGATTTGGGGTAATGGCATGGATGATAGCATTTAACCCGTCATAATTTTGCTTTGCAGCGAGAATCTCAGCAGGTTCATATGCACCAATATCCTTTGGAACAGTTGCATCGCCTTCTGCAAAAAATAGAGGATTTTAGCCATTAACAACATAAACCCATGATTGAAAATCATGCGCTTGAAGAAATGCACGCATAACAATTTTCTACCATAAGTAATTCGAGTCATCGAAGACTGGTGGTACGTTTATGGAGATAACACTTCTGTCCATATTCAGATCGCTACAAACAGAGACTTATAAGGTCTTTAACGTGTTTTCCTGCTCTGATACCAACTGAAAAAGCGGGGGTACAACAACCACACCCAATATTTCGTTTGGCAATCTGAGAGGACTTACTCCAATATACTTTCAAGAGAATCAACTAGACAGTCAGAATAAATCTAGAGAAGAGTTTATATCTCTATCTCTCAATTCAATCTGCAATCAACAAATAGGAATTTGCGATCCCGATTGAATATAAGAAAAGTAACTTGAACGGTACTAAATACCAATGTTCAAGGATCGATCAATTTCAATCAACGACCAAAGGTTGGATTTACCAATTGATCGATTAAACGCACAACCTGTGATATTTCAATTATATAAAAAATTTAATGCGGAAAAGAAATAACACAGACACCAGAATTTTGTTAACGAGGAAAACCGCAAATGCATTAAAACCTCGGAACCTAGTCCAGCTTTGAACACCACAATGTATTAAGCCGCTACAGACACTATCCTACTACCAATGAACTTCAGACTCGACTGTAGTTGAACCCTAATCAATCTCACACTGATTCATGGTACAGTGGCGCTCCTTACATCTCTGATCCCGGCATGATACTACGCACTTGATTCCCTTAGCTGATCTCACCCACAACCAAGAGTTGCTACGACCCAAAGTCGAAGACTTGATAAACAAATCGGTTTCACACAGAAAAGTCTATTGGAATAGATAAATCTGTCTCCCACAGAAATACCTATGAGTTTTTTTTCGTATTTTGATAAATCAAGGTGCACATGAACCAATTGATAAACCGGACTTATATTCCCGAAGAACAGCCTAGTATTATCAATCACCTCACAATAATCTTAATCGTATAGTAGCGAAACAAGATATTGTGGAATCACAAACGATGAGAAGAAGATGTTTGTGACTACTTTTTATCTGGCCTACTTTCGATCTTGCCTATCGAAGAATAAATCTCAAGCAAATCTTAGAGAAGATAGTACTTAAGTGATATAATCAAGCAAGATCAACACACACAACTACAAAGAAAATAGTTGGGTCTGGCTTCATAATCCCAATGAAGTATTTAAGTCGTTAACTTACATGGTTTCGTGAAAAACCTAAAGTTAAAGAAGAATCGACTATAGCTTATACAACTAGTATCACACAGGAGGTATGGGGATTAGGTTTCCCAGTTGCTAGAGTTCTCCTTTATATAGTTTTCAAATCAAAGTTTACAATCTAAGTTACCTTGGTAACAAAGTATTCAATATTCATCGTTAGATGAAAACCTGATTAGATTCAAGCTAATATCTTTCAACCGTTAGATCGAACTTAGCTTATTATACACAAATGAAATGTACCTTCATTTAGGTTTGAGTAACCATACCTAAATGTGTAAACCATGTTGGCTCAACAATAGTTAATCGAGGTTAGCCATATGAACACTCTCATATCAACCTTATTCATCTTAACCATAACTATTTCAAATGACTCAAATGAAACTAGTTAAAGAGTTGTTCAATTGCTATATTCTCATAGAAGTATACAAGAACACAATTGAAGCAAAATCAGTTTGATTCACTCGAATCAATTCATGAACATTATAGCCACGGTTTGCAAAGAATGTATTCCTTATTATATAAATGTATTAGTTCATGTGCACAACCAATTTTAGAACTTTAACCTTCAAGTATGCAAATGGGTACGCATACTTGAATTACCCGGACTGAGTTTGGGTTTTGCTAGTACGCGAACGGGTACGCATACCTCCAATCCCACCACAAAATCTCGGACATGAACCTCACGCCAGTACACATACGTGTACGCATACTTAGGTTCCTGACTTAAACCAATAGGTACGCTTACGTACGCATACTATGGTTCCCGGACATGGATTACATATGTGCAAGAGTACACAACATGTCATAATCCAATAATGGTTAAGTGTTCTATAACTCTTATTTCAATCATTGAAACTTTCTTAGTGGATGACAATAGCCATTTTCACACACTATTAGCATCAAAGCAATTTTCAAGTTATTGAAATAATCATAACGAAACATTCCAAGTCTACACCAAATGATTGTATCACACAAACCATGTAAGATGTTACTCGGCAATTTTCACATGATCATGTTTTGACTTTCTTCAAGAATATAATGTGAACTTGGTTGAAGAGAAAGCGTACGAATACATATTTCTCGAAATATGTAAGCGAGTTAATCTCAGCTCGAAATCTCAAATGTGTATAATCAACAACTATATAGTAATACGACTTTTGTCTCAACATAGGAGATAGAGTAGAAATAGACTTTCCAAGTAATAGATGAGTTTTAGTCTCCACATACCTTTTGTTGATGAAGTTCCACAAGTTCTCCTTAGTAGTTCTTCATCTTCAATTGATGAACGCCGTGAGAAACAAACCTAATTCCCCATTTCTAATCAACGACACAAATCAAAAAGCCAGATTAGTTTAGTTTAGCTGGTATGAGCAATCCCTAAGTTAGAGACGATTTCCTTTACCGGAAGTTGTTGTTGTTGTAGCATTATTTAACCTCTTGCGGAAATTGTATTTTAATCAAGATTTGATTTCAATATTTTCTCATCATGGCTTTACAAGATACAACTGTTAGTGTCTTGAGTAAGTAGAAGTTCGAGACAGTAATACTCAACGAATAATTTGGTTATCTGAGAATGTATGATTAATATAAAAAATCTTTAAATTCTTGGAAATGCTCAAAATTGTTGAATGTAACATACTAATGCAAAAACGGAAAAAGGAGAAAGGAAAAGAAGACAAGGGTGATAACTTAAAAAGCTCTTCAAAGTGAAATGTATTGTTCCTCTTCCGGGATGCTTTCATTTGCTTGCGGTATCTCTTATGTACATCAGTCAGTTCACACTTGTCAAGGACTCAGGTTGAAGCATGCTGCTGCATTTTCGTACTCGTTTTCAGAAACATGTTCAATTGATTGCGTTGCATCTCCTGGAGATGATTTAGACTGCTGCAGAACAATGAACCACCACCGACAACTTAAAATTCTATGTTAATGCTAATTACAAATAGATGAATTACCTCGACTGATAGCTCATCAACATCATCACAAATAGCAAGCATTTCATCATAATCACTAGAAAAAGTGCAAGATGGCAATTTTGCATCCAAAACTAGTGAAAAAAAAGCACTTAGGCTGAGTGTAGTGTAGCAGGTAAGGGGGTACTTGCACAATGCCAAAACACCACGTAGGGAAAAGGTCTTAGTCTAGTGGTGAGGGAGGTAATTAGATTATGGGCGAGGAATGTTTCCTCGCCCAAGAGTATTTTATTTATATAAAACACTAAAGTGGGCCCAAATTCTGATAATGATATATTATATTAGATTTTTTATTATAATAAAAGAGGAAGCGATGATTATCTCCTCGCTTTTCACTTTTTTTGGGCTAGGATTGAATCCTCGCCTATTTTGAAATCCCCGCATAAGTACCTGCTTTCGAGCAGAGAGAAAGAGGATTAAAATGTTTTTGAGTCTAGACCACGGTTTTATATCACTATCGTTGCCTACAATCTCTCCACAAGAGTCAGCCTTAAAATGTGCCTGCCATTGCAGTCCAAAAACTTCAAGCACATGTTTTGTTTACTTGGTTTAAGCTAGTAATCGTGTTGAGCACATGCAATCACGTCCTACTCGGGGATATTCCTATGGAACGAACAAGACATAAATTTTTTCATTTTGATCTCATTATAGACTCTGCACACTTGAAAAACGAGTTAAAAAAAAGCATCATCACCCAGAGAAAAATTGAGTGAACCTGAAAATAGTCGCAAAGGTTCAATTGCATTTTCGGGGAGAATATGTCATGTAGAAGGGTATAAAGTTTCACATAAGGATTCAAAGCAGGTGCTGGAGATCCAAATGCGGGTCTAAAAACGTCTACCATTCCTGAGTGAAATGATTCATCCAGAGACTTGTAATTTTCAAAAACCAATGCAAAAATATACTCAATTTATTGGTTTTTTCACTGCGGGCCGACATGAATCGCGCGTTTGAATTTAAGTCGTGCATACCAAAAAATTCCATCAGCGGGTTAACTTAATCCGCGCAGACGAACTCAACCCGCTAGTGGCGAAAAATAACCCGCCCGTGGGCGTACTAAATTCGCTAACGGCTACATCTGTGTTTAAGCATCCAACGCAGATTAAATTATCTGACGCCTCTAGCTTAAATTTTTTTTTTTAGACAAGGAAAAAAACCAATTAGTGATAGGTGGAACGGTCTAAGCAATCCACGAGAGAATTGCTGATAGCCCAGTTTAAAAACTTATATGGGATCAAGAAACGTCTACTAGTGTCGTTGGCGGCAAACTAGAATTGCATTGTTATTTTAGTTTTCGATTATTGATTTGATTGACTAACGATGGTTATCTCTTGATTTGCACCTAGTTTGATTATTCTTGAGAGCCTTCTCTTCTGACATAAGTTCACTCAAACTAGATTAAGAGTTTAATATTGACTTGTGATCATCCATTGTTAACAGACTTCGTTCTGTGCGTGATCGATCATTAGCCAGGAATCAAGTTTGTTATTGTGAAGGTACAAAATATTGAAGATTGAAGACAAGAAGATTTTTCTTATTGGTTTTATATTCTCATGATTTGCTTCGTGCACAAACTTGATCATCTGGGATCCAACTGGATCTAGTTTATCTTTTGATAGACTGATTATTGACTAGGTGTATTTAGATCGACGAGCTATCATTTGATGATACTCTTCAATATTCGAATCTGGTTAACTTGTTTACTCCATATCTTGGAAGATGTAAATCCCCACAAAGGAGTTTAATCTATTTTAAACAAAAAAGCCTTTGTCATGCTCAATTAGATGTATCTATGATTAACTTCTTGAGATAAGAAGAGTGTTTACTAAACAGATTAGTCCTTTACTATTTGGGAGACGATCTAAAGGGTTAAGTGCTTAAAGTCTTCAGAGAAACTGAAGCAACTTAAGATAGTGGACTCTATCTTAGGATTCACGTGCGTTATAATACTTTCAGTAGCATATATATAATACTTTCGGTAGTATATATTTATTTTGTACAGGCAGAGACCATCTGAAGGGTAGTCGTCAGCAGCATCAGTGGCAATCCGAGGACAATATTGCTCCGTACTAGCAGTCAATCAATCTAGGAGCTTTACAATCAATACGAAAGAGTACCAGTAATGAAGTACTCCACTCATATATATGTATGTTATGCGACGGTTAAACCGGAAGTTGGATATGCATGATTGATTCTCTTGAGGAATACAAGTTGTGGATACAAATTCTTAATCTTGATGCTGGGTCAAGGATACATTACACTTCTGCAACCATGTCAAAGCAATTTTACAATTTATAAACTCACTATCAACACCATTGTCTAGAAGTGAGTTTGTCCATCCACATGGCATGGAAAACTATCAAATTAGGCTAGTCTCATTGGAGTTACCTTGTCCATGTTTATTAATTATCACTTTATCAAGCTAACAGAAAAACAACAACCAATACTAAATCATAATAAATAAAGTTAGTTCCTGAACACGTAATAACTAACCTTAAGTTAGTCCAATTCTCAGACTGGTCCTTGTCATATTGCTAAATTTGGCATTCAACTATAGCACATATGCTATCATTTAGCTTTAGCGAGGACCACTGTGAACAAAATTACAGCATAACATACTTATAATTACAATTCCATGTCATTCACATACCAGAAAAATCAACCCAAAAAACACTGTTCAGATTATTGTACAATCCTACAAATATCAATATGTTACTGCAACCATAACCCAATAGATAAATTAAAATTAATATCAATTTGTTCCTCAATGGAATTCCATAAATTAATTTGAGGTCGTGTATAAGTTCGAAGTTATCCATGTTTGATTGTTAACGAATCAAATCTATTTGAAATTATAATTTTCAGTAACCCAAATTATTCATGTAAATAGTTGAAAAAAAAATACTAAAAATGGTAAAAAAAAAAAAATAAAAAAAAAATCCAAAGACCGTTTTTATATCTTTTATGATCCCGACCTAACAGCTCTATAATCGGCTGATTATCTTCATCTTCATCATCTTGTCCATGACTAGGGATTTTACGTTCAGAAACATTAGGGCAGTGTAGTTAGTATCGGTTGTATCGTCTGAGAATGCCGGAATTTATCGTGTATCGGTTTTTAACCCAGGAGATACGCACGATAGTGGCGATACATGGATATTCCGATTATATCAGTCGTATCGGACCGATTTATCGGTGAGGATACAAATGTATATATATATATATATTCATAATTATTATTTGTGTCACTTTGTATTAATTTTTCTTCGCGTACATATTCTAGATTTGGGGATGTTAGGTTATCAAGTGAAACTGGTTTAGTTGATGTTTTTACATTATAAACGTATTCCATTAAAACTTTAATTACCACAATGCACATCTATCTATAAATTATAAAATTACAAAGTTAATTGTGTATCGCCTGTATAATCCGATATAATCACTTGACGAGGTGCATCGAGACCCACACGCTTCGCATTAGGATTTGTAGGAGAGTCGATAATACCTCATTCGCATATGGATATCTCACTACTTTTTTGATGATTGTCACGATGGTTTTAAAGGTTTTTTGAATCAATGTTTTTTCGATCTCTGATCGTGTTTGAATTCAGAAGCAGTGAGAATTTAAACCGGTGTTTGGTATTTTTGGTTCGTGCAAGGGATAAAAATAAAGTGATGGTATAAAGAGATTGTATAAAAGGAAAGTAAATAGTTTTTCAACCAAAGGATAAAAATGTAAAAAATTTCCAACAAGATTAAAAATGTAATATTAACAAGTCAAAATTAAATCCGAAATTTTGGCCTTTGCATGAGATATCTCTTAGCATAATATAGCGTTGTGGATAAATGATTTAACCACAAATCACATTTTCGTGTAACATAAACCGTTTGTCCTCATATGCCATGTTGGTGCTTGGATGGTGAGAAGAAATCTTAAACTCACTGGCCACAACTCATATTTAGAAACCTATTATAGGGGATGATGAATCCATTAGAGGGGCTTCATCGTGATCCTAATGTCTAGTTAGTTGGTTAGGGGTGACCTTTCATCAATTAAACCTAAAAAGAAAAACTCTTTACTTCTAATCATCAACAACAACCAAAAATCAATTATTATTAATAACAATCCAACAATTAATCATCATCAACAGCAATTCAACAATAACCCAAAATCAATCATCATCAACAAAAATTCAAAATCAATCATCATCAATAACCCTTCATCAATCAAATCTAAAAACAAAAATGAAAAACAAACCCAATTCTCTAATTCTAATCAACGACCCAAAATCAATCTATTGCAAATGAGATTGAAGTATGTTATTTTTTCTCAATCAAATTCGAAAAAACGATTTCAGAACCAGTTACGGTTGTCTTTTTGGTTTTCAGAAGCCAACCGTAACTAGTTACGGTTGGTTTCGAAAAACCAAATATATCAGTTATGGTTGGATGTAATGAGTTACGGTTGGTTTCGAGAAAAGAAAAAAAAAAAAAAAAAAAAAAAAAAAAAAACTAACTGCCATAACTTTTTACGGTTCAGATAGGGGGCTTTTAGAATTATTTACTAGTGCCCCATAACAGATTACCATATTTACGGGTTTGGAATCAGGTTCCTTCCCTTTCCTCCAAAGTTCCGAACATACAAATACGGCAAGGGTCAGTCATACCCTAGTAACATATAAACGGGGGACATTAGCCATTAGGGCTAGGGTTCTGTTCGTTTTATTTAGGTGTCTGAGACGAGAGATAGGGAATTAGCAGAATGAGAGCAATCTGGAAGAGCATCTCAACTCCTAAAATTCGCTTAATCGAAGGAGGATTTCATAGGAGGATTTCCCCTCCTCGTCACTTTAGTGATGGGTCAGAATCAGATCTTAAAGATAACCAGGAGAAGAAGATGGTGGTTAAGTTAATGGAGGGAGATTTTTGGGGGACATCGATTCTGCGGTGGAGACATCAGATCATCGATGTGGTGTGCACGGATCGTTCGAGCTTTGAGTTCTGGAAAAAAGCTGCTTTTCCTCGGATATCGGTCTGGACCGATTGGGTGGAATCTGAGTTGGATCAATGGGTGGAAAAGAATGAAAAAGAGCGGCGTAGAGGTTTAGAAGCAAGATGGACATATCTGCGGGATTTACTACATGCTGTAGGAATGGACACTCGCAATCATCCACAATTACTATCTGTGCGGTACACAGGTCGCGGTGTGCAATTCAAAATTGCTTCACCTGAAAAAGGACTAACAAGTATCAGCAACATAAGGTTAAAAGGTGGTGTTTTTCGGTATTCATTACCGAGACAAACCGTGAATGGTTTGGTATGTATTTACACCGGAGGCGCAATTCTTATTTATAATCCTAGCACTGGAGAAAGGTCTGAATGGATTGAAACTACTGTGGTTCGCGAAAAAGAAAATCAAGAGGAGAATTGGCGCGAAAACGACTGCATTGAGCTAGGATTTTGTCCGAAAAGCAATCAACATAAAGTCATTTGCATATCAAGTGGTATAAATAAAAAGTCTAATGCACCCGAGTACGATGCAGTGTCTGGTGAAGATACAGATGATCAACAAGTTGGAGCTGAAGACCAAATTGTTGAAATCTTGACGGTTGGTGAAAATACATGGAGAAGAATTGATGCAGTGCCACCCTATTGCGTAGGAAGTGATAGTGGTGAGTATGTGGAAAGGCCTTATTATGTCAATGGTTCTATGTATTGGCGATTCCGGTATACTAGAAACGGAGGTGAAGTAGTCATGGGTTTTGATTTTGAAACCGAAAAATTCAGAGTTATTCCAATCCCGGAAGCTGCCTTTGAGAACTCTAAATTCAAACAGCCTATTCAATTGACAGAAGTTGATGATTGCGTAGCTGTAGTGGATCATCATCCATCGCCTCAATCCACTTCCCTATGGATACTTAATGAAGATGCAGATGGTAGCTTTGAGTGGGTCGAAGAGCAGTTCATAATAGATCATGAATCAAAATGGAATTACAAAGGAAATGCTTCTATTGAAGTTCTTAGGGGAACAAATTTAATCTTCGTACAACCAGAAAATTCTACCTGTTTTTATTATTTCAACCGAGACACAAAGTGGTTTGTAAGGTTCCCGATATCGCCTGATCGTGGCGAGGAGAGTTTCG
Source organism: Papaver armeniacum (assembly GCA_023531295.1). Lineage (NCBI taxonomy): Eukaryota > Viridiplantae > Streptophyta > Magnoliopsida > Ranunculales > Papaveraceae > Papaver > Papaver armeniacum. The sequence continues at coordinate 258,849 of JAJJWW010014300.1, read as the reverse complement.
AAAGGATAATGCAATTGTAATCAAGAGCCTCAGATGGGCACAAGGCGCTGAAAAATGCTCTATGGGGGGAATTGTTGATTGCTTCCCCTGTCCCCTGTGGAGGGGCTCCGCCCTGCATCTGGTTCAGTGGGGGTTCTGGTCGCTATGGCGGGACTCTGCTACGCACTGGGACTAGTTGGGCCGACCGAGCGAAGCGAGGGAGGACCTTTATATGGCCACTTTTTTGTAAATCTAAGTGATCAATTACCACAAAAAGATTGAGAATGGTCCATGCTGAAAAACCAAAAATATCCCTCTCTTTTAGTCCAATTACTATAACTCCTTATATATCCTATTTTTTACCTGGCGAGATTGGGGTATACTCAAACTAATTGGGGTATACCCAATAAGACAAAATCTGGTCATTATGAAGTAAAACCAAGCCACCCTTAACCTTGTATTTTCAAAATGGCAAAATTGCCCTCGTTTAATTAACACTAAAATTATGATTAGATTAATTAATTGAGTTTAGATTAAAATTTTCAAATTATGAATTCAAAGTAGATTAACCTTTTGATCCGTCATATGAGTTCGATTCGATCTAAAAATTTTGGTTTTGAAAATGCATAAAGCCGAAAAGGTCCGGTTTGAATAATCTTCCGACCAAACATACGCCTAAGGTTCCACTTTGAATAAGCCGCCGAGTTCTACTCACGCGCCAGCTTCAACTTTGAATAAACTGCCGACCATATATCCATTTAATGGTCCTAGGATGAAGAACACGCCGACTATCTTGGACAAACAATCTTAAGGCCTAAGCATGTAAATATTTCCTACCCTTCCTGCTATATTAATCTCGGCATGCAAAAAAATACAACCTTGCCGGCTTACATAATATGGAAGATGTAATTTACTTTATTCATTCAATTTTGGTTACTACATTGATTGAAACATAAAACCTAATCCTTGTCGACGGAAAAACGAATGCACTTAGCATGTGCATCAAGCCTTTGAACCCCTAGGCGACCCTATTGGACGAGTTATAGTCTCGTGAGGGTTTACATAGAGGTCTACCCACAAAACCTATACAAAAACTTCTAAAGCCATCAATCTTCCTCCTCCAGAAGACGATACGGCATCCAAGTACTCCGGGTTATCCTCCGGGATTCTTTGTGCCAAGAAGTGATAGCTTGCATCGAACGCGAATGCTTCCCTCTTTTCCTCCAAGTAGCGCGCTTTCACGACTTCATGCTACAAAAACACAAAAACAAACTTACATTTGTTAGTGGTGTTTCATTGGAAGATAAAACAACATGGGTTGCGTAAAAAATAACCACAAAATTACTTACAAATTGTGCAATGGACAAGGTGAAGGGGCGAGTGTTAAAAATCCGAGGTTGGAGCGCTAAAAAAGCAAGTATCGCATTTTCGATTACTAGGTGTCTAGCATGGACTTGTTGAATACTTCTTGCATTAGGATTCCCAAACTCGCCGCAAAATTTGTTGTGTACTCTAGCCCAAAAGGTTGTGGAATCCTCCCTTTCGGAGGATTGCCGTCTAAGTCGATTTTCCGCGTACCATGCTTTGGTGATTGCCAAATCTTCATTTGAATCAAATGATGCCATTGTTGTTTGTAGAGAGCTATTGGGTGAGTTAGATGGAGTGTATGATGATATGAGCTTTGGAGAGTATATGGAACTATTTGTATGTTGTTTTGTAGAGAGAAGTAGTGTATTTATAGGATGGTGGCCAAATTTGGCCGTTATAGTGTCCAAGTACAAGTGAATCAATGCAATTGTACTTGCAAAGATTTGAATTTTGAACACGCCGGCAGGGTCGTAAATTTGATACAATGCCGGGGTCCCAAAACGGCCGGAAATGTATGGGTTCATTAGCATGCCGCCCAAAATACCGCCGGCATTTTCCTTTTTTGTTTCCCTCCCGACCTTACATGATTTTAGGCATCAGAAGAATGGTTTTTTTTCAATATATGGCCGGCAGGGTCTCTATTTTAGTACCCTTCCGGCTACACGAACGCCGGCTTGGTAGGAATCAAATTACCTTGCCGGCCCTGGTAACTACACAGTTTTTTGTTGACAGGGCCGGCAGTCTGTCATTTCACAACCTTGCCGGCCCTGGTAATTCCCCAATTTTTGTTGACAGGGCCGGCAATGTGTCATTTCACAACCTTGCCGGCCCTGGTAATTCCCCAATTTTTGTTGACAGTAGGCAATTTGTCATTTCACAACCTTGCCGGCCTGGGGACAGCCGATGTGGTAGCTTAAAAAAGCATGCCAAAGAAATGTATTGACACTTTATATAGCTAAACAAACCATTCATTCATCCAACATTTTTTGTCCAAAATACGAAACATGTCCCATAAACCGTAAAAAAACATTTGTCCACACCATTAACTTAAACATTTGTCCACCACAACATAAAAAAATGAACTAGGAAAGAATTCATTGGCCACGACCACGAGCACGACCACGACCACGGCCCCGTTTAGGAACACTACCTTCACCACCACGACCACCGCCGCTACCTTCACCACCACGACCACTCGCCGATACCTTCACCACCAGGAGCACTACGAGTCCTCTTTTTTATCAGCCTTTGTCTTGGCTTGTGCATCCTTAATAGCTTTTTCTTCCGCCTTTACTTGAGCTTGAAGTTGCTTGAACAATAGATGGGCATCCTCATTGTCAACATTGCAAGCATAGTCAATGTGCTTGCTTTGCACAGGTTCTCCTCTATCTTTCGCGCAACATGAAACCCTGACAAAGGTCTTCAACTGATCCTTCTATATTCAATTAAACAATAAACAATTAATAGAATGATTCGGTAATGCAATCAATCTTAAAATAGTAAGAGCAACTCTAAAATACTTACAAATATCTTAAGCATCATTGCTGGGTCTTTCGATTCCATCTTCTTCTTACGAGCCGCTTCTTCAGAGTCATTGGCCTAATCACGTAGGGACGAGCCCAACCCAAGTACCACGCCATGTATTTCTCAGTAGCTTCATGACCGGTGGTCACCTCGTCCAAAAGACTCACATCGATGTTACGGCCCCGTCTATTGTCCCAATGTTCTTGAGTTGGCGCTGGATCGTAAGAGACGTTAATAGTTTTTGGGAGGTGGTGCGCTTATCCCGGTTCACGGTAAAGAACGGTTCTTCATCGAAATGAGGTTCTTCTTGGACGTAACCCAATTGTCGCATTACCCGATGTGGATCGTACATTGAAAATCCTTCAAACACAGTCATCAAGGGTCCATAGTATAATGCAACAACTTCATTTCTCCTTGGGATTAAACCTTGATTTCTATCCTCCCGATACGGATCAAATATCACCTCTTCCGCAGTCAATCTGTCGATGGCGGCTCGGAGTTTCATAAGATTTTGCGGCATATCCTTATCCTGAGTACCCTTAAAACTGTACCTTTGAGCTCTTGGCAAATGTAACGGAACACTGTTATCCACTTTGACGTAAGAGTTGTCTTTGAACAAAGAAGGAAAGCGTTCATATATCCAAACCTATGCAAAAAGAAAAAAAAAGTTTAGTAAGAACCCTTATCTTACGAGATTTGCAAATATAAATGTTTTAAACAATAAAATTACCTGGAAGAGACATGTGTTTCCGTTAACTTGCTTAGTGAGTGCCCTAGAAGATTTTGTCAACTCATTGTTCAAGAAGGCAACCACCGCAGTATTCCCAAGAATACCCACGCATCTCATGTAAGGGATCCAATAGTTGCAAGTAACGGCCTCGACTTGGTTTCCTAACTGTCGGGGAAGATACATCTGCCCAGGGTGTATAGCAAATAAGCGGCCGCGGTAGCATTGATTCGCACCGGGTGCACCATTCCTTCACTATCAAGGATTTCCTGAGTCTTCCATAGTTTGTCCCTCAACTTCTTCACATTAAACTTCTTAATTAGTCGACCATCCTTCTTGTCAAGAACATCATCCGTCTGAACCTGACTCCAACCAAACAATTTCTTGCTTAATTCGTAAATCTTCTCGAAAGAAATGGCATTATCGAATCCCTCGGTGACTGCTTTTCCATCAACCTCGAGGCCTAGAATTTGTTGAGCATCATCGGGAGTTATCGCCATCTCACCGAATGGGAATAACATAGTATCGGTCTCTCCGTAGAACCGCTCACAGAATGCATAGATGGTAACTCTATCATGATTAATATTCGAACTCTCCACCGCAGGCAACAACCCGGAGTTCCTCACAATCACTTTCACCTCCTCACATTCCAAGCCAAGATTCCAAGTATGCATCACTGAACACGAAGCTTGGCGCCTCATGAGACGGATGGCATGCTTGTGATCCTAAATACCAAAAAAAAAAGTCAAGATTAATACAAACACTTTATGCTAATTTAATTAAGATAGTTACACACTTGAATAAATAACAAAGACGAATTAAGATTACTTACGATAGTATTATGGACCGTACATGCCCATGAGTCTTTGTATCCAAAAAGAACATCTCCACCATCTGCTGGGGTCCCTTTTGGAGGCTCACCTTCTTTCAGTGCAACCATCAAGTGTTTGGAAGGCATGTGAGAATCAGCCGGTTTAATGATCACCCTCTTCTTCGTTCCGGTTGAAGTTGAAGCCGAAGCTTCGGTGGCTTGAACAACAGCTAGAGTTTGTTCTCCTTCTCCATCTCCATCTCCATATCCTTCTTCTTCTTGTTCCTCTTCCTCTTCAACAATTTCATCTTCGATGATATTCTTACCTTTATCTCCATTACCATCATCATCATCACCATCATCATTACCTCCTCCAAATTCATGCATGTCTTGATCACCACCATCATCATCATCATCATGGTTACCTCCTCCAAAGAAATGGATTGGTTTCATCAACATCATCATCATCACCTCTTCTACCGGATGGAATTGATTGGTCTTCATCTGAGTCTCGTCCGAACCATTGGGTTCGAGATAGTGGTTCTAAGACCTTTGTCGTTAGGGCACAACATACACCCCTCGATGTTTTGAAGACAATAGTTTATCACCAACACGAGGAGGGTTTGAAGGAGGACTAAGAGATGCTTTCGAGCTGCTTTCTTCTTTGCCATTCGCAATCCGAACAAGAACAATTCAGAAAAAAACATTACATGCCTAAGCGGGTTAGATATATTCAACATATCCGGCGGAACAATAGCCGGTAAGGTTGACCAAAAAATGAGTGCCGGCTAAACAACGCCGGCATTGTATCATCAAAATAGCCTTCCGGCGCACAAAAAAAAACAAGAAATTTTAACTATACAGGTCGGCAAGGTCCAATTCACATACATTTCCGGTGACAAAACGCCAAGCATATTCTTATATAACTACCCTTCCTGGGTTTAAAAACTCTAGGCATCGTGAAACATTCAATGTAAGTAGCCAAGGGAAAAAACAAAAACTTGCCGGCTTCATTAAAAGATAACAGACGCCGGCAATGTATACAGTTGAATAACCTGCCGGCCCTGCTAGTAGCAGTTACAGAAACCATACATCCGGCAAGTTCTTCAACCTTATACCCTTCCGGCCAGACCCTAACTATGAAATCCCGGAAGGTCGATAACCAAAAACCTTGCCGGCGCCGTAACTACCAATTCACAAATTCGATTTTTCTGACCTAATTTGACATGCAAACATGAAATTGAAGTACCAGAGTGAGTTTAAGTGTTCCCTTACTTTCTTAAGCGCACCATTTCACGTGTTTCAAATGGGTTCAATTCCTTCTTCTTCAACCGTTTTTCTCTTCACTTTCTTAGCAACCAAATTTGCAATTCCAGGGTTATACTCATTGGGTTTTCGATTAGATTGTTTCATACGAGTTGCCTCCTTCCGTGGTGGATCCATTGATGAAGATTAATCGGAGTTTTCGAATCGACGATTTTAACGAATTGATCGACGAGTTTTGGTGGTGGTGGGGTGATGGAGCCGGTAAGGTAAGGTTGTGGAGGAGAAGAAGAAGAGAAGAAGATGTAATGAAGAAAGAAAACTGATTTTGGTAGTAATTAGAGTTATAATGAAAAAGGGTAATTTTGTAACTTTACCCATTGACCTCCCCCTTTGCCCTTAAAAAAGAGTCCCTATAAAATTGGGTATACCCCAATTAGTTTGAGTATACCCCAATCTCGCCAGGATTTTTTAGGGGTATAATTGGAAAGCAAACTTTAATATAACATATCTAAAAATCCGTGCCTTGGAATTTTACGAATTTTATCTTGTTGGAAAGCTAATAAAAAAATCTATCCAACGAGCACAAACAACAATATCAAATTTAGAGTTTTTACGAAAAATTCGGAGATATTTATCATTTTAGGCACAATTTTAGAAAATTAAATGTATATTCATTATGCAAACCACCACAAAAGATACATAAGAGCATCTCCAACAGCGGGTGTTAAAAATCCTACGTGGAATTTATTTTGAGACCCTTATTTAAAAGAATTTATACATATAGTAAATATAGGACCCCATAACTAGTAAACCATCTCCAACAGTATAGAGGTTTGACCCTTTAAAAACCTTGTGTGATGAAATCTTAACCGTTTAATTGTTTTTTAATTAATTACTAAAAATAAAAAATATGACATGGAGGTCATTCTGGAGGTCAAGATAAGACTTTCTTCAAAACCTTCAAAATTAGTATTTCATCCCTCCTGTTTTATAGGACCTACTGTTGGAGATGGATTTAGTTAAATTGAAGGTCTAAAATCCTATGTGTCACTAAAAAATAAATCTTCCACCTTCTCTTGGAGATGCTCTAATACTTTATGTAGCAAAATTTTGGTTTATGCATCAACTAATTTTCCGTTCCAACTAATAAAACGATGTACTCCCTCCGTTTCAAGAAAAATGATACTTTAATTTTAGGCACAATTCTCGAAAATTGAATGCATAGCCATTATGCAAACCACCACAAAGGATGCATAACACATCATGCAACCATATTTTGGTTTATGGATCGACTAATTTTTCGTTTCTGTAAAAGTGATACTTTCACAACCCGTTTCAGGAAAAGTGAAACTTTTTCACTTTTTCTGAAACCGGGCGAAAGTATCACTTTTTCCGAAACGGAGCGAAAGTATCACTTTTCCCGAAACGGAGCGAAAGTATCACTTTTTCGGAAACGGGGCGAAAGTAATCGCAGACGAACCCCATGTTCTGATTTTTTTCGGTCGGCCCTCCCACCGTGGCCACGGTCGTACTAGTAAATAACACTCTAATTCTAGTTATACTCCATTATTTTAACCCAATATACTTTTGAAAAACCGGGATTTTTATTTAATAAAATCGCTTTGCATAAACAATATCAAAAAATGGTTACTCAACTGAATTAGTAATGCTTTTAGTGTCCACTTCTTCCCCATAATACTACAAGTGAAAGGGAAAATGTAAAGACTACCGCTAAAACGGCCCAAACAAGACTTTGCTATATCCATGTAAAATTATGTCTCCTATCTCTCTATGAATAGGAAAGGAATTCGTCCGTTGTTGTCATCTCATGTTGCAGCACTGAGGTTTTCCCTTCTTCTGTAACTTCTCCCACATGCATATCATCTGTCTTGGTGATTGATAATGTGATGTCAAATAATCTTCGATACATCCAAACTGACAAAACCTCAGGCTATGTCGATATTCCACCTGTGTCTTGTTGCTGAACTGTTCCACCCACATTCCCATGCTCACATCTTCCATCTTGAAGAGCTACAAACACAAAAAACAGTGAGATTTTGTCAATTAATCATCACTTGCGCTATGTTTAACAATGATTAGCCTAGAGAAAGTGATTGAGAGGGCTAGTAGGCCCAGAAGGAGATGATGACCAGGGGAATAATTTCTGGCCAGGACACCTTGCCCTTGAATAGCTCAGCGTAATCTACAACTTGGACACTGTTGGATGTTGGTGGAGATTACTTACGGGTTTTCGCATTATGCATTATACTGCTGAATTTCGACCAGCTTCGATGAATTCTAGGATGAATGTTATGAGGTTTTACCAATTTTAATATGATCTGATTTTCATTACCAAAAATACATCCCTTGGATTCCATTTGGGCCACATCGATTCATGGAACTTAGGTGTAACATGAAGCTTGTAGACTTATCATAACTTAAGAAATAGAATGGATGAAGTTTGATGTGGCTTACTCTTAGCTTGTGTTTCTCAAAATCAGATACGATGAATTGTGCAATGTCAGATGACACTATGTAGCCTGGTCCATTTGCGTATGCTGGATATGCTTCTTCTGGCCATTCCTGGAAGAGCCCAATGAAAAGAAGCAATTGTGAGTACTCGTTAAGATATGAAACACCTTTAAAGGTTCGACATACCAAAATTGAGTTTGAGCATAACATGGACAAGAAAACAATAATAGTCTGAGGTCAACTTAAGATGTTCTGACAAGCTGGTGTAAGCCAACCAGGTGAACGAACTTGCAGGCCTAAAATGATGTGCGGTAGAAAGAATGTACTAATACAACATAAGATATCATCCACACTGTTCTAGTGCAAAAATATGAAGTTACACCAAGAAAAAATAAACATACACTGAATGGTCAATCATACCTCATAAGTCACTGCCCATTTACCATCACGCAAAGGCTTGTGGTAATAATTCATGTTACCCACATAGAGGCTCTTATTCTCGGGCACTTTCTTTGCCTCTTTGAGTACTGCATCCACCCTTACAAATGTATCATCATCACACTTCATAACATATTTGGCAGAAACTTCACGAACCTGTGCATAAACAAAAACATTAGTGATAAATACCCTCGTTGGAATCCAATGTATAATTTCAAGTCCATTTCAGCACCTACCCCATATTCACAAATTGCAACAGTCTTCAACACGACAAGGTCATAACTGTCCATAAAGGGGACAATAACAATATCACCAAAGAATTCCGCTTCTTTCTTTAGCTCTACATTCACTTCCTTTCTTCCATTCTGCCCATATACATCCATTAAAAAAAAAAAAAAAATCAAATTACTCTCTTAGATGGAAAGTATTCAAAGACATAATATTAACGTGTGTGTTGTCCAGTCATACCAGTGCTACAAAAAACCGAGCAACCACATTTGCTGATTTGATCAGTTTAGACTGCATCCATGACTTCCTCACAGCCATCCTCTCTGCGAAATGGTTTCCAGCAGAAAGGATACCGATGAAAAGTTCCACAGGTCCATCAGGAAGAGGTGGGGCTTTCCAAGCACTAGACATCTCTAGATGCCTCTGTGGTTCAAAACTTGGATGCGATGTTGGTAAGGAAGCCGCAAAAATGGAATGCACTTCAATATCCCCATTCAGTGATAAACCAGTAGCATCCTCAAGAACAAATCCCTGTTAAATTATAAACAGAAGTGAGTGGAAAAGGAAATACATATCAAGGTTCAAATAATACTAAATGCAGGCTTCAGAAGTTACTTACGGTGCGGTAAGGGAAAGAGGTTACATGCCTCCCGTCAACATGGACATGATAACCTTCTAAGCCAGCACTAAGGGTAAGCACAAACAACTTCTTCTCTTCAAACGGGAATGCCCAATCAACTGTAACCTTCTTTGTTCGACCAATCAACCTATTTAACCACCATTTCGCCTTTGATTCTTCTGATCGATTGTCGTCATCTCGAATCCACTTCTCACACTTAACCTGCCCATCAACTACACAGTCCAAGTGATAACTCAGACCACATACATACCATGATTTTTCAAGTAAATGGCATTTTACAAAACACACAAGTGAATACAATTCCAATAATATGTTTCCCATCAACAAAACTCCAATTAGATAATTCCGTTCACCTAGGTGCTGGAGGGGTGGGGAATCTAAAAATTGAACTACGCCAATATTACCAAACATTTCACAACAATTCTATAAAGATTGAACTAAGAAAACCAAAAGCAAAAATAATTCAACAAGAAATTGATCACCAAACTAGCTTACCAGTTTCTTCATCAGCTTTTGATTTCCAACCTTCACACCTAAGAGCAGTATTCCATTGCATCCTATAACAAGTATTCTGCTCAATCACAGGTTTACCACTCCAATCCCCTTTAAGCCTAGGATTAAAATGCAAAATCCTAGGTGGATCTTCCCCATCCACAGTTTTCAAACCTTTTAATTCCATCATAAACTGTGAAACCAACACAGAATCAGACCCATCTTTGACAAGTGCAATCTTAGGGTTATGTTCAGAATGAGCATCATATGGTCTACCCACAAGAGTAATATGTGATCCTAATGTTAACCCACATGGTAACACCAACAGCTTACCCTTTTCCTCAAATTCACTTCCTGTTAGTGTAATTGAATGTGGGCATGATGATAATTCAGATCGATTCTTCTTTTCTAACCCAATATTCTCCTCAATTTTCCCTGATTCAACCTCTTCCCAGAACTTCCTCCCTACTTCCCATGCATGTTTTGCAGATTTTTGCAACTCCGAAAACCCATCTTTAGTACCACTAGTAATATTGAAAGAATTCTCTCGAAAAATCAAACCTGAAATTGTTTGATACTCATTCTTCAACTTTCTCTTTGGCTGCTGCTGCTGCTGAATTGGGTGAAAAGATGATTTTTGAGCAACCCTAAAGGCAATATGATCTTTAGGTTTAATTGGGGATTCTTTGTTTTGAAATTCTTCTTTACTGTCAAGCTGAAATGGAAGAAATCCATTAATATTATTGTTCAGCTCAGATGGTAATGAAGATAAACTAGTTGCTGTTTTGAGAAACAATGGAATTTCTAAACTCATTAACAGTAAATATACAAATCCTATACAGAATAAAACTTGTACTGATCTTTGTTTACTCAATGAAACGAATTTATCATTCGATTTCTTCATCCCTAATCGAATTCCCTGAACCCTGAAAATAAAAAGTTTGGAATTCCACCACTCCAGAATTATATGAAATTCTGGCTGGAATTGGATTCTCTCCCAGAAACCCTAGCACTAAATCAAGAAAATGGAAGTATATGTCAGCAAAAAGGCCGTTGCACGTTAATAAGCACTCAAAAGAGCTTTTTTTTATGAATTTCAAATTTATAAAGTTTAACTGGTTAATAAGATATTTTTAAAAAAATTGAGCAAATTATTTTTAAAATGAAAATTCCTTTAATTCTAAATTAAGAAAGTACAACATTAATTAATATATTTAAAAATAAGATTACTTTAGATTTTTTCTTTTTAAAGAAAAATCATGCTAAGCCGTCAAGGGATCATTTATTTGTGCACTGCACTTAAACTTACGAGGCATGAGTGCATGACACCAATTCATCGTGTCTTTTGAAATCGTCTGGGTTATTCCAGCTTCTCTTTTTCTGGAGGTGGATACTTCACATATTGAGGGATATTATTTACTGTAGTCCGCTAGATTCATTGTAAGTTCAAAAATGAACAGAAAAATATGTAAGATAAGCTTCATTTTTCGGTGATTCGGCATGTCTGGAGGGAGAAAAGTGGTAGAGCTTTTGGTGCAGGATATAGGAATGCATCTGAGCATGTCTTGTTTGTTAAGCAAGATAAAGGTACATTTTATTTAATCGGGAGACTAGTTTAATACGGCATTTGCGGCTAAATTGGCAAGTAGTTTTTCGATTTTTATGAGTCAGGCCGGCGACATTATTTCATAACGATTTCGAGAAAATAAAAAAATTGATTTTTTATGAAACAAAATATTTTTGTTTCTAATTTCTGGAACTGATTTTTGTTTTTGCAGGAGCGGAACTGGCATCCAAATGTGTTATAATTATAATTGTTTGGAACCATCCTAAATTATGTACTACATACATATCTTTTTCTTTAATATTAAAAAATTCTTTATAGACAAAACTTATTATTGTATTTTCTTTCTTTGTTTTTTGAAATAAATATGAAAACGACAATGGAATAAGTTGTTCATACATAGAGATATCCGGCAAGGACAGAGTAATCTTTCTCCATGTGTATGTGATATACATTCTGTTTCTGTTTTAAGCCTGGCAATAGACGGTCCCATTCTTCCACGTTACATCCAACTATGTTAATTATATCATTTTCTGTATACTATATTTTGACAAAGAAAACTTGATAAAAGAAAAAGCAAAAGCAAAATAAAAGTCTGGATGGATATTGTTCTCTCGGTGGATTACATGTATCTCTTCTGTTGTGTTTGTGCACTGCTTTTTAATCGTGTTATTAAAACAATCTTGGTATAGGGGCGGCAAGAAATGGTAGAGGGGCTGCAAGTGTGATAATAATGTCCCTCTTATTGGTTAGGGGGTGTCCTATATGGGGTGCAGATTGACAAGATTATCCTTTTCACCTTAAATCAACCAAAATCAAATCAATTTTTTTTTAAACCTAATGAAACATAAAAAAATCAAATCAGTTTTTTTTTTTCATCTTCTGTTCTCCTCCATCAACCGTAACCTCCATTAAAACTGAAAATTTCATCGTCTTCGATTAATCGGCGATTTGAAAAATGTTTGGAAAAACCCAGTTAGGGTTTAGTTTATCGTGTTGGATTTAAGTTAATTTTGTATCAAAAATTAGGGTTTTGTATGAAAATTGAAATTGAAATTTCGGGTTTATGCGAGTTACGGTTGATTTTAACTCAATTACGAACCGTAATCGGAGATTTTGATGTTAATATCTCATTGGTAATAGTTCAATTACCAACCGTATGTTCTTATATCTCGAGAATTTTCTTCGATTACGGATGGTAACTATTTTAGTTTACGAACCGTAACTCAGTTACGGTTGGTATCGAGCATTTAGTTACCAACCGTAACTGGTTTTACTATTGTATTTTCCCCAAATTTAACCAGTTACGGTTCATATTCGATAACTTACGAACCGTAACTAAGAGTTACGGTTGGTCACGAGCAAAATTGCTTCTGAAAATTCAAAAGTTTTGATTTTGTTATGTACTTTAGATAATTTTGAGCGAGAAAAAGCTAATGGGAACTAATTTAGAAGTATCTTAGGTCACCGGAATCACTCATTTTGGTTGAGTGAATCAAAATCTAGGGTTTCACAAATATCCCATAAGTTTTCTTTTTCTTCTCCTCAAAATTTTTTTTTTTTATAACTCTAAAAATCTGATTTTAGAGTTATAATAAGTGAAAATTAATTATCAACACTAATTTTGATTATACACTAATCTTGATTATCATTACTAATCTTGATTATTAACAATAAGTGCTAATTAGTCATTTCCAGATTTTTCTTTGATAAGGGGCACTTGAATTACCTTGTAATGACCTTTTTTGTCTTATTAGGTTGCCGCACCTCTACCATTTCTTTCCGCCCTATACCAAGATTGTATTAAAATGAGATCTTATAATCCAAACTGGCAAACACGATTCAACTAATTATGGCATATATGGGAATCTTTTTTTTTGATACCAAACGAACTTTATATTAAACCATAATATTACATAACTTCTGAGCTAACTTCCTTTCATCCTTTATCTACATATCAAGATCAGTAAGGATGTGACAATCAAAATCAAAGGAAGTTTTCTCTGATCTAGCTTTGTGAGCTATAACATGGGCTAGGTTGTTCCCTGATCTTTTAACATGACTTACACCAAGATAATTAGATTTAGACAGCATATGTCTTATTTCATCTACATAGCTCTGATTCATCCAGTGGATTACTGAGCTGACATTGCTGATAGCACTAACTACATTTTTACAGTCTGTTTCAAATACAACATTCATGAGATTAATTTCTTTGGCCCACAGAATAGCAAGTTTTATGGCCAAACATTCCGCATGTTCTGGGTCTATTCCTCCATAGAAGTGCCTGCCTCTGACACCTTTGGTTGTACCTGCAGAATCTCTTATTATTAGTCCAATGCCAATTTCTTTAGTTGAGTGATCGAAAGAAGCATCAATATTCATCTTGAAGGAATTTTAAATTGGGGAGACCAATCAATAATGACAAGATCAATGGAATCACCGTTCGAATGCATTTTTCTTTCATACAAAGATTTACTAGACTTTTGATTTGGTAACAATTGAACCAAAGAATCGAATTTTTTGTTTTCAAAAACTTTAATGCATCTGTTTTTCCGGTTTGCCATGTTTGTGCACATTACGGTATATAGCCACAAGGTGTTATCCTCTTCATACATTGTCTCGAGAAAACCAACTAGAAATCCAAGTCGTCAAACTAATTCTCTCGCCTCTGGATACTATCCATATTCACATTCATTCCTAACCAAATGGATCGTGCATAATCACATTCAATAAGAAGGTCTTTGTAATGTTTCTTCGTGAGAATTGCAAAAAGGACAAGAGGAGTTAATATCTCTCTTGTATTGACTAATTTTTCCTAAAGTTGGAACAATATTCCTTAAGCATTTCCAGAGGAATAATTTGACCTTATGTGGAACTTCCGATTTCCATAAGTTTCTCCAGACTACTTTTGGGAACAGTCTATGTTTTTCTCCTTGAGATGTAGTATAATTAGACAGGGTTTTATAAGCCGATTTAACTGAGAATTCTCCAGTTCTGTTTGGCTCCCAGATCAATCTGTCCCGACCTTGCTGTGTTAATCTCATTTGAAGGATCAATGTAGCAATATTATCAGGGACAATTTTTTTACTAAAACAGTATTCCATCTTCTTGGATTCTGCAGCATAAGATCTGAAACATGCACTAATTTTGCTGGTTCTTTAAAGCTTTCATTTGGGATTGGAGGCTCATTAAGACCTATGACCCATTTATCATACCAAATCAGAGTTCTAGTGCCACATCTTATATCCCATCTGTGATATTTTCTTACAATTTCAAGGCCCACTTCAATGCCTTTCCATATCCATGAAGAGTTATGATGTTTTTCTTGAAGATGTAAGAACTCGCAGTATGGTGAATATTTTTGTTTCATGTTTTCAACCCATTGCTTATTTGATTCTGTACATAATCTCCATGCTAATTTGGTTAACAAAGCCAAATTGTAATGTTCTAAATTACGGAAAGCAAGACCCCCATCTTCTTTTGGCACACAAAGAGAATCCCAGGAAACAAAGTTGATTCCCTTATTTTCTTTATGCCCCCACCAAAAATTCCTTTGCAGAGTATCTAACTGATTTAGAGTAGTTTTAGGCATCTTGAAGTTACTCATGTAATGCGCAGGAATCGAATTTAAGACCGATTTAACCATGGTTGTTCGAGCAGCCTGATTTAAGGTCTTTGAATTCCATCCATGAAATCTGTTACTATAGGACTCTTTCAAGGATTTAAAAGAGTTTACTTTTGATCTTCCTAATAGGATTGGGAGACCGAGATACTTATCTGAAGAGCATAACTTTTTAACCCCTAGCCTTTCTATTATGGACAATTTTTGTTGTTGAGAAGCATCCCCACAAATGAAGGCCGATGATTTGGAGTAGTTAATTAGCTGCCCAGATATATCTCCAAAGTTTTTTAAGATTTCAGCAATGTGAGTAAGACTTTCATCAGTTGCTTGAAAGAACAACAAGCAATCATCTGCAAAAAGTAAGTGATTGATTGGAGTTGATTTTTGTGAGATGCCTATTCCTTGGATTTGCTTATTTAGTTGAGCCACTTCTAAAGCTTTAGATAAGTACTCCATAGACATAATGAAAAGATAGGGAGACAGTGGGTCTCCCTGTCTTAATCCTCTTGTTGGGGTATATGGATTACAGATACTACCATTGAAGCGAATGGAAATCGATGTTGTCGATATGCATTGCTGAATAATAGTTCTCCAGTCATCACTAAACCCCAGATGAAAAAGCCTTTTGTCAATAAAGGACCATTCAAGTCTATCGAAAGCCTTCAACATATCCAGCTTAAGAGCCACTAGTGGAGTCTTCTTTTTCGATCTTTTCATAGAGTGGATTAACTCATGAGCTAAGATAATATTATCATTTATGAGTCGTTTAGGAACATAGGCCACCTGGGAAGGAGATATAATTCTATCCAATAAAGCTTTCATTCTAACCACTATGATCTTCGAGATAATTTTATAAGAACAATTACAGAGGCCAATTGGCCTGTAATCATTAGGAGAAACAGGTTGATTGTTTTTTGGTATCAAACAGGTGACCGTATGATTTAAATTAGGCGGCATCTGCTTTGTAATGAAAAATTTTTGAACTAAAGAAATGATGTCATTCCCCACTACGGCCCATTGAGATAAGTAGAAACCCACAGGGAAACCATCTGGGCCTGGTGCACTCCAACTAGACATACCTTTAAGGATATCATAGATTTCTTGCTTGGTAGGCATAGCCATGAGTCTTTCATTGTCTTCTGGAGTAATAATTTTCTTAATAGAATTAAAAGAAGACTCTTGAAGTTGAGGACTAGTAGTTGTAGCAATCGAAGAAAAATGTTCAGTGAGCAATTTCACTAAATCTTTTCTTTGATGAAACCATTTACGAGGAGTCCCAAGGAGCGAGAATATTGTTTCTAGCTCTTCTTCGATTAGCTTTAGAATGAAAGTAAGCTGTATTGTTATCAGCATCTCTAAACCAATTATCTCCCGATTTCTGCTGCCAAAATTCAGCCTCTATTTTTTCCCAGTGAGATATGTTGTTTATAGTTGTTTGGATTTTATTACTATTGGAATCACTGTAAGGAAGAGACTGCAGATGAGAGAGGGCATCTTTATAATATTTAATGCGTTCATTTATATTCCCAAAATCTTCTCTATTCCATTTGACCAGAGCTTTTCTAGTACTATTTAGCTTATCAGTGAGATTACTATCACTTGCTAAACCATTCCAAGAATTATTTATTAGCTCCAGACATTTGAAATCTCTTAACCAGCATTTATAAAATTTCCAAGTTCTAAATGGTTTATGACCTTCTGCTTCCGTAAGAAGAAGAATTGGGCAATGATCCGAAGCTCTAAATGGAAGGTGATATAACTTCGAGTCCGGGTATTGAAGTTGCCATAAAGCATTATGTAGAGCTAAATCAATTCTACCCCTTTTATAACCCCTACCATTTGACATATTTGACTAAGTATAATTATGTCCTATGAAGCCCAAATCCTTTAGACCTGCTGAATCAATCACTTGTCTTACCCAATTATCATTCGAAGAACAACTTGCTTTTTGGACCTTGTTAGATAGATGAATATTAAGATCACCAAAAACTAACCAAGGTTGAAAAACATTATCACTGAGTTCCTTTATGAAATCCCATTGTAATTTTTTCACATCTACATGTGTAGAGCCATACATGCAAGATAGTAGCCATTCTTCCTTAGATGGATTAGATTGAATTAAGACATGGATCATATTATCAGCACTACTAACTATTTCACAAGGGAAACCTTGTTTCCAAAGAAGAATTAAACCCCCTGATAAACCAATGGAGCTGACAAACCAAGAATTAGGATAACAGAATCTCTGGGTTAAGGTTTTAGCTCTATCAGCTGAAATTTTTGTTTCTGACAAGAATATTACATCAGGGTTATGATCCTTAATAATATCAGCTAAGTAATCTCTAGTATCTTTTGATACAAATCCTTGTACATTCCATGCAAGAAGTTTCATTTTAAAGATGTTCCAAAAATCAGAGCAGAGATTAAAATTATATTGAAGATTGGAGAAAAACGAAGAAGATAGCGAATCTAATTGAGAAACAGCTAATGAATATCTTTGTGATAAAGTATAAGAAAGTAGTAATACCTGGTGAGATGCACTTGGATTCTTGCTTTGGAGGGTCTTTTCTCGGTTTTGCTCTGACACTATACCATGATAAGATGGGAATGAATTAGGAGATTGAACATGGTCATCCAAAATAATGTGAGTGTTTGCTGATGATTCTCCGACTGAACTGGCTTCATATTGTCTTGATTGATTGGATTCAAAATGGTTTAGTATTAATTCAAAATGGTTTATGTGGTCTTGTTTTCTTGTTTGTTTTTATACTAGTTTAACACCCGTGCTATGCACGGGTCTGTTTTTTTGCGTATGAACTAATTAATTTATGGTTTAGTATTAATTCATTCGAAACAAAAAAAAATTTATTAAAAATTAATAAGAAATTACCACACGGCGATAAAAACTAATAAAATATTAATAAACTAAAAATAAAAACTAAAAGAGTTGTGAGCTTGTACTGCAAAGTCATCATCTTCCGAGCTTATAATATTTCCTCAGGCTTCATAAGGTAATATTTCCTTTACTTTTTTTCCAATTTTCGATGTTGTCCATAAGTCCAAGCACTATGACGAATGATTTCTCTTAGCTATGGCTTATTTGAAGCTAAGAAAAATGGGTCTCGACCAACCTTACTATGGAGCAACGTCATTCTTTAGCTAAACAACACGAAAACTCAATTTCCAGATAAATAGTACCAGAGTTTCCGTGTTATTTTTTTCAATTTTTTTTCCAAGAATTTTGATAAATATTATTTATTGGGAAAAAAAAGTTTGAAGAGAAAAAAATGGAGATGTAATAGAAAAACAGGTGTTTCAGTAAAAATAAAAGAGTTAAAAGTGAAAAGAAAAGATAAAATTGAACATTCCCAAACGAAAACTAAGTATCCTTTGAAAATCACCAGTCAGTTTCCGTTAAGTAGTTTTTTCCCGTAGAAACTCAATTTCCGTGTTCCTTTAGTTATAACCCGCATCATATCTGATCAACTTTAAAATATCGATAAGGGATATCGTTATATTTAAGCGACACACAAGACCATAGTAGTTGGGTTTCGCTAGAATTAAGCTATAGCAAAGGGAAATTGTTTACCATAGTTCTTAGCTTAAGAAAACCTTCAATGTAACAGAATGATTTAAATACATTTCTCTTTCAATAAGAAGAAAAAGATTAAAAACAAAGAGAGACTTAAAAATAATTGAATTGGTGATACAAACTCTCAAGATATGGAAACAAAAGATACACATCCGACAATAGATGATTCTTAATGCGTTGGAAAAATGTTAGGGTGTTTATTGGAAATAATCTTCTATGGATAACAAAAATCATTCATGTTAAGAAAGTAACTATTTATCTCAACCCTGGTCCGTATATACTCGTTATTTTCCATAATCTAGAACCATTCATGTAATCTGCATTATCATTTCCTCTCTCACGCAAATGATAGTAAGTACCACATTATCCGGTCTATAACTTGGTAGATTCACTCCATCCCTTCACATATTATTTGATCTTGGTTTTGAAAATTGTCCTGCCACTCTTCCCACCTAACAACACACAAAAGGGATTAAAATCAAAATATGACGACATCAAGTTGTTGATGTACTCGATCTACATATTGAACGTTAAGAATTGTGAGCGGTTTCGTTAAATTTGTATTCATACAGGAACATGCCATTTTCAGCTATTGGTGGGTACCATGCGTCCAGAGACTTGGCACTGATTTTAGATACCGCTCGCTTTAGGTATACTCCACATTGGGTTTCCGGTTACACTTCTTTGGGAGTAGATGAATAGTATTGATGGAGCAACGGGGGGCATCATCGGAGGCATGTCACCAATTGCATGATGAAAAAATGGATGTCCCAAATGCCATAGTATATGTAGTACTACAATAAGTTGAGTCTACATTTAAGAATGGTTGAAAAACATTTTCGAGGCTATTTAAGCTTTGTCATATACTTAAGGTGCTCTTGAAAATGTGCCAATGCCGTACCCATGTGGGTGTGATTTAAGGTTCCAATCATTATGAAGTTAATCTCCCCCTCTGAATTGGTGCTTATCAAAATGTGATGATAATTAAACCTCCACCTCTGAATTTTTATTATGAACTGAGCCAATGTGGTTTTTGACTTTCAAGGGTTACATACAACAGCCTTCACCGTTCAAAAATAAAATAAAAAAATAAGGGTATTTTACCACGGAACAACACCACCCATTTGGAAAAGAGGAGAAGAAAATGCTCAACAAATTATGATGGATGCTTCGGAAAAAAAAGTATGCTGGATGTTGTTTCTTGTTCTCCCACTGGAACCTCAGAAAAGTCAATACTTTTCGATACAGAATCTAACTCTTGTTTGTTTTGATTAATATTCACGAAATTGTGATGCCTTCTTAGTTGTCAAACCATCAATTGCGCAGATTGCCCAAATTGGTTTAAAATGGTATGTATACATACAAATCTACCTATTGGTTCAATTCATTTGGCACTGCTTATGATATCTGGACAACAACCAAAAGTTGTAGAGCCCGGCATCCATGGCCTAAAACCATTCTTCAATTGTATTTTTTGTTTCATGGCCTTGAAGATGGAACTTTAACACGTTATTAAGCCTTGTGACAATAACAGTTTCCGAGACAAAGTATGTAAGTTTGCACCCGTGTTGTAATCTGAGATCGACTTCCCTTATATTTTTTAGCATAGACAACCGATTGTAGATTATCCAAATCATCGAAACATAGAATTACTTCAGCATAAAATTCCATTTTTTATTAGATTAGCAAAAACTATCAATTACAAAGGAATAAAACCTAAAGTAGCGAAAATACAGTTAAGATAGTAGGATACTAACACCTAATAAGCTCTAATGCGGTTCAACCCGTTGGGTCAACAAATTTGCATTATCGACATATCCTATTTGCATGAAAAATATATTTATAATTGTAACTAAGAAAACCAGATCCAATTTCAAAGCCGCAATTATATTTGAGTAATTATTTCACGAAATTTAACTTACCATCTTGATTTACTTTTTCAAGAATTGAGCATTTGTTGGCATGATGCGCATCCTTGTATGTACAGCTTTCCTTAGGCCCATCCATGATAAAGATAAAGAATCCCATGATAGACTTATATCCTTAAGGCCCTACAAAGAGTATAACAATTAAGTCATGGAGTCTGACATTCTGTTATTCCAAAATATCCACCGTTTAGACATCTATATTTATTAAAAGGAGTTTATATAGCTCGTATGAAGCTATATCCATTTTCTGTATCTCGAATCAACTTAAAAAATTACCGAATTGTCAGAAGGTTACTTGAATATTACGATCAGCTAATGACATAATGGACTTTCAGGAAACCTGCAAATGGATCAATTTAAGTGAATTATGTCATTTTTATAATCTTGAATATACAAAAACCGAAGATGAAAAGGAAAATTTATAACAATTTTTATATTGAACAAAGAGAGAGTGATAGGGCGTCCATAATTTGTTCCATTGATAATCTCAAAGCTCTGGTACTTTCTGGTAATCATCCATAGCTTCTGTTAGTTTTTCCATTTGTATGTTGCGTGCAAACACAAAAAAAACTGAGAATTCTCATCAAAAAATATTGATTAAGCTATTTTTAATATATTATTCTCTCAATCAATCTAATCGAAGTTTCACAATAAAAATAACTACCCTATTTCACAATAAAAACAACGACCCGCTCATAATAAAAATAAAAAAAGGCACCCGAAAGTATAAAAATCAGAATTTCAGAATGTCATTAAAATATGAATTTCTACCAAAGAAGATTTAGTTACCTTAACACGTACCGATGGGAAAGAGATTTTGGATCATTTTGAGCTGTCAAGGAGACGACTACAGTAAAAAAGAGACATGAAAGCATATAGTAAAGTTTGATATTCTTCAATTGTGCTACCGTAGCTTTGTCAGTAATAATATTTACTAAACAATAATAAGGAAGAAAGAAAATCACCTAAAAATATTTGGAAGGAGAGAAATAGTGTCCATCAACTGTATTTTTCTTTATGACCTGCAAATATTCCATACCTGCTTGGGGGTTATGGAATTGATCTGGGCCATCCAATCATGCTGGTGAAGTTGGATGATCGAGATCATATCCAGACTGATACGGACAGTCCGGATGCTCAATCGGGCTAGTATAACACACCGAGATTTGCTCAATCGGGCTAGTATAACACACCGAGAGTTGCAGCCTGTACGGGTATTTCGTACATGCTTTCATTATAATGCTTGGAGGTTCGTGTTGCTCTGCTGAGCAACACTCAGTCGTCATGCCGCACTGATAATGAGTACAGGAAATACAAGGCTGCTTACGCATTAATTAATAATGCTATAAATTCACAGGGTATATGGGATTGTTGCTACATGCTCCAACCTGGATGAATTTCGTGTATATAATTCACAGAATGGGATTGTTGTCACATGCTCCATTCTAGGTGAATTAGTAAAGTGAAGAAGTATTCAACACTTATTAATGGCTTTATCTTTTACAAGATGTTAGCGCATAATTTTCTGGCTTTTACAATTTTAACCTTAAATGAAAATCCACCATCAACAAATTGAAAAAATTCTCCAAGCATACGACATAACAAAAACCTAAAAACAGGTTGCGCCAAAAAAAAAAGAGCTTTGGCTTCTATCGAAGGGTTTTTATACATGAGAGAATATTATTATTTTACGAATTAATTAATGTTTTATATTTTACCAAGAAGATTGTAAATATCTTTCCTTCTCTAATCAACCAACACTATCGATTAGAGTTTCAAGAATGAAATGTTATATTTTCCAAATATAGATCTAGAAAAATAATTTTGTTATATATTGTATGCATTTTGTGAAAATATCTTTAGAGTTTGAGGAATGAAATTTTATACTTTCCAAGAATAAGTCTAATATTTTTTTGTTATACATATATGGATGCATATCAGGAACATATATACAATATTAATATTATTTTAAGTTTAGATTTCTTTTTAACCATTTTTCGAATTATAGTTAAGATAATATCTACATATTTATATTATTTTTGGTAAGTTGTATTAAAGTTTATATATATATATATATTCATGGAAATATCAATATCTTTAATATCGTTTTTTTTTTGTTAATGTATTAAAGTCTATGATATTTATGGAATATTTTTTTGTACACAAAATTGAATTTCTCGTTTTCTTATGAATAATACAAAAAAAAAATAAAAAAAAAACTTGTGAACAAAATTGAATTTCTCGTTTTATTTTTTGCAATCTCAAAATAATATTTTCTGTTTTTGTTTTGTGATTGTCTTCATGATTTTTAATTTTTTGTGATTTAATTTGCTTAGGAATCCAAAGTTTTTTTCAACCATAATTCTTCCAGGGAGGAAGAAGTATACTCTGATCAACGAGTAATCAACATAAATCCAGGTATTTTTCGTTTTAAATTTTAATTATTGATATATACGATTCATTAGTTTCATCTAGATCGAAATTGTAATTTTAATATTTATATTTATCTTGATCAAATTGTAATTATAACATTATAATTAAGATTAGTTTAATTATTAATAGCTTGGAATTGTAATTAGGATTATTTGATTTTAAGAAGTGTAATCAGACATTGGACTCTTTTTTAATGTTTGTTTTAATCATGTGATGATGTTTTTTAATGTTGTGATTGTTTTAATCACGTGATGATAAAATCGTGATGTATTTTTTTTTTTTTATGTATTTTAATTGTTCGGATATAATTAGGATTTTCTTAGGTAATTAATTTATTTTTCCTTAATATGATTAGTTGGAAAAAAATATTTGGAGTAAAAAAATATCTCTCTCAAATTTTATTAGATAAAATCTTAAATCATTATATAATGGTGGGGCCAGAATCAACCAGAAGCTCCGGTTGACCACATCGCTCGAAAAAACTCTATTTTTATACAGAGAATTTTGATTTATTTTTTGGGGCACCCGCCGTTTGCAGGAGTTAAGGGTCTGAAAAACTAACACAAGACGGCGAGGACCTAGAACCCCGTATGTATATGTTCATTTTTTAACCAAAGTTTCCCATATAGAAAGGCGTAAAATTGGAAAAACAACTTCTGGCTTCGTTCATCGAAAAATAAAAACAGTGTCAAAATGGAAAGGATCATCTCTTTGAGCCATTTTTTTTTAAACTCTTACTATCATGAAATTTGAAATGCTAAAAAAGTTTAAGTACATTAAACCTCTGATATATCAATAGCCTTGGGGTTTCTCAAATTCTGCCAGTTTAGTTGTAAGAAATTATATTGGTGTATTTCTGAAGTTAGAAAAATAGATACATGACTAAGTCTATATAAAGACCAGACTCAACAAAACTAAGACTCGAATTACATGAGGTGAAAGGAAGATAACAGTAACAGAAAACTATTTCTGTTATTACAACTGTGAAACAACTGTCATGCACTGACATGATTGGTTTTATTATTTGAGTCCGTACAGATGACGTAGGACAGCATCAGCTAAGTCTAACATTCCCCTCAAACTGATGTGTGCACAGTGGGCATAAGTTTGTTCTTCAAAAGGCCAAACTGAGACTTTGATAAACCTTTAGTAAACAAGTCTGCTATCTGACTGAGAGTATGAACATAAGAGACCTTCAAAAAACCAATTTTAACCAAATCACGAATCATATGGTAGTCCACCTCAATGTGCTTAGTTCGAGCATGAAAAATAGGATTCTCTGTAAGATTCTCATCCCCAATATTGTCACAAAATAACTTGCATGGAAGAGATAAGCTGACAGAGAGTTCTTCAAATAAGTAAGAAAGCCATAAGATTTCAGTAGTTGCATTTCCAAGTCCTCTGCCTCAGTAGAGGAGCAAGAAATAGTATGTTGTTTCTTAGAAGACCATGAAACAAGATTGCCACCTATAAAAATATCCAACCAGTCACTGTCATAATAAGATATAAGTTCTGAGCAGTTTCCTCCTCCAAGAGTAATACCTTGACCCATAGACCCTTTAATGTATCTGAGAATACGTTTAGCAAACTGCATATAAACATCAGTGGGACAATGAATGAACTGACTAACATAGTTCACTGCAAAGCATAAATTTCTATAAGAGTCAAATATGGAAGTCCACCCACTAAACTTCTATAAGAAGTTGCATCCTTTAAAAGTGTCCCATCACAAGAAGAAATTCTTGGACCTGAAGCCCCTGGAGTTTTACAAAGTTTGCAACCCAGCATATCATGTTTTCTAAGAAGATCAAGAGAATACTTGTTCTAATTAAGAAACATCTTGTTTGCCGAGGTATCAAAAACATCTTTTATTCCCAGAAAACAATGTAATGATCCAAGGTCTTTCATGGCAAACTCTGACTTTAGTGAAGTAATAAATGAAGCAAGGAGAGATTCAGAAGTCCCTACAAGAATAATGTCATCCACATATACCAAAAGAATCATTCTCTCATAATTGTGGTGATAAGTGAACATATAAGCATCACAAACAGAATTTTTGAATCCATATTTAAGAAGATATCCACTAAATCTCTCATACCAAGCTCTATGAGCTTGTTTGAGGCCATATAAAGATTTTTTTTTAAGATGACACACATGTGTAGGATGCTCAGGATCAACAAAACCAAGTGGTTGTCCCATGTAGACATTTTTGGATAAATTTCCATGCAGAAACACATTACTAACATCTAGTTGTCTCATACTCCATTTATTTGAGAGAGTTAAACTTAGAACACATCTGATAGTAATAGCTTTCACAATAGGGCTAAAAGTATCCTCAAAATCAATGCCATCAACCTGATGATAACCCTTAGCAACTAATCTAGCCTTATGTCTTTCCACTGTACCATCAACATGTAATTTGGTTTTGTAAACCCATTTACAGCCAAGAACATTCATAAATGGGTGATCCATTTAGAGCAGTGTATTCATTCTTCATGGCTTGGACCCAAACAGGTTGTTTGATCGCCTCTTTAAAAGTTTTTGGTTTAGGAATAGGTTGAAGTAGAGTAGCTAAAGCAAGACGCATGGGATGCTTCATAGAAGTATTGGCTACAAAATCTTTAGATAAAAGTTTGGGTACATGAACACCTGATTTAGATCTTGTCTGCATGCCAGAAGTAGGCTGAGCTGTAGAAGAACAAATAGAAGATGATGAAGTTGGAGCAGGAATATCTTCAGAGGAAGAACAAGCATTTGGAGCAGTAATATCATCAGAGGAAGAACAAGCATTTGAAGCAGTTGAAGTAGGCTCTAATGATAGGGATGCAGTTGGAGAACTAGAATAAGACACATATAAATAGCAAAAGGAAACTTAGTTTCATCAAATACTACATGAGTAGTTACATAAATTCTGTGAGTAAATAAATCCATACATTTGTACCCCTTATGATGAATGTTATATCCCAAAAACACACAAGCAACATATTTAGGGCTAAGCTTATCTTGTCTATAAGCCATTAAATTTGGATAAAACAAACATCCATAAACCTTAAGGATAGAGTAATCTGGCTTAGACTTATATAAAGCTTCATAAGGAGATTTGTACTGAAAAAGTTTACTTGGAAGCCTATTAATGAGAAAAACAAATCAAACCAAAAATTCTTTGGAAGAGAAGCATGAAAAGATTAAGTATTTCCCATTTTCTGTGACATGTCTATGTTTCCTCTCTGCTGAGCCATTTTGCTGATGAATATAAGGACAAGAAACTCTTAGATCAATTCCACTAGAATCAAGAAAATCTCTAAATGAGCCTTTAGTAAATTCAAGAGCACTATCACACTGAAAATGTTTGATTTTGACATCAAATAGATTCTCAACAAGAGATTTGAACAATTTGAAACAATGAATACTATCTGATTTATTTTTCATTGGATAAATCCATAAAAATTTAATACAATCATCGACAAACAAGATGTAATACTTGTATCCCAAATGAGATGGAACAGGTTCAAGTCCCCAAATATCACAATGAACTAGTAAAAAAGGTGTACTAGAAACATTATCAGTGAAATGAAATAGTAAACATTTATTCTTAGCTAACTGACATGAAGCACAAACTGAAGAAGTAAATTTAGTAGATAACTTGATATCAACATCAGTATCAAGTTTCTGAACAATATTCTTAGCAGGATGACCCAATCTGGAGTGTCATATAGTAGAGGAGGCCAACAAAGTAGTAAGGGCAGTAGCATGTTGTGAAGTAGTAGATGATGAACCATAGAGTATTGGATATAGCCCATTCTGCGATTCTTCCTTTAGCAAGGATAAGGTTGTTCCTCAATGACTTTATTTCATATCCCCATGGATAGAACATAAACACACAGTTATTCTCTTGAGTAAACTGAGCAACAAACATTAGATTATGTTGCAAATGTGGAACATAAAGTACTTTGTTTAAACAAAAATCCTTAGATGGTGTGGATAAAGTAAAGGAACCTATTAATGAAATAGGAAGTAACTTACCATCTCCAACCATAACTTGTTTTGTGCCAGTATGTGAAGCAGGTGTTTGAAGAATTAGTAGATGAGTCATTATTTATATGACTAGAAGCTCCTGAATCAGGTATCCAAACAGGGCCAGAAGAACTGTGACTCCAATAGCCTCCACTTTCATAAGCACTATCATAAGGAAATTATATATTGAAAAAAAACTCATTAGAAGACCATGGAGAAGTGGAGTTGCTTCCTGAATTAAGATCAAGACCAAGAAAAGCATTTTGTGGTAGTGCAACACTATTTCTAGATGCAGTATATCACAAACGACAGCGATTTGCAAGATGACCTTGTTTTTCACATATCCGACAAGGAATTGAACCATAATCTACAACTTGTTTTTGTGCAAGATTGAATTCAGTTTTACGAAAACTAGGAGGATAAGAAGATGGTAATGGTGATGAAATTGGATTATATGAAGGCATAGGTTTTCAAAAATTAGGTGGATACGATGAATTCTGTTTCCTGACAAAGAAAGCAGAGTTTGTTGGATCTGTGATAAGTGAAGAGAATGAATCTGAGTCTTGCTCCTTCAAAAATTGTTCATACTAATGAGACGTGATCGAAGTTCAGAAAAATATAATGGAGGTTCTCTATTCTGACCACTAACAACAAGATGAATAAATTCTCTACCAAGACCATTAAGTGTGTACATTACCAGATCAGAATCTTGAACAGGTTTACCAATCTCAGCAAGAGAGTCTGTAATTGTCTTAATCTGATGAATAAAATTATAGATTGTTGAGGAACCTTTCTTGATAGAGTGAAGTTGAGAGCGCAACAAAGATTTTCGAGCAAGAAATTGATCACTGAAAAGTTTTACCAAATGCAACCATTTTTCTCTTGTTGTGCGTCTACCAAGAAGTTCTGAAGAGAAAGATCGATCAACTATTGCATTAATGCAAAATCCAACAAATTTGTCAATCTGCAACCACTCTAGATAATTTGGATTAGGAATGTGAGTGTTGTTGATCACCACCGTATGAGACTCAGGAGGAACAGATCCATCAACAAAACGGTAAATATTTGTACATATAAGGATGGACAAAATCTGGTCTTTCCATACAAGATAATTTTAACCATCAAGTTTACCAGAAACGAAATAAGAGATATTTTGAAATGAGATTTTGAATCGACTATGAAAACCAAACGGATTGAAAAAAATTAGGTTGTAATTGGTGTTGTTGTTGTGGAAAGTAAAATCGTGAAAACTTTTGTTGTTGGGGAGATGTATGTTGAGGAATCTGTATTGGAGTGTGTTGTAAAGGTTGTGATAATGGTGGTGGTGGTGTAGATGTGTGTTGAGATAACGGCGGCGGTGGTGGTGGTTGAGAAGAGGAAGAAGGGATAGAAGAATGTTGTTGTTGATGTTGTGGTGATGATAATAGTGGAAACAACTATGAATTGTTGATGTTTAGATTGTTGTTGTTGACGGCAGAAAAATATGCAGTGTGAGTTTGAGTTGTTCTCACCATTGTTAGGTAAAAAAGCAGGTAGATTTGCAGGTTTAATGGAGGTTATACAGGTAAGGATCAAAGGAAGTCATAATTCCCCTTTTGGAATCTGATACCATGTAAGAAATGGTATTGGTGTATTGCTAAAGTTAGAAAGACATATACAGGACTAGGTCTATATAAAGACCAGACTCAACAGAACTAAGACTCGAATTATAAGAGGTGAAAGGAAAATAACATCAACAGAAAACTATTTCTGTTATTACAACTGTGAAACAGCTGTCATGCACTGACAAGATTGGTTGCATTATTTGAGTCCGTACAGATGACGTAGGACAACACCATCTAAGTATAACATTAGCGAAATATTAATTCATCGATAATTTAATAATTTATTAAAATATCAAGACATTCTTATTTAAATCTACATAATATAGTGTCCTTGAGGGTATTAATATTACAGCTTCATAATGGACAACATCAAGGGAGGTACTAGGTATTGAATCTAGGAAGATCTTCAAAAAAAATTAATGCTTATCCTGGCTCGACCATAAAATTTACTAGGGTTAAGCTAAAATGGGTTAAAATGTAAACCTAATATAACTAAAAAAATAAAAAATAAAATGAAAACCATATGTATTTGTAGTGTGAACTACACATTAATTCTCCCCCTTTTTGTCAATAAAATTGGCAAAGGTACGAAAACTAGTGGGATCCTAATGAAATTTACATAGAGACATTTCATGACCACAGGAAAGTACATATCAACTTTTTAGATGCAATCATATAGCCGAAGCTAAATGCATTCATCAAGGAGTTTACAAAGATACAAGATAACCCCTATAATATTCCACAACCCGCACTCCCCACAAAGATTTGGCAATTAAGCACAAGTTCAATTAAGAACTCTCCCCCATAAAATGTCATTCCCGAAAGAATAACAAGAGCGACCTTACTTTCACAAAAAAAAAAAGAAGGATTTCTTTGGACAACACAACACAAATCATATAAGAATATGAATTTGTATACAAAATACTCAATTAAATTAACCACAAGAGAACCCATGATTATTTTAATCGGAAATGCTCAACATAAGAAAACTTACGGAGCCGCACAGTATATACATAAAAAATACGGATCAGAGATCGACCAATACTGCGGAATACACAAGGATTCATTCTATTTTCCATCACTATTTGCACAATGACCTACAATAGACATAATCCTTATAAACAAAAGTTTTATCCTTTCTTCCCTCAAATAATGACATAAAAGGCTTTAACTTTTGTAGTAATTTTTGCAATACTTTCATACCGACATAATAGAGATAACTTTTGAACAAGTATGGGACAGTCACAGGTTCACGGGACGTAAACAACATATCCCATAATAGTTTGCAATATACAAAATCATAAAGATTAAAATTGCAAAAATCATCTTCCAAAATACTTAGAATTTAAATAAATAAATCTAATAACATGAAGATGAAATTGTTGGACATAGCTATGTGTAATCATAATAATGGCTATTCCAGTACCTAGTTATTCTTCTTAAAAACACAAGAATAAAATTCTCATAAGAAGTTTTCCTAGACAAAAAGAGAAAATCAAGTTTCTTTGATAACTTCATACCTTTGAAAGGGTCCATCAAAGAAGGTATCACTGATGTCCTTGACTTTCTTGACCGTAGAAATTCCATGTTCATGAGTTAGAACATTAACTTTTCGATCAACAGTGCGGGCAAGATGCCTAGCTTTGAAACAGTCCATGATGAGCTTCTTCTGATTCTTGATCAAGGTGTTTTGATTATCAAGGATTTTGGCATGTCCATCAATAAGCTGATTTATTTGCAGTTGAAGGTTTGCAAACTCGACTCTATAGTCATTTTGAAAAAGAATTAAATCCTTGACAGACTCTCTAACCCAGGCGTTGTACTCTTTTCTTTCAATCATCCCTTTCAAAACAAGTTCTTGAACAGAATCACGTCCTTTAGAGTCTTCTTCCATCTCAAGGTTCACAACTTCTTGTGGTCTTGAGGAGTTCTCCATATCCCCTTTTTTTTATTAGGGAAGGCAAAACACTATAATATATATAAATGTTTTTAAGCAAGAGAGTGAAACCCTTGTTGTGGAAACCCTAAAATCCCAAGAGAGGCACAGACGTTCGTGGACTGGTTTAAAATAACCGAACAAAAGAGTTTTAATAAGAATATAATACCTCCGTTTTCATGTATCCCACTTCATCATGACTCAAAAATTAACCAGAGCATAAAAGTGTGATACATAGCAACAAGGAGTCAAAAGACTCAACTTACACAAAAAAAAACACAATACAGATGGAAAATTACAGTAGACTTGAGCATTTCCCGATAGACATTCTTGCATCTCTCAACTCAGATACAAGAATAAGAGTGCCTACGATTAGGCATTCCAGTGAGATGTAATCTCACTATGAGTATTGAGAGATGAGTTGTAAATTACATCTGAAGGTTTGAACCTGGTATTTCTTATCCTCCTTCGGTTATTTTTTATTCCATAGGAATTTATCATAACCTTGTCAGGTGATCCCTCAAGAGTATTTTTCTGAGAATTAAGTCTAGGACCTCTAGAAATCGGTTCCAGAGAAATAGACGAGACATGTCTCCACCATTTAGACTTAGATTTACCAGATTTATTCTTATAGATGCTGGGAATGTGTATTTTTGCACCACCAAATGGGTTCATCACTCTGAAGAATGTTGGTTCTAATCCCACTGTAAAGGAATGGATTGAGAAATGGCTCCTTCACAGTCAGGATATGAACACACAAATAGAAATCTTCACTACAGCTTTGAGTATCTGGAGAGATAAATGCTTTAAGGTCTTCCAACAGAGAACTACACAGCCCACGACTACAGCCATACTAGCCACTAGGCTTGCTAATGACACCATTGCTTCTTTGGCCTTAGATAACAGTCAGTCAGCTAATTCTTCTGACAGAACCATGTCTACTCATACCACTAATACATCCAATCCAGTGCATAACCAACCTTTACCAACTGATTGTACTTTAATTTATTGTGATGCATCTTTCGATAAAGATACTAATAATATGGGTATTGAAATCTATATGTCGACAGGTGCAGGCAGCTTCAAGGGGTGCAAAACAGTCTCAGGCGTAGCAAGGAATGCAGAAGAGGCTGAGTGTCTAGCTGTATCTAGAAGCTATTAAATGGGCGAACATCAAGAATCTGAGCACAATCAGCCTATACAGTGATGCGAAAAAAGCTATGGATTATTTACAGATTAAGAATAATACCCTATGTTGGTTTAGCAGCTCCATTATGGATGATTGTTGTGTTATGTTAGACTCTTTTCTATTTTCTAAAATAGCCATCTTGGCAGAGATTTTAAATTTATTGCCGATAAAACGGCTAAACATTGTAGAAGGTCCAACACTTGTAATGAGTGGTGGGAAGTTATTCCAAACTTCCTACTGTAATAATTGTAAGTTTTATCCCTTAATACAATGTTCCTTTTCTTAGCAAAAAAAAAAAAAACTGTAGGTTCTAAGTTCTTACTATGAAACCTATTATAGGGGCTCCAAGAAAAGAGTTTTGAGGGCTCCTAAGGATTCAAATATCCTACAATGAAGATAAGGGGACATGATTCATAAGAAAAATACTAAAATACCCTTAACCTATTAAATATTGAAAACCTAAAACTAATTTGTTTTCATTCCTCTCCTTTAATTCTTCCATTTTCTTCTTCCCCATCACCTTCATCGCTTATTTCTTCGATTAATCGTCAATTCTCAAAATAATTCATTGTCGATTAACACCATTTAATCCACCCACAATGACTTCAATAAGGTAAAAAATCAAAAACCCATCTTATTTAATTGGTTTCAATGCATGGATAAGCGGAATCGATCGAATTGGGTTTTTGAAAAAACAGTTTCAGAACTGTCTACGGTTGGGAAATATGAATTTTCCCAACCGTAGACTGAACTGTCTACGGTGGGGAAGTATGAATTTTCTATGAATTTTCCCAACCGTAGACAGCCTACGGTGGGGAAATATGAATTTTCCCAACCGTAGACTGAACTGAAACTGTTTTTTTTTTCAAAAATAAGTGATGGGTTTTCTTAGTTTTTTCTTTTTATAATCGTCATCTTCATCATGACGGAGAAGTAGAAGAGAGAAAGAAAAATAATAGTTTTTTTTATTTTTTTATGATCATCATCTTCATCATGATTTATGAATGAAAAGAGAAAGAAAAGATAATAAATTTAATTTTATAATTCATGGAGGGTATTTTAGCCATTACAAAAAATAGTTAGATATGGGGTTTTATTGATTATTATTTCATAACCCGATTTTATCATCTTGTGAGCCCTCAAAACCAAATGTTTGGAGCCCCTATAATAGGTTTCCTAACTATTTGTTGACTGGTGGTAGCGAATTCGCAAATCTTATGCTTGTCATAGTTATTGACAAATTTTTCTAGGGAGAGTTGATTTTTTTTCCTTCCTATTTTGAAATTTCCAGTCAACTGGTCATTGCTTCTTGACAGTCTTCTGATGTTCCACCAATTCCGCCATATTAAAACCGTCGGAGCTTCCTCTTTCTCCATCTAATTTTCTATCCAGTCTTGCAGTGTTTCTCCTTAGTAATTTTCTCGTATTACCATCATTGAGAATTAAGTTGGAATTTGGATTTGTTGTGGTATCTGGTGAAGAAGTTGGATCTGATAGACCTGCTGAAATGGTGAAGAATTTGGTGTTGAAGGAGAAGAATCGTATGGTGATCTGCCAGGTACTTGTTGATTAGTTGCTAAACACGTCTGGATTTTAATTGTTAAAAATTGGATACTTTCCCATTTTGGCGTTGCCAATCTGCATGACACTTTCTTTTCATATCAACATTAAGAGCATCATTCTCCCGGTCTCTCTTGACTTGTATTATCAAAACATATAAGGAAACTACCTTATTGGTTATAATGAAGGGCTGCACAACCCATTTGAATCACGATCATTGATGTTTTTGGTTTGTTCTTGATATTTCAAAAATATATATGCTATCACACATGGTGTTACCGTTGTTGTGCACCATCGATACAATCTTGGGTAAAATAAACATAATTACGACAAATACATAAATTTTCAGCGACAATGAAGTTTGGACCCCCGAATTTTGTTACTTTGGTTACTTTTACCATGAGGTTGAGATTGAGATTGAGATTGAGATTGAGATTGAGAGGCCATATTACAGGAAAACTAGTAAATTATGAAGTGTAGAGAAGGTGTGATTATTTTATCTTGTTTTAGATTGGAAGAATAGTTGAAAAATTCTATAGAGATTTAAAAATTCTTGTGCGAGCTGAAATTTGAGTTGAGTTTTTTATTTTATTTTATTGGGTGGGGGACCAATGGATGATAAGAAACTGAGCGATATAAAGACTATCATTGGTGCTTTTCTGACTAACAAGTGATTTAGAGACCATCGAATGATGGAATCTCTATCAATTATTAAAGTGTTTTATCGCATGTGTCTAAGTGGTACACTTGACACTTAGGTAGTTACATTTGCCACTTTGTCATACCCATAATGGATGCAAAAGTGGAAAAATACGCCATCTAACTGGTGTCCAAAATGATTGTAGTTTTAAACAAATTTTTTATTAGTATTTTACGTTGATGAATTTATAAGCGCATATCGGACATCGAAATTTCAGGAAGGGACTGTTGGGACGAGTTATTAGCGAGCATTATCATAAACTTGATCGTCATTCAAAATAAAAAGATAAAATAATTCGTAATAAGCATGCATACTTTTTCTTTTCTTTTTCTTTTTAAAGAGAAATTTACCTTTCTATTTTCTTTCTTTTGTGAACATACTCATCGCCTCATCGGGGTAAAAATTCTTATGGGAATATATCTCAAGTTTTAGTAAAACTTAACTAATGCTTTTCTGAAAAATGAAAGACGTCATGAGGAGAGAGAGTATCAGATAGAGAGGAGAAAATTCAGATTCAATCACTCAGATTGATTTAAAATCATTCGAATTTTCGACTCAAAAATTAGATATGGTTTCAAGATTATAGAAAGGGGGGCTCGTGGTTTAAACTTCAAAATCATATTCTCATCAGCTATAAGAGCATGGATTAGCAATGTTTTAAAGGAGATTATCCAGTCAAAATCAAATAGAGTAAAATGGACAAACAAAGAAGGGGGTTTTGCCTTTCTAATAGAAAGATTACATAACTCAAGGGGAGATTTCATCAAAATAGATAGAGCTGATGTATGAAGATCAAGCAATAAAGCTTTATTTGTATCAATGGGGAAAGATATGAACGGATGAATAACTTTTAATGATCTCCTGAACAAGCTACTTGGGAAGAAGTCATTTACTTCTCAAAAACTGCCGGTGAGATTTGAATTCCATGTGCAACAAGGTTTAAACATAAGCAATAGACCTCTTGTACAATTAGTTGTACTTCATATGGGACCATTTCATGGAATTAGGTATCTAGAGAAATTGCTACTAAACTTAAATGGATTATGTACTTAAAACTCACAATCATCAACAACAACGAAACATCTTTTCATTCCAATAATGATCAGTGTTAAGGATAAGTTTCAAGACAACTCAACAGAGTCACTTCAGTTAGTCAATGGACCTAGTAACTAGGACTATTCCTATGGCTATGCGTATGGTCTGTTAAAATGGAATCGCAGAAAGAAGAATTCGTCATATAACAGAATCTGGCTTAGCTCTTCTGTTTCAAGCAAACATGCCAATGTCATATTGGTCTGATGCATTCACTACATCCTGTTATTTGATAAACAGGCTTCCAAAATCTGCCACTGAACAATCAACTCCACTTGAACTTCTCTTCCATAAAAGGCTTGACTATTCCTTCCTAAGAGTTTTTGGTTGTCTCGCGTACCCATGTCTTAGGTCATACAACACAAACAAACTAGAACCAAGGTCCGTACCATGTGTGTTTATAGGCTACAACAATGCACATAAGGGTTATCAATGTCTTCACCGACGATCTGGTAGATTATACATCTCTCGTCATGTAAGATTTGAAGAACATACCTTCATATTCAAGCCGATGAAGCAGCACGTTCCAGTGTCAAATCCAGGTATTACACCATCTGATACAAGTTTACTTGTAACATATCCTTTTCGAAGTAGAAGTTTACAATTTCCACAGGATAGTGTTGAACCAAAATCTCCAGTTCCTCCTGCGATTACTACTCGGACCGATGATGCTGCTTCACTGTCGGTTACGCTTCTCTACCCCGCACCTTCCATTCCAAATACAGACACATCACATGATAATTCTACAAAGATCGGCAACTTCAAATATTGCACCAGAAGATCAACCAGAAGTACAATCGTCTCGGAGTGATGCGACTTCACACCCTATGGTTACAAGAGCAAAATTAGGAATTAGTAAACCTGTTCAGAGGCTGTGCTTGGCTGCTACGAAGCACCCACTTCCTGAGTCTGATTTCATGGAACCTACATGTTATTCAGAAGCTAGCAAAAATCCAAAATGGAGATCAGCAATGGATACACAAATAAATGCTCTAATTCGAAACAACACTTATTCATTAGTTAAGTATGAAGATGGTATGAACGTTGTTGGCTCGAAATGGTTTTTCCGCGTGAAACAAAATCCAGATGGTACGATTGATCGCCACAAAGCTCGACTTGTCGCAAAGGGTTTCAATCAACAAGAAGGTGTGGATTACGGTGAGACTTTCAGCCCGGTGATCAAGCCTTGTACCATTCGATTAGTTTTATCCATTGCGGCAATGAATCAATGGCCACTTAAGCAGCTGGACGTTGAAAATGCTTTCTTACATGGCCACCTTGAAGAGGACGTATACATGAAGCAACCAGCAGGTTATGTAGACCTTAATTATCCAAATCATGTTTGCAAATTGCATAAGTCCTTGTATGGACTTAAACAAGCGCCGCGTGCTTGGTTTTCAAGACTGAGTACCTACTTAGTAAAGATTGGTTTCAAGGGGTCTATTACAGACAGTTCATTCTTTGTATGTAAAACACCCACGTCGATCACTTATGTTCTTGTGTACATCGAAGATATAATTGTCACTGGGTCAGATGCAACGCAAATCAGTAATCTAATTGCAGCTCTTGGCTCTGAGTTTGCACTTAAGGATATGGGTGATCTATCTTTATTTTTGGGTATAGAAGTTTTACGTCAAGACAATGAATTGGTTATAACTCAACGAGAATACGTGTAAGATCTTCTCAAGCGTGTTAAGATGGATGGAGTGAAGCCAGTAAGTACACCACTAGATTCAAATGTGAAGATTCAAAAAGATAGCACTGCAAGATTCACGGATGCCACTTTATATCGCAGTGTGGTGGGTGCACTGCAATATTTGCATATGACGAGACCAGATATTTCTGTAGCTGTAAACAAAGTGTGCCAATATATGCATGATCCGTTTATTGAACATTGAGAGCTTCTTAAACGAATACTCAGATACCTGAAGTGTACTGTGAATTATGGTTTGCATCTGAATTCAAAGAAAGATTTCTCTCTTCATGCATACTCTGATGCGGATTGGGCAGGCAGCTTAGATGATCGAAGATCCACTAGTGGATACTGTATATACTTTGGTGGAAACTTGATTTCCTGGAGTGCAAGAAAACAAAAGACAGTGTCCAAGTCTTACAGAGGCAGAATACTGTGGTGTTGCAATTGCAACATCTGAACTAATTTGGATTCAATCATTGTTAATGGAGCTTGGTGTTACGTCTACAATTCCTATTCTCTTGAGTGACAATCTAGGGGCTACTTATCTCACATCAAATCCAATGTTTCATGCTCAAACGAAACACATCGAAATAGACTACCACTTTGTAAGAGAACGTGTTGCTAACAAGCAATTGAGTGTGAGGTTTATCAGTTCAAGAGATCAATTGGCATGCATATTTACAAAGGGACTAGCTGCGCCAAGATTTCAAATTTTAAGATCCAAGTTGCACATCCGCCAGCTACGGTACAACTTGAGGGGGGATATTAAGGATAAGATTCAAGACAGCTCAACAGAGTCACTTCAGTTAGTCAATAGACCTAGTAACTAGGACTATTCCTATGGCTATGCGTATGGTCTGTTAAAACAAAGTCTTTGAACTTGTTTTTGAATCTGTAACAACTATTGTAACTTCATTTCAGGCTTTGATAAGTATAAATAAACTCTCATATCTCCACAATTAAAATTGTGGAAGATATTCACCAAAATATCAAGTTCTAACTATCAGGAATGGGAAAGTTGTTGGAAGCCTATTAATGGTCTTGTCAAGATACCAGCATTGAAATCAAAAGATGGGTAGATGTCACTATAAATGCTAGATCTCTATATCAAGCACAAAATTGGATAAAAAAAAGGCCTTCCAGTGCAGTTATGGTCAAAGGACACTTTTGATCAAATTGGCAAGGCAATGGGGGGTTTAGCAGAGGTGGATTATCATACAATGGAGAGGAATCCAGCATGTTCCAGATTGAGAGTAAAAAGTCTCGTAGAATACATACCAGCAACTCTGAGCATCTCAATTAAAGTTATTAACCTTATTCTTGCAATAGAATGGCATTTTGCTTACTCACCGGAAAATAAGACATCAATTCAGTCTTACCGACGAACTCTACAACTGTTCGATAATGGTACACCCAATTCAAATTCAAATTCAAATTTGAAAAATCGGACACTATCTGTCAATACAATAATACAACCTCAACGGTATACAATAAATGGTCTAAAACCAACCACGTGGGAAGGGGTGCCCATAATATTCAAAACAAGGTGCCCACAACTATCACTGACTTTTTCAACAGGTTCAATGCCAGGCCAGCAGAGCAAAAAAAATGGTCAAGGTCAGGATAAACCAAAACGAAAAATAATTATTTCTGAAGCTTCTAAAATTCCAGTAAAAGCCTTTATCAAGAAATTTTTCCCTAAGATCAAGCTTCCTCAATTGGCAGTTACACATGAGGAAAACATGGCAGATCCTGAGAAAGAACTTCTACAAATTAAAGATTGTAATCCCACTTCAATAGAGATATTAATACAAAATACATGCTTATCTCAAAATCTGAACAAAGAAATTGTTAAGATCAATTACATTCACAACACAGTGGATATGATCATGGATGCCACAATCAATATGGGGGCGAACTTTGGAGGTCAGGAGGAAAGAGCCATAGAACTTTATGTAGAGATTGTGGCTAGAAGTATCACTTCAATTCCGGAAAGTAACAACACTCTAACTCCTAGGATGGATGAAGTTATTCAAGTGTCTGACATAATTGAAAACAACACATAATAAAAAGAGAATGAAGCTGTAATTTTTGGAGATGCAGTGAATTTGGCCTCAGATGGACTTAATGGATATTAGAGTATTGGTTTGGAATATGAGAGGGTTGACAGCAGACAAAATGGATGCTTTAAAAGATCAAATTAAGAAGACTAAGCCAAATGTGTGTCTAATCCAAGAGACACACATGATGAAAATGAAAAATTGGTGGTTAAAAATTATTTGGAGAAATGATAAACACTAATGGAGAGATAATCCATCTCAAGGCTTATCCGGAGGACTATTAACAATATGGGATGATAACTTATTTGAATGTGTGAAAGATATCTTAGTGTTGATGGGTGAAAACTACTCCTGCAGAATTTGGTAATTTGGGGTGTGGATGAGGAATGAATCTAAACCTTCAACAAATGCACTGCGCGGTGAGTGCTTGTAGATTCGAGAGATCAATGCATGCAAGTCCGGCCTAAACCAAGAAATGGCCGTTCCAGACTTGTTTCGGTCACAAAGTGAAGGAGATGGGGTTGATCTTAGGGAGGGAAGCGAAGAAGGTGTTGAGATTGTGAAGGTGTTGGCTTGCTTATGACTTGTAACAGAAAGATGAGCAAGCTTACGGTTGATGCAAGCAGGCCCTGAGTGTTTGAATACGGTTTGTATTAACACTTGGTTTCTGTCGTCTGAACTTGTATTGTTCTCCGTTATTCCCTTGTGTTGTTGGAAATAGGGCGGAGACCCTATTTATACAAGTCATTGAGCCTCATTCACGTTTCTCGTGGGAAGTGGAGGTAGTGGAATGATGGAGTAGTGGAGTTGTGTGTCGGTAACACACGAACAGTCTTGCCCACTCTTCCCCGTTCATCTCTAACCGTCCATGACTTCCTAACACGTTCTTGTGATGGCGCGTTGCACGCTGCACGCTGTAAACCGCCAGACCAATACCCCAGTATGTATCCCCCAGTTTGTGACATGATTGATGTCTGGAATGTGGATCGTGGATCCACGAAAGATAGCATGTAATGCTGAATTGAAGAACTGCGTTATTCAGAAAGTCGATACTTGTGAAGTATCGTGTGTATTTTATGCAGGTACTGCATTACGGTGTGGTAAAGTGATGGGTAACGACTCCTCACTAACCAAATAACTCCTGACCAGGGGTTGTATAACCAAGCTGGTGAGGTCGGACGGATGAGATGATGTTTGAGACACTCATCTGCGGCCGTTGATGAAATTAGGGTTTTAAAAGAGGTGCGCAAGCATCACTCTTGACTTGGTCGAAACCAAGCATGGGAAGGGTTTTGAAGAGGACCGACCGGGCATGTGTGTAGACAACACGCCGGTGTGCACGTCCATACTTCACCTTACCAAGAAGGCACGATCTAAGCCACTCAATTCGACCGGTAAAGTTGAGTGGTTGAGATCGATTTGCGATAGGAGTTTGATGCCGCAAGAAGCCGCGCGCCATACCCTTTTCCGGCGCGTTTTCCAAGACGACCTAGCTTGGTCGGTCTTGGCCGGTTGTTTTGGCGTGTAGACGGTAGGCTGATGTTCACGCCTATGTCTTACCGTCTCATGAAACGTGATCTAAGCCACCCAATTCGTCCGGTGAAGTTGAGTGGTCGAGATCGATTTGCAATTTGGGAAGTGTATCCATGCATGTTTGAGCGGGCGTTTTGGATTGGCCAGGCATGATATGCCTTGGCCGACCGCGTGAGGAGGTAGATGGGCTCACGGTGGTCATGCTGGTGTGACCGACCCTTGCTCAATCTAATCTGTGACCCTCCATTCGTGCCGGAGAAGATGGACGCGCGTGATGGCTTGAACCCTAATTTTGGCTTGCAAAGCCGTGCGACCATGCTCTTTCAAAGTGGACGAATTTGTTGTAACCAATCATGGTTGGTTTTGACCGACCGGTCATGTATGTAGGCGGTCACATGGTGATTGTGTCGACATGCTCCGGGCCCTTTGAGTTCGCATCTACACCCTCCATCTATACCTGCGAAGATGGATGGTTGAGACCGTTTTGCGGCACATGTAATATGCCGCAAACCCTAATTTAGGGGTTTCCGCCCATAATGGACGGTTTTTTGGCAAGCAAAGGCCAATGGTCGACCATGCGGGGTCGGCCGTGTGTATTCCATACGGGGTGATGGAATTGATCTGTGGTCATCCAATCATGCTTGTGGAGTTGGATGACTGCGATCAGATCATATCTGGCAAGCTAAGGCCGTGTGTATTCCATACCGCTTGGGGGTGAT
This sequence comes from Papaver armeniacum, assembly GCA_023531295.1. Taxonomy (NCBI): domain Eukaryota; kingdom Viridiplantae; phylum Streptophyta; class Magnoliopsida; order Ranunculales; family Papaveraceae; genus Papaver; species Papaver armeniacum. The sequence continues at coordinate 217,659 of JAJJWW010014300.1, read as the reverse complement.
GGAATTGATCCGTGGTCATCCAATCATGCTTGTGGAGTTGGATGACTCGCGATCGATCATATCCGGCAAGCTAAGGCCGTGTGTATTCCATACCGCTTGGGGGTGATGGAATTGATCTGTGGTCATCCAATCATGCTTGTGGAGTTGGATGATCTGCGATCGAATCATATCCGGAGACCGATACGATCAAGTCCGGATGCTCAATCGGGCTAGTATAACACACCGAGAGGGCTCAATCGGGCTAGTATAACACACCGAGAGGGCTCGGGCTAGTATAACACACCGAGAATCGCCTGTACGGGTATTTCGTACATGGTTTCATTATAGTGCTTGGAGGTTCGTGTTACTCTGTAAGAGTAACACTCAGTCGTCATGCCACACTGATAATGAGTACTGGAAATACAAGGCTGATATGAAATTCACAGAATGGGACTGTTGCTACAAGTTCCATTCTTGGTGAATCAAGCGAGGGAGTATCCAACACTTATAGATGGCTTTATCTTTTACAAGATGTCAGCGCATGATTTTCTCTGGTTTTTACAAATATAACCTTAAACGAAAATCCACCATCAACACTTAGGTCCCAACACTTTGTCTCAAAAGTTAATAATGTAGAACATATAACTTTGAATAGTGCATCATTAATGTCTACTCACCCTGTATATATTGGGAGAGGTGGGAATTCTGGGAAGAGGTAGATTTCGATGCAGTTAGATATGAAAAAGAGAAAGAAACAAGCCTGGTGGTTCAAGAAGAAATAAAAGGATGTTCAATGAATATATGGAAGAACATGAGTTAGTGGATTTACCTCTAAATGGAGGTTTATACACACGGAGCAATATGCAAGAAGACCCTTAACTGTGCAGACTAAACATAATCATTGTAACCCCACAATTTGAAAGAAAGTTCCCTATGCTAACTCAAACAGTTCTTTCTAGAACTCTGTCAGATCATTCAGCATTATTGCTAACCACTTCAAATGTGATACGAGACAAACCACCATTCAAAGTAGAGAGTTATTGGTTCTCTCATCATGATTTCGTCAAAAATTTGAAAATTTGGTGGAGCATAATGGTCTTCTCTGGATCCCCAAGCTACATCATGTCCAACAAATTGCAGAATTTAAAATTCTTTCTCAAAAGATGAAGCAGAGAGACTTATGGTCAAGTGGAAAGCAAGAAGCAGGAATTGGTTACAAAAATAGATGCATATACCAAATTAGAAGAAAATGGTGCATTATCCTCCTAACAATTTACAGAAAGAGCAGAATGGAGAGCAAAGCTGAAGCAGGTCAATCTTGATGCTGCTAGGAAATGGCTAAGAAGATCAAAACAACAACATTTTAAAGAGGAGGATGCAAGTACAAAATATTTTCACACTCTGGCAAATGGAAGAAGAAGAAGAAATACAACGCAAAAACTATTCATCAATGGGGAAGACAACTTTTGCCATGAGGATATAAAGCAAGAAATCTCAAGTTATTTCTTCAATCTGTTTCAAGATGACCATCCAGTTAGACCACAAATGAATCAAGATTTTTTCACAAGAATCTCTCTACTGAAGAAAGTATTGAAGTGGAAAAGCCAATATCTGTTGAAGAAGTCAGTCATCAAACATTTCAAAAATAATAAATCTCCAGTTCCTGATGGGTACAATATGGAATTTTATAAGGTGGCATGGGAAGTGTTCACCAAGATTTTATGAAGGTAATTCTTGAATTTGAAAATGAGTTGAAGCTGGATTGGAAAACAAATTGTTCCTTTATAAGTTTGATCCCCAAAAAGGAACAAGTTGGGTCTCCTCAAGATTTCAGACCAATCAGTCTGGTCAGTAGCATCTACAAGATAATATCCAAGGTGTTAACTCAAAGATTCAATAAGGTTTTTCCCAAACTGATTTCAGAAAATCAAGGAGACTTTATTGCAGACAAGCAAATTCTTGATGGAATTATAATTGCAGGTGAACTGATTGATTCAGGATTTAAAGCTAAGAAGACAGGAATTTTGTGCAAACTTGACACTGAAAAGGCTTTTGATAGTGTCAGTTGGCACACAATTAGTAATGTACTTCATTCTTCTGGCTTTGGTACAAAGTGGATAAAATGGGTTGAATGGTGTGTAATGTAACGAGCCTCAAGCTCGTCAACGCCATTAGACCAGTCAAGAGACAAATTAACCGCTAATGACTCGATTAATTAGAGACGAACGTTAATTAATATAAATTAATCTAACAACGATTTAGATATGAAACTAGTATTACTAGATAGATATCGAAAAGTTGTGCGAAGTAGACTACTCGAACGTGTCATTCAGACACCGGACGAAGAAGATATCACTGGATTATTATGAATGGCAAATAATCATTTTAAATCTAAACCGACTGGGGCTGCCCTTATCCATTTCTTGGGTGCCTTAGTAAATATCGCTTGCTTTATCTCCAACGCGTGTCGAAGAGAAACTTATTTCTCTTTTCTTCTTTCTCTTTCTTCTTCTTTCTTCTCTGTTCTTGTTCTTCCTGTTCTTTCTCTTTCTCTTCTCTGTCGATCTCAATTCGAAGAATTGAGTTTGTTATCATTGGAGAATTCATAGAAACGTGTTAGTAAGTTAAATCCGAGGCGAAGATGTTGGTTATGTGTTTGAATTAGATCGGAGGAGAAGAATTGGTTGTTGCCGTAAATTGAAGCTAGGGTTTGTAGATTTTAAGACTTAAAAGATGAAGGAAAGAGCTACGGGTAGATGAAGAAACATGGGTTGAGGTTAAATTGAAGTTTTGAAGCTGTTTTTGTGAAGAATCACAGAACCAGGTAAATTAGGGTTTTCTTAATTTGAAGAGTTAATTTGGGGTTCGGTTTTGATTGATTTCCTTTATGAAATTGAGTTTGTTTTGGTGCTATATTTCCTGGGTTGTTGTTAATTAGGGTAAGAAAGGTTGTTTAGAGTTTAATTTGGTTTCTTTAGGAAATTGAGTTATTGGTTAAGGTTTAGATCAATTAGTTGAATTGAAGATGAAGGATATGGTTCCTGAGTTGGGAAGTTCTGATAAATAAGATGAATTAGATGGTAGTGATTGAATTCAGGTTATTGAATTAGAGTTTGAAGAGTATTTTGAAGTTGTGGTATGACCAAAGTAATTCCAGGGGACTGTTATTGATGAGATTTGGTTAAGTATAGATGGGTTTGCTTCAAATTGAAAAGAATGAAGTCTAGTTGTTGATGAAGTTGAATATGAGCAGATAGTAATGAAGATGATTATAATTGGTGGTGCTGGTGGTATTGTTAATGATGATGTTGTTAGAGTTGTAGTTGAATTTATGAAGTAAGTAATATAAGCTGTTAGAGGAGCTGAAGGGTGTTAACTGGTTATGGTGGATTTACAAGGGAGTTGATGTAAATCAGTTGGAGGAGGATGAATTTTAGATGAATGTTAGGTTGAAATATAAATTGGTGAAGATATTGTCTTGAAACTGTGGTATGTAGGAGTTCAGGCATGAACTGATTTGAGAATGGTGTATCGATATGGATAATGTTGAAGATTAACTGAAGTTTGAGACTCTCAAATGGGTCTGATGGTATTGCTGCTGCTGTGGGAGTTGTTGTGATGAATGGAAGAGTCAAAAAGATTATAGTTGGAATTGTGTAGACTTGACAGAACTACATGAATGTAATTGTTTACGAGCTATAAGAGTATGTATTGGAATTAGAATTAGAATGGTGTTGTTTAGTTAACTGAATTGCTAAAGGAGTAGGAGTTGTTTTTGTGTTTGGCTTGCTATGTGTTGCATCATTTTAGTCTTGGCAGGTTAGGTGTTGCACCTTGTTTGTGCATTAGAGTTCTTTGGCCTGAGCGATGGCTCTGGCTTGTGAAAAGGCTTTGGCCTTGAGCTTTTTATCTCGATCGAACTCGATGACCACACTCGAATATCTAAGCGATCCGAATCGTGTTGACTCACCGAGTTCCCTATCTTGACCTGAGTTGACTCAGTTGACCGATTTGGACTTGACCAATTGACTCTGACCATTTGACCTGGACTTAGACGTTGACTGTTTGTTAACCTGCGACTGTCAGCTTGACCGTTAGTGACTGTTAGTTGACCAGTTTTACCAGTCCTTGGATTATTGGGCTTGTGTAGTGGACTTGGGTTTAGGTCTAATGTTCCTACTTTGATATTTTGGACCCTTGTGGTCTGAATCTACCTTTGGTTCCTTCTACAGAGTTGTAGATATTCATAAGACTTAGCTAATGGACTTTAGAATCAATATAATTGGATTAGTAAACTTTAGATATGCTAAAGATAGATAATAAAAATGTGTAGAGCCATAAATGAACTTAGAACTATTAGATAGTTTCACTTAACCTATAACTAATGAGTTGTATGAGATTATGTTATGAGCCTTGTTTGAGCCTTTTGGATAATCGTTAGAGTGCTTGTGTGATTAACAGTTAATCTTTATTAACAACGATTGATCTAAAGAATGAACCAGTGGATTATGGATCTCAAGGTATGCGAGGCTTGTCATCAAAAGAGGTGGGAATCGATAACGAACTCTCTTGTATTCATTATTGTTTTATAAATATATCTTTTGTGAAATCCATGCATATCTTTGTTATTATATGATAGTGTATGCATGTATTATATGTGTGTATTACAAACTAGTTTTCTTTTACATTTTGGGATGGGCTTGGATCTTTAGAAATAACTAATATGTGGGAGTATTTACTTATTTTCCAAAATGTGATTCTTTCCATTGACTGGAAAGTAGTTACAATCTTTATTTGTTGTTAGCATGTAAGGAAACCTTTTCCTTTTGATTGGTGTGAGATGTGTGCCCCCAAATATTATACCTAATTTATGCAAACCTAGATAGGCCTCGTTGGGTTGAATATTATATAGGTCTGGTTTTAATTTGGCCATTATATTTTCCATATTTTTGTACGGGGGCAACGCATGTCTCATACATGGATGTTTATTATTCTTTTAAATTACTTTCAAAATCTATTATATTATGTTTTGGTGTTTAGAGAGAATTATGTTGAGAATCTTATGTCTGATGGTTGGATTTGACATGCGAGAGGTATAGGGTTCTTCATGTTAAAGTTCTTTCGTCGGCTATAACGTTAACACCATTAGATCTCTTTAGATACTTGTTATGTAGAGTGCGCGTATAATAAGGTACTGGTAAGGTACAAATCTTATATGACTACGGGGTCGTCGAACCTCATGGCGCTTTAATGATCATTGAAGAATCTGCAAGAGTCACGCCTTACTACTCTGAAGGACTGCGTCGCTTAACTATTATTTATGTAGTGAATCTGTGCCCCAAGATTGGTTGGTAGAGCTTTATATTTCCGTACAACTTATTTGTTTTCCATGTTTTATCGGTTTTCAGTAAAACCTGCATTGCTTTTAAATCATTTTAGTGATTACTTGAAAGTTAGTTGTTATTTCTGCTGGGCACCCCTTATAGGGATGATGTGCTCACCCATTCCCACTTTCAGTTTCAGAGACAGATCAAGATGTGCACGTGGCGATCAAAGCTTCGAGGAGTTGGTTCGTTAGTTGGTTAGCATTCGCTATGTTTATTTTGTGTTTATATTCTATTTGTAAACCAACTCACTATTAAATATGTAACACTTGAGAGGAGTTCTTGTATTTATTTCAGAGAGGGTTTGGATTCGGATTAATCTTTGTTTAGAACTTCTTTCTTAATTTCAAGCAGATGTTTTAGATCGTTGGTGCCTCTTTTTATAGCTAATCTCTTGGATTAGTCAGCTGCTAGCTTAGGGGGCGCTACAGTGTTGGTATCAGAGCTTACTATTAGATCTTATATGGGTAACAATAGGATAGCCAGTGCGAGTTAATGAACTAGATTAGATTAGAACTGGGTTGGGTTGTGAGATAAATCTTAATCACTAAAAACAATCAAGAACTAAAATATTTATGAATTGAATGATTGTTTTGTATAACATGTTGATTGCTTATTTCTTTTTTTGTGTGCAAATAGATTATAAAGTAAAAATTGTAGGTTGAAACCAGTTACGTTATAGTTAGAAATTTTAATAGAGGATTAAGTCTCAGTTATTTAACACTTAAATAATCTAGCACTGGAGAATAGTGAGGTTTGTAATTCTGGTGTGTTTGTGTTATCTTTGTTCATAGGAAACCATTGTCAGGCGTCATGAACCTAGACAGGGCAACTTATATTCAGGGATTTCCATTCATATTAGGAAGACTTGCTTCTATTAGTGAACTAATAGATCCCAATTTTTGTTTAGAAACCGATAGAGTACCTTTCGCTCCTAATTAGAACTATTAATCTATTAAAGTAGATATGAAGTTAAGTTGTAAGAGTAGTTAAGACAATAATTCGATCATTAGTGTTAATAATAATAAATGACAATAGGATCACTAATAATCATAACAAAAGTAATGTTAACACTTATCAAACAATATTGTAATAAACTTTATATGATTAAAATCTCATTAGTAAATATATTATGATTGAAGTAAATATTAGGATCAGGTAGCTACGCAAAATTATTAGTAATTATCTACGATCAGATTTTGTAAATTAAATGAAGTTAGGAATATATTCTTTTGTATTTGGTTTTTTATTTTTATAGACGACTGTACGAGGTATTATCATTGCTTAGAGGTAAGGATGATGCCTTAGAAGCCTTTAAGATGTATAAAATAGAAGTTGAAAACCAATTGAATACTACCATTAAACCATTAGGTATGACCGTGGTGGTGAGTACAAAATTCCTATAGGAGATTTATGTGTAGAACATGGCATAATACACGAGGTTACCCCTCCTTATTCACCTCAGGCCAATGGTATAGCTTAACGTAAGAACCGTACCCTTAAGGAGATGATGAATGCCATGTTAATTAGTTCATGATTACCTTCGAACTTTTGGGGGGAAGCTGTCCTCTCAGCCTGCTATATCCTGAATAGAGTACCCTTTAAAAGATCAGATAAAACTCCATATGAATTGTGGAGAGGTAGACAACCTTCTTTTGCATACTTCAAAGTGTGGGGGTGTTTGGCTAAGGTTGCCATCCCTAAACCTAAGGCAACCAAGATAGGACCCAAAAACTGTTGACTGTGTCTTCATAGGGTATCCTGAGCATACTCCTGCATATAGATTTATGGTTGTGAGTTCTAATATTTCTGAAATTGGTGTGAATACTATCATGGAGTCTAGGGATGCTGTGTTTTTTGAAAATATTTTTCCTTTGAAAACTAACTCTCGTAAGAGAGGTGTTGATCCCCTAGATGTCCCTTCAACCAGTCAGCCTTTACCTTTAGAGGAAGACAGAGTGGAAATTGAGCCTAGGAGAAGTAAAAGGGCTAGAACCAAAACCTCCTTTGGACCTGACTTCGTAACACTAGCAGAGTCTGATCCCCAAACTTATAGAGAAGCCATGACCTATCCTGAAGCTCCATGGTGGAAAGAGTCAAGTATTAGTGAAATGAAATCCATCAAAGAGAATGATACGTGGGAGATAGTAGATTTACCTCCAGGGTGTAAGGACATAGGATGTAAATGGATCTTCAGAAGGAAACGTAACATAGATGGAACTGTTCAAAAATACAAGGCTAGGTTAGTAGCTAAGGGCTATAAACAACAAGAAGGTGTATATTTCTTTGATACTTACTCAGCCGTTACGAGAATTACTTCTATTAGGATGTTAATTGCTATAGTTGCGGTTCATAACCTAGAGATACATCAAATGGATGTAAAGATAACTTTTCTAAGTGGTGAATTAGATGAAGAAATTTACATGGAACAACCTGAGGGCTTTGCTGTGAAAGGTTGTGAAAACAAAGTTTGTAAACTGAAAAAATCTTTATATGGATTGAAACAAGCACCTAAAAAATGGCATAAAAAATTTGATCATGTAATGTTTTCTAGTGGTTTTAAAATCAATGAATCTGACAAGTGTGTCTATACTAAACTTGTGAATGATGCATGTGTGATTGTACGCTTGTATGTTGATGATATGCTTATACTTGGTACAAACATGGATGTAATTAATTCCACTAAGAGCATGCTAAATGAAAACTTTGACATGAAATACTTAGGCCCCGCAGATGTAATCTTAGGGATGAAAATTAGAAGAAATTCTAACGGTTAGTCAATCTCATTATGTTGAATTTGTGCTTAAGAGATACAATCAGTCTGATTGGAAGCCTGCTTGTACTCCATATGATTCTTCTTGTAGACTCGAGAAAATTAAGGGTAATGGATTATCTTAACTTGAATACTCAAGAGTTATTAGGATGTCTGATGAATTTAATGAACTGTAAGAGTCCACACATTGCCTATATTATGAGTAAGTTAAGTAGATATGCTTGTAGTCCAGAGCAAGAGCATTGGGATGTACTTAGTAGAGTATTATGGTACCTAAAATACTCTATTACCTTTTGTTTGATTTATGAAAGGTATCTTGTTGTCCTTGAGGGACTTTGTGATGAAAACTGGATAGTTGACTCAGAGGAGTCCAAGTCCACGAGTGGATATGTTTTCACTCTATCATGAGGGTTTGTTTTTGGAAGATTTCCAAACAGACATATATTACTCAATTCTTTATGGAATCTGAGAGTATTGCGTTAGATAAAGCAAGAGAGGGGGCCGAGTGCCTAAGATGCTTTTTAGAAGACATTCCTCTCTGGCATAGGCCTGTGCCAGCTATATTTATACATTGTATTAGCCAAGCTATAATTGCTAAAGCTAAAACTAACTAATCTCAATCGGTGTTATTTCCATTGATTGGATAAAGTCCAAGGAGAATATCGCGCAACCTTTGCGAAAGGTTTGTCCAAAGAGATAGTTAACAATGCATCGATGGGGATGGGGATTAGGCTCATTAAATAAACTAGCCATGAAGGATACTCAACCTTGCTGACTGGAGATCCCAAGATCAAGGTTTTGAATGAGACAACTAATTTGTGGCGGGTCAAGGTAAACACTATCAGAGAATTTCATTCTCCGCCCTTCCCTATGGTGTAGACGTGATAGTGTGACTGCATGTGAAGGATTACTTAAACTAAGTCTTAATGAGTTCTATAGTTTCAATTTAAGATTGAAGTGGGGTGTAGCAGTAAACACTCTTGATGGAACTCACCTATCTGAATGTGGAGGTGGGTCGCCTCCTATGAGAATAGAGCTGATTCTCTAGAGCATTCTGAGAAACGGGATTTGTCCAGGGCCAAAAAGGACACAACGGCACGAACTTGACAACACCTAGAGAGATATCATGCGTGGTTATTATCGCGGATTACACCAAACGATGGCAGTTCAAGATATCGCGTTCACTTTCCATCAAGTAGTTCCGGAAATTTCTCACTAAGCAAAGGTTCAAGACCTCATGGACACCTCTTGCCTAAGTGGTATTTCTCGCTTTCCGTTTTCTGATTTATATCGGTATTTCATTCATGTGGGTTGTTGTTGGAGAAAATGAGTTTTATTGTTGGTTTTATAGCCTTGGTGGGAATGGAACTTAGGACCTTAAGTCTCTAAGGGTACTATTGCTCATTTTCTTATGAGTGAATGAAATATGACCTTTAGTCCCACATAGGGTATAACTAAAGAGGAGTTCCACTATTTAACTAATCCATTCTGGATAGTTAGTAAAACAATGTGGGTGGAAAGAGTGAGACAAAATATATTTGTTTTCACTAAGTCTTGGGAATAGGGCTCTCGGGCATGTTGGTCAACCAAGACAGGCCAACCAAGACATATCTTTTTGACAAAAATACTTTTGAATTATTTCCTAAACGAATTTAAACTCAAATTAAATTTTGCATTTAATGTGGGGGCGTATGACTTGGAGAGGATTTATTTATTTCCGTTTTTATTTTTATGTCGACATAATGTGCAGTTAATTGCGTAATTGTTTATTACCGTTTTTGGAAAATCTTGAATTAATGAAAATTTAATTTGGTTTTATTACAAAATTATATTCTCTTTCATTCACTATGCACATTATTCTCGATTATCTCTCTTCTCCACTATTTAAACCTTTTGGTTTCTTCATTCCTCTTTGTGTCCAGAAGAAACTAATATCCTTCTTCTTTTCGTCTTTCTCCCTGTGTGTGGTTTTTATATTCCATGCCATTGCTGTTGAGTTCGTAAGAGTGGGCAAGTATTATAGTGCTTATAGTATTTGCAACGGGCAGTTTTATCCTGGATACGACTTCACCACGGGGTATAGCCATCACTCATTTTGAGGCGTACCGGTGAACTATCGTGTTAAGGACATCATGTTGAACACGTGACTCTGTCCTCTGTTTGATGACCATTGAGTGTTTATTTAAGCTTTCCAGAAATTTACTTCTAACATTTTTCTTTGAGTATTTTATTGTTACAGTTGTAACATTTACCAGCCGCCTCTTCTTATGATTTTCATCCACTCACCCTAAGAAATTTTGAATTCCAGATATCAGGGATTTGAAAATCATAAAAAATGGGAGATGTGAGATCAATAAAACATTTTAATGAGAGTGATCCTACCTCATTTCGAAAGTTTGTTTTCATGAAGATAATTTTTGGCGGATCTACAATTATAGGATCTCATATAGATTTGGAATTAGAATTCCCATCAAGAGGCATGCCCAAGATAATAAGAAATAGTAATAACATCAACCAAACTACAACTTCTATCCGCTCATTCTTGAATAAAAGGATTTAAACCAATATTCACAAAAAAGAGTCTTCTGCGCATTTACACGAAGACCAAAACTAATTTAAAACTCTTCAGAGCATTAAAGACAAAATGAATCTACTATCATTTGATATTCAAGAAAAGAATAGTATCATCTGCATAGTGTAAGTGAATTTTTTCCTATTCTCTTTAGCAAAAAATGCAATGAACCCGACCCTCCACAAATATTGTCCCCACTTAGCCACTGTGGTTATCCTGCAGTGCGGGGTTTTTAACGGGCACCGCTGCGGTCATCCAACAACAATTTCCCGAGAGGTCATGCATCCCTGGATTATCTCGCCCGAGCACGCTTAACTACAGAGTTTTCTGCCAACTTTGGAGCCAATTGTGTTGAAAAGGCCTCGGCATAATGTGTACGTTCCTAACCTTTTGTGAGACTAGTATCTTCCATAATAGCCCAGTATACTCTCCCGCCCAAGCACAACTACCTGTCCCTAGTTGTATCCCAACTAACATCGGTATTGTTCCCACTTACCTTCTGCGATTATCCAGCAGTGTGGGATTTTTAACGGCACTACTGCGGTCATCCAGCAGCAACTTCCTGAGAATCCACCCATCATGTGACTACTCTCGGCCGAGCATGCTTTACTGAGAAGTTTTTTTCCCGTAACTCAGTCAAGGGTACTCATCAGGTCTCGGCATTAGGAAAGGACAAACCATTACTAATATTCCGTTCGTCCAAGCACTACCGAATATTGGGGTATTACAATACCACCACCTTAAATTGGAGTCGTCCCCGGTTCCGGGATATATTCAATCCCAGGTATCCGATGTTCTCTAACCCTCATAAGACAAGCATCTGGATTAACCCCGTTTAGCGTACTTTCCCACCCTCGGAAGGTGACTCGTTGTTGGCTCTGGTACAATTTGTAATGACCCTTCCCTCCACTATTACTGTTCCCACTTAGCTACTACGATTATCTGGCAGTGTGAGGTTTTCAATGGGCTCTTGCTGCGGTCATACAACAACATTATTGCGATTATCCAGCAGTGTGGTGTTTTCAACGGGAATTTACTGTTATCATTCAGAAACAACTTCCCAAGAGGTCACCCATCATGTGACTACTCCTGGTCGAGCACGCTTAACTGAGAATTTTTTTTTCCTACATCCCAGCTGTTGATGGTGGTTTTTAGCTTAGGGTTAAAATTGTAAAACCTTGCATCTGACGTGACGTCACTCTGTAAGGAAACTGATCCATGAGTGTTAACCTCTCTATTGGCATATTTATTGAGCCGTTCAATATATCTACATGAAATTTATCCAGACTGGCGCATGTAGCAACCATCCTAAATATTCTGTAAATTTCGGCGCCTTGCCCATATTCACTTAATATAAGTTTCTTTGAATACTTTCTATGTTATGTTCCCTGGATGAACCCTTAAGGTTGGTATGGCATGACAATTTGTGTTCACTCGCAGTAGAGTAGCACGAATTTCCAAATATGAAGGATAAGGTCTTTGCATAAGGTATTCAATCAGAAAGCATGCTGCTCTCTGGTAATGAACTTAAAAGAACTCTGTATCAACATACAAAATTCAATTGATTACCCTGGCTAACTTGCAAAAGTTATGGTTTTGCGCCTTGCGCAGTATATCAGACCTTTCTTGTCGAAATTTAAGCCTAGGAAAACTAGGTAATTAATCCGCCATGGGTTAGTAGACGCAAAATCTTACCCAGAATCAAAAAACAAGGAGCCGCAGGATAGGAGCAGCAGAAAGGGAGGCGTGGCCATACCTTAGGCCAGCCGGCGCCATTTTCCATTGGCCACGCCCCATCCTAAACCGGCCTTATTTCCCTCGACCAATCAGGTCGCCTTAAACTCGCCACGCGCACGTAAGTTGTGGATGGGCCCATACTTGCCGGCCCCTTTTTCCATCGACCAATCAGGTCGCTATAAAGCCGCTACACTCACACCAGAAGTGTAGCCACGCCCATGCTTGGTCGGACCCTCTCCTTCCTACCGACCAATCAGGTCCCTTTAAATGCGTCACGAGCACTAGAGGTGCAGCCGCGCCTCATGTTTGGCCGGCCCCTTTTCTTGACCAATCAAGTCGCTCTAAACTCACCACCATACATTAAAGTCCAAACACACCCTGCCGCGCCACCATACTAATTGGCGAGCCAAACGCGCCCTGCCACAACAACATATTAATTGACATGCCACAACGCCACCATGTCGCAGCCATGCCACACACACTAATTAGGGTTTCGACATGCCAAACCCTAATTTGGGAAAAATTGCTACGCCAACTAAGCCAAATAACGTTTCCCAGAGCGTTGGTATCGATGTGGCAACATGGCCAATGTTTCCAGAGCCATATTTGGGTCTAACACCAATATGCCAAAACAGCTGCCACGGCTACGTCACTGACATTCTGATATGCCACGGCTACGCCTCTAGCATGCCGTTATTCCATGGCTACGCCAGGCGCCACTTTGCTACACAACAAAGATATGGCCATAATCAACGGCTACCCTTCCTCATGAGATGCAATCTCAGCCATCCAAGTTTGCCACTGAACTGACGAACTTGCTACAAGTTCCAGGAAACCAGCTAGTGGCCATGGCTACGCCAGGCGTCACTTACACCACCGTTCCACCGGCATGCACGAGGTATGCGGTCATGCGAGAATGCCACCGCGTACGCCAAAAACGCCACTGTGACATTACTGGGCGCCAACATAAGGTAGCCATAATCAACGACTACCCTTCTTCATGAGATGCAATCTCGGCCATTCAAGTTCGCCACCAAACTGACGGACTTGTGGTAAGTTTTAGGCAGCCGGCCAAGGCAAGCCTAATAGCATCACACGCTATTTTCCTATGGAAAGTCTCTTGACTTTATCTTGCCACACATAGCAACCTGCTACACGTTTTCCACGAAAACACTCGAGACATCAAACATGTCACAAACTGGGGGATACTCATCAGGGTATTGGTCTTGCGGTTTACAGCGTGCGGCGTGCAATACGCCCGTTATAAGAAAGTGTCATGAAGTGGGACAATTAGTGGTGATGAAAGTAACGGAGTGAACTAATTCACTTCCTCATGAAAGCATAATGTCGGTTACACGTTACTCTATTCTTCCACCACTCAATCGTTTCCATTTCCTACGAGATCATGGTATGTTTCAATATGACTTGTATAAATAGGTTTCACCTATTTACCACAAAACAACAGGTTTTGGTCGGCAACATCACAGTATCCAGAAATCACCAAAGAACTGATATCTTTCATTCTAGTTCCACTTTCTGATACAAGTCATAAAACAAGCACACCTTCAGAATCAACTATTCTGGTCTCAACACTTTCTTCGCTTCCATCCCTAAGACCAACCCTTCTCCTTCACTTTGTGACCGAAGCAAGCCTGGAACGGTCATTTCTTGGTTTAGGCCAGGATTGTACATATTGATCTCTCGAATCAAAAGTACTCCCGTGCATTGCATTGTTTAGGGTTTAGATTCGTTTCTCATCCATACACCCAAAATCGGCAGAAACAGTTTTCACCCACAAACAATTGGCGACCACAGTGGGCGATAATCTCTCGGTTGCAAATTCAACTCTCAATTCCATCATCCTACCAGTAAAATGCAATGCTTCGAAGCGCATCGTCCAAGAAAAGATGGATTCAGGAGAATTACGTCTGGGGACTAGAGATTCCCCGCCTTACCGCGGATCAACATAAAGATGTTCCACAGACAATAAAGAATGATTGGGGACTTCTCGCGGCAAGGAGGACGTCACATAAAGACTCGGATTTACTCCATGAAGATTCATTTTTGGTGAAAGACCCTAAAGTGAGTACATTTTGTCAGACAATGTTTACACGATCTATTGTTTGGGTTTTCACATTTGCAATGGAAGCCGATAACCCAATCATCCCAAGATTTCATATATTTTCTTTTCTCATGAAACATTCACGGTTTCACAATTTTCCCGAATGACTTTGCCACCTACATTCGCAATTTAAATTTTGACATATTGATTGATCAAAGGGCCATTATTCCAAAATAATCCAAAAACTCTTATAAGAAACAGTCACCTATCAATCCAAAAACCATAAAACCAAACCATAAACTAAGCGTTTCTTTTGCCTTTCAAAAAAATCTAAGAAAATGAAGTTCAGAAAATAAAAGCATTCAAGGAAAATTGCCTAACAACGGCTTGTTCTTCTTGGAGAAAATGTCCTTCATGCTTTGAAGAGCCGCTTGTTTCAGCTTCAAATCCTGGGACAACTTCTCGACTTCTGCCTCCTGTTGATTAATCAAATCCATGGAAGGACCATCAACCGCTTCAGCCTGCAGCCTTTGGATATCGGAAAATCCCTCACAGAACCAGGAGGCGTTAAACTCAAAGTTTACACACATATCCCGGTGGAACTTACAGTTTGAGATTACATCTCCAGAAATAGTGTGACCAGTCACATTGCACATATCATGAATTGAAGATAATGTTTCTTCCACCCGCTTAACCAACGCAAACCGGCTGGTGATAATTTTGGTTGTTGCGATATGACCATACCTTTCCCATATTCTGGTATACAACTCTGCATACTTAGATGGTACACTGAAGCCTCCGATCAGCACATGATCTTCATGAGGAGTCAAAAATGGAGGGTCTAAAGTGGCGCCTGCAACTGATTCCGCGACCAACAGTGGCAACAATCGCACCTGCAGCCATGGGAGCGTTTTCCGTCATCTGAAACAAAGCAGCATCTTCACGACGCTCAATCTCCATCTCCGGGTTGCTAGTAGGTATGACTTCCATGATTGGAGACAAAACCACATCTTCATCGCGACGAATCTCCATCTCAGGGTTATCTTCGATGGCTTCTTCCTATGATAACAACGATTGAGTATTTATTCCGAATAAATAAATAGCCTAAAAAAAGGGGGGGGGTGTCAAACTCATCGACTCATTTATGGCCCACTGGAAGAAGACTCGTTATTGTATTCAGAAGTGCTACTATCGCCACCGGATCTCGAACTTTATTCCTCCTCGGATTCTTCTTCAAGAGATTCAGTCTTGTCGTCTCCTTCCTCAAGAGGCGCCGTCTTTTGGCCGTGGGAAAGTCTGACAAAGATATTCGAGTTTTCAAGATCCTGAGATTAAAAAAAAAAAAAAAAAAAAAAAAAAAAAAAGGAGTCAATGACGAAATGAAAAAATTTGTGTAATTCAGCCAAGTCAGTGAGGGAACCATACAGACCTGTGTGTTGAAATAACTGAAAGTCACAAGAGCCGTCGAATCCTATTGGAAGCCACCTGCACGATTTTTCGATCTTTGCTCATTTTTCTGGGGGCTGTCTGCATCCGATCTAGAGGATTTTCGCTTGCCCGGAGGAAGCTGTTTCAACAATTTATGCTTTGCTAGAACCGCAGAGGAAGATTTTCCACGTAGCTTGGTCACAATATCCTACACAAACTGATGAATAGCGAGGAACTCATCTTGCCAGAAGATGTTATATTTGGGAGTCGTCACAGGTTTTCGTTCGGAGAGCAAGAAGGGAAGACTTTTACCCGGTGCAAAAATGTTGTAATCAAGAATGGTGGGTAGCAATTCATTTGGGGTCACGATGGGCGACGAATGGGACTCCCGATCAAAGCCCATATGTCGAGCAACCCCACAATGTTGTAAGAGACTAATCCACAAGATCCTCTGAAAAAAGATGGCACATACCCAGGTATGCAACTTCGCAAGAACACAATTTCTCCAATGCTCATATTCCCGTCAGCAGAATGCAATATCACCTTCGGTGCGGAAGCAAAAGTGTCTGGTTGAACTATAGAGGCGTGGACCGGAGCCCAGGGACGAAAGTTAACTGCATGCGCGTTTTCAAGAAAATCAATGAGCTTTGAGCCAGGCCTTGGACGCCTATCCAACCAACGGAGTATCCTATAGCCGCCATATGTATCAGGAAATGATGCTTTCGGGTTAGGAGCGTAATGTTTGAAATGCTCCCACAACCATGCTTGGAGAAAGGCGACATGGATATACGAGTCTACTTTCATGTACCCATTATAGACATACATGTCCGCTACCAAGCGATCCAGATGGGTGTACAAAGAGCCAAGAAATAAACTACTGATGGGAAGAGCAACGCCTTTCGCTAGTTTGATAGCAAATTTGAGCTTCTGCCTTATCTCCTTATTGCCAGAGCCATCATCAAAAATATCTTTGGATAGCCACAGAACTAAAAATGCAGCAACATGGAGTGTATCATCCAGCACTTGATCCGACTCCGGCTCATCAGGGAACCTCTCAGACACCCACCAGTTATAGAAGCACTTTTCCTCATAATTCTTTTGAACATATCATGTTGCTTTCGTGACCAAAGCGGCATGTATTTCTTCTTCTTCCTCAGACAAGACAACGTCAAGTTTCCCAATTATTGGAAGACTCAACAGAACGGCCAATCAAACAGATAAAAATCCGTGAGCCTAATTAATATAAGAAACAACTAGGACGGTATCAAAAACCAATATCCAAGTGTCAATCAATTTAATCAACAACCAAAGGTTGGATTCACAATTGATTGAACTTACGCACAACCTGTGATATTTCAATTATATAAACAAATATAATGCGGAAAAGAAATAACATAGGCACCAGAAGTTTTGTTAACGAGGAAACCGCAAATGCAGAAAAACCCCGGGACCTAGTCCAGATTTGAACACCATACTGTATTAAGCCGCTACAGATACTAGCCTAATTCAAGTTAACTTCGGACTGGAATGTAGTTGAGCCCTAACCAATCTCACACTAATCACGGTACAGTTGCACTCCTTACGTCTCTGAATCCCTGTAGGATTCTACGCACTTGATTCCATTAGCTGATCTCACCCACAACTAAGAGTTGCTACGGCCCAAAGTCGAAGACTTGATAAACCAATCTGTCTCACACAGAAAAGTCTATTGAATAGATAAATCTGTCTCCCACGGATAAACCTATGAGTTTTGTTCCGTTTTTTTATAATCAAGGTGAACAAGAACCAATTGATATACCAGACTTATATTCCCGAAGAACATCCTAGAAATATCAATCACCTCACAATAATCTTAATCGTATGGTAGCGAAACAAGATATTGCGGAATCACAAACGATGAGACGAAGATGTTTGTGACTACTTTTTATCTTGCCTATCATAGATTAAATCTCGAGCAAATCTTAGAGAAGATAATACTCAATCATGATAGAAAACAGCAAGATCAGAACACGCAACTACAGAGAAAATAGTTGTGTCTGGCTTCACAATCCCAATGAAGTCTTCAAGTCGTTAGCCTACAGGATTTTAGAAAACCTAATGTTGAAGGAGAATCGACTCTAGTCGCAACTAATATCACACCTAAGGTGTGGGGATTAGGTTTCCTAGTTGCTAGAGTTCTCCTTTATATAGTCTTCAAATCAGGGTTTGCAATCAATGTTACCTTGGAAAAAAAGCATTCAATATTCACCGTTAGATGAAAACCTGATTAGACTCAAGCTAATATCTTTCAACCGTTAGATCGAACTTAGCTTGTTACACACAAATGAAAATTGACTTCATTTAGATATGAGTAACCGTACCTAAACGTGTGCACCTTTGTTGGCTCAAAAATAGTTAATCGAAGTTAGCCATATGAACACTTTCATATCAACCATATTCATCTTAACCATAACTAGTTCAAATGACTCAAATGAAACTAGGTCTAGAGTTTTTCAAGTATACAAGACACAATTGAAGCAAAATCAATTTTGATTCACTCGAATCAAGTCATGAACATTATAGCCACAGTTTGCAAAAGATTGCATTCCTTATTATATAAATGTATTAGTTCATGAACAAACCAATTTAGAACATAATCCACTCAAGTATGTAAACGGGTACACATACCTTAGTGGTCGGACTGAGTTTGGGTTCGCCAGTTTGCGAACTGGTATGCATACCACCAACCTCAGTAAAGTCCCGGAACTTGAACCTCACGCCAGTACGTGTACTAGTATGCGTACTTGGTTCCCGGACCTTGAAAAACCAATCAGTACGCATACGGGTATGCATACCATGGTTCCGGACTTGGATTACACATATGCAAGTACGCATACTGTGCTTATATCCAGTGGTTCTAAACTCTAATTTTAACCATTGAAACATTCTTAGAAGACGACAATAGATATCTCACACAAACTATTTGCTTATAAGAAATTTTCAAGTGATCAAATGATCAATACGAAACATTCCGAGTCTACATCAAATGACTGTCTCACACAAATCATGTAAGATGTTACCAGGCGATTTTCACATGATCAACTTTTGACTTTCTTCAAGAATATAAGATGAACTTGATTAAAGCGAAAGCTTACCAACACATACTTCGAGAAATATGTAAGTGAGTTAAACTCAGCTCGAAATATCAAATGTGTATAATTGAAGTCTATATAGCTATACGACTTTTGTCTCAAATATGAGATAGAGTAGATAGACTTTTGAGTGATAGATGTGTTCAAGTCTCCACATACCTTTTGTTGATGAAGTTTCACAAAATCCCCTTAGTAGTTCTTCGTCTTCAATCGATGAACGTCGTGAAGTCTAATGCTCAACTACACTTTCTATCCTAATCCGAGACTTAGCTATAAGTAGACTAGAAATCAAGACTTATAGTTTTGGCAACTAAACTTGACAACAAGCTTGAGATAGAAATGCTTGCGAGTTCGACTCAGCAGTGCTCTAACAGTTAGTAGAGTAATTGCTCAAAACAATCTGACACACTTAATATACTCCTTCAAAAGCCTCAAAGGATTTAAAAAAATGCCTCAAATTCTACCAAAATATCTGATGCATGTGTATCAAAATTTAACCTTCAGATAGAAGATTTTGTATTTCACATGAATAAAATCTCTTAAATCAATTCGATGGTGGATTATCATTGTTATTTATCATAACTGTTGATGGTGGTTTTTAAACAAAGGGTAAAATCGTAAAACCCCAAATAACCTAATGTCACCGGTGACACATTTATTAGAACATTTAATACATGTAGTCAGTAATTAATAGGGGGTATTTTTCAAATTAGGGTTACAACGAACAAAACCCTAATTCCCCTCCATGCCAATGGCAAATCATGCCAGCCACACCAAACGCGCCAAAGCATGCCAACCATGCTAGCCGCACCTCCGTGCCAACGGCAAATCATGCCAGTCACACTTAGCCCGAGCTAGCCGCGCCATGCCAAACGCACTCCGCCTTGGCCCTAGCTATGCTAGTCACACCAAACGCGCCAAAGCATGCCAACAAGGCTAGCCGCATCTCCGTGCCAATGGCAAATCATGCCAGCCACACCTAGCCTAAGCTAGCCGCACCTCTATGCCAATGGCAAAGCATGCCAACCATACCAAACGCGGGCCAAGCATGCCAACCATGCTAGCCGCACCTCTATGCCAATGAGAAATCATGCCAGCCATACCAAACGCGCCAAGCATGCCAACCATGCTAGCCGCACCTCTATGCCAATGGCAAATCATGCCAGCCATACCAAACGCGCCCAAGCATGCCAACCATGCTAGCCGCACCTCCGTGCCAATGGCAAATCATGCCAGCCACACCTAGCCCAAGCTAGCCGCACCTCTGTGTCAATGGCAAATCATGCCAGCCACACCAAACGCGCCAAAGCATGCCAACCATGCTAGCCGCACCTCCGTGCCAATGACAAATCATGCCAGCCACACTTAGCCCGAGCTAGCCGCGCCATGCCAAACACACTCTGCCTTGGCCCTAGCTACGCTAGTCACGCCACGCCAAGCCAAGCACCCTTACCTTGGCCCTAGCCATGCCATGCCAAAAAATGCCCACGCCTAGGCTTGCAAATCATGCAACCTAGGCCAAATTGGCCACGCATGCCATTGGCACATGCCAACACGCTCGCCGGTAGCTTTTCCCTACAAGGGCGCGACCCAAATTGGCCACGCATGCCATTGGCACATGCCAACACGCTCGCCGGGTAGCTTCTCCTACCGTGGCGCGACCCTAATGGCCGAGCATGCCATTGGCACATGCCAACACGCTCGCCGGTAGCTTTTCCTACCGGGGCGCGACCCAAATTGGCCACGCATGCCATTGGCACATGCCAACACGCTCGCGGTAGCTTTTCCTACCAGGCGCGACCCTAATGGCCGAGCATGCCATTGGCACATGCCAACACGCTCGCCGGTAGCTTTTCTCACCGGTGCGCGGCCCTAATGGCCGAGCATGCCATTGGCACATGCCAACACGCTCGGTAGGTAGCTTTTCCTACCGGGCGCGACCCAAATTGGCCATGCATGCCATTGGCACATGCCAACACGCTCGCAGTAGCTTTTCCTACTGCAGTAGCGACCCAAATTGGCCGCGCATGCCATTGGCACATGCCAACATGCTCGCCGGTAGCTTTTCCTACCGGGCGCGACCCAAATTGGCCGCGCATGCCATTGGCACATGCCAAACACGCACGCTGGTAGCCTAACTTGCAAACCGTGCAACCTACCATCAAGGCATTCCGCACACGCCATTGGCACTTGCCATACACGCCACTAGCAGCTCGGCATTGCCACTTACACTCAACGTACAAGCATTCCGCACATGCCATTGGCACATGCCACACACGCCACTAGCAGCTCGGCATTGCCACTTGCACTCAAGGTGCAACCGCAACAAAGGCATTCCGCACATGCCAGTGGCACATGCCACACGCGCCTCTAGCAGCGCCACTTGCACTCAAGATGCAACCAACACTCGAGACATCAACACAAAGCGGGGATGCTTTCTAGGGTTTTGGTTTGGCGGTCACAGCATGCAGCGTACACTACGCTCACATTAAGAAAGCGTGAATAGGAATAAAGTGGTCAAATAAATAAGGAAATAATGGTGAAAACGTTTTCACCCATAAACACCTTGCGTTTACCACCTCCTCCCATTATTTCACCCTTTACTCTCTTCCTTCATGAGGCCGAGTGCGTTTCGACCTCGACTTGTATAAATAGGTCTTACCTATTTCCACCGGACAACAAGTCTCGGTCAGGAGAAAAATACAACACTCTCAGAAAAGGCAACTTTGCAAGCTCTCCAAAAAGATTTAATCTCTTGCAAGCTTCCGAAGCTTTCACTTTCCGATACAAGTCGAGACACTACTCTCCCAGCACTATTCCTCGGTCTCAAAACCTTTCTTTGCTTCCCTCCCCAAATCAACCCTTTTCCTCCACTTTGTGACCGAGGCAAGTCTGGAACGGCCATTTCTTGGTTTAGGCCGGACTTGTACAGATTGATCTCTCGAATCTAGAAAGTGCTCACGTGCAGCACATTTGTTTAGGGTTTAAACCAGTTTCTCACTCACCTACCAAATTTACCGAAATCTGTGGAAACGATTTACCCATAAACAATTGGCGACCACAGAGGGAGGATTGATCTATCGGCTACAATGTCAGACTGTCGATCTCGTTCTTCGACCCAGATGTCAAGATGGTAGGGGAAGGCGAGTCAATCCGACTCAACTGCCAGACAACCGGTTACAGTTGAAAGAACTACACCCAAACCGGGGACTCGCCAAGATGCTACCGGCGATTGGGGACTTACTGCGGCGATGCTACCAAAAAGCCGCCTTTTACATGGAGAGGGGCGTGTTCGCAAAAACCTCTGGAGTGAGTAAATTTAGACCAGGCAAGATATACGATCTGTTTTTAGGTTCTTAATAAAACCGTCATACTACTGCGTCTTGTGCCTATTGCTAGCACACACTTTCATAAAAGCAATATTCCTTTCACAAAACATAATCAGAGTTATATTATCAAAACCATTCATCCTAGAAATGATCCAATATCCTCAAAAGCTACCAGCTGTCTATCAAAACCGGTCGAAACTTTGAACCCGACATCCGGTATGTTTTTCAAAAAAATAAAAAGAGAAGAAGAACCTATATGAAAGTTTGACAGAGAAACATTCAAGGAAAATCATCCAACAGGTGCTGCTCTTCTTGGAGAAAGTCAACTTTGCATCTTCAAGAGCCGCTCTCTTCATAGTTAACATCTTGGAAAGATTTTCGAGTTCTACCTCCTATCGTGCAATCTCCTCTGCAGAAAGGCTTTCGATTGCTGCATCTTTCGACTTCTGGATCTCAGCAAGGCCTTGACAAACCACGAAGCGTTGAACTCCTTTTATACGCACACGTCGCGATGGTGCTCCCGATCGGCAATAACGTCTTGAAAAAGGTGTGGCCAAATCACCTCACGCATATCCTCGATGGAAGATAAATCCTCTTCCACACGCTTAACTAGCGCAAATCGACTAGTGACCTTCTTGGTTGTGGCCATATGTCCGTACTTCTCCCAGTTACGGTGTACAACGCCTCATACTTAGCCCAAAGCCGTGCTGAACGCCAACCAGAGCACATGACCTGGATAAGGAACCAAGTACGGGGATCAAAATGGCGCTGCAATCGGCCTCACGACTCGCATGAGGTCTTCTTCCATGTCTACGGCAGCAACCATCAGAGAATCATCCACCGTTTGAAACACATCTGTGCCCGGCAATTGGCTAACTCCCATCTCCAAGTCACCTGTGGTGGTCACCAAAGGTAAGTTTTCGTGTGGCTCCACCCCAGAATCGTCCTCCGAACCGGATTCCTCCTGCGAACTTGAGTTAGACATTTTTCAAAAGAAGAAACGGAAGAAAAAAATAAAAAGAAACGCGAAACTCACCGAACCACTTCCCGAAAAAGAACCAGTGTTGCCAGAGGAATCACTCTCACTTGTTGAACTTTCTTCTTTCTCTGATTCATCACCGCTATGAGGAGGCTCAGTGCCGCCGGAATTCTTCGAAGAAATTGCCGTCTCCTGGCAACATGCAAGGGCAGGGAAGGCATTAACACTACCGAAGCCCTAGAAGAAACAAGACACATGTTTTCAGCAGAAATTCACGTGTTTTGAGACAAACCAACAAGGAGGCGACACATACCTGGTTATTGGAAGAACTTAAAGACACGAGAGCTGCGGGAGGATCTTTTGAAACCGCCCGGAACCCGCCAACACGATTCTTCGTTCTCTGTTCCTTTGCCTGGGGACTTTCCGAGTTGCCAGGCAACTTTCGCTTGGGATCTCTCAACATTGGATACTTCTTCAAAACTGGCAGGAAGGTTTACAAGGAACATTCTCCACCATGTTATTTACAAAATCTTGGATCATAGTGAACTCATCGTACCAGAACTCATTATAGCCAAAAGTCGTCGAAGTTACTCTTCCCGTCTGAAAGAAGGTAAGGCGGATACCCGGCTCAAGGGCACTGGCATTGAGGGCGGCATGCAATGAATCCTTAGGAACCACCACCGGTAAGCAAGAGGCACCCCTTGATCGAAACCCATGTGACGAGCAAAGCACGGTCAATATTGTAAGCAGCTATTCGGAAAGACCCCTTGAAGAAAGACGGCATATAGCCGTACATGCGACTTTGAATAAACAAGTTTTCACCAACACTCAAGTTGCCGTCGGAAGATAAAGACATGATCGGAGCGAAGCAAAGGTGTCAATTTGAGTCACCGACCTATGAGCCCAGAGCTCCCATGGGCGGCGGATTTCATGCGACTTATCGAGAAGACTAACCAAGCTCATGCCAACTCTTGGGCGCTTGTTCACCCATCGAAGAATTCGGGAGCCGCCCCAACTCGCGGGAATCGAAGGCAACGGTTTGGAGCATACTTCTCAAAGTGCTCCCATAGCCGGCTTGCATAAAACAACGTGCACATATGAATCCACTTTCATGAAACCATTCGAAACTCGCATGTTCACAACTAGGTGATCCAGATGCACATACAGGGAACCAAAGAATAGCTTGACAATGGGATGAACTTCACCTTTGCTAACTTCATAGCAATCACTAGCAACTCTGGTCTTATTTCCTTCTTGCCAGAACCGTCATCAAAAATGTCTCTAGACAACCAGAGAGCCAAAAATGCTTTGCAACATGAAGATCCTTTGCTTTTACTGTTTAGGTTCCAGCTCGTCAAGGAACCATTGAGATATCCACCAGGCTTGTAAAAGCACCTTTCATCCTCTTTCCATTTAATCCTTCGACTTCGCGGTGGAGTCTTTTCGAGTGAAATCTCCCAACTTACGGCAAGGTCCTCCCGCATCTTCTCCTCACCTTCGGACAATCGAATATTAAGATTCCGATTCTAGGAAGATTCAACAAGAGAGCCACACTCTCCAAGGAGAAAGTTATTTCACCCCATCTACATATGATCGTATGGGTGTCTGAACACCATCTGGAGATGAAAGCAACCAAGCCCGGATATCCTTCCTAATCTGGAGATTTATTGAAGCTCTGACAGCATCAATAATCTGCGCTCGAGTCAAGTTGGTATTTATGTGCTCCTTACTCACCATGAACTCAACCCATCTATCAAAAGAACTCAATGGGATTTGACACATCCTGAAATCAATGTTAGAAGAAGAATATACCCCTTTATAAAGACAGAACCGTATGGTGTTCTCTGGGCGAACCGAACGTGTCTTCTTTTCATCTTCACCACCGGTTAACAAAATTGGCACGAAACACAGGTGATTCTTCCGAGCAGGGTCGAGGGGTTTGGCAAAGAATTCATCATCCGTGTTTGGTTTGGAACTATGAACATCCTTCGATGAGGCAAAATTTTGTTCAGGTAACATCTTGTCGGATTTCTTCATAACAACTTAGTAACAAGATATCTGCACACGGAGAAAGACGAAATTATCTCCCTGACACATAACCGCACCCAACAAAAGGAAAACCTGGAAAACAAAAAAAAGAGGATGTATTCTCTACGGGTTCAAAACTGCACGCGCAGTATTTTCTTCAGGTCCGAAATTCATATATGCAATATTTCCTATGGGTTCAAAGTCATATGAAGCACATATACAGTATTCTCTACGGGTTCGAAAATGCACACGCAGTATCTTCTTCAGGGTTCAAAATTATATACGCAGTATTTTATAGGGCTCAAGTGCGTCTGCAGTATCATTCTTCGGGTTCAAAACTATATACGCAGTATTTTCTACGGGCTCGGATGCGTCTATGGTAACCTTCTTCGGGTTCAAAATTATATATGGAGCATTTTTCTACGGGTTCGAATCATATATGAAGTATTTCCCTTGGGTGCATATATACAATATTTTCTACAAGAAGCACGCCAAGAAATCATATGCGCAATATCATTGCAAGGATTATAAAAGAAAAACGCCTACTTTTAGGGTTTGCGCCTACATGAAAAGGGAAACAATAAAAATACTTGAAGACATACCTGGAAGTCGGTTTTTCTTTGTGGCTCTGCCGCTAGTATGAAAAGATGAAAGAACAAAGATGAGAGAAAGGGTAAAATCTGCACAAGACACCGATTGCGCCCAACTTCCCAACATCTCCCAAGTTGCACCGGTCCCACCAATTGCGCCTAACTTCCCAACGTCGCCCAAGTTGCACCGGTCCCACCAATTGCGCCCAACTTCCCAACGTCGCCCAAGTTGCACCGGTCCCACCAATTGCGCCCAATTTCCCAACGACCGCCCAAGTCACGCCAGCTAGCACGCTCAGCTTCCCCACCTTGCGACGGTCCCGCCAGCTAGTACGCTCAGTTTCCCAACTCGCGCCAACTTCTCAATGCCGCCCAGCTTCCTGTCTCTCAACGATGTCGACTCCCAATCGTGCCAGCCTCCCGATTTGTGCAAAACTGCCAGAGGCAAGGATTCCAAATCCTATTCATAAAAAGGTCAGACAAGCCTCCTCAATTCTCTTTACGATTTGTTGTTGATAGTTTGTCACCATCTTATGCTTACCTCGCAACAAAGCTCCTGTTCCGAGCTAAGCAGGGGACTTAATGTTGATGGTGGTTTTTAAACAAAGGGTAAAATCGTAAAACCCCAAATAACCTAATGTCACCTGACACATTTATTAGAACATTTAATACATGTAGTCAGTAATTAATAGGGGTATTTTTTTCAAATTAGGGTTACAACGAACAAAACCCTAATTCCCCTCCGTGCCAATGGCAAATCATGCCAGCCACACCAAACGCGCCAAATCATGCCAACCATGCTAGCCGCACCTCCGTGCCAATGGTAAATCATGCCAGCCACACTTAGCCCGAGCTAGCCGCGCCATGCCAAACGCACTCCGCCTTGGCCCTAGCTATGCTAGTCACACCAAACGCGCCAAAGCATGCCAACCATGCTAGCCGCACCTCCGTGCCAATGGCAAATCATGCCAGCCACACCTAGCCTAAGCTAGCCGCACCTCTATGCCAATGGCAAGCATGCCGACCATACCAAACGCAGCCGAGCATGCCAACCATGCTAGCGCACCTCTATGCCAATGGCAAATCATTCCATCCATACCAAACGCGTCGAAGCATGCCAACCATGCTAGCCGCACCTCTATGCCAATGGCAAATCATGCCAGACCATACCAAACGCGGCCAAGCATGCCAACCATGCTAGCCGCACCTCCGTGCCAATGGCAAATCATGCCGACCACACCTAGCCCAAGCTAGCCGCACCTCTATGCCAATGGAAAATCATGCCAGCCACACCAAACGCGCCAAAGCATGCCAACCATGCTAGCCGCACCTCCGTGCCAATGACAAATCATGCCAGCCACACTTAGCCCGAGCTAGCCGCGCCATGCCAAACGCACTCTGCCTTGGCCCTATCTACGCTAGTCACGCCACGCCAAGCCAAGCACCCTTACCTTGGCCCTAGCCATGCCATGCCAAAATGGCGCCCATGCCTAGGCTTGCAAATCATGCAACCTAGGCCAAATTGGCCATGCATGCCATTGGCACATGCCAACACGCTCGCTGGTAGCTTTTCCTACCAGGCGCGACCCAAATTGGCCACGCATGCCATTGGCACATGCCAACATGCTCGGCCCAGTAGCTTTTCCTGCCGGCGCGACCCTAAAGGCCGAGCATGCCATTGGCACATGCCAACACGCTCGCTGGTAGCTTTTCCTACCAGGGATCGACCCAAATTGGCCACGCATGCCATTGGCACATGCCAACACGCTCGCTGATAGCTTTTCCTACCAGGGCACGACCCCTAATGGCCGAGCATGCCATTGGCACATGCCAACACGCTCACGGGTAGCTTTTCTCACCCGGGCGCGGCCCTAATGGCCGAGCATGCCATTGGCACATGCCAACACGCTCGCTGGTAGCTTTTCCTACCAGGGCGCGACCCAAATTGGCCACGCATGCCATTGGGTGATGCGTGTCGTAACCACAACAAATTAATTAATACTTTACTACCTAATTAACTAGTAATATAGGGTAGTCAAGGTCGATCCCACGAGGAGCACGAGATTCTAGTTGTAAAAATAGTCACGAAAGGGGGTGTAAAAAGCAAAAGAAAATAAACAAAGCAATTAAAAGATAAAGTTGAAAGCAATAAGAGAGACAAGATCAAGGAATCCTTCTTCGTTACGAAACAATGAATCAAGTTATGTTCTTTTCTACTTGTTATTAGTCACAAGATTATCACCAACCGTAGGATAGCAGTGCGCTTAGCTAGCCCCAAAATCCCTAATTTCACCGAGTAACAAGTCCGCTTAGTTATCGATTCTATTCAAAAGAACCACCTTGAGGTTCGCTTACAAGATGTAATTCCCGAATGCATTAAGATTTATGAATTTAGGTTTAGTACTAGTAGTTAAACTCGGTTCGCTTGGTTCACTTTCTAGCGTTGTTTCTACACACAATTGCTCCACGGAATCCCTCCGCAAGGTCTCGTGTTTGCTACTTATGTAAAGAGTCAAGAAACGATTACTTATCTCCTAACTTTCACTAGCATTAGATTAAATCGACAAATCAATTTAGTTGGCCACCCAAACAATCTATCAATCAATCATGAATGTCTTTAAGATCATTCCTATTAGTAAAAACAAACGATAATCATGTGAAAAACCTCAAGATAGAATTGAAAACAAAAACTTAAATCATATGTTAAGAACTAGGAATTCATCCTCAATCAATAAAATTAACTACTCATGTTAAAAAGTTCACACAAAGAATAAGAAAAGAAAAGTGTTGTGTGTAGAGATGTGTGTGTAGAGATGTGTGTAAAAAGATGTGTAGAAGTTGTAGAAAACTTCTCTATTTATAGGCTTCAATATTCTCCAAATCTTCCAAGGAATAGAACCCTTTTCCTTTTGCAATTCAATTTCCAAATCCAAGCTTTTCTCAACTCTTCCACCTTCTCTTTCAAAATTTGAGTCCAATTCTCCATCCAATTCCTAGCCCAAGTCTTCACACCCATGAGAGAAGTCCATAGAAATTTCTGGAATTTTTGCTCGCGGAAAATCGGGATTATGGCTTAATCCGTAGGAATAATCATGCGGCCACTTTGAAAATTTCGATCCGTCGGGAGAATATTCGATGGAATATTCCGTCGATCCTCAGTTAGGACTAACGGTCAAACAGTCAACCGTCAGTCAACCGGGTCAATCACTGATCTAACTCGGTCAAACCGGGTCAATCACTGAAGTCAGTCTCGAGTCATGGCGGGCCAAAATCTTGCACATGCCACGGCTTTGCCCACGCCCAAGATGGCCTGCACTATTCTTCATCCAGCCATAATGGTGAGCATCTCCATTTCGACTTCACTCAGCACTTGCACAATTGCACCTAAAATTCCCACTGCCGCAGTTCTGTTCCATCTCATATCGCCACTACGACTCCTTCCCTTCATCATATGTGGCTTCATTAAATCTCCAATAGCTCATCACGGCACCATCTCCTCCTTGCTCGAGTTCACCAAGCAAAGCAGCCGCCTCAAAGCCACTTCCATCTCGCATCCTCCCGGACCAACAACAACAAGACCCCTGTCATGCCATCCTGCATTGCTCATAACACCTCTTCAGTGGAGCACCTTCCACACACTCATTTCCCTGCATCGTAAATTTGAGACCAACCCAATTTCAACACAATAAACCCATAGATTCAACTCAGTTTAGTCCCCTGCTTCATCCATTCATTATATTGCAGCCCCACCACTGCTGTTGCAACCGTCAGAGTCCATAACTTCTCTGCCTCAAACCGCCAGCAAAACTGCACCTCCATCTATCACCCACATCTCACTGTGAACTCCATCTTAACAAAGAAAATCGCATTTTCTCCACTGCACTTTCTGGTTGCCATTCCATTGCAAACATCTCTCGGACCCTTGACAATCACATAACCAGTTTAAAACTCGCCAAACCTTCATCCCCGCAGACCACGGCTCCAATTTTATCAAATACCTTGCCAACCTAGCAAACCGCACCTTGTCACAAGCCATTGTTACCACCAGTTCCTATCACCTGCAATATTACCTCGGTCCACTGTAGTTTCCTCATTTCCTGCACTACCTCCAACAAAGCATCGGTTCACTCTGCACCAAAGACCACCAACATCATTCACGGCTCCATAGTCCAACCAACATCACAAATGCCATTCTCAATGGTCAACTTCTGACCTTATTTAGCATCGGGACTATGAGCAAGCCACTCCCAACCATTGTACTTTGCCAATCTCTTTTCACTCTTCCATGGTCGACCCATTTAAGTGCCTTGTATTATTCTAGCACCACTCGAAACAAACCCTAAATCTCCCGAGCCGCTTCAATTAACATGAGCGGCTTCATCAAAGAACTCGGCCTAGCCTCATAACCATGAAAATCATCGGCTCCCTCAACTCTCGAGTCTCGTCTCGCTTCTCAAACCCATCTCTCAACACCCATTCTTCTCATGTGTGAAACAGCAACACTGATTCGAAGCACACAATTTCAAATCACACCCAACCTTCAATTATCCCTGTCATCTCGGTTTGAATAGCGGTCTTACGATCGAACCTCGCTATCATTCATCCCATCACCAAACTTCACTTGTAACACCACAACCCAACTCACCATCTCCAATTTCTTCTCCACAGTATTGAATAACGGCTCAAACCGAGCTTGATTCCTGAATCGATTGCGGCATCTCGATTCAACGGAACCACCTTCATCGCCAATACCCTCATTTCTCGATATCTTGATTCGATTCAAACCCATTCAATCCTCGACCTATCGAACTCAAAACAAGAAGACATCTCACTCTTCACGGATCGAACATCGTCGATCGAACAAATTCTTCCCTCGGGTCTCAATTGCTTCTCTTCTGAATTTCTTCATCCATGTATTCAAATATCTCAATTTCTCGATCGATTTCGGACAGCATCCATGACTGCTCTTCTCTCTCGGTTCAGGTGTGAAGAAACGATTGAAATGATTTCTCGAGGTTGGGGTATGAAAGCTAGGTTTGGATCCGGTTTAGGGTTCGGATCCGGGTACGGTTAGGGTATGGGTGTGGGTCTATGGGTTTGGGTTTATACATCCATTTTACCGGTGATAATAGCACTACATTTACGGATAAGGGCTACCCCGGTTTGTGACCCCTTAACTTGAACTTGTCCTTTCTTTAGTAATCCTCCAATAGAGAGTAACCCTTAACCTTCGCTGGGTTCCAAATAGTGATCGCCCATGAAATGACAATTTTGCCCTTTTTGCTCAAAATAGAGTAACTTCTTCTTCTTTTCCTCCATGTGACTCCAAAGTAGCTACAAAACTCAAAACAAGCGTAAAATACATAATTTACAAGAAAAATAGCAAAGAAAGCATAAACTACTAGATAGTAAATTAGGTGTATTCTACACCTATCATTGGCACATGCCAACACGCTCGCTGGTAGCTTTTCCTACCAGGGCGCGACCCAAATTGGCCGCGCATGCCATTGGCACATGCCAACATGCTCGCTGGTAGCTTTTCCTACCAGGGCGCGACCCAAATTGGCCACGCATGCCATTGACACATGCCAAACACGCACGCTGGTAGCCTAACTTGCAAACCGTGCAACCTACCATCAAGGCATTCCGCACACGCCATTGGCACTTGCCATACACGCCACTAGCAGCTCTGCATTGCCACTTACACTCAACGTCTGAAGCATTCCGCACATGCCACACACGCCACTGCGATTACGGCATTACCACTTGCACTCAAGGTGCAACTCGCAACAAAGGCATTCCACATGTATGGTGTACAAAATGTGCGGAAGCTGCGGCTGCCATGTACTGCTTGGGTCCGAAGGAGCCCATGGGCACCCGAAACGACTGTCATGGGATAGCCCGGCTTTGCCGATAATTATAAGTGGGCGGACCGGGTTTTGTTCAAATATTGGAGTCCTTGTTAGCTTTGCCCGTGCTTTGTTTAGTTACCCTACCGCTGATTGCCAATATCCTCGAATAAAGTTTTCTACTAGTGTGATGGATTTCTCAAGAACTTAAATTTCATATGTGGACAATTTATTGGGGTTAGAGAAAATTCTGAATTACATTTCAAAGTAATGAATATGAATTGCTTGAACTATCATTTGAACGAGTTACGGATATATCATCATTCATCAAGCCAAAAAAAAAAACAAACATATATACTTTAAAATTTTGAATTATCTCTTGGGGCCGAGGCTGCCTACCCGGCTCGGCTTTTGTATTGTTTCACGGTTATGGACGGGCCATGGGCACTAAATTTTTGTTATTGCCCGGCCCGGCCTGGCCTGTTAAACTTAATGGGTAGTAAGGACTACAAGCCCGTCCGGCCCGGCCTGTGCTATAATTGGGCTTGGGCTGGCCTGCCCGGCCCGATGTACACCCCTACGCACATGCCACACGCGCCTCTAGCAGCGCCACTTGCATTCAAGATGCAACTAACACTCGAGACATCAACACAAACTGGGGGATGCTTTCTAGGGTTTTGGTTTGGCGGTCACAGCATGCAGCGTACACTACGCTCACATTAAGAAAGCGTGAATAGGAATAAAGCGGTCAAATAAATGAGGAAATAATGGTGAAAACGTTTTCACCCATAAACACCTTGCGGTTACCACCTCCTCCCATTATTTCACCCTTTACTCTCTTCCTTCATGAGGCCGAGTACGTTTCAGCCTCGACTTGTATAAATAGGTCTTACCTATTTCCACCGGACAACAAGTCTCGGTCGGAGAAAATACAACACTCTCGGAAAAGGCAACTTTGCAAGCTCTCCAAAAAGCTTTCATCTCTTGCAAGCTTAGAAGCTTTCACTTTACGATACAAGTCGAGACACTACTCTCCCAGGTTATTCGGTCTCAACATCTTTCTTTGCTTCCCTCCCCAAATCAAACCTTCTCCTCCACTTTGTGGCCGAAGCAAGTCCTGGAACGGTCATTTCTTGGTTTAGGACTTGCAGTTGATCTCTCGAATCTAAAAAGTGCTCACGTGCAACACATTTGTTTAGGGTTTAAACCAGTTTCTCACTTACCTACCGAATTTACCGAAATCGGCGGAAACGATTTTTACCCATAAACAATAACATACGTAAAAATATCTTACAGGTACGATTTTACGTTATTTATGAAAGATCGTAAGTATTAAAAGTATGAGAAAAATAAAAATATCTTACAAGTATTAAAAATGAGATGAAATTTAATTTTTTTTTAATATAAAGTTGCATTGGATTTTTATAAATTTTATATATGTATTCGAAAAGATATCTGATATAACAAGCATAAGCAAGAGTAATTAAAATTTTCTTATTATTAGAAATCTATTTTTCTCCCAATTTTTTGTATTTTGTTCCTCTTAAAGGTAAACAAAATTTTAGGGCAAATTAAGTAATTATAATTACATTATATATTTTGATGGTATTCAACTATACGATAAAAAGCGTATAGACTTTAGTTTTCAAATAAGAAAATGTAACACGTACGTGTAATGCACACTATAACTACTTAGAAAATCAACGTTAAAAAAAAAACATCTGGCATTGTGTAAAACAATTGCACCCTGTTTGTGATCGGTGATTGCTCAACTTCCAGAACCTATAATGATGGTCTAGCTTTGTGTGAAAGATGATGTATATAATCCAAATTCTCATTTTAATTAGTTAGAAAGTTACGGTAATAAAGCCTTCACGAGATTGTGCATGATACTAACAATATCCTTAGTTATTAGGAAAGCGACTTTCTAAATGGTCTACTCATAGCTAATGAATGCGTGGATAGCAGGAACAAAGATAAAAGGGCTGGTATTCTATACAAAGTCGATATGGAGATGGCTTTTGACAATGTAAACTGACAATCTCATTTTACTATTCTTCGTAATCATAGTTTTGGTAACAAATGGATTTATTGGATTAGTTGGTGCGTGTCATCTTCATAATTGTATGTTCTTGTGAATAGTGCTTCTACGGAAAAATTTAAACCAATAAAAATCTTGCGACAAGGAGACTCTTTATCTCAGTTTCTCTTCTTGCTTGTCGTGGAAATTCTATCCAAGTTGTTGAACAATGTTGTTTAGAGAGGTCAGTTCTTCAATTTTAAAGTGGCAGAGAACGAAACAATGATTTCCCACTTACAATTTGCTAACTGTACACTTATTTATGTTGATGCAAATGTAGAGGAAGCAAGACTTTTTTTTTATTTATTATCCTTTCTATTTTTGAGAATCTAACTGGCCTAAAGCTTATAACTTGGAAAAGAGCATGATGATTAGTGTTGGTGCGGATGTAGTTATCTATCCTGGCGAGATTGGGGTATACCCAGATTAATTGGGGTATACCCAATTTCAAGGGGACATGGTGTGTCATTATTAAAAAGGATGATTTTACTTTAATACCCTTGAACTAATTAAATCTTAAAAATAAACTCATTTCTTAATTTCATTAACCCTAAAATTAAAAAACTAAACAACTCTTAATCTTCTTCTTCTTCTTCTTCTTCTTCTTCTTCTTCTTCTACTTCATGTTCCATCAACCAAAGTCATATAAAAATCTTCAACTTTGATTTTCCAAAAAAATTGTTGACTCTACCAGCGAAAAGAAGACTATAAATGATGTTTAAACTCAAACCCATCATTGTGTTGTGTGATTGATTTTTATGTTAGGTTGGAAATCGAAAATTATGATTTTTGTGTTTTAAGTCGGCAAGGTCGTAACATGCATATCTTGCCGACTTTTCATAACATCCATGGCGGCATTTGTAAATTTTTTTTCAACAAATTAGGTAAGGTATTTTTGAAGACCTTGCCGACTTATACTGCGTCGGCGGGCTTTTTCAACCGCCAGTGGGTATTTTTCAACCGCCCGCGGGGTTTTTTTGTAGACCTTGCCGACTAATATTTTTCAATAGCCCTCTCCCCGTGTGTCAAAAAAATAAAGTCGGCATGTTCTTCATTTAAATACCTTGCCGGCTTATACTTGGCCGGGGTTTTTCAACCATGGCGTGGTATTTTTCACCCAGTAGGCGGGTTTTTTGTAGACCTTGCCGACTAATATTTTTCAATAGCCCTTTCCTGTGTGTCAAAAAAATAAAGTCGGCATGTTCTTCATTTAAATACCTTGCCGGCTAAAATTGGTCGGCATTTTATTCAAACAAAGACCATGCCTAAGCCATATATAACGGACCTTATTCAAACCTCTACCTTGCCGACCTTTGACATTTTTGAAAACCAAATTTTTTGATCTTAATCGAACTCACAAGACGGATTAAAGGTTTAATCTACTGAATTTTTATTTTCAAATTTTTTATCTAAACTCAATTAATTAGCCTAATCAATTTTTTAGTGTTAATTATAAAAGGGCATTTTGCCATTTTGAAAATATTTGGTTAAGGGGTAACCTCTTTTACTTCAAAATGACCCTATTTTGTCTTATTGGGTATACTCCAATCAAGCCAGGTTATCTATGAGCTAGATAATGAACCCGGTTGCAAGATAAAAGACTCCATATAAGGTATTTGGGGGTGCCTATCGAAGCTAATTGGAGAAGCACTACTGTTTGGGATATAATTCTGGATAAAATGGAGAAAAAATTTGCAATTTGGAAGAATTTTTTTACACAAAATTGGTTAAAAAGACCAAAATAAATAATTCCTAGGTGAAAAAGACATTTAGATTTTGATACTGTTTAAATGGACAAAAATATAAAAATAGCCAGGATGTAACCAGTTTCATCCTACCCATTTTCAAATCCTTTTTCTTATTTTTAATTTACATCAGGATGCATCCAGTTTCATCCTCGCTATTTTTTAAGTTTAAGCCAGGATGAATCCAGTTTCATCCTTGCTATTTTTTTTTGTGTCCATTTCACCCATAATAATTTTTACTCGTCCATTTGAACCATGTTTTAAATTTTTTTGGACAAATGATCTATTTTCCGATTTTTTTACCTAAGGCAGGAAAACTAGTAATCGTTAATTAGAAGTGTGTTGGCAAGTTTGTCGGTATACTTCTTATTAGGGGTGCACATACCCTACCCATACCCGCCAATCCTACCCTACCCGCCAGTATTTTAACCGTATCCTATCCTATCCATTATTTGGCGGGTAGGGTGACGGTTAGAGATTTCTTACCCGCCGTTAAATGGGTAGGGTGACGGGTAAAGCTCCAAATTATCCTATCCTACCCGCCTATCCGCTTATATTGAAAAGACAAAATAACCCTTTCATAGTTTTTTTCTCCTGCCCATCTTTTTGTTATTTTTAAATTTACCAAGGGCAAACTAAAAACTTGCTTTTTCCATTACCTATCCCTATCTCTTTTTTTCCCCTCAAATCGAACTCCCCCTCAGATCGAACACACAGAAACCCATCTCCTTCCACAGTTCAAACCCTAGACCTTACTCTTCTTGAATTCATGTTCATCTGAATTTTCTGCATCTGAACAAAAAAAAAAAAAAAAACGGACGAGAAAAGAGAAAGAGGGGAGCAAGAAGGGGAAAAGATCATGTGAGGTGATGATTTCAGATAGATAATAATGTTTATATTAACTGTTCAGTGATTATGAGCTCGAGAAAATGTTTAAGAGATAGTTGCAGACGAGAAAAGTTGAAGAAGACGACGATTGGGGTTGATTCGATCGTCGAAACAACTCAACAAGTAAGTTAGTATAACCCAATCTTTTATTTTGCTTGAATTGCATGATGTGTTGTGTTAATTTTCCGTTGGAAGAACTTTTAATTTTAGGGTTCACATAAAATTTGGGGGTTTTAAGCTATTTTTGTAATTTACAGTTTAATTGAAATTGTAGATTCGTGATTGTAAAATTGACATTTAGGGTTTCTTTACTCACCATGTTGCTATTTCTTATTGACTTGGACTTGGTAAAATTGCTATTCGTGTTTTTTTTTTTCTCTGTTTCTTTATGAGTGGATATGGACTTGATAATCCTGCTGACAGTTCGATATGGCATTATCTAGATCCTTGTGGTAAAGTTCAAGGACCGTTTTCAATGAGTGTGCTCAAAATGTGGAAGAGCAGGTATTTCTTTGAATCTGATTTGAGGGTCTGGAAAATAGGGCAGATAAAAGAAGCAGCAATCCTTCTTACTGATGCGATATCTCAAGTATGGCATATCTACTGGAATTATTTTCTACTAGGATCAATTTCAGTTGCTCATCTGTGTTTAATTTGTTACTGAATTGAGTAGTTCTTGTTGGTTTCAAGATTTAATGTTAAAGAAGGGAAATTTGGGTCAAAGTTGACGAAAGAACCTTACCTGGTGCTGAGACACTTTCCCGTTCGGGAAAGACTGGAGAGATGGCAGAAAAAATGTATTGGCATCACCAAGCAGAAATTTCTAACTAGTTCATGCGCCATCCAGTCCATTCACCTCAAGGGGCTTCAGTGATTTTCTTTTCTATAGTTTGCAGCGGAGGGCAGAAATGTTTGATTTGGAATTTCAACCCATGGATTCAATCTCCTCAATTTGACTCAAGTTCCATATTTGATAGAATCTCACTCTTTCGTTATCGTTCTTGTCATATTAGGTCGACCCGTAATAATAGACGCATATCAATTCACCATTAATAGGAAATATCCGCAAAAATCATTATCTTATTTATTTCATTTTGGATATGTTTTATGCTGTGGAATTGATTGGTCGCTTTTCCTTAGTTTACCATTTTCACTGAGTTTCCTTTGCACCAAACAAATACTGAGCCATTGTCTTTTAATTTCTTTTGGTCATATTTGAGGTCTCATGTTCTGCTTCGTTTAATCTTGTAGTGCTTCGTTCCTCGTTCTTTATGGAATTGCAATAGCAACCGAGGGATGGGGTGTTGTTGCTAGCTTAAAAATATATCCGCCGTTAGGGATGGGGTGTTCTTGTCAAGTGTATCGGCAATTACACTTGTGGTAGCGTTTGGTTTTGCCGTCTCCCGTCCATGCTTGACACTTAAGGTTAGTGCACAGCTATATATGAGTCAAGGAATTCTTGAGTAAACCTGATGTTACCTTCCTGTTTATCTTATGTATGAATATCTAATTGGATGATCTATCTTCGACTAACCACCAGATGATGGAAGATGCCGTACATTTTCTAAGTAAGGAAACTATCGTACAAGCAATTTCTCGATCCGCTACTAAGGTATGTTTATTTGTTTCGCTTTCAGATTACA
The DNA here is from genome assembly GCA_023531295.1 of Papaver armeniacum. NCBI lineage: Eukaryota > Viridiplantae > Streptophyta > Magnoliopsida > Ranunculales > Papaveraceae > Papaver > Papaver armeniacum. The sequence goes on along the minus strand of JAJJWW010014300.1, from coordinate 179,462 downwards.
ACTTTTTGGTGGTAATTCTTGCGTAACGTTAACTTAAATTCAGGATCTTCTTTTGTAAAATTGATCTGGTTATTGTTGTTGTTTACCCAAGAAGAACTCCTGGTAGGGACTAGGGATATTATTAGTTTATTTTCTATGAATTCTGTCTGAAAGATTCCTGTTATGGTCTTTTATTCTCGGGGATAAAAATATTTTGAATTGTTTACCTGAACGGTTTCTTTCTGACTCACATTCTAAAATCCTTCGCTACATTTTAGTATCATCTCTCTCTAAATGTTTATTTGTGCTTTGCTATAAAGTCGCATTGAGTCACATATTTTGAAGGGGACATAACTAGTATTATCTTTCTCTTATCAGTCACTTCAATTTAACCGTTGCTTGTTTAAACTAAGGAAAAGCGACCAATCAATAAATTGTATGCCATCTTTGGTTGGTCTGTTTTTGTTGTATCTAGTCTCCAGCATTTCTGTTTAGGTTCTTTTTTATTGTTCGCATTTCTAATGTTATCGGTATTGGGCAGGTGAAAAAAAGAAAGCGGATTGCTACTGCTCCTGTTAACGAAGATTTGCTCGGAAAGGTTATTTCCTAATCTGAACCCAGATGGTATTGTTTCCAGCAATTCCGTGCCTATTTCTGACATCTCTTTGGTTCAAAATCCCAGGAAAACCCTGCTCCGAGACAGCGACGTCGTGTGGAGATTAGCGATGAGGCACCTTCCTCATATCCATGTTCAAGTTATTTTATGTTGCTCGGTAGCATGGTATGTGTTCCTGGGATGTTTCAGCTCCTTTTGATATTGGTATGTCCAAAAAAAATTTTCCTTGCTTGTGTCAGCGCGTTTAAGGTTCCTACTGCTCCTGCTAAACAAGTCTTGGAAATTCAATCCATTGGTTTTACTTTGTAGATGGTGGTTTAACTTAGAATTTTTTTCATTTCTTGTGTCAGCGCGTTTAAGGTTCCTACTGCTCCTGCTATGTATTGAATTACTTTGTAGGGATTCATAGTTGGCAGAGCTTTGTATATTTTACATTGTTCTTATCTAACTGCTTTTCTGAAGTGGTTTAGTTTGTGCAGGCTTAGTGTGAGGAAACATGGTTGAGATTACAGAAGTGATGTCAACGAGACCTCATATTCCCTCTCAAGCTACATCTCAATCTGTGCAACAAAGGGCCAGTGTTGCATCTCCGCCACCGTCACCTCCACCTCCACCATCTTATCAAACTGAGGTCAGAGAAAGACTGGCTTTTCGGTACATATTTAGAGAGACTGGCAGTACTCAGTCAAAGCAGAACCAGGGAAAAAAAAACTGGCAGTATTCTTAAAGTTCAGTTCTATACTTGTTTGTTCATTTTTACCTAGTTAGATTGGCAGTACCATTGGGTACATATTTAAAGAGACTGGCTTTTCGGCTGTTGCAAGTTTTTTTTTTTTTAAGCATTTTTGTACTCAGTCAAAGCAGAAACAGGGAAAAAAAAAAACCAGGAAAAAAAAAAAAAAAAACGGTTATACCCACCACCCAATCCTACCCGACCCGCCAATTAACGGGTCGGGTAGGATCTTACCCGTTTAATGGCGGGTAGGGTGACGGGTAAAATTTTTTTTATCCGCCCGTCAGCGGGTAGGGTGGCGAAATTGGCCATATCCTACCCACCCTACCCGTTGTGCAGCCCTACTTCTTATCTTTATTTCATTTTTCCTTTAGTGTTTAAAAAAGAATGATAAGCTTATGGGTAATCTTTTGGGGGAACGACGAAGGGAAGATGGAAAATGGCTTGGGTGGCTTGGTCAAGAGTATGTACACCTAAATCTAGAGAAGGAATGCGAGTTAAGAATTTGCAAAATGTTAATAGAGCTCTTCTATCAAAGTGGGTTTAGAGATATTCTAGAATAAAGAGCGCTCTTTGGAGGAAGATAGTGCAACAAAAGTTTCGTTCAAAAGAGTGTTGAACGTTGATGGTAACCCTCAATGTACAAGTGTGTGGAAGAACGAGGTGAATTTGGTGCCAGATTTATAAAAGTTTGCAGAGTATAATGTTGGAAATGATGAATCCATAAGGTTATGGAAGGATAGATGGGTTGATAAAGGATATTTAAAGGATCTCTTCCCTGGTATCTATAAGGTTTATAAGGATAAATATGCAACAATGGAAGATATGATTATATTGGGCAATGGGTTTGTGCTTTTAGGAAACAATTTGATGCAAATGAAAGACTCGTATGAGACTCACTTAGGAGGGATTAGGGAAATGTTCTTGAACTTCTGGATGTGGAGGATAAGGTGCAGATTCTTGGCAACTATATCACTCAAAAATATTATGTGGTGTTTGACGGGGACGAGACTACTTGGCATTTTCATAATTACTTATGGAAAAGAGATATCAGCCAGTCAGTTTTATGATTTGGGTACTTTTACAAAAAAAGAAAATTACCAACTAGAGACATGTTGATAAGGAGAGGTATCTCTTTTGAGAGCAATAAATGTGTCTTGTATAATATTGTAGTAGAAGAGCCTGCACATTTGTTTTCCATTGTTCTTTTTCTTTTGAGATATGTAACTACTTTGTTTAGGCGTTCATATCATCTAGCCAATCTTGCAGTCCGTGATCCAACTTTTTGATGCGCAAGACAGAAATGTGTTAAAAGGAAAGGGTAAGGAAGTTTGGAAGATATTTTATTTTTCTGTTTTTTATTGATAAAGAAATAAAGGAAAAAACGGGTGTTTGGAGGGCGTCATAAGTCTGCAGCTGAAACCATTGTTTTAATCAAGCAAATTATAACTCTTTGAGACTGTGACAAAGAAACTTTCAAATTTGTTAGCTCTGCACAAATCTTAAACAACTGGGAAACTCTTATATAATTATGTATTCAAACCTCTATGATCTCCGTAGATATATTTTCTTCTTAATATAAAATTTTCATTTTTAATTAAAAAATATCCTTAATTTAAAAATCCAATTAAACTATTCTAATTACAAGATATTAGATTGTTACTTTTAGATTGTCACAAGATTTAAAAATATTCAACTATAAGTCGTTGCCCTTGGAAATTAACAACACGACTTTAGTAATTTTGGCGCATAAGGAAATGTCACTTAATGCATATTAAAATCAAATTTCCAATTGATTATACTTCTTGTTGAGGGAAGTTCGGTTGACATTGTTCATGAGGGAAGATCAGTTCAGACTGTTCAGTCCCTCAAAACTGCAATATTTTGAGACCTGAAGCTCATTCAACCATGCATGCAACTGAAAATATTGGCCATTATTCGTTCGTGAAGGGACCATAAAATCAAAGCCAAAAGAGTCATCCAAATTCTGAAGTGTGAACGTGAGTCGTGACTGATGACCCCGCTCAACTGGGGATGGGGCCCGTGAGAACTGGTTCGGGTTGGTAGTCTAGTCAAACATGTGAGTGAGACCTATTGAGTGGGGTCTCCTGGCTTAGTTGTCTGACATCTCAGCTTTAGCCACTTTTGTAGAGAATACAAGTAGATTTTCATGCTAAAAAAATAAAATAAGTTAGCGTAATCATATTAGTACAATAATGATGAAATTAAAAGTCAAAAGTGTTAACTGAATTTCATATACAGCTCTTGTAAATTTGGTTGGCATGATAACGAATGAGTTGTTGTTCAATGATGATTTTGTTTCTTGTCTATGTTTTTGAGAATAGAAGAGTAATCTGAGGATCATTTTTTTGAGTTTATCTGTTTGTATTACTCTCTCATTTTACAAACAATTTTTGTTTTGTTTGATTATTATGAAAAGAAATCCTGAATCCTTCATTTGCCGGGCGAGATTGGGGTATACCCAGATTAATTGGGGTATACCCAGATTTAAATGGACATGGTGCCCTTACTAAGGGGAGGCCAAAACAGGGTGAAGTTACTTTAGTACTCCTGTATTAATTAACCTAAAACTAAACCCTAAACTTAAAAACTAAAAACTGTTAATCTTCTTCTAATCCCTTTCCTCTTCTCCTTCCTTCATCTTATTCCATCAACCAAAAATCAACCAAAAATTTCAATTTTGATATTCTGCAAAAAATGGTTCGATCCAGTAGCAAGAGAGATTCAACAGGTAACATGAAAAGATCCAAATCAGAGGGAAAAGGTAAGGAAAAAGTTGGAATGAGTAAACCCGAGAATGCAATCCCTGAGAATGTTGAGAAGAACCATCCACCGGCGAAAAGAAGACTGTAAGTGATATCTAAACTCAAATCCATTATTCTGATGTGTTGTATGATTGTTATATTAGGTTAGAAATCGAAAATTATGATTTATGTGTTTTTAGTCGGCAAGGTCGATAATTAAAACCACGAAACTATTGATATTTTGTAAGAGCCGACATGGTCTCAGGATGAATAACCTGCCGACGTTTCATAACAACCATGGCGACTGTTAGACAATAACCAGGGCCGGCAGGGTATAATAACCAACCTTGCCGACTTACAGCTAGTCGGCATTGTTTTAGACTTGTGCCATGCCGACTTTAGGTCACAGAAACTTGGTTTTCCTTAGTTAATAGTCGACATATTTCTTGAATAATACCATTCCGACTATGTATTAGTCGGCGTGGTATATGATTACAACCCCTCCGACTTTGATTTAGTCGACAATGTTTAGATTATCGACCCTGCCGACTGTGTTACCAGAACCATGTTTCAATGTGTAAAATTTACATATCTCTTATTTGTGTATTGTTTAGGTTCCCAGAGGCAAAAATAGAAGATATCCCTGTTGATGGTGGATTTTCAACAAAGAGCAAAACCGTAAAATCATGATGCATGTTTCGACACGGTTTTCAGGCATGCAACGATTCATATTTTACGAAGCCATGATGAATATGTATTCGAAAAGCCCCACTAGCTGAGCGATTCGATCCCTGGCATTTCATCATGACCTCTATGCAGAATAACATAATTGGGCGGTTCTCCGTAGATTGAGAGTTTAACGCCTTCAGGACGTCGGTGACACTCACTGTTCCCTGACTGCAGGAGAGAGACCCACCTCCACATAGAAGAATAGTTGGACGGCGGACGCCTTCAGGACGTCGGTGACACTCACCGTTCCCTGACTATGTGGAGAGACCGTGCATAGATTCAGGCGGTTCTCCGCAGATTGAGAGCAGTAACGCCTTCAGGTCGTAAACAACACCCGTGACTCCCTGACTATGCACCATTCAGAATGGATGTGATGCTTTAACTGGCTAATATCTTTTCTATAATAGATTAATTCCGCCGTGACATTCACCACTGAATTCCCAGAATGATCTATTATTGCTCCTATTCCATGGTCGAATACACGGCCTGATCCCATGGAATGGCAATAACAATTGCTCCTATTCCATGGTCGAATCCACGGCCTGATCCCATAGAATGGCAATAACAATTGCTCCATTTCCATAGCCTGTTCCTTCATCCTTGGCTTTGTTCTCAACTGCACAACCCACCAGTTTCCTGCAACATAGATCAGCACCATCTCAGCTTTAACCGCAGCTGCAACTTCGTGTACTCAGCTGCAACTTCATGTACTCCTGCAACTGCAATCATCTTGACCCATTGTATCTCCCAGAAACCAGTGGCAGCAACCAAAATCTGTTCTACCCATCTCAGTTCAATTCCTTCCCAAAACAGCACCAGAACCATTACTGCAATCTCTGTTCAGTCAGTACCATGGCAACAACAACATCACAGGATACCCATTTCTCTAATTTCTTGACCTAATTACCATTTATCAGCTCAACCATCTCTCAATCGAAGCCACTAAATCAGTTTAAGAGACCAACACAAACCCTCAATTGATAACCATCTCTTCCATTTCAACTGACATCAACAAATTCATCTCTTGATTTCTCCGTCGACCCATCTCTGCTTTAAACTGCACCACCGAATTCAACCATATCGATTCCATAATCACAAAATCTGATCTTTGATAAACCCTGATCTCTCCCATTTATCACCTCATTTGTCAGAACACAAAACCATTAATCGATCTCCATTTCGTTCTAGATCTGCAGCAGAGAATCTTAACTTTGGCAACAACAGATTCTTCTCAATTGATTCAAACATCTAAACTTCAAACCCAGAACCCATCTGCCATTCATGATAACACTAACACATTTCTTCCATCGAACCCTTCAACTCCTCTTCCTAATCTGCAACAAGTATACCCTTTTTATTACCAATTTCGCCTCTGAATCTTTCCTTCTCTCGATTTCATGGTGCCGCTGTAATTCTCTCGTTCAGGTGGAGTAAGTGAAGAACATACAATGATGCATTTATGTGTGAATTTTAGGTTCAGTGTAGGAATAAGGCTAGTGGATATAGCCACCCTGATGAAGTAGATAAGGGTCAACCAAATAATGTCCTTGGACACCCACTTATTAGTTAAGGGCCGCAAAGGTCGCCCTTGCTTCTCTAGACTAATCTGTAGTGGTTGTGGTTGTCTCATATAATGTGCTTGGTTCTGGTTCCGCCTCCAATGACAGTTGCACATGAGAATTGATGCTTTTGCTCTTTATGCTCAAAATGGATGCTTTCTCCTTCTTTCACTCCAAATGACTCCATTGCACCTAATAAATTCAAAAGTAAACATAAGATACATAATTCACACGAAAACATAGCAAAGAAAGCATAAACTATATATATAAATAAAGGTGTTTATGACACCTATCATAGGTATACTCCAATTAATTTGGGTATACCCCAATCAAGCCAGGTTCATTTGCAACCAATGATTTATTTTCTTTCTCCGTTTTTTTTTTTTTTTCTTTAGTGAGAAGAAAGGTTATCAACCGATTGTACTTATCACCAATTAGCATTTTATGAGGAAAAGATAAAACTATTGATCATTTCAAAAAAGTTTCACCTATTTGCCACCCACACTTTTCCTATTTGCCACATCTCTCAAAATATTAAAGTAATGTTGTTTTTCAATTCTATTTTTCCTATTTACCACCTAAAAAGTCAAATTTAATTTGACTGTTACCATTTTTCTTCTTCATTAATTTCTCTTTACCGTTTTTGTTCTTCTTGGTCTCCTTCTTTTTCATTAATCCCCTTTCATTAGAAAACTATTAACCCTAGGTTAGAGTTTTGTTTAAATTTTTCCAAACCAATAAAATAAAAAGTATTCAATTTTTTTTTTTTTGTGTTGAATTAAATTTTAGATCATATAATCAAAACTCTAAAAAAGAAGGATATCTGTTGCGACGGTCCACAAACTGTTGAGTTCTGATCTCTATTAACAGGTCCTTCAATGGCATAGTAGATAGATGGGTATTGTTATCTTGTGCATCCATGCACAAGATAAGAGCCAATCGTTGGCATGGGAAATTGAAAAAACCAATAAAATGCGTTCACCAAAGCAAAGAATCACTATCTCTCTTATATTTTATTGGTTTTTTCCATTTCCCATGCCAATAATTGGCTCTTATCTTGTGCATGAATGCACAAGATAACAAAACCCTAGATAAAATTTGTTTCTCAAAGTGCTATCAATTCAAGTTGATATTGGTGGGCGATGATTCACTTGGCTCGATAAAGCCTAAACGATATAAAGCCTGTTTTTAATGTTCAATCTATTTTTTGAAGGTTTGTTTAATCAAATATAAGAAAAAATGGGTGAAAGATGATGGTCGGTGGAGTCTTGTGGATGGTCGACCGGTGTGGAGAGCGAGAAGAAATATACGTGGCTTAGAGCAACCACAGTGGGCGACCAAGAACAAAAATTTGGGAAGAGATAGAAACGTAGTGGGACGGACTAAAGATCAAATACCAGACTATACCAAATTTCCAGACTAAATTTGGTCCGCGACTAAAGACCAAACCCAAATTTTAATCGAGCGTTGATATAGTGTTTGCCCCACACCAGGCGTTGATATAGTGTTCGCTCCACACCAGGCGTTGATATAGTATTCGCCCCACACAATTTTTTTTTTTTTTTTAATTTATTGTGGGGCGTGGTTTATACCTCCGCCCCACTCAAAAATTTGCATAGTTTATATGGGGCGTGGATTATACCAACGCCCCATTGTTTTGTTGCTTTTTTTTTTTTTTTACATTTTCGGCACCAGACGAACGTATACCCTCCGCCCCACATCAGGCGAACGTATACTTCACGCCCCACATCAGGCGTTGGTATAGTTTACGCTCCACCAAAATTTAGTCTTCCTCCCACTGCGTCACTCAACGGACTAAACCCAAATTTAGTATTTTTTTTTTTACTCTTTAGTTTTAGTCGCACCACTGCAGATGCACTTAGGGTATTTTTCTTTTTTTTTTTTTTTTTTTTTGTTAGCTATTGGGGTGGTTTTATTGTTGGGGGTTAAATAAAAAGTCAAGAGGTGTCATTTAGGATATTTTCAAAATTATATGGGTGGCAAATAGGATAAATTGGGGTGGTAATTTATGTGAGTGACAAATAGGGAAAGCGTGGGTGGCAAATAGGGAAAACCTTTCAAAAATTCTTCAATTGCATTGTTAAAAATTACCCTATTCTTATACGTCACTTTTTTTTTTCTTTTTTAATATGACCCATTTTTAGTCTAAAATAACAAAATGATTTCCATCAATAGAGGTTGTATTATTTATGTAACATACTAATCCAGTTTTATTCTTCTTTTTCTTTTTGACTTGAAAGTTTGAGAATGTAGTGAAAAAAATGTAAAAAGCCTTAAAAACAGGCTCTCAATTGAGTAATTACATGTTATCTGCAATCTATAGCTACCTTCCAATGAGTGACAAGTTCTCTAAAGAAGGTAGCTCTGAAAATTGTATCTTTTCCTCCCCATAAATAAAGTAAATGTTTGATCTCTAAAATGATTTCAGCTTCACCTTGAGGTCTTTTTCTGGACATTACCCTCTATTTCTCTCATTCCAAATGGCACAACAAACTGCAAAAATAATAAGTGGCCAAAGTTTTCTCACTTTGTTTTTCCCTCTCGTTAATTTCCATGCTTGAAGTTGTTGAATGAGAGTTCCCGCTTGCACCCATTTTGTGTTATACCCATTGATGAAATAGCTCTAGATGTTATGAGAGAATGTGCAATGCATCAATAAATGGTCCACTGTGTTTTCGGTTTTTATCAATAGAGTAGCAACACAAATGTTCAGAAGTCAGAAGGGCATTAGACAGGGTGACCCCATTTCACCTTTTATCTCCATTATGGTAGCGGAAATTCTATCTAAAATGATTAGTAAAGCTGCTTCAGATGGTCTTCTGTCAGGTTTTCAAGTTGTTACTAATGGAACTGTCATAAATCATCTACAGTTTGCATATGACTTGATAGTTTTTCTCGATGATTCGGAGGATCAAATTTAAACTTTGAGAAACATTCATTTTGCTTTCCACTTGGTTTCTAGTTTAAAAATGAATTTTCGGAAAAGTGCAATAGTTAGATTCAGGGATGAACATAATGGTGCCTTTTGTGCTGATTTATTTGGTTGTCAGGTATAAATTATCTTGGCATACCGCTGGGGAGCAAGTCTAGGACCAAAGTTGTTTGGGATGTAATGCTTCAAAGATGCAAACTAAGGTTGAGCACTTGGAGACGAAGATATCTATTTAAAGGTCAGAGATTAATCTTGATTAATAGTGTGCTTGCTAGTATGCCCATTTATTATTTATCCATGTTCCATATGCGTATTTCAGTACTGCAATAACTAGATAAAATTATGCGTGATTTTCTTTGGGGCTCTTCTACTACTTCTAAAAAAATAAGTTGGGTGAAATGGACCAAAGTTATTTAAAGCTAATTAAAAGACGCTTTATGGAGAAAGATTATTCGCGAGAAATTTGGAGGTAATCCTAATGCTTTTCTGCCTAACGTTTTCTTGAGGGCCGTGAGTCATAGTCTTTGGGTCGGAATCTTAAAATCTCAAGAATTTGTTAGAGATAAAACCTTGCTTATAATTCAGAACGGTAAATGCATACAATTTTGGACTGATAATTGGTTAGGAAGTGTTCCTTATAAAATAGATTCCCAACTATCTTTAAAATTTCAGTTTCAAGAGACTCGACTGTTAAAGACATCTTGTCTTGTCAAGGCTCTTGGAATTTTGAATTCAAGAGGGACCTTAATGAAAGAGAATCAGGTGAGATTGCTAACTTGTTATAGTTAATTGAAGGAGTGGCTATTTTTATACATAATTGTACCTTGGAAGATACTAGGAAATGAGGTTTTGGAGAAGATTTTTCAGTGGCTAATTGTTATTCATCTCTTGATGTTGATGGTTTTATTTCTTTTCCACATAAGCAAGTTTGGAATCCGAGAATTCTATTGAAAGTGTCTTTTCTTGTTTGGACTTTATGCCATAAAGGTGCTCCTACTTTGGATGTTTTGCATAGGGATGAGATTGTAAATAATAGCCAATGTATGTTTTGCTCTACGTTTGAAGAATCTCAAAATCATCTTTTTCTTCATTGTTCGGAAACAAGAAAAATTTGGAACTATTTTTTTTTTGGATAGTTTTAGGTTTGATTCGGTGTTTTCAAAAAGTGTCAAATCAAATATTTGGGAATGGGCTAATAAGAAAAGCAATAATGTGGTTAGGAAGATTTGGAGTATTCTCCCATTCGCAATTTGGTGAACAATTTGGATAGAGCGGAACTGCAGGTTATATAATCATAAGAAGATAAAAATGTTGATCAACTTATTATTTCGGTTAAGTGTATTATCTATGTTTAATTGGTCCTTACATTTGAAACTTTTTGAGGGGTATTCGCTTAGTACCTTAATATGTAATTGGAATGCTGTAACTGGTAAAATTTAGCATTTTTGTATTGTTTTTATTTTTTCCTTAGCTCTCATCGCTTTGATGAGTGTTAAGTTTTAATGAAATTTTCCCTTTTTGAGTCAAAAAAATAATAAATGGTCCATTGTTTCAGGATCTTGATTACAGCGAGAGCACAAAGCACTCTGAATTGGGCAGCCTCTTTTGATAAGATTGTAAGTTGTTGCAATAGAGCATTGTGCAGCCATCCAGATGAAAAGCTGAACTTTCGAAGGTACATGCTTAATCCAGATGCAGGAATTCCATTTGATGTGTCAGGTAGCTGTTCTACCATCCATTTGTAGCAGGTTTTTGTGCTGAAACCATCTGGAGCTATGCATTGTAATTCATCTTCAGCTGTGTCATCCAGGTCTGGAGGAGTTCCAAGCACTGCAAAAGGCTCAAGCATCTCTGGAATTTCTGTTTGCAATATATTTCTTCTAAGATTTAAGTTCTATGTTGTTGTGGTTATCATTTTAGAGACTGAAGCATTTTTCTGAGTTGCTAGCTTGAAGATTGATGGAAATTTGGTATTCAAAGGTTGAATTCCAGTCCAAGTATCCCACCAAAAGCTGACTGCATTTCCTTTGTTCATGTGAAGAGTTGAAATTGTTGCACCAGTTTATTTTTGTTTTTGAATATTGTTTCAAATTCCTCTTCCTTGGGGCTTGTTAGAGTCTTTTACCCAAAGTGCTTGTGGATGAGTTTGCATCTTTTCTTGAATTACTCTTCTCCACAATTGTTTTTCTTTCTTTTGAAAACCTCCAAGACCATTTTTCCAGTAGAGCCTTGTTGGTTAACCTGAGATTCCTGATTCCCAATCCACCCAAATTATTTGGTTTGCAAACTCTATCCCAAGCCACCCATTTAATTCTTTTTTTGTCAGCTGAAGAACCCCAAATAAAATATCTCACTATCTGGTTCAATTTCTTCTCAACAGATACTGGCATTTGAAAAATTAACATATAGTATATTGGGATACTAGAAAGAGATGTTTGAATCAAGATAATTTTGTCTGCTTTAGTGAAGAACTTCCTCTTCCATGGAGCTAATTTCTTTTGAAATTTCTTTTATCACTGAGTCCCAAATATAGGAGTTTCTTGAATTAGCACCCACTGCCATTCCCAAATATTTTAGAGGTAGAACTTCAATTTTACATTTTAGGATCGCAGCAATAGCAGCAACTGAATGCTCTGCACCAATGCTAATAACTGAGCTTTTTGTGAAGTTAGCTTTAAAGCCTGTATTGGCCTAAAAAATCTGAAGTATGATCACCAAATTATCAACTTCTTCTTCAGTAGCAGCAGCTTGGAAAACTAATGTATCATTTTCAAACTGGAGATGTGAGACTTGAATGGAGTTGATGTTGAAACCCGAGATCATATTAAATTGCACAATATTCTTCATGAGTTTGGAGAATATTTCTGCAACTGGAATAAAGAGAAAAGGTGACAAGGGGTCCCCTTGTCTTAAGCCTTTTTGATGTTTGAATCTTCTTGTAGAACTGCCATTTACCAGCATTGCATGTTGGGATGAAGTTACACACCATTCAACCCATTTTATCCACTTTTTACCAAATACATAAGAATGAAGTACATTACTAATTGTGTGCTAACTGACACTATCAAAAGCCTTTTGAGTGTCAAGTTTGCACAAAATTCCTGGCTTCTTAGCTTTAAATCCTGAATCAATCAGTTCACCTGCAATTATAATTCCATCAAGAATTTACTTGTCCGCAATAAAGGCTCCTTGATTTTCTGAAATCAGTTTGGGAAAAACCTTATTGAATCTTTGAGTTAACACCTTGGATATTATCTTGTAGATGCTGCAACGACTGGTCGATTGGTCCGAAATCTTGAGGAGACCCAACTTGTTCCTTTTTGGGGATCAAACTTATAAAGGAACAATTTGTTTTCCAATCCAACTTCAACTCATTTTCAAATTCAAGAATTACCTTCATAAAATCTTGGTGGATCATTTCCCATGCCACCTTATAAAATTCCATATTGTACCCATCAGGAACTGGAGATTTATTATTTTTGAAATGTTTGATGACTGACTTCTTCAACAGATATTGGATTTTCCACTTCAATACTTTCTTCAGTAGGGAGATTCTTGTGAAAAATTCTGGATTCATTTGTGGTCTAACTGGATAGTCATCTTGAAACATATTAAAGAAATAACTTGAGATTTCTTGCTTTATATCCTCATGGAAAAAGTTGTCTTCCCTGTTGATGACTAGTTTTTGTGTTGTATTTCTTCTTCTTCTTCCATTTCCCAGAGTGTTAAAATATTTTGTACTTGCATCCTCCTCTTTAAAATGTTGTTGTTTTGATCTTCTTAGCCATTTCCTAGCAGCATCAAGATTGACCTGCTTCAGCTTTGCTATCAATTCTGCTCTTTCTGTAAATTGTTAGGAGGATAGTGCACCATTTTCTTCTAATTTGGTATATGCATCTATTTTTGTAACCAATTCCTGCTTATTGCTTTCCACTTGACCATAAGTCTCTATGCTCCATCTTTTGAGAAAGAATTTTAAATTCTGCAATTTGTTGGACATGATGTAGCTTGGGGATCCAGAGAAGACCATTATGCTCCACCAAATTTTCAAATTTTTGATGAAATCATGATGAGAGAAACAATAACTCTCTCCTTTGAATGGTGGTTTGTCTCGTATCACATTTGAAGTGGTTAGCAATAATGCTGAATGATCTGACAGAGTTCTAGAAATAACTGTTTGAGTTAGCATAGGGAACTTTCTTTCAAATTGTGGGGTTACAATGATTATGTCTAGTCTGCACAGTTAAGGATCTTCTTGCATATTGCTCCGTGTGTATAAACCTCCATTTAGAGGTAAATCCACTAACTCATGTTCTTCCATATATTCATTGAATATCCTTTTATTTCTTCTTGAACCACCAGGCTTGTTTCTTTCTCTTCTTCATCTAACTGCATCGAAATCTACCTATTCCCAGAATTCCCACCTCTCCCAATATATACAGGGTGAGTAGACATTAGTGATGCACTATTCAAAGTTATATGTTCTACATTATTAACTTTTGAGACAAAGTGTTGGGACCTAAGATATCTTTCACACATTCAAATAAGTTATCATCCCATATTGTTAATAGTCCTCCGGATAAGCCTTGAGATGGATTATCTCTCCATTGGTGTTTATCATTTCTCCAAATAATTTTTACCACCAATTTTTCATTTTCATCATGTGTGTCTCTTGGATTAGACACACATTTGGCTTAGTCTTCTTAATTTGATCTTTTAAAGCATCCATTTTGTCTGCTGTCAACCCTCTCATTTTCCAAACCAATACTCTAATATCCATTAAGTCCACCCGAGGCCAAATTCACTGCATCTCCAAAAACTTCAGCTTCATTCTCTTTTTCTTATGTATTGTTTTCAATTATGTCAGACACTTGAATAACTTCATCCATCCTAGGAGTTAGAGTGTTGTTACTTTCCGGAATTGAAGTGATACTTCTAGCCACAATCTCTACATAAAGTGCTATGGATCTTTCCTCCTGACCTCCAAAGTTCGCCCCCATATTGATTGTGGCATCCATGATCATATCCATTGTGTTGTGAATGTTATTGATCTTAACAATTTCTTTGTTCAGATTTTGAGATAAGCATGTATTTTGTATTAATATCTCTGTTGAAGTGGGATTACAATCTTTAATTTGTAGAAGTTCTTTCTCAGAATCTGCCATGTTTTCCTCATGTGTAACTGCCAATTGAGGAAGCTTGATCTTAGGGAAAAATTTCTTGATAAAGGCTTTTACTGGAATTTTAGAAGCTTCAGAAACAATTATTTTATGTTTTGGTTTAGCCTGACCTTGACCATTTTTTGCTCTGATGGCCTGGCATTGAACCTATTGAAAAAGTCAGTGATAGTTGTGGGCACCTTGTTTTGAATATTATGGGCACCCCTTCCCACGTGGTTGGTTTTAGACCATTTATTGTATACCGTTGAGGTTGTATTATTGCATTGACAGATAGTGTCAGATTTTTCAAAATTTGAATTTGAATTGGGTGTACCTTTATCCAACAGTTGCAGAGTTCGTCGGTAAGACTGAATCGCCGTATTCTTTTCCGGTGAGTAAGCAAAATGCCATTCTATTGCAAGAACAAGGTTAATACCTTTAATTAAGATGCTCGGAGTTGCTGGTATGTATTCTACGAGACTTTTACTCCCAATCTGCAACATGCTGGATTCCTCTCCATTGTATGATGATCCACCTCTGTTAAACCCCCCATTGCCTTGCCAATTTGATCAAAAGTGTCCTTTGACCATAACTTCACTGGAAGGCCTTTTTTTTAATCCAATTTTGTGCTTGATATAGAGATCTAGCATTTATAGTGACATATACCCATCTTTTGATTTCAATGATGGTATCTTGACAAGACCATTTAATAGGCTTCCAACAACTTTCCCATTCCTGATAGTTAGAACTTGATATTTTGGCGAATATATTCCATAGTTTTAATTGTGGAGATATGAGAGTTTACTTATACTTATCAAAGCATGCAATGCAGTTAAAATAGTTGTTATAGATTCAAAAACAAGTTCAAAGACTTTGTTTTAACAGACCATACGCATAGCCATAGAAATAGTCCTAGTTACTAAGTATATTGACTAACTGAAGTGACTCTGTTGAGCTGTCTTGAATCTTATTCTTAACATCCCCCCTCAAGTTGTACCGTAGCTGGCGGATGTGCAACTTGGATCTTAAAATTTGAAATCTTGGTGCAGCTAGTCCCTTTGTAAATATGTCTGCCAATTGATCCCTTGAACTGATAAACCTCACACTCAGCTGCTTGTTAGCAACACGTTCTATGGAAAAGTGGTAGTCTATTTCGATGTGTTTCGTTCGAGCATGAAACACTGGATTTACTGTGATATAAGTATCCCCCAAATTGTCACACAAGAGAATAGGAATTGTAGACGTAACACCAAGCTCCATTAACAATGATTGAATCCAAATTAGTTCAGATGTTGCAATTGCAACACCACGGTATTCTGCCTCTGTACTAGACTTGGACACCGTCTTTTATTTTCGTGCACTCCAGGAAATCAAGTTGCCACCAAAGTATATACAGTATCCACTAGTGGATCTTCGATCATCTAAGCTGCCTGCCCAATCCGCATCAGAGTATGCATGAAGAGATAAATCTTTCTTTGAATTCAGATGCAAACCATAATTCACAGTACACTTCAGGTATCTGAGTATTCGTTTAACAAGCTCTCAATGTTCAATAAACGGATCATGCATATATTGGCACACTTTGTTTACATCTATAGAAATATCTGGTCTCGTAAGATGCAAATATTGCAGTGCACCCACCACACTGCGATATAAAGTGGCATCCGTGAATCTTGCAGTGCCATCTTTTTGAATCTTCACATTTGAACCAAGTAGTGTACTTAATGGCTTCACTCCATCCATCTTAACACGCTTGAGAAGATCTGACACGTATTTTCGCTGAGTTAAAACCAATTCATTGTCTTGACGTAAAAGTTCTATACCCAAAAAGAAAGATAGATCACCCATATCATTAAGTGCAAACTCAGAGCCAAGAGCTACAATTAGATTACTGATTTGCGTTGCATCTGACCCAGTGACAATTATATCGTCGACGTACACAAGAACATAAGTGATCGACGTGGGTGTTTTACATACAAAGAGAGAACTGTCTACAATAGACCCCTTGAAACCAATCTTTACTAAGTAGGTACTCAGTCTTGAAAACCAAGCACGCGGCGCTTGTTTAAGTCCATACAAGGACTTATGCAATTTGCAAACATGATTTGGATAATTAAGGTCTACATAACCTGCTGGCTGCTTCATGTATACGTCCTCTTCAAGGTGGCCATGTAAGAAAGCATTTTCAACGTCCAGCTGCTTAAGTGGCCATTGATTCATTACCGCAATGGATAAAACTAATCGAATGGTACAAGGCTTGATCACCGGGATGAAAGTCTCGCCGTAATCCACACCTTCTTGTTGATTGAAACCCTTTGCGACAAGTCGAGCTTTGTGGCGATCAATCGTACCATCTGGATTTTTCTTCATGCGGAAAACCCATTTCGATCCAACAACGTTCATACCATATTCATACTTAACTAATGAATAAGTGTCGTTTCGAATTAGAGCATTTATTTTTGTATCTATTGCTGATCTCCATTTTGTATTTTTTCTAGCTTCTGAATAACATGTAGGCTCCATGAAACCAGACTCAGGAAGTGGGTGCTTCGTAGCAGCCAAGCACAGCCTCTGAACAGGTTTACTAATTCCTGATTTTGCTCTTGTAACCATAAGGTGTGAAGTCGCATCACTCCGAGAAGATTGTACTTCTGGTTGATCTTCTGGTGCAATATTTGAAGTTGCCGATGCTGTAGAATTATCATGTGATGCTGTCTGCGCTGGAATGGAAGGTGCAGGTAGAGAAGCAGAACTGACAGGTGAAGCAGCATCATCAGTCTGAGTAGTAATCGCATGAGGAACTGGAGATTGTGGTTCAACACCATCTTGTGGAAATTGTAAACTTCTACTTCGAAAAGGAGATGTTAGAAGTAAACTTGTATCAGATGGTGTAATACCTGGATTTGACACTGGAACGTGTTGCTGCATCGGCTTGAATATGAAGGTCTGTTCTTCAAATCTTACATGACGAGAGATGTATAATCTACCAGATTGTCGGTGAAGACATTGATAACCCTTATGTGCATTGCTGTAGCCTATAAACACACATGGTACGGACCTTGGTTCTAGTTTGTTTGTGTTGTATGACCTAAGACATGGGTACGCGAGACAACCAAAAACTCTTAGGAAGGAATAGTCAGGCCTTTTATGGAAGAGAAGTTCAAGTGGAGTTGATTGTTCAGTGGCAGATTTTGGAAACCTGTTTATCAAATAACAGGCTGTAGTGAATGCATCAGACCAATATGACATTGGCATGTGTGCTTGAAACAGAAGAGCTAAGCCAGATTCTATTACATGGCGAATTCTTCTTTCTGTGATTCCATTTTAACATACCATACGCATAGCCATAGGAATAGCCCTAGTTACTAGGTCTATTGACTAACTGAAGTGACTCTGTTGAGCTGTCTTGAATATTATCCTTAACACTGATCATTATTGGGATGAAAAGATGTTTCGTTGTTGTTGATGATGGTGAGTTTTAAATACATAATCCATTTAAGTTTAGTAGCAATTTCTCTAGATACCTAATTCCATGAAATGGTCCCATATGAAGTACAACTAATTGTACAAGAGGTCTATTGCTTGTGTTTAAACCTTTTTGCACAAGGAATTCAAATCTTACCGGCAGTTTTTGAGAAGTAAATGACTTCTTTCCAAGTAGCTTGTTCAGGAGATCATTAAAAGTTATCCATCCGTTCATATCTTTCCCCATTGATACAAATAAAGCTTTATTGCTTGATCTTCGTACATCAACTCTATCTATTTTGATGAAATCTCCCCTTGAGTTATGTAATCTTTCTATTAGAAAGGAAAAACCCCCTTCTTTGTTTGTCCATTTTACTCTATTTGATTTTGACTGGATAATGTCCTTTAAAACATTGCTAATCCATGCTCTTATGGCTGATGAGAATATGATTTTGAAGTTTAAACCACGAGACCCCCTTTCTATAATCTTGAAACCATACCTAATTTTTGAGTCGAAAATTCGAATGATTTTAAATCAATCTGAGTGATTGAATCTGAATTTTCTCCTCTCTATCTGATACTCTCTCTCTCCTCATGACGTCTTTCATTTTTCAGAAAAGCATTAGTTAAGTTTTACTAAAACTTGAGATATATTCCCAGAAGAACTTTTACCCCGATGAGGCGATGAGTATGTTCACAAAAGAAAGAAAATAGAAAGGTAAATTTCTCTTTAAAAAGAAAAATAAAAGAAAAAGTACGCATGCTTATTACGAATTATTTTATCTTTTTATTTTGAATGACGATCAAGTTTATGATAATGCTCGCTAATAACTCGTCCCAACAGTCCCTTCCTGAAATTTCGATGTCCGATATGCGCTTATAAATTCATCAACATAAACTACTAATAAAGATTTGTTTAAAACTACAATCATTTTGGACACCAGTTAGATGGAGTATTTTGCCACTTTTGCATCCATTATGGGTATGACAAAGTGGAAAATGTAACTACCTAAGTGTCAAGTGTACCACTTAGACACATGCGATAAAACACTTTAATAATTGATAGAGATTCCATCATTCGATGGTCTCTAAATCACTTGTTAGTCAGAAAAGCGCCAATGATAGTCTTTATATCGCTCAGTTTCTTATCATCCATCGGTTCCCCACCCAATAAAATAAAATAAAAAACTCAACTCAAATTTCAGCTCGCACAAGAATTTCTAAATCTCTATAGAATTTCTCAACTATTCTTCCAATCTAAAACAAGATAAAATAATCACACTGTAACACTCGAAAAATTTCCCGCGTGCTCTAAGCCTAGGGGTGTTCATGGTTACTGGTTAACCGAGAAACCGAACCAAACCAAACCGATTAGGGGGAAACCGAATCGAACCATTAACTAATGGTTGGTTTTGGTTTAGAAAAGATGAAAACCGAGATTAATGGTTTGGTTTTGGTATGATAGAGAAACCGAACCAATAACCAATGGTTAACCGAATATTGATAAAAAAAATCATTGATTAAATTTTCATTAGAGATGTCAATGCCATTAGTTAAATCTTCTTTTGATCTCTAGATTTAGAGTAAGCTTTAACTACTCTTGATATTTTTTTATTTATTTTTTGTCTGTAAATTTTTGTAAACCAATACTATTTTTTTCTGTAAATTAGTGTAATTTTTTTTTTTTGGTTTGACAAAATTATTGGTTAACCAAAAACCACTGGGAAAAACCGAAACCGGCTGGAACCATTTGGAAACCTAACCAATGGTTAATAGATTGGTTTGGTTTCTAAAAAATTGAAACCGATAGTATTGGTTTCGGTTAGACGAAATATTCCTATAATGTCAATGCCAATCGAATCAATGTTTTGGTTTGGCTTGAAACCGAACCAAAACCGACCATGAACACCCCTATCTAAGCCCAAGTCTAATCTATTTTAGTAGGTCTGAAATTATGGATCATGGGGTAGGATCCTAGTATCAGGCGTTCATAGCCGTGGAGGGTGCCCTAAATGCCAAATGGGTGCTTTAACCGAAATAGGCCACCCCTTAGTAGCATTGATGTGTATGAATAGTGGATGTCATGGAAGGCTCCAGAGAATTACGAGTATGCTCGCCACGTGACATACATGAGTAGCTCAGGAGATTTATGTTTTTCTTTTACAAAACCAACTCATATTTGTTTACAGAGAAAATGTCTTTCTTTTCTTCCATATTATTCCACCAACTACTTGCCCTAAAATCTTCCACAGCTGGATTTCAACGCCATCTCAAGCAGACAATATTTTTGTTGTTCTACAAATGAAATTTGAACTCAACCCTCCGTCTGTATTCGGTTGAATTTGACTTATACAAGGTAGGGGGTTTTCTCTAAATTCTTCATTTGATTTTTTTTTCTTTTCTTTCTCATAACTAGAATTTGAATTGTTCCTCTTAATTTTATGCTTCGATTTATGTGAATCTGTGTTTGAGAAAGTGGTTCCATTTTCACTGTTCTAATTGGTTTGGCTCTGATTTCATTTGGGTATTTGAGATATTTGCAACTCCTAACTTTAGTGCATGAATTTCTTTCGAATTATCACCAATTGTTTTTGATTATTTTTGCATAATTAGAGATTTGGTTTGGAACCCTATTTTTTTTATTATTGTGTATAAGCCTTGCCAGTGAACTGTGGGTAATTTCTATGTCACAAATTGTTTTACTAAAATTTAAAAGTATATTTAGCCATCCAAGTTCTAATTTCCAATGACCAAGTCGTGTTTTGAATTTCTTAAATAGCCTGTCAAATGTTTGCAAAAATGACCCAACGAAATGCGCATTTGAATTTGAACAAAAACCTCATTCCTTCATAACTTATGGCTTAAGTCTCTTGGTGGTGCTTTTCTATGAATTCTCTGTGATTTAAAATCTTTATTTTTCCTTACTGTACTTGATATTTCTTTCATGCAAACCACAGAGTTTTCTAAATACTGGAAATTTCAGTTGTAGCTCCCTTATATTTTTCTTTTAACTTGCATTATTTCCCTGCGGTCTTGGATTTTAAAAACAAGCTTAAGAAAATGGAAGGAATGGGTCCTGTATTAGTCCCTTGTTTGTTTAAGTTGGAAAGTGCGTTGGCATTTTTACCTTTCTGTTAATCAACAGTTCGAACTTGTTTCATTTGGTTGGATACACATTTCAAACATGTGCTGCTCTATTTATTAAATTCACTCCACTAGCTTATTTTCTTTTCGGGTTGTGCTCTTTAATTTGATTAGTCTTATATTGTTTGAATTGTTGTTTTCACTGTACTCGCATGTTTATTTCTCCTGGAATTCCAGATTGGTGTATTTTACTGTTGAACAAAATGTGTTAAATGATTGAATTTTTCCATATGGAACCGACTTCTTGGTAAGGTTGAAACTATCGCGCTTAGACCTGTGTTGGTTAACCATTTGTTTTCGGAGCTATATTATTGTCTCGAAATGTACGTATGAATTTACATTTTATTACGATGGAAGATAGGCGACTCTACTTTAAGAACGTATGAATTTACATTTTATTACGATGGAAGATAGGCGACTCTACTTTAAGAACGTCGGTGGCTGGCACCACCACCTCGGTGGAAGATCGTTGCGGCAACGATGGCTGGTAACCAGAACTACCCTGACGGTGGCACTGGCCATGAGAATAGTAGAGTAAATTTATTTGCGGCTCAGAATATTTTATGATGTGTATTTTGCTTAAGATTTACATTTCTGAATTTTTATTCAGCTGCTGTCCTCGTATGTTTACTCATGTTTAGCACTGGCGTTACATTTTTGCTGTTATACCCTCTACCGGGCATTCGCTCACCCCGTTTTGTTTTGTTTCCCCCCACAGAGTTTGGAGCTAGCTTGATGCGGTAAGCTGAAAAGAGCTTACGGCGCTGAGCTATGGACACTATGTGGTACATATTGTTGTCCTTGTATACATATATATCATGGGCTGGGGATTTTTGGTACTAATGGGAAGTTAATTTTTATTAGATGTTTCTCATGATGGATGTTAAAAACCTTGTACAGTTGAAAGATAATTTTGTGCAAAACACTTGTGTATATACTGTTTTAGCATATCTTGCTCTCTCTGTTATGCTTTTTAATTTAAGTACTTTAAAGTCGTTCCTAAACTGTGTCTCTTCACTATACTAGCAAGTCCTGTTTTATTCTTACCTTTTACCACTTAAAAGGGAATTCTCTTGTACATCTCTGCTCATTTTTTTAGCCTTCTTATGAGTATTGACGTTATTAAATGCTCATTTTACATTTTGGGAATATTGGACTCACTTTGACAAGCTCTGTGGATTTTTATGGTTAAGCATGTACTCATCATTCTACTATATAAACTCCAGTCACCTTCACTATTTTCTTTTTATATAAATCTTTTCTGTTTATGTATCGTTTTACAAGTCGAGTGACATACTGGGGGGTTTGGTCTTGCTAATGGGTTGAAAACCAGCCCATTAGGAGGGAAAATTCACCAGTCCGTTGCACACACCTTCTCTGCATTTCATAATTTACTAGTTTTCCTGTAATATGGCCTCTCAATCTCAATCTCAACTGTAACGAGCCTGAAGCTCGTCAACGCTATTAGACCAGTTAAGAGACAAATTAAGCTCGTCAACGCTATTAGACCAGTTAAGAGACAAATTAACCGTTAATGACTCGATTAATCAGAGACGAACGTTAGTTAATATAAATTAACCTAACAACGATTTAGATATGAAACTAGTATTACTAGATAGATCTCGAAAAGTTATGCGAAGTAGATCGCTCGAACGTGTCATTCGGACACACGGACGAAGAAGATATCACCGGATTATTATGAAGGGCAAATAACCATTTTTGTATCTAAACCGCCTGGATGCCCTTATAATTTATCTGGGTGCCCACCAAAATCGACAGAAGTCTCATTCTTTCTTATTTCTTCTTCTTCATTCTTCTCTCTACTCTTCTTCTATTTTTTCTCAGCAAATCCTTCCTTCACCCGTATCAATCGATGGAGCCGAATTTTGAAGGTAGTAGTTGCACCAGTGAAGATTAGAAGACTTGGAATAATAGGTGGAGACGATATTGAAGCTTACTGATTCCATAAACAAGATGAATTAGGGTAAGTTAATTTAGAGTTTCGAATTGTTTGATTGTTCTACATGCAATCGTTTTGTTTTGATCGGTTATAGAATGGGTTTGTTGTTAATTGAAGTATAGAGTTGTTGTATGGAGTTTAGTTTTGAATTCATAGGAAATTAGGGTTTCCTAAGTTGATTTGAGATTCGAATTAGGTGATGAATATGAAGAGATTGGAGATGAGTTTAATTGATTGAAGTAAGAATTCAGTTCAATTGATAATTTTGAAGTGGTCTTGATGTAAACTGAGAAGTCTAGGGTTTGAAGTTCTGAACCAGAGGTGAAATTGAAGCTGATGAAGAACTTAAATTTGGTTCTCGTGCTAAGATGATGATGGTGATAGTGACAGGTAGATGTATGATTAGGATTTGCATATGGGTTTGGTTAATTGTGAGATTTAATCACAAAGATGAAGGAATTAGAAGTTTTAGTGAGGCCTGGGATGTTTTGGGGTTGTTGTTGGTAAATCAGAGATAAGGTTAGTGATAAGACAAGGATCAAGATTGGAGTTTTGGGTAAAGAAGATAGAGTGGTGTTGTAGATTAGGTTATGTTGAGATACAAGGGTTATGAAGATAAAAGTATGATGACGGTGATGGCTTGGATATCTTTGGAGTGAACTGTCCTAGAATTGCAGTTGTAGATGAAGCTGAGTTTGAGCAGGTGGTGGTGGATTTAGCTGAGGTACAAGGGGTAATGAGTATGTAATGAATTGGGTTAGGCTTCAGGGAAAAGTAACTGGTGGTTTTAAATGAAGTATGGCGGTCTGGTGGTGGTACTTGAGTTATTGGATGCTGAGAATAGTTGAAATGTTATTGCAATGAAGGTTTGAGTTGGAGTTCAAAATGCAAATGGGTCTGGTGGTATGAATTTGATTGTCAATAGCAAAGTGTTGTGGTGTTGCTCGCACGGAGACATAGTAATGAGAATAATGTTGTTGTTGTTCAACTGTATTGGAGCTGAAATGCAAGTTGGTGTGATTGTGCAAGGTTTGTAGTGATGCTGCTGGTACTACAACTCAAGACTAATTATAGGGCACAGGTTATAAGACTTAGTGATAATGAAGAGAGTGAAGTTGTGAAAATGGAATTCGTTGTAATGTTGTGTTGATGAAGGTTCTTTGAAGAATGGATTGAATCTGTAAGCAAGATTGAAGTTAGAGTTAGTGTGAATTAGAACTAAGGAGTTGTTTCTGTTAGAATTGATCTTGTTATGCTTTGTATTGCATCTTTTTAATCTTGGCAGGTTAGGTGTTGCACCAAGATGGTGCTTTGGTGCTCTTTGGCCTGAGCAATGGCTCTGGCCTGTGCAAGGCTTTGGCCTTGAGCTTTTCAGCTTAGTCAGAACCTGACTGACCTAGCTGACCCTGACTCAGATATCTAACTGAGCCGAATCGTGTTGACTCACCGAGTTTCTGTCTTGACCTGAGTTGACACAGTGGACCGAGTTGGACCTTGACCTGGACTTTGACTGGCGTGGACTGTTAGCTGACTCCTTTGACCGTCAGTGACTGTTAGTTTGACCCAGATAGACCGGGCCTTGTATATTGGACCGAGTTTAGTGGACTTGGGCTTAGTGCCATGTATTCTTAGTTTGATGTTTTGGACCCTTTATGGTCCGATTTAGCTTTTGGTTCCTTCTACAGAGTTGTATATATTTATAAGACCTATCAATGGACTATAGAATCAACGCAACTGAAATAGGTAAACCTTTAGATGTGCTAAAGAACCATAAATGGGCTTACAACCATTTGATAATTCACTTAGCCTATAACTAGAGAATTGTATGAGATTGTGTTATGAGCCTTGTATGAGCCTTTTGGCTAATCTTTAGAGTGCTTGTGTACTTAACAGTTAACCTGTATTAACAACGATCGATTCAAATGATGATCCAGTAGATTGTGGATCTCGAGGTAGGTGAGGCTTGTCATCAAAAGAGGTGGGAATTGATAACGAACTCTCTTGTTTTCATTATTGTTTTACAAATCTATAATTTATGAAATGCATGCATATCTTTGCTAGTATATGATATGTGTATGCATGTATTATTTGTGTGTAATACAAACTAGTTTTCTTTTACATTTTTGGATGGGGTTGGATCTTCTGAAACAACTAATACCTGTGTTTTTGGGAGTATTTACTTATCTTCAAAAAGTGATTCTTTCCATTGACTGGAAAGTGGTTACATTCTTTACTTATTATTAGCATGAAAATGAGAAGGTTCCTTTTGATTGGTGTGTGATGTGGTTGCCCAAAATTTATATCTATATTTATGCGCTAAAGGAGTGAAAATTGCTGCCAACTAATAAACTATCTAGGTGTGTACTCGTGTCACCGAATATTATTTCCCTATTTCTGTACGGGCAACGCATGTCTCATACATGGATGTTTATTATTCTTTTAAATTACTTTCAAAAGCTATTATATTATGTTTTGGTGTTTAGAGAGAATGATGTTGAGAATCTTATGTCTGATTGTTGGATTTGACATGCTAGAGGTATAAGGTTCTTCATGTTAAAGTTCTTCCGTCGGCTATAACGTTAACACCATTAGATCTCTTGAGATACTTGCTATGTAGAGTGCGCGTATAATAAAGTACTGGTAAGGTACAAATTTTGTATGACAACGGGGTCGCCAAACCTCAAGGCGCTTTAATGATCATTGAAGAATCCGCAAGAGTCACGCCTTACTACTCCGAAGGACTGCGTCGCTTAACTATTATTTCTGTTTTGAGTGCCGCAAGATTGGTTGGTATAACTTTATATTTCAGTACAACTTATTATTTTAATATGCTTTATCTGTGTTTTTTTTCGTGTTTTATCGGTTTTCAGTAAAACCTGCATTATCTTTAAATCATTCTAGTGATTACTTGAAAGTTAGTTATTATTTCTACTGGGCACCCCTTTTAGGGATGATGTGCTCACCCATTCCCACTTTCAGTTTCAGAGACAGATTCAAGATGTGCACGTGGCGTCGAAAGCTTCGAGGAGTTGGTTTCGTTAGTTGGTTAGCTTCCGCTATGTTTATTTTGTGTTTATATTCTATTTGTAACCAACTCACTATTAAATATGTACACTTGAGAGGAGTTCTTGTATTTATTTCAGAGAGGGTTTAGATTTGGGTTAAACTTTGTTTAGAACTTTTAAATTAATTCTTAAATAGATGTTTTAAATCGTTAGTGCCTCATTTTATGGTTAATCTCTTGGATTAGTCAGCTGCTAGCTTAAGGGGCGCTACAATGTTGGTATCAGAGCTCACTATTAGATCTAACATGGGAGACAATAAGATTAGCCAGTGACATATAGTGAACTAGATTAGTTTAGAACTGGGTTGGGTTTGTGAGATAAATCTTAATCACTAAAAGCAATCAAGAACTAAAATAATTTTTGAATTGATTGATTAATTTTTTCAATATGTTGATTGTTTGCTTCTTGTTTTGCGTGTATATATCTATGAAGTAAAACTTGTAGGCTGAAGCCAATTGTGGTACAAGTTAGAAATTTCTATAAATAACCAGAAATTAGTTAGTCTCAATTGAATGATACTTAAATAATCTAGCACTATAGTGAGGTTTGAAATTCTGGTGTGTTTGTGTTGTCTTTGTTCGTAAGAAACCATCGTCGGGTCTTGCTAACCTGGACAGGCCAACTACAAGCTTGGATTACCATTCATATTAGGAAGACTTGCTTCTATTAGTAGACTGATAGATTCCAAATTTTATTTAGAAACTAATAGAGTACCTTTTCTCCCAATTAGAACTATTAATCTATTAAGTAGAAATTAAGTTAATTTGTAAAAGTAATTAAGATAATAGTTCGACCACTAGTGTTAATAATAATAAATGATAATAGGATCACTAATAATCATAACGAAAATAATATTAACACTTATCAAATAGTATTGTAGTGAACTTTATCTAATTAAAATTTTATTAGTAAATATATATAATGATTAAAATAATAATTAGGAAGAAGTAGGTACGCGAAATTATTAATAATTATCTACGGTCAGATTTTTATAAATTAAATAAAGTTAGAAATATATTCTTTTGCGTTTGAAATAAACCAGATAGATAATATAAGACTTATTAGATTAGACTTAAGATCGTGCAAATATTTTGCATAAAATAAAATGACGAAATTTCCTAGTAATATTATACCCAAATTATATTTAGTCTAATAACTGATTTAAAGAATCATACTTTTGGGAACTAATAACTGACGAAATATTGATAGGGAACATAGATTCATTTGATAATAACTAAATTAGTAATGGATAATTATTAAAATAATATGCACATGAAGAAATAATTATAGTATTTGGATGCCTAGCACAATTTTAGACTTGAAAGAAAATAAATTTTTATATTATATTAATAAGATACTTTACATTGATAGAAAAATCTAAATACTTTTTCGATATACTAAAATTTTATGCAGACTCAAATTGAAATAATATTAAATTTCCAACGCCAATGTTTTACAAGATATAGTATACGGATTCAACAGGAATAAATAAAATCAATCGTATCAATCTTTACGTGAATGTAGATTCATATTTAGAAAATTAAGACTTAGTGTACCAACTGGACTATCAACAAACCAATAACGATAATAATAAAGTTAGTGAAAATAGTAAGACAGTTAATAATAGCATTTCAATAATTTTGTAATAGCAAAATTTAAAGTAGATAATATTTGGAAAATTTATATATTGTATAAAAATCAACTTAAAATAATAGATATTATAAATTGAAGAGAAATCAAATTTGAATTAATTACACGATTAAAAATGAATTTATTTTTAATATGAAATATGATATTGATATTTTAATACATGAATTAAATGTATTTATTTAGATAAATAATATAAAATTAAATTGGACATGTGAAAGTAGAAACATATATATTTGAGTAAGTAAAATAAAGTGAGATAATGTGATTGATGAAAAGTATTAGTATATATTAATATAAAATGATTAAATAAATAGATAAATTTGTATAACTTAAAATGATTTAGTTTTGATGAAATGATAATTAAAATTTTAAATAATAAAAATGTAGGATTTAAAATTAATCGAAAATGTAAGTTTAATTATATGGATAAACTATATCAAGTTAATAAATTATTTAATATTAGATTATAATTTTTTAGTGCGAAGAGCCTAGACGTGTATATTTGTTAGAATCAAATTTACCGCAGTGAGTTTAGAGACAATCTTTATATGAAATAGAAAATAAGTCTTTTGAACTTAGAGCTACAAATTATAGATTTTAGTTGTAGAAAGCCAAATAGGCTTGTGTTTCATTTCTTGTTGTTTCGAACTCATTTAAAATGAGTTGTTTTTTTTCACGCGTTTGCAAGTATGAGTAGTACTTGCACTTAGATGAGAGATAGTATTTCTCTTTAAGGTGGGTAGTTTTTAAAGTCCAGAAGGATGGTTTGATTTTCGAGGAAGAAAATGTATAAGGTGGGGAGAATGTAACGAGCCTCAAGCTCGTCAACGCTATTAGACCAGTCAAGAGACAAATTAACCGTTAATGACTCGATTAATTAGAGATGAACGTTAGTTAATATAAATTAACCTAACAACGATTTAGATATGAAACTAGTATTACTAGATAGATCTCGAAAAGTTATGCGAATTAGACTGCTCGAACGTGTCATTCAGACACCGGACGAAGAAGATATCACTGGATTATTATGAAGGGCAAATAACCATTTTTGTATCTAAACCGCTTGGCTGTCCTTATAATTTATCTGGGTGCCTTTATCATTTTACTTTGGCCTTATCATCACCAAAATCGACAGAAGTCTCATTCTTTCTTATTTTCTTCTTCTTCATTCTTCCCTCTACTCTTCTTCTCTTTTTCTCTGTGTAGTTGCAGGAAATCCCACACTACACCCCTTACTCAGTTTTGCTTGACTAATCCATTGAAAGACGTGTGATCAAGAATATTTATTAATTGATTCCATGAAATGTTTACACAGTACAATAGAATTACACTTGGAAATTAAAGCACTCTTAAACTTTCTCTCTCCTAATGACTTGTTTCTCAATTCAAAAAGATCTCTCCCTTCAACAGACTCATTTAGCCCTTTATATAGGGTAATACATAGTGGATGACAGCTAAACTATCCTTTATTTTCGGGAATGTCTCGCGAAGTGTCGCAAGTGCACGAATATTCATTCTCGCGACACTTCTTAACCCTCGCCAGGTTTCATGTCTTCCAATTGTTTTGTTTGTCGTTATTCATCGCGTCGTTTATTTTAGCTCCTGCGACTCCCTCGCGACACCGCTGTTTATTTATCCCGCGAACCTTGTCCGTTGCGATATTATGATCCTACATCTTGCCTCTTTTTCCTTGAATATTGCTTGAAGAGCGATTTGAAGGAAAAATTCATTGTTGTAATAATCCTTGGTTTTAATTGGTGAAAGAACGAGCGAAAGAATACTTTTCTTGAAAAGTACGTACTTGCCTCTATTCTTTTGGCGAAGTTCTGGAGCTTCTTTGTAATATATATATGAAGTATCATTTCTTGCCTCATGAGTTACGGAAAGTAATCAATCTCGCAAGTTCTTCTCGTTTGTTAGGAAATATGTTGTGCGATATTTGGATCCTACTGAAATTCCTTTTGCCTGGTTTTCTTGGATTTAGTAGTGACCGTTTACACGTGTCTATATTTACCCCTTTTACCGGTGCACTTAATGTTATCCGGTCGTAATATTTTTTCTCTTCTATTTATAGGAGTGTCCCCTGTGAAGAATTTTCCTTTTCTTTTTCGTCTTCTTCATCGTCTGCAAGTGTTCTTCTTCTTCATCATTCTCGCAAGTGTCGGCCTGCTATTTTCTCTCACCATCTTCTTTACCATTTTTATCGCTTGTCGTTCTCATGGCGTCTAGGTTTGTTAATCTTGCCATATCTCGACGATTTTGTGGTTGATTAATTTTGAGATTATCTTTCTTTGTTAAAATCACACTTTGGTATGATTAATTCTCGTAGTTTTCTTTTCGCCATTGTTATTTAGCAAGAACCAGCCCGGAACTAAATTTACCGTGAAGAACCCTCTTCTTTCTTTGGGCTCGCCGAAAATCTACTTCGCAACAAGAATCCCTTGCGCAATCAAAGCCCTCTTCGCGAGTAAAATCTATGGCTTCAAAGAGAAAGCTGCGAGTGACAAGGTATTTAAGAAACATTTGTTTTTTATTAATAATATATTGTTGCCTCTTTCTTATTTAACTTGTTATTCGCAGGATGATGGAAGTATTGACAAAACTCCTAAAAGACTTCGCCAACCCAAGCCTCGTTACTCCTAGTGTTTCCTTTCCCTCCTTTACACCTTCTTCTCCTAGGTTGCAAGATCATCGCAAGATGATTTCTTGGCTGATTCTCGCGAGAACATTATTAATGACAAAGATTCCTATACCCGAACTCTTCGCAGATCAAGCTCCTCATAATAATCCTACTATTTATGCCTCTGACATTCCTCCAGTCATCATCCTTCCCGAGACTTCCTTTCACGTGACGCTGCCTTGATGAAAGATGCCCCGTCTCCTCCTTCCACTGCTATTATTACTTCTTCATCCGAGCAAATCCCTCTTACCAAAGAAAACTTGGAAGGGATAGAAGTGGCTCTCAAAGTCCTTTCGCATCTTGTGAATGATGCCAAGAAAACTTCCGTCGACCTGTCCAAGTCCGATGTTTGCGAGATTCTAAGTAAACATCTTGGTCCCGATAGGATTTCGCAAGCATCTTTGGTTCAAGAAATCACTAGATTGAGGAATGATCTCCAAGCTATGACTGAGAAATGTAATGTTTCCACCTTGAAAATCAAAATTTCACAACATCTCGCTAGACCGTGATAATCTTCGCAGGAAGAATGAGGAGTTAAAAGGTATACTCTCGCCACCCCATCATTTTTTTTTTTTTTTTTTTTTTTTTTTTTTTACAAATTAAAATTTTTTTCGCCCTTTAAGCTTTAAACCAGAAACGAATAATGGAGATATATCAGTTGGAATCAACTGTTGAAGAGGTTCGAGTTGAAAGAGATGCTTGGATGGAGCAATATTACTTCTTAAATAATCTTCATACATATGCCGCTGATCAAATAGATAATTTGTCTAAAGAAAACTTTGATTTAGTTCAAAAGAAGAAGATTCATTAAGTAAAGACTTGTCTCGCCTTTCTTATTCTTTGACTAAGGCTAATTTGGGGTTGGAAACTTTATCAGATGAGAATGAGACCCTTTCTCAGGAAAAGCGATCTCTGCTGAGCAAGGTCGCGACCTATTCGCAAGAATATGATGCTTGTCAAAAGCTTCGTGAAGAACTAGAACAAACCACTTATACTTTGAAAAAGCATCTTGAAGAAATTATCGCGAGACAGATAAACTTATTCAGGCATAATAACCTTAAGTCTAAAAGCAAACCAATTCAAAGATCAATGTTCCAAATTAGAAAAATCCAACTCTACTCTTGCGACCGAGAATTCTATACTTGTTTCGAATGAAAAGAGCTTGCGAGCTCGATTGAAAGGCCTAGTTGGAGATACGTTTGATGATGCCATGGACTATTTGGGGAATAATTTTGCAGCTTTAATTCAAACATCTTACTTCTCAGAAGGAAGGTAGTCATATTATTTGACTATCTTAATCCATTAATTATTCTAAAAATCTTTAATTATGTTTAATCTTGTGCACTTGTTTTGCAGATTCTGAGAAGAAACTTCGCTCTACTATCTCCACCCTCAGATCAGATTACTCTAAGATTCGCAAAGAAAATGGGTTACTCGCATTTCTCTTGCTCGTTCTCGCGACCGTGCGAACGAAGATTTGATTATATGTCTTATCAGTAAAGACATAGATAGTAAGAATCGTCAAAAGGCGTTGCTTCACAATTCCCCTCAAAGTCAAGTCCTTGTGAATGACATTTTATTGTCTAAATCCCTTGCTCCTATTCATGTTGATCCTTTGGAAGTAAGTGATGATGAAGTCCCTGATTCTCCTGATAGTGATTATGACTATGAAAGCGGTGAAGATATCACTAATACTGAAGTTATCAACAAAGATCTGTCTGAAAAAATTTCCGATGAAAATCCACCAGCTGGCGAGAATGAAGGTGCTGAAAATATTTCTGATGAACATCCATTGACCGGTGAAGGTGAAGCTGAAAATTATTGGTGAAGATGATAAAATTGATGTAGAGAATTAACGCTTTATAACTTTTGCTCGCAATGTCTTTTTGTTTTGAAAGATTAAATCCCTTGTTGAATAATTCTCTTATTTTCTTCTTCTTAACTATGACTATAATCTCGCAAGTTTATTCGCCTTCAATTTTACGAAATGATCTTTACTCGGTCATCATCATTTTGAAATGTATTCTTCATCGATGTCGAATTTTATATTGCGACGAGGTCGCAGTATCTCCATGAATGGAGAAATCTACTTTTCTCGCCTTATCATTTCTAAGTAGTCTTTATTTTATCTCTTCTTGTTGCGACAAGGTCGCAGGCCGCCTTTACATTTTCATGCAATGGCCCATTGACCTTGCCTTATCAATATTGTGTGGTCTTCCAAGTTAGACCTCCCTAATTAGAGGTCTTCCCCGCCACCTTTCATCGCGACAAAATCGCAGGACGTCTTTACACTTGCATGTAAAGACCCATTGATCTTGCCTTATCATTTTCCAAGTATTTTTGCCTCTGCAGATGTTTTAGTTGCGACAATATGACAGGTCTAAATACCCTTGCGAACATAAAGCCCCATGACATTGACGTCTTGCGAAGAAATCGCAGACGTCCGTACACCGTCGTGTAAAGACCCATTGATCTCGCCTTACCCTCGCGTTAGTATTATTGCCTCTGCAGATCATTGCACAAATATGACGAGCCTAAATTCTCTTGCGAAAACATAGCCTTATGACATTTGCGTCTGTTTTGACACTCCCCCTAATGGAGAGCGTCGCCCTTATCTTCTCCCCGGTTGCCCTTCAAGGAGGCGAAACATCGGCCATACAAGACTAGCTCCTCCCATCCGGTCTTAACAACAACCAGTTGTTTTCGCAGCCTCTTATCCCTTATACCTATAGGGTTTATGGTTACGAGGCTGCACCCTAAGTGGAGTTTTCTTCAGGCGAGTGCAACATATGCCAAGACTTGCCAAGAATGGCCAGGGTAGGTTCATCCATCCCGGCACTCGGCTCAACCGTGTACCTCGGCGCCTTGAGCATACACCGACTCCTAGGAAGAGACCCTCGGTCGCCCAACCAGGGTATAACCTTATATATATAGTTGGGAATCCAAGGTACCTCTTCCGGATAGGCTTTCATGGGCCCCAAATTTTCATGACTCGAGCTTGGGGAGCGGTGTAACCTTCCCCCGAGCCATGTCGAGAGATACCCCTTATATGACGCACTTTAGGTCTTACATTTGCCTCTTACGAAATGTTATTCGCGAACTAGGTGTACGCCATAAAGGTTCGTCCCATTCTTTTGTTCTTTTCATTTTTGTTAAGCCATTCATGACTCTTTGTTATTCTTATCGCGAGATCTTCGCGGATTTTCTCTCGCATTTTATTGAATTTCGCAAATATTTTGCGTAGAAGTACTTCATCTTAATTCATTTTTCCTCTCCCATTTTTATGGGTAATATTTCTTTAGATATAATCTATTCCATGGTCTATCCAATTTTTGTCCCACATCTTTTCCTTCAGGATCCATCAATCTATATGCCCCTGTACCAACTACTTATTTGATGATATAAGGTCCATCCCATTTTCTCGCCAACTTGCCTCCACTTTCACGTTGATATATTGGGGTTTCTCGCAACACCAAGTCTCCCGGTTGGAACTCACGTATTTTTACACGCTTGTTATATTCTCTAGCCGTCTTCGCCGATAATTCTCCATGTGTCGCAATGCCTTTTCTCGTTTTTTCTTCCAATTCATCCAACTTGATTAGAATGTTGTCTCGCGCTAAGATTTTTCTCCCAAACCTCTTTTTTGGTTGTCGGAATCACGACCTCTCCGTTGGGAGTACTTGCTTTAACTCCGTAAGTTAAGCAAAAAGGGGACATTCCCGTGGATTCTCTTCTAGTTGTATTATAAGCCCATACCGCATTGGGTACTTGTTCGCACCATCCCCTTTTGTGTCCTTCCAACTTTTTCTTCAAGATATCGCAATTGTTTTGTTTGTTGCCTCCGCTTGGCCGTTAGCTTGCGGATATAATGGAGTTGATTTCCCACATCTTATCCGAAATGCATTAAGCAAAGAACTCTATATTTTGCCCTTCAAACTCGCTTCCCATTATCGATACCAATTGTGCGGAATCCCAAATCTGCATATAATATTTTCAAATATGAAAGTAAAGACATCCTTATCGCGAATATGCTGGACCGCTTTCACCTCTGCCCATTTTGTGAAATAGTCCGTTGCGACGATTAAGTACCTTTTTTGTCCTGTTCCTGGTAAAAATGGTCCTACAATATCTAAACCCCACTTTCCAAAAGGCCACACACTTGTGGAAGAATTTAACAGCGCCCCTGGCGCGTGTATCTTTTTCCCATGTCTTTGACAGTCCTCGCAGCGTCTTGATATTGTTTTTGCGTCTTCATGCATATATGGCCAATAATATCCTTGCGTCTTTGCCTTGTATGCCAAAGATCTCCCGCCGCTATGATTTCCGGCATCTCCACTATGCAAATCTTCAATATGGTTTCTCCTTCTTTCCTTGTTAGACATCGAAGCGAAGGCCCATCAAAAGATCGCCGATAAAGCACGCCATCTCGTAATTCATAATTTGTTGCCCGGCTCTTTAACTTGTGTGCCTCCAATCTATTTTTTGGTACCTCTCCCTTCATTAAGTACGCGTGAAGTTCTACTCTCCAGTCTTCCTCGCGACATTGCATTTCATCTACTACCATCATTATATCTCGCTTCTTGTTCTTCCTCTTTATTAATTGATGGCGCCAAAGAGTGTCTTGTATTTTGATATTCCTCGCAGCCGGGTCTGTCATCATACTTGATATAAAGGCAAAAGCGTCTGCGAGTCTATTATCTCTCCTTGATATGTGCCTCCATTTTATTTTCGGTATATGTGCCGACAATTCTTCGACATGCTTCTTGTACTTTTTCAAAGATGGATTATTTGTAGTGTATTTCTCTATTACCCGGTGAATTGCTAGTTGCGAATCACCGGTAATCCTTATATTCTCCAATTTCATTTCTATTGCAAGTCGCAGAGCATGTATTATAGCTTCATACTGCTTTCATTATTCGTGGATTCAAACTCCAATCTAAAAGAGAAAGCTAATTTATTGCCTTCTCGGTGAAATCATAACAATTCCCACTCCATTTCCTTCTCCATTTGATGATCCATCTACTAATATTTCCCATCTGTCTGTCTGGTTAGCAGTGTCTTTTGGGTCTCCATACTCTTCTTCTACATCCATCATTTCATCTATCGCTTCATCTTCTTCCAAGGGAAATTCTCATAAAAAGTCTCATGACAACCTCGTGACTTAGTTGAGGATAATATCTCATACTTGAGCTTACAATGGCTTATTTGAGCATTCCATCTTTCAACTCTTCCCGATCTTTTGAATGTTTCATAACCGACTCAATTGGTATTTTCGTGACTACCTTAATAGTATGCGCTTGAAAATATATGCGAAGCTTGAATATTGCATAAACTAATGCCGGGATTAATTTTTCGATCTTCGAATAATTTCTTTCTCATGCGGCGTTAAAAGTTTTGGCTGATGTAATAGATTGGTTTTTCTACTCTGCGTCCGTTCGCAGAAAACCGCACTTAAGGCATGCGAAGTTGTCGCGAGGTATATTAATAATTCCTCTCCCCGGTTCTCGCTTTCGCATAATGGATATATCCATTAAATGCTCTTTGATCCCTTGTAAAGCCTTTTCACATTCGTTCGTCCACCTAAACTTCGATCCTTTTTTCAGAACGCTGAAAAAGTGTTTACACTTATCGGATGACCGCGAGATGAACCTTCCTAATGATGCTAACAACCCATTCAGCTTTTGAACATCCTTTACTGTCGCAGGTGTCGGCATATCGCGAACCATGCTTTTACTTTCTCCGGTCAACATGTATTCCTTCCTTTGATACAATGTAACCCAAGAACTTCCCCCGACGCAACTCCGAAGGTACATTTTTCTCGGATTTACTTTGATGTTAAAACGCCTCATTTGCTCAAAATTTCTTTCAGGTCTCGCACGTGATCTTCTCGCCTTCTTACTTTTTACCAAAGATGTCATCTACGTATACCTCTAGTGTTTTATGTATCCATTCTCGCGAATACCTCTTCTACCATCCTTTGATACGTTGCTCCGGATTTCGCGTTGACCAAACGGCATTTTAGTATAGCAAAGATAATCCTCTTGGAGCGAAGAAAGCAAGATGCTCTTGATCTTCCTCGGCGAGAGGAATCTGTTGTAACCTTTGTACCCGTCCGTAGATGATACTCTTTCATTCCCTACCGCCGATTCGACTAGTTGTGGAATATCCGCAATGGAAAACCTGTCTTTAGGGCAAGCTTTATTTAAATCGGTGAAATCAATGCACATCCTTATTCCCTTGTTCTTCTTTGGAACTATAACCATATTCGCTATCCATTCAGATATTTTGCTTGTCTAATAATTCCCGCATCCAAGATCTTCTCAGCTTCTTCTTCTATCTCGAGGGTGATATGTCACTATCTTTCTAATTCTTTGTTTAAATGGCTTCACATTTTTATCAATTTCTAACTTGTGACAAAGCGATCGACGGATCTATACTGGCATTTCATCCATATCCCACGCGAAGATGTCTTTATAATCTCGCAACAGATCGACAGCTTCTTCTTTTCTCTTCATCTTCTTCCATGTTAGTTCCAATCTTTAGCATCTTGGGTTTTTCCTTAGTTCCAATATTCACTTCTTTGGTTTGTTCTGCCGCGACGTAACTGGCCTTCGGTTCTCCCATAGGGGTTGGTCCTTTTGGTTCTTTCGCAAGATCATTTTCTTCTCCCGAGGTCTCGCTAGGTATGCCTTTTCCTTCCTTTGCTCTTATCATATAAACTCTAAACTCTTCTTCTTTCTTAGCCACCCTCGCCATCTTTTTGCGATACTTTGATATATTCTTTTGCTTGTTTACTTGTTCCTCGCAACACTTTACTTCATTTTGATAATATATTCTTCCTTTAGTAGCATCCCCTTTGATCTTGCCAATTCCAGTGGGTGTAGGAAACTTGATACATTGATGAAGCGTTGACGCCACAGCTTTTATTGCATGTAGCCATGGTCTTCCTAGTAATACGTTGTACGGTGATTCCATATCCACTACACTTAATGTCACCTGTGTTTCAATTCCTCCTAACGGAATACGTATTCTTATCTCCCCTTTAACTTTTGTTACGGATTTACCAAAACCTTGAATATTGTATGCCGCGAAAATCATATCTTCGTCTTTATATCCCATCTTTTGTAAGCGTGATAGAACATGATGTTCACCAGACTCCTTGTATCGATTAAAACTCCATTCACCACCCATGTTTTCACCGTGTTCTCCGATTCCTCTCCTTCCTTATACGCGTTTATTGTGATCACCAGTGGAGATGTGTGATCCAAATTTTCTTTGGATATTTCCCCCGCCGTGAATGTTATCTCTTGCTTTTCCCAATCCTTCAAAGGTGATGCCATTTCTCTGTCCGTAATCTTCTTTCCTTCGAAATCCCGTTTGTGTATTCTTCCTTTGATATTTTCATGAAATTCGCTAATCATTACTCTTGTGTCTGTGCTGCATGCCATATCTTTTCCATCCGATTTAAGATTTTCCTTTCTCATTTTCCTGATTCAAACAACTTTAATTGCAATCTTCTCTTTTACAAATGATCGTCCCTGTTTCTAGCGCATATGTAGTTGCAGAAATCCCACACTACACCCCTTACTCAGTTTTGCTTGACTAATCCATTGAAAGACGTGTGATCAAGAATATTTATTAATTGATTCCATGAAATGTTTACACAGTACAATAGAATTACACTTGGAAATTAAAGCACTCTTAAACTTTCTCTCTCCTAATGACTTGTTTCTCAATTCAAAAAGATCTCTCCCTTCAACAGACTCATTTAGCCCTTTATATAGGGTAATACATAGTGGATGACAGCTAAAACTATCCTTTATTTTCGAATGTCTCGCGAAGTGTCGCAAGTGCACGAATATTCATTCTCGCGACACTTCTTAACCCTCGCCAGGTTTCATGTCTTCCAATTGTTTTGTTTGTCGTTATTCATCGCGTCGTTTATTTTAGCTCCTCGCGACTCCCTCGCGACACCGTCGTTTATTTATCCCGCGAACCTTGTCCGTTATGATATTATGATCCTACAAAGTTGATTTGAGATTCAATTAGGTGATGAATATGAAGAGATTGGAGATGAGTTTAATTGATTGAAGTAAGAATTCATTCAATTGATAATTTGAAGTGGTCTTGATGTAAACCGAGAAGTCTAGGGTTTGAAGTTCAACTGGGTGGAATTGAAGTCGATGAAGAACTTAAATTTGGTTCTGCGTGCTAAGATGATGATAGTGATAGTGACAGGTAGATGTATGATTAGGATTTGCATATGGGTTTGGTTAATTGTGAGATTTAATCACAAAGATGAAGGAATTATGAGTTTTAGTGAGGCCTGGGATGTTTTGGGGTTGTTGTTGGTAAATCAGAGATAAGGTTAGTGATAAGACAAGGATCAAGATTGGAGTTTTGAGTAAAGAAGATAGAGTGGTGTTGTAGATTAGGTTATGTTGAGATAAAGGGTTATGAAGATAAAAGTATGATGACGGTGATGGCTTGGATATCTTTGAGTGAACCTGTCCTAGAATTGCAGTTGTAGATGAAGTCGATTTGAGCAGGTTGTGGTGGATTTAGCTGAGGTACAAGGGGTAATGAGTATGTAATGAATTGGATTAGGCTTCAGGGAAAAGTAACTGGTGGTTTTAAATGAAGTATGGCGGTCTGGTGGTGGTACTTGAGTTATTGGATGCTGAGAATAGTTGAAATGTTATTGCAATGAAGGTTTGAGTTGGAGTTCAAAATGCAAATGGGTCTGGTGGTATGAATTTGATTTTCAATAGCAAAGTGTTGTGGTGTTGCTCGCACGGAGACATAGTAATGAGAATAATGTTGTTGTTGTTCAACTGTATTGGAGCTGAAATGCAAGTTGGTGTGATTGTGCAAGGTTTGTAGTGATGCTGCTGGTACTACAACTCAAGACTAATTATAGGGCACAGGTTATAAGACTTAGTGATAATGAAGAGAGTGAAGTTGTGAAAATGGAATTCGTTGTAATGTTGTGTTGATGAAGGTTCTTTGAAGAATGGATTGAATCTGTAAGCAAGATTGAAGTTAGAGTTAGTGTGAATTAGAACTAAGGAGTTGTTTCTGTTAGAATTGATCTTGTTATGCTTTGTATTGCATCTTTTTAATCTTGGCAGGTTAGGTGTTGCACCAAGATGGTGCTTTGGTGCTCTTTGGCCCGAGCAATGGCTCGCATGTGCAAGGCTTTGGCCTTGAGCTTTTCGGCTTTAGTCGTAACTCGATGACCTAGCCGACCCGACTCGGATATCTAATCGAGCCGAATCGTGTTGACTCACCGAGGTTTCTGTCTTGACTCGAGTTGACACAAAGTGGACCGAGTTGGACCTTGACCACTGGACTTTGATCAAGCGTGGATCTGTTAGCCGACTCCTTTGACCGTCAATGATCATTTAGTTTGACCCGGATGGACCGGGCCTTGTGTATTGGGCCGAGTTTAGTGGACTTGGGCTTAGTGCCATGTATTCTTAGTTTGATGTTTTGGACCCTTTATGGTCCGATTTAGCTTTTGGTTCCTTCTACAGAGTTGTACATATTTATAAGACCTATCAATGGACTATAGAATCAACGTAACTGAAATAGGTAAACCTTTAGATGTGCTAAAGAACCATAAATGGGCTTATAACCATTAGATAATTCACTTAGCTTATAATTAGAGAATTGTATGAGATTGTGTTATGAGCTTTGTATGAGAGTTTTGGCTAATCTTTAGAGTGCTTGTGTACTTAACAGTTAACCTGTATTAACAACGATCGATTCAAAGGATGATCCAGTAGATTGTGGATCTCGAGGTAGGCGAGGCTTGTCATCAAAAGAGGCGGGAATTGATAACGAACTCTCTTGTTTTCATTATTGTTTTACAAATCTATAATTTATGAAATGCATGCATATCTTTGCTAGTATATGATATGTGTATGCATGTATTATTTGTGTGTAATACAAACTAGTTTTCTTTTACATTTTGGGATGGGGTTGGATCTTCTGAAACAACTAATACTTGTGTTTTTGGGAGTATTTACTTATCTTCAAAAAGTGATTCTTTCCATTGACTGGAAAGTGGTTACATTTTTTACTTATTGTTAGCATGAAAAGGAGAAGGTTCCTTTTGATTGGTGTGTGATGTTGTTGCCTAAAATTTATATCTATATTTATGCGCTAAAGGAGTGAAAATTGCTGCCAACTAATAAACTATCTAGGTGTGTACTCGTGTCACCGAATATTATTTCCCTATTTCGTATCTGCAACAACGCATGTCTCATACATGGATGTTTATTATTCTTTTAAATTACTTTCAAAAGCTATTATATTATGTTTTGGTGTTTAGAGAGAATGATGTTGAGAATCTTATGTCTGATTGTTGGATTTGACATGCGAGAGGTATAGGGTTCTTCATGTCAAAGTTCTTCTGTCGGCTATAACGTTAACATCATTAGATCTCTTGAGATACTTGCTATGTAGAGTGCGCGTATAATAAAGTACTGGTAAGGTACAAATCTTATATGACTACGGG
Organism: Papaver armeniacum; assembly: GCA_023531295.1. NCBI lineage: Eukaryota > Viridiplantae > Streptophyta > Magnoliopsida > Ranunculales > Papaveraceae > Papaver > Papaver armeniacum. The sequence goes on along the minus strand of JAJJWW010014300.1, from coordinate 138,483 downwards.
GTCGCCAAACCTCAGGGCGCTTTAATGATCATTGAAGAATCCGCAAGAGTCACGCCTTACTACTCCGGAAGGATCGCGTCGCTTAACTATTATTTCTGTTGTGAATCTGTGCCGCAAGATTGGTTGGTAGAACTTTATATTTCAGTACAACTTATTATTTTAATATGCTTTATCTGTGTTTTTTTTTCCGTGTTTTATCGGTTTTCAGTAAAACCTGCATTGTCTTTACATCATTCTAGTGATTACTTGAAAGTTAGTTATTATTTATACTGGGCACCCCTTTTAGGGATGATGTGCTCACCCATTCCCACTTTCAGTTTCAGAGACAGATTCAAGATGTGCACGTGGCGTCGAAAGCTTCGAGGAGTTGGTTTCGTTAGTTGGTTAGCTTCCGCTATGTTAATTTTGTGTTTATATTCTATTTGTAAACCAACTCACTATTAAATATGTATCACTTGAGAGGAGTTCTTGTATTTATTTCAGAGAGGGTTTAGATTCGGGTTAAACTTTGTTTAGAACTTTTAAATTAATTCTTAAATAGATGTTTTAAATCGTTGGTGCCTCATTTTATGGTTAATCTCTTGGATTAGTCAGCTGCTAGCTTAGGGGGCGCTACATCAACCTCAGGGTAAAAGTGACCAAAGTAACAAAATTCGGGGGGTCCAAACTTCATTATCGCTGAAGATTTATATATTTGTCGTAATTATGTTTATTTTACCCAAGATTGTATCGATGGTGCACAACAATGATGCGTGTCGTAGGTGCAATCAAATTAATTAATATTTCCACTAAATTAAAAATAATATAATGGAAGTCAAGTTCGTTCCCACGAGGAGCAAGAGATTCTAGTTGTAAAAATTGTCACAAAAGGGGGGTGTAAAACAAAAGAAAATAAGCAAAGCAATTAAAAGATAAAGTTGAAAGCAATAAGAGAGACAAGATCAAGGAATCCTTCTTCGTTACGAAACAATGAATCAAGTTATGTTCTTTTCTACTTGTTATTAGTCACAGATTATCACCAACCGTAGGTAAAGCAGCTAGATCAGTGCTAAACCCCTAAATCCCTTGTATCACCGGATACGGAAGTTCTCGACTACCGGATTCTATTTACCAAACCACCTAGTAGTAGATCACTCAAGATGTAATTTAAAATAAACGCATTAAGATTTATGAACTTATTAGGTTGATATTAGTAGTTAGACTCTTAGATCAAGGTCTACTTGCTAACGTTGTTTCTACACACAATTGCTCCACGGAATCCCTCCGCAAGGTCTCGTGTTTGCTACTTATGTAAAGAGTCAAGAAACGATTACTTATCTCCTAACTTTCACTAGCTTTAGATCAAATTAACAAATCAATTTATTTGGCCACCTAAACAATCTATCAATCAATCATGAATGTCTTTAAGATCATTCCTATTAGTAAAAACAAACGATAATCATGTGAAAAACTCAAGATAGAATTGAAAACAAAAACTCAAATTATATGTTAAGAACTAGGAATTCATCCTCAATCAATAATAAAATTAGCTACTCATGCTAAAGAGTTCACACAAATAATAAAGAAAGGAAAAGTGTTGTGTGTGTAGAGAGGTGTGTAAAAGATGTAGAAAACTTCTCTATTTATAGGCTTCAATATTCTCCAACTCTTCCAAGGAATAGAATCCTTTTCCTTTAGCAATTCAACTTCCAAATTCAAGTCTTCCTCATCTCTTCCATCTTCTCTTTCCAAGTTTGAGCCCAATTCTCCATCCAATTCCTAGTCCAAGTCTTCACACCCATGAGAGAAATCCATAGAAAATTCTGGAATTTTTGGCTCGCCGGAAAAAGCTCGTATTATGGCGTCGAATTATTGCCACCGGTGATGGAATATTCCGTCCAAGATTCTCATATCAGTTAGTCAAACTAACAGTCAACCGTTAGTCAATGGTCAAATGGGAAGGATAGTCGACTGAGTTAGCTTCACTCAGCTAATCGGGCTTACTCAGTGAAGTCGATTCTTCGAGTCACCGCTTACTCGGGTGACTTGATCTAATTCACTAACCGGAATCGGTCCATGAACTCCTAGTTAGGATCGGTCTTCGGCGGCTGCGAGTTGACTCGCCGGTAGGGAAATTTGGCCGAGTTTCGGCTGATTACAGGGCTTTCCGGCCGTTGTTTCAGGCCATTCTTTTCCTTCTCTTCTCCTGTAAATCCTAGCATACATCTATTCTTTCAATCACTCACAACTTCATCAATTTCACGTCTTGAATCAACAAATGCATCAATCTCCCTTGTCTTCATCACCAGAACTCATTATTGCTCCATGTTCAATTTCCACAAACTGAGAACCACCACCATATCCTCCCTGTGCTGCAATTCATCCTCTAATTCAATCAGTACCACCATATGGCTAAAACCCATCTTAAATTCCACCATCACTGATTTCCTTCATTTGTTCTTCGGTTGCAAATTCAAATCGAAACCCTAATTTCATCCTCTTTCATCTGTTGTTTGAAATCGCCACCATACCCATCTCACAGCACCACCAAAATCGTTATAACTCAATCCCATCTCCCCTGTAAATCTCGATATCTTCTCAAACCCTTGCTCAGTTACAGCTGCCACCACCATCTGCATCTTCCACAGATCGAGCCCAATTTGCAGATATCGAATCACCATCAAGGTAGTCAATATCGGTTGTATAGGCCGATATTAAAGGTTTTTATAGGATATCGGAAAAAATCTTTACGATATTGAAAATATCGGCGGTGCGAAGGAGAAACGATATAAACGCGTGTATCGTCCTGTACGGACCGATATATCGGTTTCACTTGTACACTGATAATATAGGTTTCACTTGTACACTGATATATCACTAATGTATTTTGTCTTTTAATTATGATTTCTTGAACTTTTAGTTCAAGAAAGTAACTCCACTAATTTTGGTAACTTCATATATGATTATGGTGGATGTAATTACTATAAATGTGATGTTGATGGGCTAACAGACATTCAACGTTTGGTTTCATTGTTGATAGTATAAGGCTCTAATCAACCACCTCTTATTTTGTAAGGTTGAAGTATGTTTACTACAATTATTATTTTTTGTTATAGTTATATCAATAAATATATATTTTTGTTTGATAATAATAAATGTTAAAAAAAATCCTAATGATGTATCGCCTATAAAAACAGATATTATCATTTGTATAGGTGTATAGGACCCGACCGATACGATACCGATACACGATATTAACTACCTTGATCACCATCAGAACCCATTTCTGTGTTCTTCTCGATCTGGCTCATCTCTTCTTCACTCCCTGATTTCTTCTCTACGAGCTCGTCTTTGTTTCATCTCCCATTTATAACACCCGGCTCGAAGAACGAGCTCGATTTCTCTTCCAATTTACGGTTCCATGGCTGCCACAACTCTTTGTATCTTGATTTCAGACAAACCCTAACTTTTAACCTCTTCAATCTTGTTTAATGACTCGCACCAAAACCCTCGGCTCTCTCTCGTGTTCTTGATTCGATTTCACAATCCCGCTCGATTCATTTCTCTTCCAATTTCTTGGACAACGCAAAGACAAGAACAACCGCATTTCTTCTCAATTTCTGGTGGGACTGAATGAGGGAACGGGAATGTCTCTCGTTTTTAGGGTTAGGTCATGATTATGGGTTATATGGTACACCCCACTGCTGCATACGATCCACCCAAATGGGTGCTTATAGTGGGTGGTCACTTTTGATAAGGGCTAGCCAGATGGCAGCCCCTTAACCTTGATTAGTCTGTCTTTAAAACTTCCCAAAAGGGTTACCCCTTAACATTAACTGAGCTCCATATATCAATCGCACAAAATGACCTTTTTGCCCTTTTGGCTCAAATTGGGTGATTTCTTCTTCTTTTCCTCCGTGCGACTCCAAAGTAGCTACAAAACTCAAAACAAGCGTAAAATACATAATTTACAAGCAAAATAGCAAAGAAAGCATAAAATCTGTATAGTAAATACGGTGTATTCTACACCTATCAAATTCCCCCACACTTAGACTTTGCTAGTCCTCGAGCAAATCAAACTAAAAACTCACAACTTCAAAGCGTTCCCAGCCCCAAGCATCCAAAGAGTTATGAGGACATAGAGTTTCTGCATGCTAGTAATAAGAAGTTAGAAATACTAAAGAACATATTCCCGTTCTTAAATGTTGAGTGAGAAATAACCACACCATAATGAGAGAACGCGTGTTTGAGAAACGATCAATAAGCATTTCGCCTCGACACGCCTCACCAAAAGGATTTTATGATAATTGCACTCAAAAAGACGGCTTTTTTATGGTTCTCACATGTGTGCAGTAGGAATGAAGAGAGAAATCTGCGACACGTTGAATGGTGGGAAGGATAACTTCCGAAATATTTTTAAAAACCCACATCTTTTAATATTTTGAAAAACCATTTTTCTGACGATCTCTTCGAAAGGAAATCAACCATTATTATTGAGGATGAGATTACTTACTCACCTTCACATCCGATCGCCAATTATGATAACACCACTCTCACGGCATCCAATAGAAACGTCTTCCGCTCCTCGTCTTGATCTTCTTGGTCTTCGGTTTCAACTATTGATGATAAACCCTCGAATTTCATAAACCCTTGACAATTTTTTAACTCTTGTACCTTAAATCCTTGTCGCTTGAAACTTCCTTATAAATTTTCCTTCCCCACGGCAAAACAAAACAAATATTTCTCTTGTTTTTCTCTTCTTTTTTTTTTTCTTTTTTTTTTCTTTTTTTTTTTCTTTTTTTTTTTTTTGAAACAAGAGAAATAAAATACAAAAATAAACCATGGCCGTGGGAGAAGTATTTTACCGCTTGATTCTTCACAACTTGTATCGTCTCGAAACCATAAACTTCAACAATTCTCACCTTTTGATTTTCTTCGCTCTTGTGAATAAGTCTTTATACTTGGATATAAAATTACCTCATTGTATTGTAAGTCTTCAACATATATGTAAAAATCTGCACTTTGTATGTTGCTTTACTTTAATCTGAAATTTGCTCTTTTTCTCATTCCGTTGCTTGTAAACCTTGAACTTTTTCCAACTTTCCTTGTAGATTTTGATGTCGCTCCTTGTTGATGATGATAGTGTTTCTATGGATCCGTTGTTGTCGTGAGAGAATGGTGCTAACTGCAAATCGAACTACAAGAAGGAAGCTTTCATCCATAGACGTCACCCTCATGATTGACAAAATTAGCACTCAAGAGATCAAAGAGTAGTGCTTCTATTGGTGGGAGGTTGGGTAGCTCACCATTCTACCCGGAATTTACTTACGGTGACACACACTCAAAAGAAAGCTCTTTAGTATATGGAAAATTTACTCGGTGCCTCACATGATATGAATACGGGTAGTCTCCACTAATGATTGATCAAAACTCTAATAATGCATTTCTCCCGCACCAAATTCGCATCACCGGCATGATTAAATCCATTATTTAACACTCTAACAAGCAAGAAATCCGAATGTAGTTCTCTAACATTTCCAAGTTCAATTATGTCGGTCAAAATCTCTATGTAAACATACCTAGAAGTATGCTAGTGACTCTAAAATCTCTAAAAGTTGAAGTTTTAGGTAAAACTTTTTTTTTTAAAAAAAATTTTTAATTTTTTTTTGTAATTTTTGTTTTAAAAACATGCTTAACCACTCCCCCACACTTAAATCTTACATTGTCCTCAATGTAATTGAATCCTCCTAGTAAAGTCAAGGTGGGAGATTTTAACAGGATAAGAAACAAGAAAAAGAAATAACAAAAAGCAAAAAGAAATACAAAACCTATGGGTTGCCTCCCATTAAGCGCTTGTTTTAAAGTCGACGGCCCGACTTAGCTCTTGCATGATTCATTCCCCATATACTAACAATCTGAAAATTTGAGGATCCACCCATAATACCTGTTTTGCAAACAATAACTCCATACAAATATTAGCACAAGAAAACAATAGTGAAATTATTGCTCGATAGAAATTTCCCCCACACTTATTCTCGTCCACTCTCGGAAGTGTATAAAGAACATAGAATTTGGGAACTTCCATGTATTCCTTTTGGCAAACCTGCATGGTGTTAGAATCAAGTGTTTCCAATGGTGGATATCTAGAAACAAAATCATCCAAAAATACTTTCGAAGCACATACATTCAAACCAATAAGAGGTAAAGGAGAAGAATCAATATGCAAAGGGTTAGACAAACCTTGCACAATTTCTTGTATTATAGAATCCTCTTCATCCTTAAAAAATTCAAGTGAATTACTTACCTCTTGTATATCGTGGTCCTCTATTAAACCTTGTAACCATTCTTCGTCGTTTTCTACCTTAACCAAAGTCTTGGCATCATTAAAATCATTGGCAAGTTCAATTGGGTCTTCCACGAAATCAATCAATGTGGTTTCATCCTCTAGTATCATCTCTTCAACATTCTCATCATCGGAATCGGGACATTCACTAAAATGATTCTCGTCGGTATAGATTGTAAGATCTTCTTGTGCGGGTGTTACACCGTTTATAACAATAGGTAAGTCACACCCAATCTCCTCCTTTTGAATAGGCGAAGGATCGTTATTATGATCCGGAGTTGGAATAACTTCCTCATTGTTGCAACGCTTGATCGGTTGTCACCCGGTCAAAAATAATTTCACTTTCTTGCTTCACTAAAATAAAGTAGTATGCAATAAGAAAGAGTTCGTATCCACAGAGAGGCTTATGTTGTTATGCAAATTTTCAGTTTCTTAGTAACCAACGGGGGATGTTGATATTTCAAAGCAATAAAAATAAATTGAAAGCAAAGTAATAATAAAATTTATCAATAAGGAGAAAGTATTGGTCACGGGATAGTTTCATTCACAAATATGTATTCTCAACAATGACTAGAATTGAAATTTTAATCTCTTATTTACTAAAAGTCCTAGAATACCTTGATCGCAAGAGTATCCCGCTAATTCCCTGATTTCATCACAACCACATTAAAAGATGCATATGTGAATTCTTTCTAGAAAGCAACCTAAAGTGTAAAAGCACAATTAAGTTTAACTCCCTAAAAGCAATAAGTTTTCTGGAATAAGACTAATCAAGGCAACCAAAATGTGTAAAAGCACTAATTCGATTTAACCCAAGTTACGATTCATATGTGACTAGTAGGATATATCACTACAAGCACTACCCACATTTATGCTACTCAAAATCGTGGATAGACAACGTTTTCAGATTGAAAACCCTAATATAGCTCTAGATATGAAAGTAGATCGGATTGATTCCGGACTCAACCAAACAAACTATCAAATCATATATCAATATTAACAATGAATCATAAACAATAAACTTGAGACAAAACTAATTCATTGAATCAAAACTTATTTGTGAAATCCACTTATTATCCCATAACCAATAATAGGTATTTAGTTACTCATAGTATTTTGATTCAACATAATTATTATCAAAAATAAGATGAAGAACATGTAAAATAAAATGGAAGCAAACCCCTAGTAGAATCGCTCTCCTCCAAAACTTCCCAGAGAAAATACGTGATAATAAAAGAATAGAAACTCCTTCTTCTTATAGCCTTCACACTTTCCAAAATTAGGTCTTCAAAGTCCATCACCAAAAAGTCCACCAAGCCCATGAACCATGTGTGAGAAACCCATGTGAAAATATATCCCAAAAATGTGCTCGCCGGAATCCTGGTATTGTGGCCGGAAATCGCCGAAAAGTCGCGGAATCGGCTCCCGGCGACCATGGCAAAGTCCGCCGGCCACGGGTCAACGGGTCAAAACGGCCCGGTCAATCTCGGTCGGACTCGGTCAATCACCGAGTCAGGTCAATGAGTCGAGTGAGACAAAGATTCGACTAGTTATGTGAATCGGGGGCCGATCGAGTTGAGTCAAGGTTTAACTCACTGACCGGATCTCGGCCAAACCATTTGCAGGCCATTTGCCAGGACAAGCCATACTGATGCACCATCATTGTCACTGCCAGCCATCATGGCCCTGCTACCAATTGCATCTTCCTCCATCTGCAAGCACTCTATAGCTTCAGCCATAAGCTCAGTTCTAGCCTGCAATAGTCCCCTGCAATCTCCAGGCCTGCCTCTCAGCTCTAGCCATCCAGCACTTCAACCCTGCCATTGTATTGCTCACCCCCAATACTCACTTCTTTGACACAAAGAACCTCCATTTCATCTCCTCTATCTATGCTTTTTCGCAACTCCAATAGCTCTCCACAGCCATCTAGCTCAAATTCATCTCCCCGACACTTTAGCCTCGCCTGCGCAGCTCCTTACATATCACTCACAGCCACTGCTACAGCCATCAACAAATCTAGGCCATCTCAATTCCTTGTAACTCAATCCCTGGAAATTCATGGCCAGCTGCTCCATATCAGTACCTGACTCAACCTGCCACAATGCCATACCAACAATACCTCATACAGCTTCATTATCACCCCTGCAATTCCATATGAACCCTGTAATTTAAGTTTTTGTATTAGCTGTAGCTTCATCTGCCTTAATCTTCTCCTGAGTTCACACCCTGCTACTGCAACAACAAGGCTCATTGAGCCACTGTATCTCAGGCCAACCCAGGCATTGCACCTCAGGCTAGCAACTCATAGCTGTTCCATTCCATTCCTTCAGGCCACCAGATCAATTCAGGTGCAATGTGCCCTGTTGTTCCATTCTGCACCACTACAGGCCTGCAATTAGTGTCACCACCAGTATAAAGCCTCGCCTCATTAACTCGGCTCCAATCCGCAACCATTGTCGAGAGACCAACATCCATCTCTTAACACCAACATGGCCCAACCATAAGCCTCACTGCGCCACACATCCACAAAGAACACCAGGACCATCCTTAGCCGCACAACCCGCAATCCCAGAATCAACATTGCAGCCATCTCCTGCAGCTTCCCAGCTCCACAAATTCCAACCATTCTCTGCCTGAATCATAATCCATTTCCCCTCACTGAGCTCAAGCCTCCTCTCTATGACAATTCATTCTCAAAACCTTCTCAATTCCTCCATCAATGCTCCCTTGTAGTCAGCTCTGGACTCACCATTGCTGCCATCACTAGTAATCCATCACAGCACCAGCTGCTATTTCACCTTCTCAGGCCATCAACACAACTCAGGCCACTTCAATCTCAGTTCAAGTTCACAAGCCAGCTCTCTTAGCTCAGCTCAGAATCAGTCCACCAGAGGCTCAGGCCATCTGAGCTCAGGCCATTCTGGCTCTTTGCAACTGCTTCTCCACCAACCCCGGTTCACCTTGCCCAATTACACTTCCACGTAACCTGAGTTGCTAAGAGCTCAAGCCATACTAGCACAGGACCCTAGCCTCAAGCCAACATCTCAACAATGCCACCATCACCACATATTCATCCATCTGAATCCAAACAACCACAATATCAACAGCTCTTGCATCTCCCCGCACCGATGCACCACCAATACCACCGCCGACTCGACCTTGAGATCAAACCCATTGCCACACAACTCGGTCCCATTGCCACCTGCAAAACCTTCATCTTCCCTGACTTGAGCACCAACCACTGCCATCAGGTCATGGCAACAGCTCCATTATCCTTGGAATAGCAGCTCAGGCCAACAATGACCCTCAGCAACAAACCCATCATCTACAGCATCAGATTCATTCAAATAAACCAAGACCCATCATCAATCGACCACTCCAGCCATTCTCTACATCGACTCCATCTATTGTGCTTTAAACCCATAACAGTTCATACCCTAGCTTCAGATTCATGGCTGCAACTTAATCAATCTCTCCTGTGAAACTTCCAACAGCAAACCCATCTGTTGTTTCTCTTTTCCATTCGACCTCTTCTCTTGCTTTGTTAGTTCGACAGAAACATCATCTCGATCTCCCTTTTCATCGATCTAGTATAATTAGCAGCGGCAACTACCTCCATTTCCCTTCTCTCAATTTCAGGCATATAAAGTAAATGAGAAGAAACGATTGAGAGAAGTCACTCTTCTCGATCCGAGCATAAGCAGCAGATCCTCGTTCTTCATCAACTTCATCTCTCAATCGATCTCACTCTCCCTGAGCTTCATCAATTTCAGTTTACAGCAGCCATAGCTCTCTCTCAGTTTCAGCTTCAGGTGGAAATAATGATTGAGAAAAATCGAACCCTGATTTCGATCTAGGGTGTAGGAACAAAAGTGGCTAATCCCACTCGAACACAGTAGATAAGGGGTTACCCAATACTCTAGGCACCCAGCTGTTCCCGCTAAGGGCCAACTAGCTCAAATATGGCCTGTCGGTTTCATGAATCTGACAAGCTATCTTCATAGGTTTCGCTCCGTCCTCGCTCGCCGCGTTTCAGCCTGCTCCACAAATAGTTCGCCTGTGAGATGACAATTTCGCCCTTTGGCCCAATTTGGACAATTTCTTCTTCTTTTCCTCCGTGCGACTCCATTGCACCTGATAACTCAAAAGCAAACATAAGATACATAATTCACACGAAAAATAGCAAAGAAAGCATAAACTCTATATAGTAAATACGGTGTATTTTACACCTATCAGATTCCCCCACACTTAGACTTTGCTTGTCCTCGAGCAAATCAAACAAAATAATAAAATACAACAACTCCGTGTCGTCGAGGCTACGGTCACTTTTAGCACAAATAACAAGCCTTTAAACCCCTAGGTGTCCCTAGTGGACGAGTTATAGTCTCGTGAAGGTTTACTAGAGATATACCTACAAAACCTATATTTCAAACTCCGTCTATTCATGACAAATCAATGAATGAATCCAAATTGACTACAGGAGGAGGTACCTTGCAAATTCAATTCAAATATTAGTAAATAAACTCTAATTAGATAGTTGAACAAGCCACAATACTCGGAAACTAACAAACCACAATCACAATGAAAGATTAAGAAGATGGATAAAGATGTAGATGTTGGCGGATATTCACAAGTGTTCGATGTTTCCCATATCTCGTCTCAAGGTCACTTGCTAAGATGAACCTAAAACCTATTGGATTGAGCTACTTAACGTCTTGAATGCTACATCAAATCAATTGGCATATACAAGGGAACCAAAAGTGACTTTATTCAACACAATAATAATTTTTTTTATATAAGATTGGATCAAACTTTTTCCAATTTTTTTTTTTTTTTTTTTTTTGACGGCATGATTAGATCTTTTGGATCCAAGCGCATGCTTCTTGTCGGCAAGTACATGATAGTTGCCTTGGATCCCGCATTCCACGCTTGTTTTGGCGACGGAGACAGGGACTACGTTTCACACATACTGCTTTTCCCAAGTGTCTTTTTATTCCGTTTTGGTCTAATTGGTCGGTCCTTTTTTTTTTTTTTTATTTTTTTTCATTTTTTTTTTTTTTTTTTTTTTTTTTTCTTTTTCTAGTAACTCAACCACTCTATTCATCCTAGCAGCAATAACAACTCGATTTTTAGTGACCCACCAAAGCACTTAGAGAACAATAGATAAACATGGACAAATAAAAAAAATAGCATGTGATATGGTGATATTCCGAGATATGGTAACAACTATCATGTTAATTTATGATTTCATGAGCTATGTTCGTCCCTTTTAGTTAATTGGTTCCTCAACTCCCCGCATTCAAAATGGTTCCATCCACTAATGGTGTCATCCTAAAGGCACAAGTTTCTAGATTTCGGAGTTCAAAAAGCACAATTTTTTTTTTTTTTTTTTTTTTTTTTTTTTTTTTGGCATAAAACTACTAAACGCATAAAACAAACTATACAAACATATAAATGCTCCCCCACACTTAAACTTTACATTGTCCTCAATGTAAAATTGAATCATCCAAAGAAGGTTCAAGGTGGGAAATTCCGCAAATGATATGCAAAAACACGAAAAGAAAGATAAAATGCTTAAAAATAAAAAGATAAAGGAAAAGATACAAAACCGGTGGGTTGCCTCCCACTTAGCGCTTGGTTTAAAGTCGTCAGCCCGACTATCTCCTTGCTTGCAAAGCTTTAGCTAGGGTCCCATGCGTTATGGACACCCGAATGAACATCACTTGGATACCGCATGACTTCAAACATGTTGAAGCGAATTATCTCCTCATCAAACTTCATAGTGAGTATTCCCCGTCCACATCAATGACGGTTTTAGCCGTCTTCATGAAAGGTCTCCCAAGCGGCGGGGTATGGACACATCCGAACCATCATCCATTTCTAGAACACAAAAATCAGCTGGAAAAACTAGTTGGTTCACCCGCACAAGGACATCCTCAATAATACCCTAGGGTAGACATTAGAACGATCCGCAAGTTCAAGCACAATATTAGTTGGTTTCAAGGGACCCAACTTTAAAGACTTATAAATAGATGCGGGCATGATATTCACGGATGCTCCTAAGTCAAGCATAGCCTTACCAATCTTTGTGTTACCAATCTCTCCGGGTATAGTGAAACTACCCGGATCCTTGCATTTGGGTGGGAGTTTCTTTTGCAAGACCGCCGAAGCGTTTTCCCCCACACTCATAACCTCATTACCGGTTAGCTTTTTCTTCTTGGTACACAAGTCCTTCAAAACCTTTGCATATTTGGGAACTTGCTTGATAACATCAATGAGTGGAATGTTTACATGAAGCTTCTTGAAGATATCTAAAATCTCCTTTTCTAATTCCTCCTTCTTAGAACTTGCAAATCATGCGAGGAAAAGGCATAGGAGGAACATAAGTAGAAACAGGAGTTTTAGAGTTGGAATTAGGTACCTCGAGAAGTTTGGGGAAAATCAGCATTCTTTTCCTCCAAAACAAGTTCCTTTTGGGTCTCCATATCACCCACATCAACAATTTCAAAGTTGCACAAGTTGTGTACCGCTTCTCAATGTAATAGCACTAACATTCTCTCTTGGGTTGATAGGTTGAGACGGAAGTCTCCCACTATTTTGTGCCTTCAAATTGTTGATATCAATCGCCATGGAAGCCACTTGAGTCTCGCAAATCCTTGATAGCACTCTTAGTTTCTTGTTGGCTTTCTTTGAACATGGTCGAAATACCTTGCATCATTGCTTTAAGCTTTTCATCGATGTCGAACCTTGGTTTTGCATTGGTTGTTGTTGTTGCTTTGAAATGGTTGTTGTTGTGGTTGAAACCCGCTTGGACGGTTGAAAGTAGGTTGTGAAACCGCACCTTGATTGTTGGCATAGCTAAAGTTGGGATGATCTCTCCATCCTGGATTGTACGTGTTTGAGTACGGATCATACCGTTCTCTGCTGATTTGGAAAGACCGCATTAGCTTGCTCCAACCCTTCACCATGTGAAGGTAAAATAACCGCAGCCATCCTTTGCATCATGTGCTCCATGTTATCCATCCTTTGCTCACGGTGTGATGCTAATGAATCGTTAACTTCATGCACTTGCCTAACCATTGGTTCACCTCTTGTGTAGAATTGTCATGAGTTTGCAGCGATGCTTTCAATCAAATCAGTAGCTTGGGCCACCGTCTTGTTCACTAGAGCACCACCACCCGCAGCGTCTAGAAGATATCTATCACTTGATTGAAGACCTTCGTAGAAGTATTGGATTATCATAGCATCACTAACTTGATGGTGTGGACAGCTTGCCACCAATCTCTTGTACCTCTCCCAACATTCATACAATGATTCTCCAACATGTTGCTTTATTCCACAAATCTCTTTGCGAATTTGAGTGGCCTTAGACGCAGAAAATACCTCTCTAGAAAGATTTTCTTCAAACCGCTTCCATGTAGTGACACTCCCAGGTGGCAAACAATACAACCAATCCTTAGCGCTGTCCACCATAGAAAATGGAAAAACTTTCATCATTGCACCATTGACTTCAGTCTCCGCTGGAAGCATAGCCTTGACAATGGTATAGAACTCCATGAGATGCTTGTTTGGGTCCTCATTCGCCATACCATGAAACTTTGGCAACTCTCTAAGCAACCCCGGCTTGATCTCGAAAGTTGAGTTTGTTTGGATACACCATTGTTGTGCATCAAGCCTATGTGAAGCCAAATCCTTGAGTGTACGGTTCGCATTGTCACCCATTGCTTCTTCCTCTTCAATTAGTGGTTCTCCTACGAATGGAACCTCTTCTTCCTCTTCTTGATGAAGAGCTTCGTGTTCTACTTCCAAGACTTGTTCTTCCGTTGTGTCTTGCCTTGGTTGGAGTATTGTGCCTCTTCGAGTAGCTATCCCGCACCTTTGATAATTCCAATCTTTGGAAGCCAGGGATTAGTACCTGAAAAACAATTCTCGCAAACAAGTGAGAAACAAGACAATAAACGAAAAGCAAGTATAAAAGCAGAAATTGTAAAAAGAAACTAAAAACTTAATAACAAGCCGTATGCCTCCCTCAGAAACAGCAGCGCCAAAATTTGATCGGTTGTCACCCTGGTCAAAAATAATTTCACTTTCTTGCTTCACTAAAATAAAGTAGTATGCAATAAGAAAGAGTTCGTATCCACAGAGAGGCTTATGTTGTTATGCAAATTTTCGTTTCTTAGTAACCAAGGGGGATGTTGATGTTTCAAAGCAATAAAAATAAATTGAAAGCAAAGTAATAATAAAATTTATCAATAAGGAGAAAGTATTGGTCACGGGATAGTTTCATTCACAAATATGTATTCTCAACAATGACTAGAATTGAAATTTTAATCTCTTATTTACTAAAAGTCCTAGAATACCTTGATCGCAAGAGTATCCCGCTAATTCCCCGATTTCATCACAACCACATTAAAAGATGCATATGTGAATTCTTTCTAGAAAGCAACCTAAAGTGTAAAAGCACAATTAAGTTTAACTCCCTAAAAGCAATAAGTTTTGGAATAAGACTAATCAAGGCAACCAAAATGTGTAAAAGCACTAATTCGATTTAACCCAAGTTACGATTCATATGTGACTAGTAGGATATATCACTACAAGCACTACCCACATTTATGCTACTCAAAATCGGGGATAGACAACGTTTTCGATTGAAAACCCTAATATAGCTCTAGATATGAAAGTAGATCGGATTGATTCCTGACTCAACCAAACAAACTATCAAATCATATATCAATATTAACAATGAATCATAAACAATAAACTTGAGACAAAACTAATTCATTGAATCAAAACTTATTTGTGAAATCCACTTATTATCCCATAACCAATAATAGGTATTTAGTTACTCATAGTATTTTGATTCAACATAATTATTATCAAAAATAAGATGAAGAACATGTAAAATAAAATGGAAGCAAACCCTAGTAGAATCGCTCTCTCCCAAAACTTCAAGAGAAAATACGTGATTCTAAAAGAATAAAACTCCTTCTTCTTATAGCCTTCACACTTTCCAAAATTAGGTCTTCAAAGTCCATCACCAAAAAGTCCACCAAGCCCATGAACCATGTGTGAGAAACCCATGTGAAAATATATCCCAAAAATGTGCTCGCCGGAATCCTGGTATTGTGGCCGGAAAAGTCGCTCCTCCGGTGACAAGCAAAGTCCGCCTATCATCACCGGGTCAACGGTCAAAACGGTTTGGTCAACTCGGTCGGGACTTTGGTCAATCACCGAAGTCAGGTCAATGAGTCGAGTGAGACAAAGATCGACCGGTTATGTGAATCGGGGCCGACTGAGTTGAGTCAAGGTTTAACTCACTGACCGGATCTGCCAAACCATTTTGCAGGCCATTTGCCAGGACAAGCCATACTGATGCACCATCATTGTCACTGCCAGCCATCATGGCCCTGCTACCAATTGCATCTTCCTCCATCTGCAAGCACTCTATAGCTTCAGCCATAAGCTCAGTTCTAGCCTGCAATAGTCCCCTGCAATCTCCAGGCCTGCCTCTCAGCTCTAGCCATCCAGCACTTCAACCCTGCCATTGTATTGCTCAGCCCCAATACTCACTTCTTTGACACAGCAACCTCCATTTCATCTCCTCTATCTATGCTGCAACTCCAATAGCTGCTCCACAGGCCATCTAGCTCAAATTCATCTCCCTGGCACTTTAGCCTGCCCTGCAGCTCCTTACATATCACTCACAGCCACTGCTACAGCCATCAACAAATCTAGGCCATCTCAATTCCTTGTAACTCAATCCCTGGAAATTCATGGCCAGCTGCTCCATATCAGTACCTGACTCAACCTGCCACAATGCCATACCAACAATACCTCATACAGCTTCATTATCACCCCTGCAATTCCATATGAACCCTGTAATTTAAGTTTTTGTATTAGCTGTAGCTTCATCTGCCTTAATCTTCTCCTGAGTTCACACCCTGCTACTGCAACAACAAGGCTCATTGAGCCACTGTATCTCAGGCCAACCCAGGCATTGCACCTCAGGTTAGCAACTCATAGCTGTTCCATTCCATTCCTTCAGGCCACCAGATCAATTCAGGTGCAATGTGCCCTGTTGTTCCATTCTGCACCACTACAGGCCTGCAATTAGTGTCACCACCAGTATAAAGCCTGCCTCATTAACTCAGCTCCAATCTGCAACCATTGTCAGAGACCAACATCCATCTCTTAACACCAACATGGCCCAACCATAAGCCTCAGCTGCCACACATCCACAGCAACACCAGGACCATCCTTAGCTGCACAACCTGCAATCCCAGAATCAACATTGCAGCCATCTCCTGCAGCTTCCCAGCTCCACAAATTCCAACCATTCTCTGCCTGAATCATAATCCATTTCCCCTCACTGAGCTCAAGCCTCCTCTCTATGACAATTCATTCTCAAAACCTTCTCAATTCCTCCATCAATGCTCCCTTGTAGTCAGCTCTGGACTCACCATTGCTGCCATCACTAGTAATCCATCACAGC
The DNA here is from genome assembly GCA_023531295.1 of Papaver armeniacum. Taxonomy (NCBI): domain Eukaryota; kingdom Viridiplantae; phylum Streptophyta; class Magnoliopsida; order Ranunculales; family Papaveraceae; genus Papaver; species Papaver armeniacum. Next base: position 121,669 of record JAJJWW010014300.1, on the reverse strand, counting down.
ACCAGTTGCTATTTCACCTTCTCAGGCCATCAACACAACTCAGGCCACTTCAATCTCAGTTCAAGTTCACAAGCCAGCTCTCTTAGCTCAGCTCAGAATCAGTCCACCAGAGGCTCAGGCCATCTGAGCTCAGGCCATTCTGGCTCTTTGCAACTGCTTCTCCACCAGCCTCAGTTCACCTTGCCCAATTACACTTCCACAGAACCTGAGTTGCTAAGAGCTCAAGCCATACTAGTACCAGGACCCTAGCCTCAAGCCAACATCTCAACAATGCCACCATCACCACATATTCTTCCATCTGAATCCAGACAACCACAATATCAACAGCTCTTGCATCTCCCTGCACTGATGCACCAGCCAATACCACCAGCGACTCGACCTTGAGATCAAACCCATTGCCACACAACTCAGTCCCATTGCCACCTGCAAAACCTTCATCTTCCCTGACTTGAGCACCAACCACTGCCATCAGGTCATGGCAACAGCTCCATTATCCTTGGAATAGCAGCTCAGGCCAACAATGACCCTCAGCAACAAACCCATCATCTACAGCATCAGATTCATTCAAATAAACCAAGACCCATCATCAATCGACCAGCTCTGAGCCATTCTCTACATCGACTCCATCTATTGTGCTTTAAACCCATAACAGGTTCATACCCTAGCTTCAGATTCATGGCTGCAACTTAATCAATCTCTCCTGTGAAACTTCCAACAGCAAACCCATCTGTTGTTTCTCTTTTCCATTCGACCTCTTCTCTTGCTTTGTTAGTTCGACAGAAACATCATCTCGATCTCCCTTTTCATCGATCTAGTATAATTAGCAGCGGCAACTACCTCCATTTCCCTTCTCTCAATTTCAGGCATATAAAGTAAATGAGAAGAAACGATTGAGAGAAGTCACTCTTCTCGATCCGAGCATAAGCAGCAGATCCTCGTTCTTCATCAACTTCATCTCTCAATCGATCTCACTCTCCCTGAGCTTCATCAATTTCAGTTTACAGCAGCCATAGCTCTCTCTCAGTTTCAGCTTCAGGTGGAAATAATGATTGAGAAAAATCGAACCCTGATTTCGATCTAGGGTGTAGGAACAAAAGTGGCTAATCCCACTCGAACACAGTAGATAAGGGGTTACCCAATACTCTAGGCACCCAGCTGTTCCCGCTAAGGGCCAACTAGCTCAAATATGGCCTGTCGGTTTCATGAATCTGACAAGCTATCTTCATAGGTTTCGCTCCGTCCTCGCTCGCCGCGTTTCAGCCTGCTCCACAAATAGTTCGCCTGTGAGATGACAATTTCGCCCTTTGGCCCAATTTGGACAATTTCTTCTTCTTTTCCTCCGTGCGACTCCATTGCACCTGATAACTCAAAAGCAAACATAAGATACATAATTCACACGAAAAATAGCAAAGAAAGCATAAACTCTATATAGTAAATACGGTGTATTTTACACCTATCAACGCTCATACACTTCTGCGGACTCATATCTTTCCCTAAGGAATTTTTTCCAAGCACTAAATGCATCATCCTCAAGCTCTACCTTTTGAATAGGTGTTTGATCATTACTAAGATCAAGGCTCGAGTAAGCTACACTATCGTCATCAAAAGTATCCAAAGGTTGGTCCTTTTCAACACAATCATCTTCATTTTCAGACTCACTATAATAAGAATCTTCATCGGTTTCATAACCTTTATCCCGACGTCGTTTAAGTTCCATATGAATAGTCCTACTAATTTCTGCGACAAGCTCTTCCGAGTCTCCATCATCTTCCAATTTGTATAATTTCTGTGCAAGTTTCCTGACATTCACATGCTTACCACCGTTGATAGAGTTTCTAGACGGCATCTCCTCTTTTGGAAAAAGTGAAGGAAAAACACGATGAAGAGGAGTATATTCCAAATTCTCTGTCTGCACATTACTAGAAAACAAATTGTTAGATGCATAACTATCCTTCCATCCGTGTGTTTGTCCACTTACATACCCGTCATAAGGTTGTTGATATGTATGAGAATATCCATAAGGTTACAGGAAATTTATCATAGCCAAAATATTGGTTTTGATTGTATCCTAAGGATGGTTGGAAGTTGTCATAATGTTGAGGTTGAAAACCGTATTGATTGTTGTAATATACTTGCTCTTGTCCACCATACATGGAAAACTGGTACCTGAAATAAGATTCTCAAAAACTTAAGTTAGATACGAAATAGAATCCAACAAAGCAAGTATAAAGCAAAAAGAAAAAAAATAATAAAAACAACTAAAATCATCCGCTGCTCCCCGGCAGCGGCGCCAAAATTTGATGCGTGTCGTAGGTGCAATCAAATTAATTAATATTTCCACTCAATTAAAAATAATATAATGGAAGTCAAGTTCGTTCCCACGAGGAGCAAGAGATTCTAGTTGTAAAAATTGTCACAAAAGGGGGGTGTAAAACAAAAGAAAATAAGCAAAGCAATTAAAAGATAAAGTTGAAAGCAATAAGAGAGACAAGATCAAGGAATCCTTCTTCGTTCTGAAACAATGAATCAAGTTATGTTCTTTTCTACTTGTTATTAGTCACAGATTATCACCAACCGTAGGTAAAGCGAGCTAGATCGAGTGCTAAACCCCTAAATCCCTTGTATCACCGGGATACGGAAATTCTCGACTCTACCGATTCTATTTACCAAACCACCTAGTAGTAGATCACTCAAGATGTAATTTAAAATAAACGCATTAAGATTTATGAACTTATTAGGTTGATATTAGTAGTTAGACTCTTAGATCAAGGTCTACTTGCTAACGTTGTTTCTACACACAATTGCTCCACGGAATCCCTCCGCAAAGTCTCGTGTTTGCTACTTATGTAAAGAGTCAAGAAACGATTACTTATCTCCTAACTTTCACTAGCTTTAGATCAAATTAACAAATCAATTTAGTTGGCCACCTAAACAATCTATCAATCAATCATGAATGTCTTTAAGATCATTCCTATTAGTAAAAACAAACGATAATCATGTGAAAAACTCAAGATAGAATTGAAAACAAAAACTCAAATTATATGTTAAGAACTAGGAATTCATCCTCAATCAATAATAAAATTAGCTACTCATGCTAAAGAGTTCACACAAAGAATAAAGAAAAGAAAAGTGTTGTGTGTGTAGAGAGGTGTGTAAAAGATGTAGAAAACTTCTCTATTTATAGGCTTCAATATTCTCCAACTCTTCCAAGGAATAGAATCCTTTTCCTTTAGCAATTCAACTTCCAAATTCAAGTCTTCCTCATCTCTTCCATCTTCTTTTTCTAAGTTTGAGCCCAATTCTCCATCCAATTCCTAGTCCAAGTCTTCACACCCATGAGAGAAATCCATAGAAAATTAAAATTTTTGGCTCGCCTAGGAAAAGCGGTATTATGGCAATCCGGCCGGAATTATTGCCACCGTGATGATGGAATATTCCGTCCAAGATTCTGTTCTGATTAGGTCAAACTAACAGTCAACCGTTAGTCAATGGTCAAAGGGAAGGATAGTCGGACTCGAGTTAGCTTCGACTCGATTAATCAAGCTTACTCGGAAAATCGATTCTTGAGTCACGCTTACTCGTGACTTGATCTAATTCGACTAACCGGAATCGGTCACCGAACTCGGTTAGGATCGGTCTTGGCGGTGCGAGTTGACTCGCCTAGGTAGGGAAATTTGGCCGAGTTTGGTGATTACATAGCTTTCCTAGTTGTTTCAGGCCATTCTTTTCCTGCTCTTCTCCTATAAATCCTAGCATACATCTATTCTTTCAATCACTCACAGCTTCATCAATTTCACGTCTTGAATCAACAGCGGCATCAATTCTGCCCTGTCTTCATCACCAGAACTCATTATTGCTCCATGTTCAATTTCCACAAACTGAGAACCACCACCATATCCTCCCTGTGCTGCAATTCATCCTCTAATTCAATCAGTACCACCATATGGCTAAAACCCATCTTAAATTCCACCATCACTGATTTCCTTCATTTGTTCTTCGGTTGCAAATTCAAATCGAAACCCTAATTTCATCCTCTTTCATCTGTTGTTTGAAATCGCCACCATACCCATCTCACAGCACCACCAAAATCGTTATAACTCAATCCCATCTCCCCTGTAAATCTCGATATCTTCTCAAACCCTTGCTCAGTTACAGCTGCCACCACCATCTGCATCTTCCACAGATCGAGCCCAATTTGCAGATATCGAATCACCATCAGAACCCATTTCTGTGTTCTTCTCGATCTGGCTCATCTCTTCTTCACTCCCTGATTTCTTCTCTACGAGCTCGTCTTTGTTTCATCTCCCATTTATAACACCAGCTCAAGAACGAGCTCGATTTCTCTTCCAATTTCTGGTTCCATGGCTGCCACAACTCTCTGTATCTTGATTTCAGGCAAACCCTAACTTTTAACCTCTTCAATCTTGTTTAATGACGGCACCAAAACCCTCAGCTCTCTCTGTGTTCTTGATTCGATTTCACAATCCCGCTCGATTCATTTCTCTTCCAATTTCTTGGACAACAGCAGCACAAGAACAAGCGCATTTCTTCTCAATTTACGGTGGGACTGAATGAGGGAACGGGAATGTCTCTCGTTTTTAGGGTTAGGTCATGATTATGGGTTATATGGTACACCCCACTGCTGCATACGATCCACCCAAATGGGTGCTTATAGTGGGTGGTCACTTTTGATAAGGGATAGCCAGATGGCAGCCCCTTAACCTTGATTAGTCTGTCTTTAAAACTTCCCAAAAGGGTTACCCCTTAACATTAACTGAGCTCCATATATCAATCGCATGTAAAATGACCTTTTTGCCCTTTTGGCTCAAATTGGGTGATTTCTTCTTCTTTTCCTCCGTGCGACTCCAAAGTAGCTACAAAACTCAAAACAAGCGTAAAATACATAATTTACAAGAAAAATAGCAAAGAAAGCATAAACTCTGTATAGTAAATACGGTGTATTCTACACCTATCAAACAACGGTAGCACCATGTGTGATAGCATATATATTTTTGAAATATCAAGAACAAACCAAAAACATCAATGATCGTGATTCAAATGGGTTGTGCAACCCTTCATTATAACCAATAAGGTAGTTTCCTTATATGTTTTGATAATACAAGTCAAGAGAGACCGGGAGAATGATGCTCTTAATGTTGATATGAAAAGAAAGTGTCATGCAGATTGGCAACGCCAAAATGGGAAAGTATTGAATTTTTAACAATTAGAATCCAGACGTGTTTAGCAACTAATCAACAAGTACCTGGCAGATCACCATACGATTCTTCTCCTTCAACACCAAATTCTTCACCATTTCAGCAGGTCTATCAGATCCAACTTCTTCACTAGATACCACAACAAATCCAAATTCCAACTTAATTCTTAATGATGGTAATACGAGATAATTACTAAGGAGAAACAATGCAAGACTGGCTAGAAAATTAGATGGAGAAAGAGGAAGCTCCGACGGTTTTAATATGGTGGAATTGGTGGAACATCAGAAGACTGTCAAGAAGCAATGACCAGTTGACTGGAAATTTCAAAATAGGAAAAAAAAAATCAACTCTTCCTAGAAAAATTTGTCAATAACTATGACAAGCATAAGATTTGTGATTCGCTACCACCAGTCAACAAATAGTTAGAACTTAGAACCTACAGTTTTTTTTTTTTGCTAAGAAAAGGAACATTGTATTAAGAGCATATCCTATGGGTAGTCTCCAAATGGAGACTAACTCGCCCATATGAAGGACCCCTTGCTCATATGAACGAGTGAACCCACTATGGGCAAATAAAAAAATGGCACTACACGGGAGACAATCTCCCGTAAAGCAAAAAAATTTGGAAGAAGACGGGGGACAGTCCCCCGTCCAAAAAAACAGTCAAAAAAAAAACATGGACGGGGGACTTTCCCCCTCCAACAAAAAAATCAAATTAAAAAACTAAAAAAAAAAAAAAAAAAACTACATGGACGGGGAAAGTCCCCCGTCCAACAAAAAAAACTAAATAGACGGGGATAGTCCCCCGTCCAAAAAAAAAGCAAAAAAAAAAAAAGGCCTAGACGTGGGACAGTCCCCCGTCTACTTCAAAAAGTTGCAATTTTTTTTTGACGGGGGACAGTCCCCCGTCTAGTGTGACACTCCCAACCACTCGCTCGATCGAACGAGTGCATGATAGTCTTTGGCTGAAAAGGGACCAAAACACTACCCATAAAAGACTCTAATTTGGTCTAATTGGTAGTGCCCTCCTTCATTTGAAAGAGTGACACAACCCATAGGATTTGCTCTAAGGGATAAAACTTACAATTGTTGCAGTAGGAAGTCTGGAATAACTTCCCACCACTCATTAAAAGTGTTGGATCTTCTACAATGTTTAGCCATTTTATCGGCAATAAAATTAAAATCTATGCCAATATGGCTAGTTTAGAAAATAGAAAAGAGTCTAACATAACACAACAATCATCCATAATGGAGCTGCTAAACCAACATAGGGTATTATTCTTATTCTGTAAATAATCCATAGCTTTTTTCGCATCACTGTATAGGCTGATTGTGCTCAGATTCTTGTTGTTCGCCCATTTAATAGCTTCTAGAACAGCTAGACACTCAGCCTCTTCTGCATTCCTTGCTACGCCTGAGACTGTTTTGCACCCCTTGAAGCTGCCTGCACCTATCGACATATAGATTCCAATACCCATATGATGGTTATTTTCAATGATGTTGTAGTAAGAAAGGTTGTCGTTCACTCGGACTTGATGAGATTGATTTTAAATATTAATAAACTAAAATAAAAGAAAAATATATACTAAATATTGTCACAGGATGAAGAGAGTTACTAGGATTAGGATTTCGTCGAATTCATAACATAGGGTTCAATTTATTTATTCTCAAAAATTAAAGCTAAATAAATAAAATTAACAGGGACTCTGATTTTGCCAAGGTAGATTCTCAAAAGATTAGTTGTAAATCCTAAGCATGATGTATCAAAACTTTTAAGCTAAGCATACCTCATCAAATTAAATGACAACCAATTAATTCAAATCATATTTCAATTAAAATTAATGCAAAAGTCTTAAAAAGAATTAAATAATTTTACCCATGTATGAAATTCGTCTTCATCCGTCGTCCCAGTAATGGGGTCTAGCTCATCATGTTGGAAACACGCTCAAAATATGATTTAATTGCTCAAAGGTGCTTACAAATGATAAAAAGGAGAGATATCAAATAAACCAGGAATTTGCAACGCATGAGAAGCGTTACAAACCACTGTTACAGTGTACGATAAATGGTAAATGTCGATGTAGCAATACGACCCACTGATGATGTGTCGTTGTCACTGTAGCATTTACGACGGTACTCCGTGCGTCTTATGTTCTTCGTGTTCTTGAGGTGCAGCAGCAACAGAAACAACTCTGCAACCTCTGATTTCTTCTCTACAGCTCACTAATCACCTCTGTTTTCACCCCTAACTCTCCATCCCCCTCGTATGTGAACCGAGCTACCTATATATACTCATTTGGACTAAGAATAAACTCCCATAACTCCAAATATTCTCACCATAACTCGGTAATATTTTCCATGCAGAATACAATAATTTTCTTCAAATTTTTATCTCTTCATGCGCTCTGCTGGTGTCGACACTATCCTAACACGCTGCCAACACATCAGAGATCGATTCAAACCTTCTTCAGACACACACTGGTGCACATAAATCTCATTGAAAGAGTGAAATATTCTCGGTATTCTCGTGTTCCCCGTTTCCTTGTTTGCACGTAAGCTTCCTTCTTTTTCGAGATGAAACACATAAACAACCCTGTTTGGATGAAACAGGCCCAATCTAAACAAAATCCACAAAGAAGTTGCATAGAATCTCGTCCGAAATCATCCCTGAGAATTACGTAGTAACTGAAAATTTGAACTCAATTTTTCCCGCCAAAAACACTTCTTCACGAAGAAGATGGTTGTCCCCTTATCCAGCTGTGGGGTGCGAATAGAACTGGGTTGCCCCTTATCCAAAGTGGGAGTCCGAATAGTAAATGTCCTCCGGGGGTTCTACAAGTAGTTTTTCGAGCCGATTTTTCCAAAAATGTTTACTTCCCAAAAATACCTGCAAACACACAAAACATCATAATAAATACAAAATCGAGTGCCAACAATATATAGTATTGAGATCAAATTAGACACAAAAATATGTCTATCAAATACCCCCAAACTTATTATTTGCTAGTCCTCGAGCAAATTTATTCTAGAAAATAAAAAAAATACACTTAGCACGTGCAACAAGCCGTTAAACCGCTAGGTGGACCTAGCGGCGGAGTGTTGTCTCCGGAGGGTTTACAATAGGTGTACCCACAAAACCTTTATATTCCAGACCCTATCTATCTACGCAGAACCTTGGAAAGCACTAAAGAATCTCCTTGGTTGGCATACTTATTTACTACAGGAGGAAGTAGCCTGATGCGAAATTTCAATTGATGTACACGAGTTTGCACTCAAGCATACTAAAATTCATATAAAGTGACAGAGCTCTACTCAGATAGTTTCTGGACATCATAAACCGGAGTCAACCAATCACATGGAAAGATTAAGAAGATGGATGTAGAGAAAAACATAGATGTTGACTAAGGTGAACCTATCCTAATGGACTGAGATACCGGCTCGACTAATATCAACACAACTGGCATATACAAGGGAACCAGTGGTCGATAATCCTAACTCTAGGTCAACTCGGCTGGCATATACAAGGGTACCAATGGTCGACTTTATTGAATTTATTCCAGTTGGTCTAATGGTCTGGTCTCAATTTTTTTTTTTTTTTTATCTCAGCCATTCTATTTCACCCTAGCAATGGTAAAAAAAAAAAAAGTGATCAGGATTCTTTCGATGTTTTCATCACGAGGATATGGCGAAACTACCATGTTTTCTTTTCTAACACCTGAGCTCTGTGCTTTTATGAATAGACTCTTCTAGATGTTTCCATCTAATCAGATTGGTTCCTCAACTCCTACAACCAAGATGTTCCCGTCCACTTAGATTAGTTAGTGCCAACCTTAATAAGCATAAGTTTCTAGTCTCTGGAGTTTATTTATTGCAATTAAAAAGTTTCTCCCATACCCCAAAACTTAAATCTAACATTGTCCTCAATGTTCTAAATATAAAATTAAAAGTATGAACAAGGAGAATCTGTTACCACTTGAAGCAAAAGAGTTAATGAAAGATATTACCGTGTTGCATGAGCATGGGTTACCTCCCAAGAAGTGCTAAGTTTAAAGTCTTGACTGGACATTGGAAAGGATTAGTCACCTCGAAGAATCATATAGCAACAGCCGGAATAACTGCGGGTCATCTGGATCAAAAAGTGCTAACCACAAGAAGAGGAGACTGCAACATACTAGGAAGATATCCAACACACCCTTATCTATTTTTTTGTTTAAGACAACTACATCTAGTTGTGGTTCGGGTTCAGGCTCTATAAAAGGGTCTAGATAAAAAGTTTTCATCTACTGGATTTCCTCAAAGGAAGGATCCTGAAGATCGTGTTCTAGAGTCCGGAAATACTCAACTAAGAACTTAGAAGCACATAAAAATAACTCGAATAACTGGGGGATCCTCTAAGTCAATCGATTTGACTCACACAGTTGATCACAATGGTGGTCATTCTTAAGCAAATGTGTCGACCCTAATTTTCTAAAGTAATTAGGTTTAGTCTCAAAACTTAATAACCGACACATCTGAAATTCATTTGTTCCCACAATTGGAAGGAAGGTTTTTGGTGGGAAAACAAAGTCAATCGTGGTATCGTAGCCCAGGTTAACCACATCAACCGGAGGATGGGTTTCTAACAACCAACTTCTTTATGGACATCATTAGGTTCAGGAAAACGTATATGAAGATAATCTTGTAAAATGGTTGAGGCACATATGTCAAGTCCCAAGTGAGGGATCTTTGTAAGAGCTAAAGGTAAGGCACAAGGAGAATGATAGTCACCCCCAAACTTAGAGTTTTGGGTGTCTCTATATAGACTAGCTACAATTTCCCTAATTTCTAGATCATCGGAATCCTGAAAATGGTCAATTGCTTCTTCTAGGTTATACTCAGGTGATGCATCCTCACTCATATTTAAAAGCTCTACGAGTTCATCTTCTTCGTCTAAGACTATTGTTTCTAAATCCTTGGACTCTAAAACAGTATTCTCAGGATAAACTCGTTCCTCTAAACCATTATCGGCTTTGTAACTAGGAAATTCTACATCGTCTAAAATGGAGATACTTCTAGTCAAATCCTCATCCTTTTGAATAGGTGAATAATTATTAAAATTATTTGGATTTAAACCAGAAATATTACTATCATTATAAAGCTCAATTGGAGAAACAAATTCCTGATCACTATGCCCAAAAACTTCAGATTCTTCATCAACACTATCCATATCATGATCATCACTATAACTACATGAAAATGATCGAACCTCATCTAAAAAAGTAGTGTTACCAATTCTAACCTCTTCATCTTGATTATGCGAATAGCTATCTTCATTCTCAAGTGTATTATTGGATATACTATATTGGCAATTCCAGTTATTTCGAGCAATACTTTCGTTCGTCTCTAACTCAAGTCTACGTGTCGACTCAGCTATCCTCTCAAGGGTCTCTTCCAAATAAAGTTCCCTTAGTGTTGGATCTAAGTTTTGAGTTAATCTATTGAGGATGTCTTCTAAAGAAGATTCAGTCATTGTTGCAGTCCTTTCGTCCATAACTACGTTATTCACCTCAGCTAACTTATATGTCGTTTTAGCTAAATCCATGAGGGACTCTTCTAAAGAAGGAGTAGGAACAGAAGGATCATAAAAATGACTACTTTTCAAAAGTTTGATTGTATCCTCTAGAGATGAAGAACTAGTATTATAATCTTCTTGCTCGTAAGACTGATGCACGTGTGTATAGTAATTGGCTCACCATGGTATGACCCATAACCTTCAAAAGGTTGGCGTTCCCAACCACTATTCACACTATGTTCATAAAAAAAGTGATGTCCGTATTGTTCAGTTGGATATTCATATTCATTGTGATGGCTATTATAATACCAGTTTGACATCCTAACTGCAAGGGAATTCTACACAAGCAAAAATAAGGCTGACTCGACCACAACAAACCTACTGATTTCTAGCAAACAAAAAGCATGATGGCTCCACTTAGATTGTTTCTAGACCATCTTCTAATCTTTCGAAAAGGAACTCGTTACAATTTGAGCAAACCTCTCTAGAATCAATCCAAGTTGAAGTAAGTTGAATATAGGCGAGGGAAGCTGCGTGGAGCTTTGATACCCAAGGCCTCACCGCATTACAAGGCGGCGCAGTCACGCATTCAACTCACACAAACCGTCATGAACTTCAAAGTATGCTTAAAAGAGTAACCAATATTTTTCGAATGACTTTCCTATTAAGCTCGTTACCCTATCGGTCTTGTTCTAGTCAGTATTTTAAGCTTGGGTACGCGTTTGGTATCGTTTTCCTAAGGCAAGAAAGAAGAGAACGGTGATGAAATCCGAACCCTTATATTGTATGGCCAGGCCTTGCCCTTTACTAGGAAATTAAAGCAGCCGTATTCAGTTCCTCGACATATATGCAAACGAAGGAATACAGTAACCCGCTGACAGGGGATTCACGAGTGTTTCGACAAACTTACCTCCGTTCCGGACGGGGATGAACCGTTGTAGTCGACTCGGGCCACGACTCCAATGTCGTGTACGAACCCAAGGGGCCGAGGCGATATCGTAATCGCCGTCCTTCTCTCGCACACGTTTTATATTTAAACTACCCTTCCGTAGGGTTTAAAAATAATGTCCCAAAGTTTAAAGTCCAAAGTCCAAAAATAAAGTGCAAAAAAAAAGGAAAGTCTAAAAAAAAATAATATCTAAAAAAAAAATGTCTCTCTTTTTTTTTCCTCTCTTTTTTTTTATAAAATAAAAAAATCTTCTTCTTTCGCTCCTTTCGCTTTGCCTTTTACTCCAAGTCTTTAAGTATTCACCAAAAGCTTTGGCAAAATTTTCTTTCGCTCCAAATTCCAAATTCTGTTAGGAAAGACAAAAACCCAAAAACGTAAAGAAGAACAAAAACAAATAAAAACCTAAAAAAGAAGAAAAAAAAAATCTAAAAACTCTAGCCTAAAGACAAGTCCGCGTCGGCGGCGCCAAAAATTGATGGTTATTTTCAATGATATTGTAGTAAGAAAGGTTGTCGTTGACTCGGACTTGATGAGATTGATTTTAAATATTAATAAACTAAACTAAAAGAAAAATATATACAAAATATTGTCACAGGATGAAGAGAGTTACTAGGACTAGGATTTCGTCGAATTCATAACATAGGGTTCAATTTATTTATTCTCAACAATTAAAGCTCAATAAATAAAATTAACGGGGACTCTGATTTTGCCAAGGTAGATTCTCAAAATATTAGCTGTAAATCCTAAGCATGATGTATCAAAACTTTTAAGCTAAGCATACCTCATCAAATTAAATGACAACCAATTAATTCAAATCATATTTCAATTAAAATTAATGCAAAAGTCTTAAAAAGAATTAAATAATTTTACCCATGTATGAAATTCGTCTTCATCCGTCGTCCCAATAATGGGGTCTAGCTCATCATGTTGGAAACACGCTCAAAATATGATTTTATTGCTCAAAGGTGCTTACAAATGATGAAAAGGAGAGATATCAAATAAACCAGGAATTTGCAACGCATGAGAAGCGTTACAAACCAATGTTACGATTAATACGATAAATGGTAAATGTCGTTGTAGCAATACGACCCACGATGATGTGTCGTTGTCACTGTAGAATTTACGACGGTACTCCGTGCGTTTTATGTTCTTCGTGTTCTTGAGGTGCAGCAGCAGCAAAAACAACTCTGCAACCTCTGATTTCTTCTCTACAACTCACTAATCACCTTTGTTTTCACCCCTAACTCTCCATCCCCCTCGTATGTGAACCGAGATACCTATATATACTCATTTGGACTAAGAATAAACTCCCATAAATCCAAATATTCTCACCATAACTCGGTAATATTTTCCATGAAGAATACGATAATTTTCTTCAAATTTTTATCTCTTCATGCGCTTTGCTAGTGTCGACACTATCCTAACACGCTGCCAACACATCAAAGATCGATTCAAACCTTCTTCAGACACACGCTGATGCACATAAATCTCATTGAAAGAGTGAAATATTCTCGGTATTCTCGTGTTTCCTGTTTCCTTGTTTGCACGTAAGCTTCCTTATTTTTCGAGATGAAACACGTAACCAACCCTGTTTGGATGAAACAGGCCCAATCTAAACAAAATCCACAAAGAAGTTGCATAGAATCTCGTCCAAATCATCCCCGAGAATTACGCGATGAATCGAAAATTTGAACTCAATTTTTCCCGCCAAAAACACTTCTTCACGAAGAAGATGGTTGTCCCCCTATCCAGCTGTGGGGTGCGAATAGCACTGGGTTGCCCCTTAGCAATTAGGTTGCCCCTTATCCAAAGTGGGAGTCCGAATAGTAAATGTCCTCTGGGGGTTCTCCAAGTAGTTTTTCGAGCCGATTTTTCCAAAAATGTTTGTTTCCCAAAAATACCTACAAACACACAAAACATCATAATAAGTACAAAATCGAGTGCCAACAATATATAGTATTGAGATCAAATTAGACACAAAAATGTGTCTATTACCATATTATTAGTATCTTTATCGAAATATGCATCACAATAAATTAAAGTACAATCAGTTGGTAAATGTTGGTTATGCACTGGATTGGATGTATTAGTGGTATGAGTAGACATGGTTCTGTCAGAAGAATTAGCTGACTAACTGTTATCTAAGGGCAAAGAAGCAATGGTGTCATTAGCAAGCCTAGTGGCTAGTCTGGATGTAGTCGTAGGATGTGTAGTTCTCTGTTGGAAGACCTTAAAGCATCTATCTCTCCAGATACTCAAAGATGTAGTAAAGATTTTTATTTGTGTGTTCATATCCTGACTGTGAAGGAGCCATTTCTCAATCCATTCCTTTACAGTGGGATTAGAACCAACATTCTGTAGGGTGATGAACCCATTTGGCATGGCAGACCAAACAGATTTTTCAAAGTGACAATGAAAGAGTAGGTGTTCTGTCGATTCAACAACATTGTTGTTACACATACTGCATAAGCCATCATTGTTAGAAACATATTGAGATAATTTATAATTAGTTGGCAGAACATCACGAATACATTTCCAGAGAAAGAGTTCTACTTTGGGTAACATGGGGTTTTTCCATAAAGCTTTAAAGATAGGAACAATACCAGAGTTGCCTGATCCATTAGAAGCTACACTAGACAATGTCCTGTACGAGGATTTTACGGAGAAAATACCATTACGAGAGGATGACCAAATTAATCTATCTTCACCATAATATGGTATTCTAATCTTAGTGATCCTATCAACATTCTATCTAGTGAAAAAATCCAGAAGCATGGAAGCATTCCACTGTTTAGTAGTTTGGTCTATGAAATCAACCACTACTAAGTTGGGATTAGGATATTGGATGCAGATTGGATATGAAACATGAGGTATCCATGTATCATCAAAAACACTAATACTTCGCCCATTTTTGACTTCCCAAAAGGAATGTTTTTTCACTATGTCTAAGCCTCGGCATATACCTTTCCACACCCATGAACAATCCTGCTTTTTCTTGTAATGTAATGGGCTAGTATTACTAAAGTACTTACATTCAAGATTCTAAACCATAAGAGCTAGCACTATGGTTGGCCTCATCCCTTCCATATCCCTCAATTTCCCTCAAAAACCAGAAAAACCAAGTGTTATGGTCTCCCATATCCCTACTCATGTAGGCATATCCCTCACTTTCCTTACATGGAGGATCACATCTGATCCGCCTTGTAGGGAAGGGAAATCATACGGCTACTGAGTAGCTGTATCAGTAAAAACATTTGTTTGACCTTTTTAGGTTTACACCTCTCTCACACTCGATCCTAACCATCCATCGTTAATAGCGGCTCTATTTTCTCCACCGTTGGATCCCAACGGTTATATTTTCAAAATCCTATATAAATACCACTCTAATTTCTCTACTTAAATCACACCAAATCAATTGATTTCTTATATCTTTTTCTTTACATCAATTGATTTTTTAGTTCTATTGATATGCATGTAACATTCGAAATCTTAAAACACAACAGTGAAATACATCCTATGCCTCAACATCATCATCATCATACATACCCGCATCATCGTACGCAACATCATCGTCACCGTCAGAATCCTCATCATCATCGTCCTCCTCATCGTCATAATCCTCCTCATCGCCAGAATCATCATCGTCATCTCCATCATGTTCATATTCGTATCCCACATGTCCGTCTCCATATACATGTTCCACTGCATGGTCAAAGTCATCTGGGATTTGATCATTGTAATCTCCATAATAACCAAATGATCCATCTTCGTTTTTACCAGGAACTACTACTTCTTCTAAGTATGTATCTTCATAATCTCCTTATGATGATGGAAGTACCACGTATTCCATATTTGACCCTCCAAACTAAACAAGTCTCCTGCCTGGCCTCCTCTACCAGGACGCGCACCAATGTGCTTGACAAGATCATTTCTTAGTTGTAGGTGCATTTCTAGGTTTTTCAGAGATGAC
The DNA here is from genome assembly GCA_023531295.1 of Papaver armeniacum. Taxonomy (NCBI): domain Eukaryota; kingdom Viridiplantae; phylum Streptophyta; class Magnoliopsida; order Ranunculales; family Papaveraceae; genus Papaver; species Papaver armeniacum. The sequence continues at coordinate 105,983 of JAJJWW010014300.1, read as the reverse complement.
ATAAATACAAGACCATTATTGGTAGGTTCCAGAAGCGGAACAGGAACAACTCTACCCCAATCCGTATCCCGACGTTCATGCTCGATAATCATGTTGTGTAAAATAAGATAACATTTCATAATTAGGTTCAAGTCAGATTGTTTCCAATACTTACATGGTGATCGGACAATTATGAATTTACCCTGAAGCACTCCAAAAGCACGCTCGACATCCTTTCTTTTAGCCATTTGATACTTGTTGAATCTCACATACTCGGGAATTTCCAATGTCTGACTAAAACCTTGTACAATTGTAGTCAACTTTGGATAGATACCATCAGCTAAGATATAACCCATGTGGTATTGGTGACCATTGATGACATAATTGGATGGAGGTGCTACACCCTTTAGCATGTTATCAAAAATGGGTGAGTGTGCCAAAATATTCAAATCGTTGTTTGATCCGGGCATGCCAAAAAAAGCATGCCAAAACCACAAATCATATGATGCCACCGCCTCTAATACCAAACTATTATGTTTGTCTTTACCGCGATAAGTTCCTTGCCAAGATACCGAACAATTCTTCCATGGCCATTGCATACAATCAACACTACCAAGCATTTCAGGAAAACCTCGTTCCGCATTCTCAACTAGCAACCTCTGAACATCTTCAGGAGTGGCTTCACGCAAATATCTTTCTCCAAAAGTCATGCAAATGGTGTGGTAAAATCTTTTTAGATACATGTATATTGTAGTTGCACCCATACGAGTGTAATCATCAACACTATCAGCTGTCGTATTTTTGCATAAACATTTCATCACGATAACTAATTTCATATGCGGAGAATGCCCCATAGTACCGGTTGCATCTGGACGTTGGTGCCATTATGGATCAACTTCAAGCAATTTTCCTAACAATTTCTCGAATAAGTTTTCCCTCATGCCTAGACGTTGTTTGAATTGTCTTGAGGTATAACCCGATTCAGTGCGTAAAATAATCATTCATCATTTTGGCATCATGCCACACCCGATCACGCGTTATTACACTACGTGTCTGTACCTCCCTAGGTACCAGTTGTCTAGTAATACGCAATCGTTCATCCAAACATAGTTGTGTAAACATTAGCAAATCTTTATCTTCTTCATCACTAGAGCTATCCAAATAAATTCACTTAGAACAGATATTTGGAGGAATGACTTCCACACTTAGTCTTGTGGATTCGACTGTTATTTATACTTGAAAGATTACACAGTAAGTTGTTACAGATTTGAAACTTATTCAAAGATAACAAACGAATTCTAAAAAGATAGCCGTATGACTCTAGCCTTATACTCGGTCTTCAACTCGACTCGGTTGAGAGTCTTTAGGTGATGATCAGTATCTTGCTTAACACCTTCCCTCAAGTTGTACCGGAGTTGGCGAAGGTGCAACTTGCTACGTATAAGCCGAAATCTTCTTCTTTGGAAGACCCTTAGTAAGATGTCCTCCAATTGATCCCCCTGAGTTTATAAATCGACATGAAGTCGTTTTTTTTGAACTTATGAAACGAACTTGTAACTGTCCCTCAAACTGTTGTATGAGAAAATTGGTGTTTCTCTTCAAATTCATAGTATGAGATAGTCAAAATACCTCTTCAAATGGTTGTGTGAGATAGTTGGAATACCTCTTCAATTGGTAGTATTGATGTGTGTTGGTTAACAGATGTAATTAGTAATGGTTACATTTGTTTTGGTATTGAAATTTGTTTAGAACTGGTTTTTAAGAATGTTTTTAATACCAGATTTAAAGTGTTGATACATGGCATTGCCACTAGCTAAAGACATGTGAATAAGCTTGCTTAGCAGAAAACGGTGTTAATGGCGGTGGTGAATTGTTATGATTTGGTGATAGAGACTTGTGTTGCAGTTAAAATGGATGGATGATGTGAGTAAAGTAGGTGATGGAACTGGTGATATGGGTGAAAAAAACAAATACCTAAAGATGATGTAGAGTTCAAAACTCTCTGAAGTATTTTGATGAGCAGATTAGGGGTATATTATTTCTTTCACAGAGGAAGAATGAGAGGATTTGAGTGTTTGGATGCTGATATGAAAGTGGTTTTGATGGTGGTGATCTACTGTTGGTTGTGATGGCGGCGGCTGTTACAACGGAAAAGCGAGGGGATCGAACCCTTCTGATACCAACTTAGAACAGATATTTGGAGGAATGACTTCCACACTTAATCTTGTGGATTCGACTGTTATTTATACTTGAAAGATTACACAGTAAGTTGTTACAGATTTGAAACTTATTCAAAGATAACAAACGAATTCTAAAAGATAGCCGTATGATTCTAGCCTTATACTCGGTCTTCAACTGACTCAGTTGAGAGTCTTTAGGTGATGACTGTATCTTGCTTAACAAATTTCATATTTAACTCCCACATAAGCACGCATTAGACTCATTATGTACCTTTGCAAACAACAAACACGGTATCAATTTGTGTATACCATAGTAGTTTACCAACATTTCATTCAACATAAATCAAGACACACAACAATTAATCATGGATTTTTCACTAAATATGTGTTATAATTATATTATTGATTGAATTGCATACTACAAACCTAACCAACCTTAAAACAACAATTTCATCAAAATCAAAATCAAAATCAAAATCAAAATCAAATTAATTTCAAACCCTAAAATTAGAATCACTCACCTTATATGATTTTTTTAGATGAAATTCTAAATTGAAGAATCGATTTGTTTCACCTTGAAGTAACGATAAAACCCTTTTAGTTTAAGCCAACGAATCGCAATGAATTAATATGAAATTTGAAAGGGGATAAAAGGGGTTTGAATGGGTGTTGAGAGGATAAAAATAGAGAAGAAGAAGAAGTGGGAAATCCGAACCAGTTTCTGATGCCTTAAACGTATGATACGGCTACTTAGTTTCCGTATTGGTCAAGTCAATTGGTTGACTGATACGGCTACTCAGTAGCCGTTTGACACTATTCATACGACTAGTGAGTAGTCGTATCATGTAGGGAAGGGAAAAGAGGGCATCATAGTGAGGTTGCCTTACGCCTTCTATCCCTTCCCTACATATGAGGGATAGGGAAGGGATACCCTCTCCCATAGTGCTTGGCCTAACTCGTCTGATGCATGAATTAACCTCCAAGTAATTTTAGATAGTAAAGCTAGATTGAACTTCCTTAAATTACGAAAACCTATTACGAAAACCTAGACCCCTACATGTTTATGCGAAGAGATATTTTGCCAGCCTTTTATATAAATCCCTCCTTGCCTCTTTTTAGCCAACCAGAAGTCCCTCTGGGACCTACAGTTGTACATTACCGATCTTTAACCGTTTTGGCAATTTGTGACATTCGTGCCAATTCCAAATTCGTGCCCTATCCAAATATGAATTTTTAGCGTGCCGGAATAACCAATACTGTATAATCATAGATCTTCCGCCCTCTAGGAATTCCTAAGGATTGTACGTAGACACATTCTTTGAAAACTCAAATGAAGCATATTATATATCCATTGCAGCTCTTACATTATCTGGTTAAAGACATGTAAAGTATGTTGGGGACCTTGGGGTATTGGTTGCGAGCTTCTGGGAGATATAAACAAGGAACAGCACAACCAATACAAACATGCGTAGAGAACTCGAAGGCAAAGGCTTGGGTTAATTTGCGTTACCTCCCCTGGCCAAGATCATAATTAGCGTTACCTCCCCTACATAAATTAAATTAGTGAAACCTCCCTCGTTACATTTTCCGTCCAAAACTGGTTATCCTAGTCAGCATTTTTGTACACGTGGACTCAGTTTTATCTTGGGACTTTGACTTTCCCGAATACCTCCCTCAGCCAAGATCATAATTAGCGTTACCTCCCTACCAGGTTTTACACGTGGGAAAGTCAAAGTCCACGTGTAAGAACCTGGTCCACGTGTACAAAGTTCTGACCGGGGATAACCAGACTTTGACGACGGAAAATGTAACGAGGGAGGTTTATTTAATTTAATTTATGTAGGGGAGGTAACGCTAATTATGATTTTGGTCAGGGGAGGTAACGCAAATTATCCCCAAAGGCTTATTGAACAATTTCCTGGCTTATTCCTCGCAGCAGGTGTAAGGCGACAAAAACCTAGCTAGACCTTAAATTTGATGTGGCAAGCAAGCATGATAACGAAAAAGTTTTATTCTTTTCCAATTTCTTTTGTTGTGTGCACCCCTTTTTAAGCGTTTATGTGTTTAAGCATGTAGTATGACTATGAAGTAAAAGCATGCATGTCTACTTATTAATGACTTTTTCCAAACGAATCTGCTTTTTCTTTTTAAGACTTGGAAGCACAGAGATGAAAGATGATTTTTATAAAAGTTTTGGATATCAAGAAGAGAAAGAAAGAATCGTGTAAGAAAAAAATTTGACCACCTTTAGGCTTTATCTCTTGGTGATTTGTTCCGGTTTCTTATCTCCGTTTTACTTTTCCCAGGGGTCTATTTTGGCGCAAGTGCGAGTAAGTGACGTTGTTTTATCCAATCGATAAGAATGACAAAGGGGAAAATGGTCCTAGCCGAAGAGTGGTATAACCTATGCTCGGATGTCTAAAGCTCCCTAAGCTTTCTCCTGCTTTTCCACGTTAGTGATAGGATAACATTTTTTATCGAGCATCATTATCTGTAAATATAATTTATTACGATGATGTCTGTAAAAACAACATTTGATAAATAAACTGAACTAAATACTGCATAAATTTCTTAACAGTTGGTTATGATGCTATTAAATCAAAAATGTTTGAGCAGTGATGGTAAATATTTTCCCACGTCTGAGCCGATGCTACCGAGGACGTAGAGGAACAAGTAAATTGATAAAATGGTGAAATTACATTGATCTTTTGACAAATTGATGGTTAATAAATCTCTCATATTTTGTAGTGTTCTCTTTTTGTTTCTTACTTTCTTTCTTTTTCAGTATGCCCAGGTTTGTATCTCCATGGCTTTATGACTTTATCTTTTTGCTTTTAACTTGTTGTTGTTGACCTTGAAGAGATTTAAAATGCACAAGAGATGATTTAAGTCCGCCAGAGGCCAGATAACCTATTGCTGTCATCAAAATCTGAATTCAACAAGAAGCTATTAAGACTGCCAAAATCACTTATTTCATTTCTGTTTCTTTCTTTTAATTAGGGTGTTGAAGAATTCAATGTGGTCTGATCTGGTCATTGACAATGAATTTCATGAGCCAAAAATTGACTACCAAATATGTATTGCGAGTTATGATTCCGGCCCTACTTTGATGTGAACCCAAATTTATTACAGTAGATCGGAATTTACTGGCTCCCGGGCTCCAAAAAAGGGCCACCAATGATGCGTCTAGCATTTGGGAGTGTTGGCACAAGAAACAAATATTACAGGTACATGAAATAATTAGAGCTATTATTTGTAGGTCTAGAATACCTACCACATAAGTACCAAGTACTTTATGTCGTTAATGGTTGTACTTTCACAGTGTGTTTAATGGAATATAGTACTGTATCAACATATGATATATGCAAATTATGCCATTAAGATTAACTTAGAATTTTTGGAAACTGTGAGCCTGTGACCGGAAAATATATCGTCATTAAGAGGGTTTCTCTTCAAATCTTTGACCAACTCACAAAAATTTAAATCCTAAACAATCGGTGTTTCAACTCTAAACAATCGGTGATAAAAAAAAAGCAAGGATCAACTCTAAAAAATAAAGCACTTTTAAAAATAAGAAAAAATATTTGAAAATGTACAGTAGGTGTTCTTTTTAAGGTAACTACTCTTTTCAGTTTTGATTTTGGTCTTTTAATTTTGTGTTTTAATTACCTTTCTTTAAGACTAATACCTAAATAAATTAAAAACCTTGAATACCTAACTAATTAAAATTGAAGTACTTCCAACGACACTTCTAGACTGATCATAATTTTTATTTAGACAAATTAAAACTTGGAAAGTTGGATTGTTTAGATTGTTTAGATCTATCGATCATCTATTGTTACATCGATGTTTGACTTGACTCGATTTATACTCATAAATATTTTGTTAACTCATCTATTGTTTAATTAAGAATTATTTAATTTCTTTGGAAATTGTGTTTTTAAATGAAAATGGTTTTCTTGTTCTGAATGCAAAGAATGAATGCAATAAAACAAACAAATCATGTTTCCAATGCAAAAATTATCATTTTAAAACTCGTGTATACGGGTATAAATATTTGAATTATTCCTAAATTGTTACCCGAAGTATTTTGTACCTGACACAGTTAGGCACATACACAACAAACTCTTGTATAAAAATACTAGTACAACTTTTGAGTCAGATTAACGAGTCAGATGATTCAGATGAATCAGAAAAAGGTTCACCAAATTTCTCTCGTAATTTTATCCGGTGGGTGGGTGTAACATCATTGTTACAAGTTTCGACAAATAACGGTATATGAGAGAGACTCAGCTTTGTCGTGCTCACTCGTAATTCCCAAGGTTAGAGAGAGTCTCTGTCTGACTCACTGACTAATAAATCTGACACTGTCAATTTACTACTTTTGTTTGTCTCTAAGCTGCTTGCCAAATTTTCTAGGGTTTAACCCAACGTTAATACAAGTCATATGCCCCCCCATTGGGAGTTGAGTTTCTCTACACCAACCAAAACCCGCTTAATTTTTGAATTTCAAAACAGCAATTTTTATCTCTCTTTGACCACCTCGACATCTCAACCCTCCTTACTAAAATAAAAGTTCCTCTCTTTGGGACCTTTTATCAAACACATTTTATTTGAACAGTGAAAACTGAAAAATAACAAACCCTTTTCTCTTCTTCAGGCCAGAAAAAAAATGGTTGATAATGGTGGTGGTGGAAGCAATGAAGATGCAGATTCAGTTATAGTAAGTAAAAGTGGTCCATTAAGATCATCAAGTTTGAGTTCTAGTTTAGAAGATCTTCTTACTTTTAAAACTAGTTTAAGCAGTTCTACTACTACTAACACAACTAATTTTACTAATAATAATTCTTCTAGTAATTTTAGTATCAGTAGTTATAAAACTAGTGATGGTTGTTTTTTTGATTCTGGGGGGAAGAAATTTGATGAATCTGAGATTGAAGAAAATACTAATCAAAATGGGGGGCAGCAGTTGTTTTTAGATTACCAACAAGAAAGTGAAAAGAATAGTTTGAGTTCTAGTAGTAGTTTCAGTATTGATGATCAAAGGAACAATTTTTGTCCTAGTAAACCTCATAAAGGTAATGATTTGAGATGGGATGCAATACAATGTGTAAAATCTTCTTCCGGGGTTTTAGGGTTAAGTAATTTTAGGCTTTTGAAGAAACTTGGTTGTGGTGATATTGGTAGTGTTTATTTGGCTGAGTTAAGAGGCATGGGTTGTTTATTTGCTATGAAAGTTATGGATAAAGGGTTATTAGAAGGTAGGAAAAAATTATTGAGAGCTCAAACTGAGAAGGAGATTTTAGGATTATTGGATCATCCTTTTCTTCCTACTCTTTATTCACATATTGAGACGGAGAAATTTTCTTGTTTGCTTATGGAGTTTTGTAGTGGTGGGGATTTACATACGCTTCGGCAGAGACAGCCTGGGAAACATTTTACTGAGCACGCCGCAAGGTTAGTTGTTCTTTGTATCATTGTATTTTCATTTTTGGGTACTTTGTTTTCATTTATGGAGTGGATTTTATTTTGTTGATAAATCTTTAAACTTTTGGTGTTTGAACAATCTAGTAATACAAGTTGATGTCTCTATTTATCATAAAGTTGAGTGAGACCAATTCTCTATTGTGTTGCCAAAACAAGTGTTTTAGTGGATCATCATTGATTTTTAGTTGAGAATTAGGCCTTTCCCCATCCTTATGTTAGAAATTTGTACATTGGACTGATATGAAATGTTGGGGTTCCATCCAAAGGAGAAGAAGCATTTTCAGAATGCATGTTGTTTTTATCTTTTAGAATCGTTCTCTCGAATATCTTATAGATAGAACTTGATAGAGGAGGTAATTTTCCTTGAGAATGTTCTTCATAGTCTAAATTGAAAGCCATTTTTCTTTTAAAACTTAATCGTTGGGGAAACCACTGGGTATTTCCTGTTTCGAGTTTTTTTTCCTTTCAAATGTATTTTCTAGCTTTTGATCCTGATGCACAAAAGGAATAACAAAGGTTCGTGTTAGCACCGCGTGTTTGGTAAAACCGTGTTTCCCTTTGTGCAGTCGATTTGGTGTGTCCGGTTTGTTATTCACCCAAGGAATTGAAATATGTTTTCATAATCAGGAATTTGTATATCTAAAAGGCCCCAGGAATAAATCTAGGAGCTCTCTATGCATTAATGTCCGTAACAAAGAAGTTAAGTTCCTTGTCTCAAGCAATTTTGAAGAAATGTCTCGAGCCTAGATTGACACCCCAACATTAAGCTATTGTCCAGCATAATCGTCTGTCTTCCGTCAAGCTCTAGACTACAATTAACATATAGTGTTCGATAGTCCTTACATGTAATGATGAAAGCTTTAGGAATAAACATCAGGTTACTTTCTTAGGCTTTGCTGCAAATGAACTTGTGCTTCTGATTTACTTGATTAGATCCTATAGATGTCTCTTCTATAGTTCTGTTGTTGACTTATGTGCTTCAAGGTAATTAGTCTTTCAGGTGCTCAAAGCTAAGTTTGTTTCCCAAGAGTCAGTCTCTTAAGGTATGGGTAGTAAGTTACTTCCGTTTCATGTTAAACACATGCCTCTAAGTTCTTCCCTTGACGTGCTATGTTGAAAGACTCGAAACACTTTACAATCATTTGCAGTGTCTTTGCTCTTGGCTGGTATAACTGATTCATTAATTATAAATCTCTAATGGAGCTCTTTGTTTTTGTATTGCAGGTTTTATGTTTCAGAAGTGCTTCTTGCTCTAGAGTACCTACACATGATGGGTGTGGTGTACAGGGACTTAAAGCCGGAAAATGTTCTGGTGAGGGAGGATGGCCATATCATGCTTACGGATTTCGACTTATCATTGAGATGTCTCGTGAACCCAACCCTCATAAAGGCCGGTACAGAATCATCTAGAAGAATCTCTGCCTATTGTATACAGCCAGCCTGCATAGATCCATCATGCAAACTGCCAGTTTGTGTGGAACCAGCTTGTTTGCAACCCTCATGCTTAACGCCCCGAATTTTCACGTCAAAATCAAAGAAAGGGAAGAATAAGAATGAAGGTACAAACATGAACCACCATAATATGGATTCTCTTCCTGTTCTTATTGCAGAACCGACCGATGCCAGATCAATGTCATTTGTGGGGACACATGAGTATTTAGCTCCTGAGATCATTAAAGGGAATGGCCATGGAAGTGCTGTAGATTGGTGGACATTCGGCATTTTCCTATATGAATTGATTCACGGTAGAACACCATTCAGAGGGAGTGGTAACCGTGAAACATTGTTCAATGTTGTCAGTCGTCCACTGAAATTCCCAGAAGGATCCAACATCAGTTTTGCTGCTAAAGATTTAATCAGGGGCTTGCTTGTGAAAGACCCTCAACATAGATTAGGATACAAAAGGGGTGCAACAGAGATCAAACAGCATCCTTTCTTCGAAAATGTTAACTGGGCTCTTATCCGCAGTACTCATCCTCCAGAAATACCAAAACCAGTTGAACTGAGTTTTGTCGATCAAAAAATTAGGTCACCAACTGACACTGGAGCTACTGATTCAGATAGTTCATCAGGTCCTTACCTAGATTTTGAGTTTTTCTAGAAAATTTTGGCGAAAAATGAGATTAATTTTTTTCTTTTTAGTTTCTGTTGTTGTTGTTGAGTTAATTAGGTTGACAGAGCTCTTGTATATTTATTTCATCAAGGAAATCTTTTTGTTACCCATTTTCGTTTCCTTTCTAGTGAAATCACATGCTCCAGGCAATTGCGCATTTTCTTTGATATGAACAGGTTGGACCTGATTCAGATAGTCCATCAGGTTTTTTTCTCGAGAGGAATGCTTGCATCTTTAACTGCAGTAGTGTTTTGGTTCTTTCAAGCTAAGGATGTGCGTGTTCCTCTCTAACCAGTCGCACCAGTATATTGCAGGTAGAATAAAGTTCTACAGGTCTTCAAATTGAGCAGAAATTGTAAAGCATGATAAGCCGCCTCAACTGAAGATGGAAAGGTGAAATGTGACTGTAAATTCTTCAAGAACAAGTTTGCTAGACATCACAAGAGAAGGGGCATTGCAAAATTTGAAGTTTCAGAAACACCACAAAAAGACGCTATATATCCAAATGAATATAGCAATCTGAGGAGGAAATTTTTGTTTCCAGATGACAGCAAATTTGTTGGTCTCAGTATTGGGATTATCCATGCTGATCAACTTACTGTAGCTTCCAGAACTGAACATTGCTGCCAGAATAAAATGCTTGTTGCTGCATTGTAGATCGGGTGAACCGCCAGTTCTGACATATATGCAAGGTATTTTTTTTTTTGGAATCCAACTTTGGGGTTTTTCTAGCATATCTGGTTCTAGATAATGCGGTAATTTTCCCATGTATTTGGAATTCTCATGCTTGTCTTATGCTGAGAAAATGTTTTCAAGGAATTTGGACAGATAAGCGGAGGGGTTATGCAGTAAAGTCATACTGTGTCAATTTTGTGTCAGAAGGTGGGTTTCCCATTTACTACTCTTTGAGAGTTTTAGATAGAGCATTATTCATAAGGCCAACTACTAGAAATAGAATGAAAGGGTAAAGAATACTTCTTACCCCTTACTTACAAAAGGTAGCAGACAAGTAAAACTTGTTTCCATTACATTATTGTTGCATCTAATTAATTTCTGTACCCACTCCTTTACTCTTTAGATAGAAATAAAGTAATTTCACAGAAATTTCTTAGAGTACGCGTTTGGAGGTTTTCCTGCAAATGGCAATGGCAATACTTTCTTCACTTGCACTGAAATGGAACTCTACTGTAAGTAGAAAAATTAAAGGCAAAAGTAGTGCACACCACAAAGTGAGAAAGTCATTCTATTCTCACTTGCATCATCGCACTATATATGGTAGTTCTTCTGAAAATATGGTAGTTCCAGATTATTAGCAGTCAGCTTGAAGTACATTTGTATTTTATAGTCTTAACCATACGGCTGACTAGCACAGGAAAAAGTAGCTATATCTCCTGTTTCTGCGGTAGGCAAAAGCAACCACTTGTTGCAGAATGGGCATCGCAAAAACAAATGACTTTGAAGTTTCAGGAACACCACAAATGCCAAATTTAGCTGGGACTGCAATTTCCCATATTACATAGAAGAGGGTAGATACAGGAGTTTCCAGAAGCCAACTATCTTCTGAGAACTGTACAGTGTCAGTGGTGCTAGAATAAAATGCTTGTTGCTAAATTGTAGATAAGGCCCTAATCTAAATGTATTTGGATTCCTGATGCTTGTAATATGCTGAGAAAGTCGTGATCGCATCACTTGGACCACTGTGATACCTGGTTACGTACTCAACGATATAGTGTCAGCAACATTCCGTTGCATGCTGATGCAGCAACAGCAATAAGGAGGGATGGCACCATTGATGCAAACTTATTCACTCAAAAGGAAAATAGATAAACGTATGGTGTCAACTTTATGTCAGAAGGTGGGTTTCCTTTTACTACTCTTTGAGAGCTCTACATCACATCACTCCAGCATTATTCATACATAAGGCCAATTGCTAGAAATAGAGTGGGTAAAGAATATTTTCCTACACCTTGCACAAGTGAAACTTGTTTCCATTACATTATTTATCAAAAAAAAAAAAAAAAAAAAATTGGGAAGTTTCACTCAAATGTTATTACTTTCTTCAGTAGCAATGTAAGTATAAAAAAATTGAAGCCCAAGTAGAGTCGCGCTATAATTTCTTTTTAGTATTTCTCTTCAACAATCTTTCAATTTTCTGTAGGAGTAAAGAATCATGAATAGAGAACCAGCAAACAATTCAATGGGCTTCTACAAGGAAGCCTGCAAACTTACAGCATTAAACAAGAAAATCTTTTCACAAATCAAATTAAAAAAGTTTCGGTAAGAAAACTAATAATGGACGGCACTTGGCAGTATGGCACCATAAATTTACTTAAGATGAGTGAAAAATCTAAGTATCAGTTTCTTTTACGTGCAGAGACCCAAGAAAACATGCAAGGCATGAAAGACAATGCATACATTCAGGCGTTTCGATTTAGTTAGTTTTGCCAATATTCATATGCTTTATTTTTGTTTATTTTTAGCCTAACAGTGCTAACACAGTAAAATGTCCTGAAGGATGGCTAGATACTCGGTTGTTCTTATAATATTGTGGTCGGGTAATTCTCCTGGAAATTCTCAACCATTAAATTCTAGCTAGGCACATTCAAATTCCAATTCAGGGAACCATTTTGCAAACGAGACGCATCACAGACATTTTTATTCTGTCACCCACAGACATTCAAATATCAACAGCCATCACAGATCATTTTGCAAAACATGGTCTCTGTGAAGATTGCTTTTGACGTTTCGATGAGATGTGACTACAGTTAGGTGCCATTCCAAACCCTCTTACCTACATGGAAATTGAATGCATGGTAAAGAATACTTGTTGCACCTACTTACAAAAGGTGTCAGACAAGTTCCATTACATCTAATGTACCAACTCTCGACACTTTTAGATAAAAGAAAGAAATTTCTCAGCCCACGCATTTGCGAGGTTTCCCTCCAATGGCATTACTACACTCTTAAGATAAAAATAAAGTAATTTCAGAGAAATTTCTCCGCGTTTGGAGGTTTTACTGCAAATGGCAATGGCAGTGCTTTCTTCAGTTGCAGTGTGAATAGGAACTCTACTGTAAGTAGAAAAATTAAAGTCAAAAGTAGTCCGCACCCAGAGTGAAATTCATTCTATTCTCAGTTTCATGATTTCATCATCGCATTATATACATCCACTCCACCCATTCTTTATTCATCCAATTCTAATATCTCCAATTCCTCACTCTCTCTTCAACAATCCTCTCTGTCTGTCTTACTCTCTAGGATTGAAGAAGAATCATGAATAGAGAACCAGCAAACAAATCGATGGGGTTCTTTGCCATCTACAAGGAAGCATTCAAACTTACAGCATCAAACAAGAAAATCTTTGCACAAATCACCTTAACCATTCTCCTCCCTTTAGCCTTCGCTTACTTGTCTGAAATACGAATCACAACTTACTCAAAAGAAGAAACTCCTGGATGGCTCGATTATGGCTTAACTATAGCCCAAATCCTTAATTTATTCACGCTGGTTATTTTTACTCTCATGTCAACTTCTACAATCGTGTGTACGGTAGCTTGTTTCTATACCTCCAAAGATATCACTTCTGAGAAGGTAACTCCAAAGTTGTGGGGGAGACTTATCGTCACATTCTTATGGTGCTTCTTGTTCTTGGCTGTATGCACCTTTCTAGTTCTGGGTTACTTGTTTGTCTTATTTCGATCGGAGGAACAAAGAATTAGAGCTTTGTTAACTTACGTGATCAGAAGAAAGGACTATAAATTATTCTTATTTATAATTTGTTTGGCTATTCCTGTCTTCTACGAATTAACTTACGCGATGGTTGTTTGTAACATCGCAACTGTAGTCACGGTATTAGAAGAGGATTGCTCTGGTAGAGAAGCCTTGGGAACGAGTATGAGTCTCATTGAGGGCAAGGAATGGGTTTCTCGTGCTGTCTTTGGTTTGCTTGGTATCGCTTATTTAGGATTGCTCTGGTATATCTTTTATATCTTTCACTTATTACCAGTTTGTTAATGGAGATAATAACATGTGTTTGGTGGGTAAACTAGTTGTGGGAACTGGTTTTCATCTGTTGGTGGCTATTTGCATTCATTTCCTGCTTGTTGTTCACACTGTGCTGTACTTCGTCTGCAAATCTTACCACAACGAGGACATATCTACTGTTTCAGCTCAGTTAGAGGTCCCTAAATACGTTCAGTTAGAGCAAGTACCCATACATCATAGGAAGTTTGAAGAATCGGCTGATTTTTCAATATCGGTTAATGGCAAATGTCTTCAATATGTCTGGTATTTAGTTCATCCTATAAGAGATATACTAGTATTAAGTGCTATGAATGAATGTTCTTATAATACATGGATAATGTAATGATGAATTAGCGAGGATGTGAAACAAGTTGGAAAGGGATGGATGCTATTAATCGTGGATTATTATGAATGATGAAGTATTATGACTTAGAATGTTGTTTCTAGCCTGGTCTTGTCCCCTTTCATCTGTTAGTTTGTATCACTCTACTTTCACCATGATTCGTATTTGACAAGTCGCGGGCTTATCAAACTTGTAATTGTGAGCCAACATAAGTTTTACTGAAAATTGCAGCTCAGATGATAGTACATACATGTTCTTATGAAAATATGGTAGTTCCAGGATATTAGCAGTCAGCGTGCAGTACATTTATATTTATAGTCTTTAACCATACGGCTGAGTAGCACAGGAAGCAGCAGCTATGTCTCTCGCTTCTGCGGCAGACAAAAGCAACCACTTGTTGCTTCAGGAAGAAGTGCCAGACATCACAAGAGGCAAAAACAAATGACTTGGAAGTTTCAGGAACACCCCAAAAGGCACAATTATCTGGGACTACAATTTTCCTATGGATCAAGTGGTCTACTCTCTTGCTGCAAGATTTTTCTGAAACAATAACCAAGTGAAACTAGCAATCTTAGGAGGAAAATTTGATGATAGCAGATCTATTGCTTGAGTCTTGAGAAGACTTTCTTGCTGTTCAATAACCATTCCACTAAATTATCTTGATCTTCATGTGAAAGCCTTGGAGTTCATTGTCACCTAAGTTTTGTAAGAAAACAAAAAAGCTAATGGGAATTACTACTACATATTATGCCTATATTATTCTTGTTTACTCAAAAGAATGATGTCCAATTTCGAAATTTACAGCCATCTGAAATGCTCAATCCTATGCATGTTATGTGCCCACAGCAAAGAATGAATTTAGGGTTAGGAGCTAAACATGCTACCAAATTTCCATAAGTAAAAATGGCATCTCAACATATGTTAGTGGAAATCCCACAAGATAAGAGTTTCTCAAGTCTAAACTAAACTAAATTCAACCAATTTATATAAAAATATATGTAAGGAAAGCTATAAGAACATTTAACCTCTATTCTGTTCTATTAGGCAATTTATCGAATATCTGGTGTGCAGTATGGCACCACTTACTTAGGAAAGGAAAATAGATAAATAAAAACACATAAAGATGGAGAAGTAGTCCGGCTGCTGATTATTTCACTTAATTGAAAGTCCATTGATTTTCAAGACGAACCTTTTCTTCTTCCTCAGGGGTGAAGTCGTTCCTAATGTTGAACGTCTTTCGAATCTCTTCAACAGTTTTACCTCTTATCATGTCTGCAATTGTAATACATGTCAAGTCCAGCAAGCTCTTGATGTTGAGATAATTTGCAGCCTTGATTAGACCGGAAAGTATTGCTTGATCAAGTTTCACAAACTCCTTGTCCCACTTTTCCAAAGCCTCCTTATCGGCCTTACTAATAATGGAATCACCGCCGGCAGTAGTGCTCTCGCCGTGCTTGTTGCAGTATTCGATAACCTTTTCCAAGATTTTGCTAGTTACGTTATGCAAAGGGATCGCATCATCAGCGCAACCATCTTCGATCATGTGCTTAATTGTCAACGATTGGTGTGCGACGATTTCGTCTATTTCAAAGATATCGCCGTCCGAACTCCTTAAAGATATCATCTTCGACATGATTATTTAGAAGAGCTAGATAAATAAACAAAATACAGAATGCTCGGACCTCTTTGAGTTGATGAATTGTGAAAAATTAGACGGATGTGGTGCGTATTTATATGCGATGGATGAAACAATAGTTCAACTCACATTAGGAAAGCTATTAAAACCGGACCTTCTAGAAACTCAGGCTAATTGGCAATCACACCGATGAGTTGTGCCATAGGAGGACCAAAATTTGTTTAGGAAGATAATTGTTATTGTAGTTGAAGAAAATCCAACAACTACATCAAAGAGATCTAATACTTAAGATGAAGAACTACTAACAAGTTGAGAAATAGAATGGAGGCTCAAGCTCTTGGTGAGTTTTAGGGTTAGAGTAAAGGATTCCAACAAACATATCTCACTTTCTTTTCAAAAGAAAAATGGATGTACATTAAGTTATAATAGTGCCCTTAGGGCTGACTAGTTAAGATAAGAACTAGTAAAGATGTATGATGTCATATACACACGGTTGTATCTGACTAAGTTACTTTTGCATTAATCTTTGGACACGCGTTCCTTAGATATTTTGGCACTACATTGCCCCTTTTCTTAAGGTTTGTTCGAAGAGCAATCCTAAGAAAACCCTCTGAAACTTGTGTTTGCACTGTTGTTGATGTTTGCGTTTGATACCATTGTTTCGGTCTTGGCTTACTGTTTCTCTGTGCAATTCTGGTGGGTATATCTTTGGCTTGATTTAAGCATGAATATGGAGTTGAAGGGTCACAAATATTTTTGGCTGGTACTAGCAGTTTTTTTTGGGACAGCTGCTTTAACACTTGTTCAATAATATGTCTGGAATAAGTCAAATTCGAGATAACTGGATGTGAATGGACTGCTCATGACTCGAGAAGACTGCTCAAATGGCTTGGGTCTTCATGACAAGTTCTTTTAGATGCGATCGCGTAGATATTGTCGCTAACTATGACTTTCGTTGCTGTATTATCATTATAAGTTTCTGTTGTAGAATCAGTTTCCTCAGTTTTGACTGACTTCCTTTCCTAACATGAGTCTGGTGGTGTTAGAGCATATCTCGATTGAACCCACCAAGCGTTGGTATGTCAAGGTTGGTTGTCATATTTTAGGATGAAAACTCAATTAGAGTCGCCTGATTAAATGTACTACAGTCAACTTCGTTTAGGTTAAGCTATAAAGTCTAGGAATGTTGAAACATACAAGTATTACCGTGAAGACCTGAAGATTGTGAAGAGGTATCGACTACAACGAAGAAGTCATCCTTCCACTTGAGGTACTATGATACTGACTTGACTTGTTTCCATTCCTATCGTTGCTTTCAAGTTATTTAAGATTCAAAACATAACATGCAAGGTTATATTTAATTCTCGGGTATTATACTTGGTCATTTTATTATGATCAAAGTGTCAAGGAAGAATATTTGATACAAAGTATAACGTTTATCTTTTGAACTTCGTAAATGTGACATCGATATAATCTATGTAACTCGTTACGTGATTGTGTATTGGATATAGGTGTGATTTCGTACTAGAAAACTATGTTTGATTACATATATTTAAAGGAAGTACATATATGAAACTTGTTTCTTAATCGAAAGGAAATCAATAGGCGTTTTGGTCCTTATTGAAGATCTATTGGTTGACCAATTAAAACCTAGGTAATATCTTTGGTAGAACCGATCTTGACTTATGTTGAGAGCTATGGTAAAACCAATCTTTACCTGGTTTGGGATATGCGTTAGAACCGATATTCACTTATGTTGATAGCCTTGGTAGAACCGATCATTACCTATTTTGGGATACATGGTATCTTAACTATTGTTGAGAGTCTTGGTATAACCGATCCTTACTTATATTGGGATACTTGGTAGAACCGATACTAGCTATTGTTGGGATTCATGGTAGAACCGATCCCTACCTATATTTGGTGACTTGGTAGAACCGATCTTAACATATGTTAGGAGTCATGGTAGAACCGGAGCAAAACCGATCCTTCATGTTCACATATTACTTCAAGTTTTTGTGTGAGTTTGGAATTAGGGTTTGGTAAATAGGAAAGTTCTGGACGTCGACATGATTTGGACATGAATACAATTCTTCTCTTTTATTGTCAACCTATATGGACTAAACTTTTATTACACCACCAATTTTTTGTTAGGAAACCTGTATGGACTAAACTTGAATATAATTCCGAGAGTTCAACTTAATGAATCCCATTCAAGGAATTATATGAAGAGCTTATATCTCTTTCGATCACAATCAGAAATTTTACAGAAGCAAATCCGTGAACCTGTTTATGTGTGAGAGTACTTGGACGATTTGAAAGATCAATATCCAGGACTCAATCAAGTGGTATCCAACAAACAAGGATGGATATTGAAAAAGCGGGGGTCTAACAACCACACCTAATATTTCGTTCGGCAATCTGTATGAACTAACTCCAATATAATTCCAAGAGAATCAACTAGACAGTCAGACTCAATCAAAGAAATATATCCAAGAGTTATATCTCCATTTCTCAATGTAATCAGCAAATAAAACAGATTGGAATCCACGAGTATGATTATTATGAGAAACAACTTGAATGGTACCAAAGACCAATGTTCAAGTGTCAATCAATTTCAATCAACAACTAAAGGTTGGATTTACCAATTGATTGAACTACGCCTAACCTGTGATATTTCAATTATATAAACAAATGTAATGCGGAAAAGAAATAACACAGACATGAGAAGTATTGTTAACGAGGAAACCACAAATGCAGAAAAACCCCGGGACCTAGTACAGATTTGAACACCACACTGTATTAAGCCATGTAGTTGAGCCCTAACCAAGTCTCACACCGACTAAGGTACAACCGCGTTCCTTACGCATCTGAATTCAGAAGGACTCAACACACTTGATTCCCTTAGTTGATCTCACCCATAACTAAGAGTTGCTACGACCCAAAGTCAAAGAATTTATAAACAAATCTGTCTCCCACAGGAAAGTCTATTCTGATAGATAAATCTGTCTCCCACAAAAATACCTACGAATTTTTTGTTCCGTCTTTTGATAAATCAAGGTGAACAAGAAACAATTGATAATCCGGTCATATATTCCCTAAGAACAACCTAGAAATATCAATCAACTCACAATAACTTAACTATATGGTAGTAGAATCACAAAGAATGAGACGAAGAGCTTTGTGATTACTTTTTATATCTTACCTATCAGAGATAAATCTCGAGCCAATCTTAGAGAAGATAGTACTCAATACGATAGAACAAGTCAGATCAGAACACGCAATTACATAGAAAATAGTTGGGTCTGGCTTCAGAATCCGAATGAAGTCTTTAAGTCGTTAACCTATAATGGTTTTAGGAAAAACCTAGGTTAAAGGAGAATCGACTCCAGTCGCAACTAGTATCACACAGGAGGTGTGGGGATTAGGTTTTCCAGTTGCTGGAGTTCTCCCTTATATAATCTTCAAATCAGGGTTTGCATTCTAAGTTAGCTTACTAACAAAGCAATCAATATTCACCGTTAGATGAAAACCTGATTTAAGATTCAAGCTAAGTTTGATTAAAACCAAAGAAATATCTCTTCATCGTTAGATGGTCTTAGCTTATTACACACAAATGAAATATACCTTCATTTAGATATGGGTAACCGTACCTAAACGTGTCTATTGAGTTAGCTCAACAATAGTTAACTGAAGTTAGCCATATGAACACTTTGTATTAACCGCATTCATCTAAACACTTCTAGATCAAATGAATCTAATTGTGTTACTCATAAAGTTGTTCAATTTTTATATTCTCATATAAGTATACAAGATACAATTGAAGCAAAATCGGATTTGATTCAAGAGAATCAATTCATGAATATTTAACCTCGGTTTGCAAAGATTGCATTCCTTAATATATAAATGTATCTGTTCATGAGTATGAAATCATACTTAACTGATTTTAGAACTTAAACCAACTTAGTTTTCAAACGAGTATGCAAACTTAAGTTCCGGACTTTGGTCATGTACGACAGTTCGCAAACGGATATGCATACTGTCGTTTAGTACCTAACTCAGGCAAAACTGTTCGCATACTGGTATGCAAACTTGGTTCTTTGACGGAAAACCATTCGAATCAAACTTGGTTCTCGGACTAATCATACTACAACAGTTTGCATACTGGTATGCATAATGTGTTATATCCAGAAAATGGTTAATTGTTCTAAACTCCCATTTCAATCATTGAAACATCCTTAGAAGATGACAATAGCCGCCTCACACAAACTATTAGCTTATAAGTAATTTTCAAGTGATCGAATGATCAATGCGAAACATTCTGAGTCGACATCAAATGACGGTCTCACACAAATCATGTAAGATGTTTCAAGGCAATTTTCACATGATCATCTTTTGACTTATTATTTAGTTTCCAACAAATAAATCATTTAAACTCGTCAAGAATAATGATGTACGTAGCTAAAGTAAAATGCTTTCCAACACATATTTCGAGAAATAGATAAGTGAGTTAAACTCGGCTTGAAATATCAAATGTGTATAATGTAAAAGTATATATAGATATACGACTTAGTATCAATAGGAGATAGAATAGAATAGACTTCTGAGTGATAGATAAGTTTTAGTCCCCACATACCTTTTGTTGATGAAGTTCCTCCAAGCTATCCTCAGTAGATCTTCGTCTTCAATCAATGAATGTCGTGAAGTCTAAAGCTCAAATACATATTCTATCATAATCCGATACATAGCTATAAGTAGACTAGAAATAAAGACTTATAGTTTTGATCACCTAAACTTGACAAACAAGCTTGCAATAACAACGCTTGCGAGTTCGACCGAGCAGTGCTCTAACAGACATATCTACTTTGATTGATTAATGTACAACCTGTGATATTTTAATTATAAAGATAAACAATATAATGCGGAAAAAAAATAACACAGACAACGGAAATTTTGTTAACGAGCGAGGAACCCGCAAATGCAGAAAAACACCGGAACCTAGTCCAGACTTGAACATCAAACTGTATCAAGCCTCTACAGACACTAGCCTACTATTAGAAGTAAACTGTCACAACAATTCAGTTTCAGTTGCGGTCCTTACGCCTATTTAATCCCAGCAGGACTGCGCTCAATTGATTCCCTTAGCCGACGTCCTTTACAGCCTAAGAGTTGCTTCAACTCAATTGAAGATTTTAAACCAATCTGCCTCCCATAGATAAGCCTATACGTGATTTCCGTTCTAGTCAAAGATCAAGGTGATGTGGGAAATCGATTGAAATAGACAAAGTCTAGCAAACCTCAAAATCCGGTCCGACTCCCGAAGAGCGGCCTAGATTATTATTCACCTCACAAGTCGAAACTTGTGGAATCATAAAGTCAGGGACGAAGATACTTTTTTATTTCTATATCTTGTTTGAGTGATCAACTCAACAATCAAAATAAGATGAGGATACACAAACTATCAAGATAACGATAGTTGGACCTAGCTTCACGAATCCCCAGGTGAAGTCTTTTTAGTCGCTAAACCCTAGAAGGATTTGAAGGAGACAACGACTCTAGTTTACAACTAGGACACAAAATAATAGTGTTAGGGATTCAAAGATCTCAATTGTTAGAGGTTCTCCTTATAAAGACTTTCAAAATCAAGGTTGCTTTAGGTTTAAGCTAAGCTAGCTTTGGAACCAAGCAATTAATAATTACCATTAGATGAAAAACTTGACTTGAGATTAACATAGTAGAATATACACTCTGGTTAAGATTGACCGTAACTGAACCATGTACAATGACCTTTTCATAAAGGTTAGCCGAAACTAGCCAATTGAACTATAAGCTTAACCATTTTCATAAAACACTTTAAGACTTTTCTTGGATCACACATATGATCAAATTGTCTAGATAGTATTTTTAGAGAGTTGTTCCAATGACGATTATCTCATAGAAATAATTCTGGTGCATCTGAAAATATTCGACACGGTTAGTACGTGTACTGTACCTGTTCGTGAATATTCTTGTCATAGTATGTGTACAGGGTATGGATACCCTTAATACAAGAAATGAGTTAAGGAACTCACAGATATTTTATGGTATGCATACCTAATTTGGTTTTGAAACCAACGGATCTTTTCAGTTTGCATACTAGGTATGCGTATTTCAATCAACATACTTTTTATGGTATGGATACCGGGTATGCGTTCAAAAAATTCTCTGCCGAACTATAGCTATTCCGGTACATGTACCGCGGCTCTGAACTTATAACAATTTTCCCAGTATGTGAACTGGTATGCATATTGTCTTGTATCCAAATTAACAATAGTTCTATATCTCTCAAATAATCAATATGAAACATGAAAGGTATGCATGCAGTGGTAAAGTCACTAGGTGAGATCATACTAGTGACCTGAGTTTGAAACTCGCCAATACCAAATTCTTTACCGATCAAACAAAAAAAAAAAATATGAAACATTCTCAAATAACATCAATGACACATATCATTGTTACAGGCTATTTTCAAATGATTAAATCTTGAATCATGATTAGGTTATACACATTAAATTGTTCTAAACCGAATTCATCAAGTATGTGATGTGGTTTTAACAAGTTGTAGAAATTGGTAGTAAAAGTTCGTTCAACTCGGGCTTGTAAAGATTTGATTTCAGAATTTTATAATAGAAAATATATACACAAGTTTGTCATAAAAATCGAGAGATTACTGAGACTCAGGATTCCACCATAACTCATTCGTGCGATTCATATGTTTATTCCAAACAATTATAGCTCAAATAATATTGACTCTAATTCTTTGCCAAGGTAGATTCTTAAAAGATTGACTGTAAATCACTAGCATGATGCATCAAAAGCACTTAGACCAAGCATATATCATCATACGACATCACAATCAATTAAGAAAAATCATAAAACGATTGATAATAATGCAAGTAGTCATAAAAGAATTAAATTTAATTACCACATGCATGAAATATGGCTTCCTCCGTCGCCTCAACAATGGGGTTTAGTTCCTCATGTTATTCACGTGCTCAAAGTAGGTGTTCACAGCTCAAAAGGGTGAAAAACAAGAGAGAACTACTAGAGCAGACTGTTTGCAACATTTAACAGGCGTTACAAACCGATTTATTCAGAGAGAATTATCGCAATATAAACTGTTACAAGAAACGATAGAAGATATATGATGTAAAATAAAAGACTGCTCTAAAGGGTCTAATGTTCTTCGTGTTCTTCCTTCTACACCAGCAGAACTCGACTTCATGCAACTCCTCCTGTTGATCTCTGTGGTGTTCTAAACTACCCCTAACTTCTTCTAAACTTCCACCCCCTTCCCTGGAACTCGACTACACCTTTTATATCTCTCAGAAACCTAAAAATCCCGATTAAAATTCTTCTCTTTCTTTCCGTGCAAGCCACGGCAATAATCTCTCTGCCGAATCGTTTTACGCGTTTCCAAGCTGTCAAATCCTTTCCAAACTCTCTATAAGGTATATGTGAATCTTAGGAAAGTTTATCTGCGTTTTAGTCTCACTGGATTTCCGAAAATAAGCCAAACAGAACCCGATATATTCCACACACTCTGTTTTGATCCAAGACAACTATCCAGCCCAATTTAATCGAAACTATCACCCATAACTTCCTGTTTAGGCTTACTAGGCCCATATCAACTAAATCCAAATGATCGAATCTCCATGAAATTCGACCGGATCACTAAAAACTAAACCCGTGATGACTTCTCCCTGTTTTACCAAACGCAATCATACAGCCCAATTTACTCGATCCAAATGCCCATACTAAGCCTGTTTATCCCTAACATGCCTAAATTAACCAAAATCCGTGATTGAGTCTCCTTAGATCACGTTCAAAATCGAATCCAAACTCTGCTAGTAGACACAAGTTTTCCTTAAAAATCAAATTTTGAATTCTTGAAGATGAGTGCCCTTATCCACGATCTTTGGGTCTTAGATAGTGATTTGGGTGCCCCTTAGTAATTTGGTTACCCCTTATCCGAAATGAAGGTCCGTATAGTAATTTTCTCCCACGAGCGCAAAAACCATTTTTCTAGCCAAATTCGCCGCGAAAGCTTATTCTCCAAAAACACCTACAAAGACATAAAATAACCAAATAAGTACAAGATCGAGCACTAACAATATACATAATTGAGATCCAAATAGACACATAAATGCGTCTATCAAATACCCCCAAACTTATTATTTGCTAGTCCTCGAGCAAATCTAAAATAGAAAATGAAATCCTAACTCACTGTCGCAGGCATCGTCGATTGCATTTAGCGTATGCAATAAGCCTTTAAACCCCTAGTGGCCGAGTTATAGTCTTGGGAGGGCTAACAAGAGATATACCCACAAAACCTTTACACTCCAGACTCTAGCTATCTACGCAAAACCTTGGAAAGCACTAAAGAAACTCCTTGGTTGGCATACTCTCATTGACTACAGGAGGAAGTACCCTGATGCGAAATTCCAATTGATGTACACGAGTTTGCACTCAAGCATACTAAAATCCATATATAAGTCACAGAGCTCTACTCAGATAGTTTCTGGACATCATAACCGGAGTCAACCAATCACATGGATAGATTAAGAAGATGGATATAGAGAAAAACATAGATGGTTTTGATGTTAACTGAGGTGAACAGTGTTTCTCATATCTGTCTGAAGGCCACTGCCAAGATGAACCTATCCTAATGGACTGAGATACTAGTCTGGACTAATATCAACATACTGGCATATACAAGGGAACCAGTAGTCGATAACCCTGATTCTAGATCAACTCAGCTGGCATATACAAGGGAACCAATGGTCGATTGAATTTATTCCGGTTGGTCTGATGGTCTGGTCTATTTTTTTTTTTTTTTGGTATCTCAATCACTCTAGTTCACCCTAGCAGTGGTAACAACTTGAATCGTGAGCCCCACCTAATCACTTAGAGAAACATATTTTAAAGAAAACAAAATAAAAATAGAAGTGAAAAGGATTCAACGAGATATGGCGAAACTACCATGTTTTTTCTTTAATTCTAACACCTGAGCTCTGTGCTTTTATGAATAGACTCTTTAGATGTTTCCATCTAATCAGATTGGTTCTTCAACTCCTACAACCAAAATGCTTCCATCCACTTAGATTGGTTAGTGCCATCCTTATAAGCATAAATTTCTAGGCTCTGGAATTCAATGCAACAAAAATGTTTCTCCCATACCCCCAAACTTAAATCTAACATTGTCCTCAATATTCTAAAGATAAAATTAAAAGCATGAACAAGGAGAAACTGTTACCATTTGAAGTAAAAGAGTTAAGGAAAGATATTAACGTGTCGCATGAATATTGGGTTACCTCCCAAGAAGTGCTAAGTTTAAAGTCTTGACCAGGACTAAGAAAGGATTAGTCACCTTATAAAATCATAAAGTAATAGCCGAAATATCTGTGGGTCATCAAAACCAAATAGAGCTATCACAAGTAAAAGGAATCTGCAACATGCCAAGAAAATTAACAAATAAAGCACACCCTTGTCTAGTTTCCTATTTAAGACAACTATATCTAGCTGTGGTTCAGGTTCAGGTTCTATAACTGGGTCGAGATAAAATATTTTCATGTGCTGGAATTCCTCAAATCTAAGATCCAGTTCAGGTTGTAAAGTTTGTAAAAACTCAAATAAGAACTTAGAAGCACATAATAATAACCTGAATAACTGCGGATCCTTAAAGTCAATCAGGTTTGACTCACACAATTGACCACGATGAAAGTGGTGGTCAATTTTAGGAAAATATGTCGATTCTAATCTCCTAAAGTACTTAGGTTTAGTCTCAAAACTAAATAATTGACACATATGAAACTTATACGTTCCCACAATTGGTTGCAAAATATTTGGTGGGAAAACAAAATCAATCTGGGTATCATAGCCTGGGTAAACCACATCAACCAGAGGATGAGTTTCTAACAACTGAACTTCCTTATGGATATCACTAGGCTCAGGATAATGTGTATGAAGATAATCTTTTAAAATGGTTGAGGAACATATGTCAAGTCCCAAGTGAGGGACCTTTCTAAGAGTTAAAGCACACGGAGAATGATAATCACCCCCAAACTTAGAGTTTTCAGTGTCTCTAGAAAAACTAGTCACAACTTCCCTTATTTCAAGGTCATCAGATTCCTGAAAATGGTCAATTGATTCTTCTAAGTCGGGTTCATCCTCACTCATCTCTACGAGTTCATTTTCTTTTTCTAAGTATGTTGTTGCTAAATCGCTAGACTCAAAATATACCCGTTCCTCTAAACCATAATTGGCTTCGTAATCGAAAGGAAATACTACATCATCTAAGGAAGTGTTATCTTTAGTCAAATCCTCGTCCTTTTGAATAGGTGAATAATCATTAAAATTATTTGGATTTGAACTAGAAATAACATTATAATTATAAAGCTCAATTGGAGTGGAAAATTATTGATCACTATGCCTACTTATTTCAAATTCTTCATCAACACTATTCTCATCATAATCATCATTATAATAACATGAAAATGGTTGAACCTCATCTAAAGTAGTGTTACCAATTCTATCCTTGTCATCTTGATTATGCAAATAACTATCTTCATTTTCAAGGGTACTATTAGAAACATGGTATTGGAAATTAAGATTATTTTGAGCCAATTTTTCTACAATCCTATTTGTACTCTCAGTATATTGCTTAAGAGTTTCTTCTAAAGACATCTTTGTTGACTGCTCGTCTGAAAGAATGTTACAGGTTTTCTTCACAAATAAGGTATAACTATTGAGAGCCTCTTCTAGAGAAATAGAGGGATTGTTTTGCTCGTATGACTGGTGGGTGTGCGAATAGTAATTGGGCTCACTCTGGTATGAACCATAACCTCCAAAAGTTTGATGTTCCCAACCACTATTCACACTATGGTCAAAGAAATGTCCATTTTGAAAATCAGACGGATATTCGTTGTATTGGCTATTGTAATACCGGTTCGACATTCTATTGCAGGGGTGTGAGTTGTCACACAAAATAAAACCCACTGACAGGGGATTCGTGGGTGGGTAAAGTCTTACCTCCCGTACCAGACGGGCGATGAACCGTTGAAGTCGACTCAGGCCACCGACTCCTATGTCAGTGTACGAACCCGAGGGGCCGAGACAGTATCATAACTGTCGTCCTTCCCTGCAAACAGTTTATATTTAATTTTTAACCCTTCCTTAGGGTTTTAAAAAAAATGTCCAAGTCCAAAAAGTCCAAAAAGTATCCAAAAAAAAAAGAAAAATTACAAAAATACAACCCTATTTACAGTTTCTAAAAATAAACAAAATAGCTATATACAAAATCTTGTTCTTCACTCCTTTTGGATTCCTCCTTTCTTTCCTTCTTTTGCGATGCTTTCCTTTTATAGCACTTTTTGTTTCCTTGTAGCTTCGCTTCCAAATCTGAAAAGAATCGAAAAATACCAAAGGTGTAAAAGAGAACAAAAAATATAAAAAATAAAAATAGAATTAACTCTAAAACCTAAAACCTAAATACAAGTCCGCGTCGACTGCGCCAAAAATTGATGTGGTTTTAACAAGTTGTAGAAATTGGTAGTAAAAGTTTGTTCAACTCGGGCTTGTAAAGATTTGATTTCAGAATTTTATAATTGAAAATATATACACAAGTTTGTCACAAAAATCGAGAGATTACTGAGACTCAGGATTCCACCATAACTCATTCGTGCGATTCATATGTTTATTCCAAACAATTATAGCTCAAATAATATTGACTCTAATTATTTGCCAAGGTAGATTCTTAAAAGATTGACTGTAAATCACTAGCATGATGCATCAAAAGCACTTAGACCAAGCATACATCATCATACGACATCACAATCAATTAAGAAAAATCATAAAACGATTGATAATAGTGCAAGTAGTCATAAAAGAATTAAATTTAATTACCACATGCATGAAATATGGCTTCCTCCGTCGCCTCAACAATGGGGTTTAGTTCCTCATGTTATTCACGTGCTCAAAGTAGGTGTTCATAGCTCAAAAGGGTGAAAAACATGAGAGAACTACTAGAGCAGACTGTTTGCAATGTTTAACAGGCGTTACAAACTGACTGTTACAGAGAATTGTCACAATATAAACTGTTACAAGAAACGATAGAAGAGATATGATGTAAAATAAAAGACTGCTCTAAAGGGTCTAATGTTCTTCGTGTTCTTCCTTCTACACCAGCAAAACTTGACTTCCCGCAACTCCTCCTGTTGATCTCTATGGTGTTCTAAACTACCCCTAACTTCTTCTAAACTTCCACCCCCTTCCCTGGAACTCGACTACACCTTTTATATCTCTCGGAAACCTAAAAATCCTGATTAAAATTCTTCTCTTTCTTTCCGTGCAAGCCACGGAAATAATCTCTCTGCCGAATCGTTTTACGCGTTTCCAAGCTATCAAATCCTTTCCAAACTCTATATCAGGTATATGTGAATCTTAGGAAAGTTTATCTGCGTTTTAGTCTTACTGGATTTCCGAAAATAAGCCAAACATAACCCGATATATTCCACACACTCTGTTTTGCTCCAAGACAACTATCCAACCCAATTTAATCGAAACTATCACCCATAACTTCCCTGTTTAGGCTTACTAGGCCCATATCAACTAAATCCAGCGATCGAATCTCCATGAAATTCGACCAGATCACTTAAAAACTAAACCCGTGATGACTTCTCCCTGTTTTACCAAACGTAATCATACAGCCCAATTTACTCGATCCAAATGCCTATACTAAGCCTGTTTATCCCTAACAAGCCTAAATTAACCAAAATCCGTGATTGAGTCTCCTTAGATCACGTTCATAATCGAATCCAAACTCTGCCAGTAGACTGTCAAGTTTTCCCGCCAAAATCAAATTTTGAATTCTTGAAGATGAGTGCCCCTTATCCTGATGCTGGGGGTGCCGATAGTGATTTGGGTGCCCCTTAGTAATTTGGTTACTCCTTATCCAAAATGAAGGTCCGTATAGTAATTTTCTCCCGCGAGCGCAAAAACCATTTTTCTAGCGAAATTCGCCGCGAAAGCTTATTTCTCCAAAAACACCTACAAAGACATAAAATAACCAAATAAGTAAAAGATCGAGCACTAACAATATACATAATTGAGATCCAAATAGACACATAAATGCGTCTATCAGTATGAAAAAAATGTTCTTAAGCTTAAGTTATATTTCGAGAAGATATTCAAGATAAACTTGACTCAAATTTTTTATTATGCATGTAGTATCCAATTTAGTCATGCGACAATGTCTCAAAGATATAAAGGTGAAAACTTGAGATAAAGGTGGTTCAGTCTTCAGTTACCTTTTGATGTTGAAGTTCTCTATATCTCATGTTGATCTTCGCCTTCAAACGGTAGAAAGCAGTTATATCTAAATATTAACTACACACTTATATCCTAATCCGACACCTGACTAAATGTAGACTAGAATCAAGATATAGTTTTGACAACAAGCTTGAGATAACAACACTTGTGATTTCAACCGAGCAATGCTCTAACACCTACAAACATATATCACTTTGTTTTTTAAAGGGCCTTATGGCTGACTCGTTAAGACGAACTAGCAAAGAAGTATTATATCCTATACACGGTTGTATCTAACTAAGTTACTTTCGCCTTAATTTTTGGACACGTGTTCTTTAGATATTTTGGCACTACAGTTACAAGGGGTCCAAAATTTGTGACCCATAGGAACAGATTTGTTAATCATGATACATTACTATCATGATAATCACCATGTAGTAATTCTATGTCCTGTTAAATCAATTCAAGAATGACTGTGTAGTTTTGCCAATACGGTTTTTCTTAAAACATTGTGGTCGGGCAGTTCTCCTGAAAATTCTCAAACATTAATAAAATGTCCGGCATCATTAAACTATGAAATACTAAATACTCAATCGCAAGAAATAATATTGTTTAAAAGGAACCTGACCTGATTATATCTCACATTTAATAAATCTGGATCTATAAAAATTGTCAGGGCTACATTTTGTCATTGAGACAGATATGTGTGGTAGATATCCATCTCTGTTTACACAAAATAGAACCGAATATCATATTGTGTCAACTTTGCGTCAGAGAGTAGGTTCCTCAATTTAGAGGGGGTGTTTGGTTACATTCTTATAAGTTCAATATCTTTAAACAAAGGTTAAAAGTTAAGAGGATTTCCAATGGATTGTGGTGTGTTTCCTACGTAATTGGTGTAGGAAAACATCCTTATAAAATGTGAAATCCAAAATTTCCTATATTTTAGGACTTCAAGAGAGGTTATCTCTAACCGGTAGCCATTTAGGTTATTATTGAAATCTACTTGTATTAATCTAATTGGTGGAACTACTATTCTTTTTACATATATCTTATTTTTAGTTAATTTAACATAAATTTGATTGGTTTAAAATTTTGATTAGATTTAGCACATCCTCTACAAGAACCTCTGAAACTAAAGGATGGACTAGAGGATGTCTTAATAACTAACCCTCACATCATCCTAATATTCTACTTCACATCTCCATTGGAGAAGTTTTTTTGAAAATTATATAAATTATAGGTGGCCTAAAATTTAGGAACTTAAAAAAGTCCCCTCGAAGATGTTCTAAGTTTGCAACAAAATTTGAGATTAATTTTTTATGAAACAAAATTTTCTAACTTTTGAGATTGATTTATTTATCCAAACCTCCTCTTAACACGCTTTGAGTTCCGTATATCATCGCATCGCATCTCTTAAAGATTCTCCTTTACTTACAAAAGGTAGCAAAAACAAGTTTTTTTTTTTTTTACCGGTGAATAAGAAAATTCATTGGAAAAAAAACTTAAGAGGGATACCTCAACCCATTGATTACAACCGAACAAAAAAAAGGAACCGAAAAGTAGCAAAAATAAGTAAAACTTGTTATTACATTATTACATTTTTTTTTAATTGAAAGAGAGATTATATTCAGAAAAAATAATGTACAAGCTACTAGAGGTAGCCGAAATACAAAAGAAAAACTTAAACAAAATTAGCATCCCAATTGAAAGATGAACTAGATGCTACTTTATTTCCGAACACACTAGACCAAGCTATTTTGTTTCAAAAATACGAGCACTACGCTCGCTCCACAAAACCCAAGTCACGGCAGACATAATGAGCAACCAGAAAAATTTCACAAAACCAGAAAAATGATTAACTTGTCAACACTTCGCAAGGTTATACATGGATATCGGAAAAGGCAAATACCAGTTGGATGAAGTAAGCATGGTCTAAACTCTCTGTGCAACTCCGCAGTGTAGTATAATGTGGTCACTCGTCTCATTTGATTCACCGCAAAGTGCACATGAATCATCTAAAAGATTTTTTTTTTTTTTTTTGCAAGCGGAGTATATGAAAGCGACCAAGGAATTTAAAGAATCTATATGGTTACATGGTTTCCTAAATGACTTAAGAGTTGTGCAAGACCATCTGCATGTGCATTGTGATAGTCTTAGTACAATTTACTTGGATAAAAATTAAGTGCATCATACTAGAACCAAACATATAGACGTACGGTTTCACTTTATCAGTGAAATCCATGAAGAATAAGACATTCTACTTGTGAAAATCGATACCAAAGACAATCCAGCTGATATGATGACTAAAGTAGTATCTGGGGTCAAGTTTCGACATTGATTTAAATTGATCCAAATCCATCTTGTTTGGAAAGAAACCCTCTTGGATTAGAGTTTCTTAGGAACTGGTGGAGGCCTTCTAGCAAGGACATTTCAGTAGTACGATCGGGTTTGATTCCTATTGAGGATACGTATGAATCCAGTAATGGTCCAATCGACGTTGGAATATGGAGGTGATTTTGTCTATTGATCGTCTCATGCGTGAATGCATGATCTGAGGTGGATAATTGTTGGTAGGTAGATCAAGGACTAGACTAGGAAATCTAGTTGGTTGAGGAAGCCAAATTACTTGTATCCAAAGTATATCAACTCAAGAGGTTTGCCTCTTAGAGTTAAGTTAGGAAACCCTATACTTGTAAGAAAAGTAATCCTTTTTAAGGAATGTTCTAGTCCTATTGATATGTATAAATAATCATAGAGAGAACCTAGTAGAAACACACCAGAACACCAAAAATCTCTTCTTATCTTCTAAAGGATTTGTATATTGCTCCCCCATATACGGTGATATATACAATTGCATATTACTATCCAAGGATTCAACCTCGTTAAAATACTTGTTCTTGTGTGTGTGATTGTGTTCTAGGAAATATTGGATTCTCATAGCACTTATGCAGACTTAACGCTGCCGCAGGTTTTAGCGCAACAATTGGGATCGAAGCGATCCAATTGTCCCAACATATTCTACATTATTATTATTATTATTATTGCCACTTAGGTCATTTTATTAGAAAACAAAGAGATGTTCTTTACACATCAGCGGTGGGTATCCGAGCAACAAGCTGGGAACCAACATCTTTTTGAATAACAATACCTAGCATATGAAAAAGAGAACCGCTTATTTTACGATTGACATCATTGTTAGCTAAGAAGTTTCTCAATCTCTTCAAAAATGAAATTGTGTCATCCCCGAGTTCACCTAATGTTAGAAAAGCTAACACACCAAAACTGTATCCATGGGCAGCACATTTGTCAAGATATTTGTTGCATTTATGAGTGACTGCGGGGGAAACTACGTGACCCAATGTGTGGTTGCGAGTCCTGGCACTCGTGAAAGGTAAAACGGATGTGACATCAAAACACATATCTTTCCCATTCTCCCAATTATACACTAGAATATCGGGGGTTTCTAGGCGCTTACATTATCAAACAAAAAACCTAAAGAGACCTCCTTTCTTGCAGCGATGCCTGCTTTGTAACATATGTCTACCAGGACATATCTAACTAAATCGTTCCTAAATTGAGCCCTACGTCTTTAGCATAATGTATCGCATGATCGCGGAATACATCCATGGCATGGTAACAGGTAGAGCATGAAATGAATCCTTCAAAGAATAGTATGCGGAGCTGATATTTGAGTATGGAGATGAATTGTCTGGGCCCAACTTCTTTATTTAGCCCCTAATGGGAATGGCCTTGAGGAAGTCCACAGCGTGTTCAGATTTGTTGCACTACCATAGAGTAACATCTCGTTTAGTTAGGTTGTATCTAGTGGGAATTTGTTTCTTGACAACACCAAACTTAATAACTTCCAGATACTTCATGTAATGGGGGGCAGTATCGTTGATGTTGAAGTGGGAAGAAGATAATCCACAAGTTTGATTGAATGTCTGTAGGGAATCCTTAAATCTATGTCCAAGGTATGTAGCACGTGGTATTCTAGGATAGTGTTCTGTAGGTGTTGAGTCTGAGCACACGAGGCTAGATAACAATATTTCGGGGTGTCTGCCATGGTATGAACCCTATACCCACTGTCCTTGATTGGTAATGTACCGTTGTTGGGTCAAACCAAAACCCGCACCATCACCCACTGTAGAGCCATATGGATGGTAGTGCGGAGTGCAAAGTATAATCTAGAATCTCCAGTGTAATTATGGAGGAATAAGAGCTCGCTCTTTGGATCTTGTAGTGTCTGAGATTTTTGCTTTTATCGACTGTGCTCAAAACTATATCACTACAATAGTTCATGTCTAAACTGACAGGGCCACCGATTAATTTAACACCGACTGTTGGCTTGCCGATATTTATAGGGAAGACGTCTGCCTCATCTCTTCTGGGATCAAGTACAAGCCAAAAGATTTCTGTTTTCGCAACATTCATGTGTAAACCCCTTCTTGGGGAAATAATATTCTCAGAGCCTTAGACACTTCTAATGTGTCCCCTACAATGGTCCCATCATCAAGGTAACACGCATGGAGATCTAGAGTGCACTGAGATGCTATCATTTCAGCCAGAGGATGTGAAGCTTATGTAAATAACAAAGGTCCCATGGGGTCACCCTCTTGGACACCTTGAGAAGAAGAAAGTATTGAGTCATTGTAGTAAAGTCTAGCCGGTATTGAGTATAAAAACTCAACCCATCTTTAAAAAGGCTAAAGATCCCCCGCGACAGTTGACAGAAGCCATATAGGAGGTATAGACCAAAACATATAGAACAAGAGTTACTCTTTTCCCGTTGAGCTAGATCGTGAGCTACCAAGTTACACAATATTGGTTGAGAACTAAAAATACATACCGATAACTGAGAAGATAAGAAAGAAATTTCTTTGAAAATTGCGTCCATGAGTTGATCTCCAACGAAAACACCAACGGAAAATTGATCTTTGCTTTACTTTCAACAATGATATGAGATAGCTTCAATTCCAAAGATTTTCTCAGGACATCCCAGATGACCCTACCTTCAGCTTTAGCTGTTGATGCCACTTCAAAAATTAACGCAGTCACAGAAGGAGGCTTTATTCAAGTGATCTCTTATCAAATACCTTGCAACATTGTCCATAGAAACATCATCAAAAGCTTCATAAGTATTACACTTTATCCAACCAACTAGGGGAGGCATCCATTTGCCACAATAACTGATACTAACACTATTAGGTATATAAGAAAATAACATAGATCTGGCTCTATTGAGGACCACAAAGTGAGACTCTTTCTTGTTGTTAAACACCGGTACATTTATACTGCTCCAATAAGACCAAAGAATAACAACAACCAAACATTGACTCTCCTCCATAAGTTTAGAAATATAACCCACACAAACCAGTACAACAACCAATCAATAAAAGATATGTGCCGAAAGAATGAAGTAATAATACTTAAAGGACTAAGGAACCAGACATGGCTAACAAAAGGGTAAAGGTTAAGAGCATGCATAATAGATTCAAGAGGGTCAGAACACCAACGACACTCCACAAAAGCCATAGGCATTCTAACATTAAGGAACATAGCAGATTTTCATAGAAATAACTGAATCCTATCATGGACACGAATTTTTCAAATATACTTCCAAAGATTACTACTTAGGGAGGGTTTAGACCCTCTTAATCCCAAGTAGGAAGATTTTGAAGAAAATCTGGCGGTCTTAGAAACGATAATAATCTTCTTAACATAAGCATTATCAAAATGAGTGTTAAGTCTACCAACATTCCAAATTTTATCATCTTGATTGATAAAATAAGCAACTTTCACACTACGATCAGGAGGAACCAGGGGGTTGGGGGTAGCAGATCCCAAATTTGGGATCTATTTGTCACACCAAGGATAAATGAATTGACCATCTCCAACAATCTATGAGATGAAAGGCTTGATTAACTCTTTTATAGTATGAAGACATCTCTAGGTCCAGGAACAAACACTAGGGCATTTAGCATTCGAAAAATCAGTATGAGGAAAATATCTAGCTTTAAGAGTACATTGAAACTTCTTTCAAATAATAACTTTGGGACGAAAAAAATTATTATTTTAGAGAGATTATTATTTTATCAAGAAGAAACTTAACATGTGCAAGCCTAATTGGGACTAAAGAATTTTATTATTTTAGAGAGATTATTATTTTAACGAGTATTATTTTAAGATAGTTTTACTATAACAAGTAAACAATCATGATTTTCAAGAATTAAGCATTCCTAGCTAGCATAGCAAGATTAATTCAGCTTTTCTCAAACCTAAACCTCCTTCAGACTTTTGGGGAACACAAAATGTCCCAACCAATAAGATAAAGTGTTCTATCTTTTGGGTAAAGGGTTTTCCCCCCACACCAGAACTTACATATGTGAGAATCCATTTTTCTACAGAGATACTTAGGGATAAGAAAAGCACCCATATGATATAAAGGAATAACCTGACTAATATGTTTAACTAAGGTAGTTCTAGCATCCTGAGAAAGAAGTCTATGAAACCAAGTGGAAATCCTAGCATTAACAAATTCGAGAATACCCATATGATTTTGAATTTTAGATGCTAGGAAAGCAATGGTAGTACCAAGAAATTTTTTACTTAAGTCCCAAATGTGGATATTTAAAGTGACAGGAATCTGTTTTTCAAAGGTTCTGGGATTTTTTTTAGTGAATAAAATACTAGACTTATCAAAGTATATCTCTTGCCCAGTGGCAAGGAAATATTTTTGTAAAAAGGTATATTACATAAAAAAGGACCACTCCAATTTATCATAAGCCTTAGACATATCAAGTTTGATAGCCACAACTTCTTCTTTCCTTTTATTATGGTTAATAGTATGTACAATCTCATTAGTAAGAAGTACATTGTCAGAGATATTTCTTTTGGGGACAAAGGCACTTCGATTTTGGGAAATCACACTATCCACAAAATGTTTAAGTCTGGCTAGAGTTTTAGAAAGGATTTTATAGATAAAGTTACAAAGGCCTATAGGTATATATCGAGCCACAAGCTCATACAAAGAGGAATTTAGGAATAAGAGTAATGCCAGTATGATTTAAAACCTTAGCAATGTGATCAGTTCTGAAAAAAGTTTGTGCCATATCGATAACAGCTTCACCCACAATATTCCACCGTTTTTGGTGAAAAAGATCAGTAAAACCATCAGGTTCTGGAGCTTTTCCCCTCCCATTTGGAAAACAACATTTTTTATTTCTTCGGAAGTTAAGTGAAAATTAAAATGATTATTATCATCTTCAGAAAACTTCACAGGAAGATTGTGAAGAATCTCATCTTGATACCGTTGAGGATGAGAGGTATAAAGGTTTTAAAATAATCAACAAAAGAATTTACAATATTATATCTATCAGTTAGAGTAGTACCAGAAGAATTCTTGATCCAGCCAATGGCATTCCCATCGCCCCCACACTCATTTAATGAGTAACTTTATGAAAATAAGGAGTATATCTATCACCTTCCATGAGCCAGATTTTTCTAGGTTTATCCTTCCAGCACGACTCTTTGTAGATGGGAAAAAACGATTCGCTGGTTTTTACGGAATTGAGGAGATGATCGCGCGGAGGAGACTCCTTGAACCAAGTGAAATGCTTAACCTCACACAGATGCACTGCAAGAAGGGAGTGCTTTGAATTCGAGAGATCAATATGTAGTACTCCGGCCTAAACCAAGACAAAGGCCGTTCCAGAGTAAATTCGGTCACAAGAGAGGATGGGTCGGTCAGGAGGAGGAAGGCGAGAAATGTGTGAGATCAATGATGATCGAAGATTGTAGGTGTGTTGTGTATTAGAAAATAAGATAAGTTCTCAATGATTAAATTTGCTCTTTTGAGAGTTGGATTGTTAATCTCGTCTCGTGTTGCCTGTTTGACGTGAGATTGTCCTTGTTTCAATCATGATTCAGAGACTTATTTATATTGTTGGAATTGAAAACACCATGATCTCATGAAGTGTGACAGTTGATGGAATCAAATAATGGGGAAGTGGAAATCGTGTTAAACCAGTTGCTCAACGTGCGGAGACTTGGTTGATTTTTCATCCACTACTTTGTTAACTCCTTCAACTGATTGCACGACTTGCTCACATTCTCATCGTGTGTATGAACACACGTGCCGTAGACCGCCAGACCAAAACCCTAGTTAATATCCCCCATGTGACACGATTGATGTCTCGTGTGATTGTGGAATCTGCAAGGCAGACGTGTATTTAATTAGTCAGTTGCCGACTTCATGACTTCATGGGACGATGAGTCCTTGTTTTGTTGAGTCGAACATGGTTTGGAAATGTTCTGAGATCATGAATTGAACATGTCTATTGAGACAAAGATATGATGTGTGAATAAGTTAACGTGAGAAAATATTATTCATTCGATGAATTGTTGAATATTGATAGTTGAACCAGTATTCCTTGGTTTGAGCAAATGTTGCTCATTCGATAAATTATTGGTAGAATGACCAAATAAAATATGAAATCAGGATACTGGCAATTGAACCGAGTATGATAAATAAAATGTTGATCACGGGATCAACGTAAAATTATTAGCGTTTGAATCTGGAATCATTAACCTTGGACTCAAAACTTTAATTTAATCAATTGATGTTTTATTGAGAATTAACCACAGAAAAGGAGGGACCGGCTACATGGGATTATGAGTCGACCATGTAGTGCCCAGATGCTCACGTGAGCAAACATCAAGATCTCCTGAAGACCTGTTAATTTGTTGATGAAAGGATGATTAAATGTTTGGTTTAATCATTTATTAAAATAATCTTTGAACCTTAGGTGATAAAACCCAATTAATTATGAAGAGATGAGGGACCGACCAAGGGGTCATGAAAAAGGCCCTGGGTGTTCACGGGATCAATTGATGATCGTTCCATCAAGTTCCAAGTTGTTTAGAAGAGTTTTGGACCTAATACGTGCAATTGTGCAAATTAGGTCAAATCATGAGAATACGTGGGACCGGCTTCTTGCAAGCCAAAGAGCCAACCTTGGTCGGTCAAGGTAACATGCTCACGTCACCAAAGTGTTCGTATGTTAATTCTGAGAATTTTGATATTTTCTGATGTGCATTTGAGCAATCATTTGAGAAAATATGAAGAAATCAGGTTTTTTTGACGAAACCATCAAAACTTCATGAGATGAAGGAAAAATAATAAAAAGTGAGGGAATCATGAAGTGTGGGACCGGCCATGGCCAAGGCATGGCTGGCCGGCCAAGGAGCTTGGTCCCACACATTTTTTCCCCAATTTTCATAATATTTTCATGATTTTAGGGAAATATGATAAAACCAAGGAATTTGTTAAAACCAAGGAGTTTTTTGTTGAAATCAAGGAGTTTCCATGAGATGAAGGAAACAAAAATATTAATAATAATAAAATAAGGGCATGTGGGACCGGCTTGAGCATGGTTGGGCGTCTAGGGCCCGGTCCCGTGAGTTTTCCCTTATTTTATGTATTATTTCATGATTTGAAGGAGTTTTCATAATTTGAAGGAAATATCATGAAATCAAGGAATTTCATAAAATCAAGGAAATATAAAATTAATAATAATAGAATAAGGGGTTTGTGGGATCAAGCTAGGGCATGACCAGCCGACTTGGGCCCTAGTCCCACAAGTTTCCTTAATTTTATGTATTTTTGTGTATTTTCCCATAATTTGAAGGAATTTCATAATTTGAAGGAAACATCATGAAATCAAGGAATTTCATGGGATTAAGGAAACATGAAAAATATAATAATAATAAAATAGGGCATGTGGGGCCAGCTAGGGCATGATCGGCCGGCTATGGCCCGGTCCCACGGGTTTTCCTAATTTTATATTATTTTTCATGGGATCAAGGAAATATCATGAGATTAAGGAGTTTTCATGAGATTAGGGAAATAATAATAAAATAATGAGGAACCATGAGGTGTGGGGCCGGCCAGGGATCAAGGCATGGCGGTTGGCCAATAATCACAGCCCATAATATTTTCCCTAATTTTATATTATTTCCTCGGTGTGAAGGAAAAACCATGAAACGAGGAGTTTCCTCAAAACGAAGGATATTTGTTCAAATGAAAGGATTTTCATGAGGTCAAGGAGAATAATAAAATATGATAAAATATAGAATTTGAGCGTGGGACTGATCACGGCATGATCGGCGGTCGGTGAGCCCCGTCCCTAGCGCCTTGACTATTATTTTATTATTTTCTTTCCTATTTGCATAGGTTCATCGTCTCGTCGTATTTTGAAATA
Organism: Papaver armeniacum; assembly: GCA_023531295.1. Classification (NCBI taxonomy): domain Eukaryota; kingdom Viridiplantae; phylum Streptophyta; class Magnoliopsida; order Ranunculales; family Papaveraceae; genus Papaver; species Papaver armeniacum. Next base: position 66,610 of record JAJJWW010014300.1, on the reverse strand, counting down.
CTTGTTTGTTCATTCAGGTGTTTGTTAATGCATTATTTGTCGAATACATTTACACCATTTGGTTGGGGCTTACTCGAAGGTAACTCAGATGCCCGTGTGTTGAATATTTATTACTAACCATGAAATTCTGCTGGGAAGAACCATAAATTGAAGTAACGAAATATTATGAAAATAACGAATATTTTCCAGGGATTTGAATCCATTGATTTTGAAAATAATTAATTAATGGCTCTATACTAGTACGATCGTCTATGACCGTTAATTATTCAGGAATTGAGTGATATGAGCTTGTTGAAGCGTCATACTTCTTTCATATAGTCAGGAAAAACATTGTTACATCCTGAAGACGTTATTGCTATATACTAGCAGGCAAGATGTCTAGAAGCCGTCTAATCTTTCGATTCTATGTAGAAGTAATTACTGAAATTGCTCAGTATTCATGAGATATGCCATTGCCTCAGCTGACAGACTACATATCTATATATACTCGGAGAGACAGTATTCTCAGTCAGAGATTCTCATAGCATGTTCTTTCATTCTTTCGATAAGAGACACGAGCCTCAATATTCATCTGATTGCTGGATCAGGAATACGTATAAGTATGGATTTACGATTTTATCCTTTGTTGAAAATCTACTATTTACATTAAGTCCCCTGCTTAGTGAGGAAAGCCGTGTTCCTCAGTCAGCATTGAATGGTGATTTTCCGGTCACAAACAATATAAGCAATTGAACTTAGTCATTAAATAAGACCTTACCGGATTTTTGATAGTGCGAGCAAACCACGACTTGAATGAAGATTCCAGTGGCATGACAGAGCATCGTTTAATGAGCATAAATTGGTGTTGAACCGCTGATTTTGATGACGGGACCTTGGTCGTTTTAGGATTTTCGGGCCGGGCCCAATAAGGAAATCCTTGTGAGATTAGGTTTTGGAAATAATATTTGATATAAAAGGGGAATTAATCCCCTTTTTCTTTATTTCACCTTGAACTACCACCACCTTCATCACCTCTTCATCTTTATCGTGCCAGCAACCAAAGGAAGAAAAATTTCGCCGAAGCTCCCAGCACCGCCGACCGTCGCTGCTACCATCCGGCCAACTTCCGCCGGCGCCGACCAGGTATGTACTGATTTTTTTTTTTAGTTGCTGAGTTCATATGAGTTTCATGAAGTGATCATGTTGAAAACCCCATATTTATGCACGTGAGTAGGATTTTATTGAAAATCCATGTTTTGAAACCGTATGTTCGTTTGATCGTTAGTTTTTGAAAACTAATAATAATCCCTGATTTATGAGAGATTTTTTCTTTATATATGAATATTTAGGTTTAGTGATAAAACTAAGTTTATGAGATTTCATGTGAACCAAAGTTTTATCATGAAAAGGTGAATTTTCGCAAAACCGAAATAAACCCTCGTTTTAAAGAATGACGATGATACGAAGAAGAGAGTTTTTTTTTTTATGTGAACTTGTGTCCAGTGATAAAATTTTGTTTATGAGCTTTCATGTAAATCAAAACTTTATCTTATAATGTCTGAGTTTTCACAAAATTGAAATAAACCTTCGTTTCAAAGACGTATGACAATACGAAGGAAAAGATTTTTCTTATAAAACTGTGAAGGGTCCACAAATTTATTTTCGTGAGCCTTGCTCACGTCAAAATATATTATTTACGTGATTAAATCACGTTTTCTTATATATATATATATAAATGTAAATATATATTATTTTCTTTAAAGTCAGAACTTGAGTTTTGTGTAATATTACTTAGAAATAAACAATTATTTATGATGAAATAATGTTTTAGTATTCATAATTCCATGGTTAATGCTTACGCAGTAGAATTATTCATGATTTTATGAAAATCTAAGTTTATGCTCGTCTTTTGTAGGTTTGAAGAAGCGAGCAAGTTTTGAAGTGTTAACTCTTGCATTACTAGTAGAATCGTAAAAAGGTAAGAGTTGAGAATTACCATTTTGTAGACGTTTGCATCTCGTATGAACGGTATACTGAAGTGAAGTATTGTGTGCATGTTACAGCTACTTTGCAAGGATTTCTGATTCTCAAGTCAATGATGCTTCCAGAGATGATACGTGTGTGGACAATGATGCTTCAAGGGAGGATTCACACATAGACAATGATGCCTCTAGGGATGATTCATGTATGGATGAGACTTCCATTGGCGAAGATGAAACTCCGGGAATCAAGAACGTTCCGAACATATAGGATGCATTCTTCATGGATCAAAGGCCTGAAAAACGTCTCAATACTCCAAAGATTTCGTCTTGATAAATCCCGAGAGAGGTTACTCGAAAAAATTGGTGACTCCTCGGCGACTATTCGAGTTTTGTCTTGAACGAGGATATTTTTACGCATCAATCATCGAATTCAAGCTTTCTCGACGGCCCTTGGAAAAGTTTTACGGATGGGCGAGGTACATCTTGGGTTTTCCTCGTGTTCGAGCTAAGTTGCATGACGCTCGAGTAATACGAGCTATTCAAGCTTTTGGAGATTTATTCATTTTTCATGATGCGCGAGGTATTGTAGCTTTACTTGCTCGATGGTGTATTCCAACTCACTCTTTCATATGCAGATGGGGAGAGTTTACCATTACTTTATAAGATGTAGTTGCTTTGTTGCATCTTCCAATCACGAGCAATTTTCCTGAAAATCTTTCTTCACCAGAGGAAGTTGCAATCTCTAACATCTTGACAACCACGATGGAGGGGATTAATAAAGCATCTGGCAGCAAAGGTTGTTATGCTCATTGGTTGATACACTGGTGGCCAAGAGATACTCCTCTAGAGTGGCCTGTTGACGGTACGTTATCTATTGCTACTTTCTTGTGTTTATGGATGTCTAGAGACATATTTGAAGATGCTGGAAACTTGTTGAAGTCGTTCGTGATTCCCTTTGCGATTAAGATGGCTCAAGGCGAGCAACTCCCAATAGGTAGCTTGTTCCTGGGTTCTTTGTATTCTAACTTGGACTCCTTGATCATGGACTCTAGTGTCTCGAACGGTTTTATGAAGATTGAATGTTACGCCAATACAATGTTTCTTCAAGCCTTGATGTGGGAGCGTTTCAAGAATTATGCACCTATTCCACGTACCATTTTGCAAGGATTGAATACTGATGCTCGTCATGATTTCTCTGAGAAAGTTAATGCCAGGATCATGCGCTGGTCTTCAAAGCAACCTCGACTGAAGACTCGCTTTGTTGATGTTCTGGATTGTGAATCTGAATTCAACTTCCGCCCATGGGTATCAGTTCCCCTTTATATCTCTCAGTTGAGAACTTTTAATGATGAATAGAGCATGACTTTGGAATCTGGCGCCGACTTGGATGACGGCGAGAGAGCTTTTATGCTAAGTTGTACTCCCGGTTATCTAATATACATAATGCATGGCGAATTCTCAGTGAAAGAATATAATATTGATAGGGCGGCTCGGCAAATGGGTATGGATCAGTGTGTTCCAACTTTCCTAAGAACAAAACCCTCAGTTGATCAGCTTATGACCCGTCTGGACCGCACACATGTGGAAGGAAGCAAATTCTGGTTCCCCAGCTCTGAAAGAGATTCATATGTAACTCCGGGTTACATAGACTTTTGGGATCAACAACTCAAGTGCTTACCTGATTGTGTAAGAGTTAATCAGCCTTTATTGAAGGATCCCCCTTCTCCTGAGATGATTTCTACTCGACCAAGATTGAAGCATTTCCCTGGTAGTGACAAACGGAAAACATCTCCAGGATGTTCACAAGTAAGTATTTTACAAAGTCTTCATAAGATTGCGACGATTGTATTTTGGTTATCGCATCAAAATTTTCTTTTCCACAGGGCGGTCGCAATGTAAGACCACGAATTGATATAGACCTCTCAGAAGCTGAAGCGACTGTTCATGGCGGAGAAGGCATGAACAAGAATTATAAGTAGTTGCCTAATACCATAAAGTCCCCGGTTATTTCTTTGGTGAGTTGCCAACACTTTTCCGCTGTAACTTCTTTCATCCATATTGCTAGGATTATGAAACCAATATTTGTTATTTGATCACAGAACTTTGCTCCGTTTAGTATTGATGGTCTTCAATTCTCTGCTGCTGGGCAGACGATCTCTGATTTGAGCGTTGAAGAAGAAAATATTGTGAGTACCCTCCTTCATAGCCAATCATAAATGCCTCACGTGAAAATTCTAATTATTTGAGAATGTGTCCAGGAGGATGTTGCCATGGAAGTAGATAGTTTTGATACTCGGTCGTCTCCCGAGAATAGAGGCGAAGGAAGTTCCAAATATTCGGAAACGAATGAAAATGATGAACCTCTTGATGTTGACACGGGCAATCCCAACTATTTGAACACTTCGGAGATCCCCCAAGTAAGCAAATATCTTGTAACCTCTTCATAGAAGTACGAAATTGCTGATTTTTGAGTGAATGAATGAGAATCCATGTGAGTGTACAAGTAATTTTGGCGAAATACGTCGTCAGAAAATTTCAGATTTCAGCACAAAATCCGTAAAACCTTCATCTGAAGTCGTATTTTCATGATCCACATATGTATCTTCAAGCCCAAAGAATTTCCAAGCTTTAGGGTAAGAAGCTTTTTGAATTTTGAGCACGTTTAGGACCTGAAAAATGCGAAACAGTAAACTTCCAGGAGACTTCCAGAATTTTTTCAGATTGCATGTTGCCCGATGTTTCGACCACATATTTTTGCTCGTTTATCGGATTGCCATGAAATTTTGACATGTGGTAGAGGACATCCATACGAAGAGAATGATATGACCCATCCTCAGATTCCTTGTAGGTTGCTCCCAGTTCGTCTTTTAGTGCAGAGTAGAGTACGGTTTTTTCAGACGAGATTACCGTAAGACGTATTTTCACGACTTTTATGTTATTTGCTGACCCCTAACATGTAGAATGAAGAACCTTGATGATTCCAGACCACTTATATGCTGTAGTTTAAGATTTATTTTGGTTTCATGCTTGGATGATCCTAATCTCATATAATCTTCATATTAGGTACACAATACCGAAGTTGAGAATGAAGGAATCAATAATGATGAAACGAGCAACCCTGGGGTTATTGATAAAGAAGTAACTATCCCTGCACTTCAGGGCCATGAGAGTGTTATTGCTGAAGCAATTAAGGAGGTCGAGACCTCGATTATTGTTGCTTCAGTGATGAAAGAACTGAGCCGCAAGTAAGAGAGACTGAAGAAACTATTGTTGTAGAGATTGTTCCGGTGATTGTAAACCGTATAGTGGTGCATGAATACCCAAGTGCAGGAGTTTCTTTTGATCCTCCGTTTGAGGCATCACTCCCATTCCACGAGCTAGTTGGTGGATTCGGCGTCCCCATTGGATATGCCAACTTGTACGAGAAAATATGGAAGAAATTTGGTCACATCGTCGTTACTAGAGACCCAAAGCGTGCTTATTACTTAACCATGCAAGTAAGTGTTATCTTGCGTGTTGTGTTTATATATGCACTAGAGCTAGAAATATTGTGACTCCAGATGTACTCTTTGATTGGGAGTTCAACTTGGAGAATTCTGAGAGACTTGGCTTCAATGTGAAATGGCTCCGTGATAAACATGTAAATGCTACATTTTATACCCATATTTATATTAGCTAGGATACAATATTTTAGTTACTAATACTATTTTAGTGCTTTTGTAGAAAGTACAAGTGAATTCGATCATCCAACGAATAAACAGCAAAATGTGAGACTTATTGGTGTTTGCGACGAAAATGACAAAATGTGGATGGCCTGGTATCTCCATGTATCAGCAACCACAATGATCAAATATGCTGGTCTGGTATTTATATATATCAGCAGCACTTATTATGATGGCATGGTATCTCCATATATCAGCAACAATGAAATGGGCTGGCACGGTATTTTTATATATCGGCCCAGGGTTGGCCTTAGTATCTCCATGTATCAAAGAACCACAATGATAAAACGGTGTTGGCGTAAATTTACGTATAGCATGAACAAAATTGAGTTTCCAAAGGTAGCCGCATTAATTCTTGAAGCACTGCTACACTTCCAAATTCAATATCCAAGATTGTTTCCTTAGTGGCACACCTCCATCGGGTAATGACATGCGAAAGAAAAATATATGGGGATAATTAATTGGTGTTAATTTATTAATGAGAGAATATTGTGATTGTCAAGAGGGAATCAGTATTCAATGTGAAAAGATTTTGCTAGATGGTGTATGGCATGACAATATATTCATGAAGTATTATGGGATCCACATGCATGCAACTCTCACTCGGAAAAGGAAAGAAAATAAAGTAATGAAGTAATATTATTTTACTTACCATTATTAGTGGGAGTGAATTATATTAAACGTGGGCATGAGATTGTGAACATGCATTTTGGTTGGTGGTTAAAGATACATGCAAGGGAGATTAATTGTGATTGGAGAAAGAATTATACTTCTTACTTTAATTATTCACATGCAAAAAAATTGATAAGGAAAGAATATGTTATTCTCATGTACACTTTAATATGTGTGAAGTGGAGGAACCATAGAGTTGGGGGAAGCGGCTACAGAGCCGTGAACGGTGAAAAGAAGACGAGGGTTTGGAGTTTCATCTTTCGATTCCATTTTGATTAGCTATTGATTTTATATTTGTTTATGGTTTTTGAGAAAGCCATGTCTAGCTAATTCATATTAGGGTTTAGATAGAAGCCAATTTAATTTATAAACTCTACGATGATATTTCTAATAATAATTCATTGACTAGTAATTTCTCTTCATATAGCTTGGTACTCAATTGTTTATGTGATTTTCTTGATTATTTATGCTTTTGAATTGATATTTCGTGCTTCGGTTAAATCCCTAGATGTGGTATGCAAGGATAGATAGGTAATGCTTTAGGATCGCTACATACGAAGCGAAGGAAGTTCTGATGGAGAAACAATATTTTAGAATTTAACATTTCATCTTCCGAGACATGAGATTGATTTCAAAATTTGTCTTGAGTAATAAATAGAGATTAGTAGAGTTTTATATAATTGAATTGGTGGAAATCGAAAACCCTAATAACCCGTTGCCTATTTTGTTGCGATTATTTATTATTTCATTTTGTCCGAATTTCTAAAACTCTAAAAAACATTATATTTTCGATTAGTGATTATTGGTATTAGTTAGTAGGGTATTTCACACTCCTGGTGGGAACGACCTGTACTTTCCATTGTCTACTAGTTAGACGTTGTGCACTTGCAGTATTATTTATTGTGGGTTTTCGAGCCTATCAAATTTTTGGCGCCGCTGCCGGGGAGTGGTTGCATAATACACTCTGACTGATATCAATTTTTGTATATATCTTATTTTTATTTTATTTTGTATATAATTAATTTTTCTCTTTCTTTTAGATTTCTTTTAGTTCTTTTTACCCAGTTCATTTGAATATTTTTTCAAGTACCTTAGCCTGAAGTGCGAGCGAAAAGAAAGTATGTACTCGCAAGGTTTTTGCAAGAACAACTTGGAGGATCCATTAGAGGTTTGCTTAGCTCATTTTGGGTATGATTTTGATGATGATAGTGTTATTTTTGAAGTCAATGTCTTGTTAGACTCCACACCGCTGCTAGACACTAATAAATGGAAGCCCAAACTAGAACCTATAGCTATGCCCTCAGTCAAGAAAGTTCCGACCATGACCTTTAAGCCATTAAGTTCTGAATTTTTTCGTCTTGATGATATTAATAATGAAACCGTTTTAGATAATAATGGGTCTATGAGTCGCGATATTATTCCACCTTTGAGATCTTGTTTTGCGGATGAATTTGAACCAGTATTAGCCGCGGAAGTTATTTCTGCTGACTTAGAGCTAGATTTAGGATGAGCACCTCAACAAGAAGTTGTTGAACAATTTTTACCTCTTTGTGTGAATGAATTACTTATCCCGAAAATGCATGGCTTGATTAATAAGGATTGTTATTTATGGGGAATGGATTCACATATATCTTTGGATGATTATAGTTGTTGCAGGTGCATATTTTCAGCAAAACTGATTAGTTGGGTTGATCCCCAACTTTTCAGACTATATATATATGATTTGCAGCGTACTTTGGGGTACCAACCTCACCTTGTTTGAGAACATGCTCTTTGGAAAACAGGGGAAACAAATACATTTCGCTTCATGGGAGTCAACCCATCAGATTTGTTCCCTCTACTCTATCTCTTATTTTCTTTTTGTTTATTTTTTCATTTCCCATCTTAATTTCTACGTTGGATGACTCAATTACATTAAGGACAATGTAATGTTTAAGTGTGGGGGAGTGAGTAATTTTCCATATTTTTGCAGATTTTCACTTTTCTTAGGAATATATAAAAAAATAAATAATAATAAAAAAATAAATAAATATCAATTGCATAATATCTCTGTTTTGCTCGAGGACTAGCAAAATATAAGTGCGGGGGTGTTGATAAGCATGTAAATGCTACATTTTATACCCATATTTATATTAGCTAGGATACAATATTTTAGTTACTAATACTATTTTAGTGCTTTTGTAGAAAGTACAAGTGAATTCGATCATCCAACGAATAAACAAAAAATGTGAGACTTATTGGTGTTTGCGACGAAAATGGCAAAATGTGGTTGGCCTGGTATCTCCATGTATCAAGCAACCACAATGATCAAATATCTTTGCATGGTATTTCTATATATCAAAGACACTTATTATCTTGGCTTTGGTATCTCCATATATCAGCACAATGAAATGGGCTGGCACTGGTATTTCTATATATCAAGAAATGGGTTGGCTGGTATCTCCATGTATCAAGAACCACAATGATAAAACGGTGTTGGCGTAAATTTACGTATAGCATGAACAAAATTGAGTTTCCAAAGGTAGCCGCATTAATTCTTGAAGCACCTGCTACACTTCCAAATTCAATATCCAAGATTGTTTCCTTAGTGGCACACCTCCATCGGGTAATGACATGCGAAGAAAAATATATGGGGATAATTAATGGGTGTTAATTTATTAATGAGAGAATATTGTGATTGTCAAGAGGGAATCAGTATTCAATGTGAAAAGATTTTGCAAGATGGTGTATGGCATGACAATATATTCATGAAGTATTATGGGATCCACATGCATGCAACTCTCACTCGGAAAAGGAAATAAAATAAAGTAATGAAGTAATATTATTTTACTTACCATTATTAGTGGGAGTGAATTATATTAAACGTGGGCATGAGATTGTGAACATGCATTTTGGTTGGTGGTTAAAGATACATGCAAGGGAGATTAATTGTGATTGGAGAAAGAATTATACTTCTTACTTTAATTATTCACATGCAAAAAAATTGATAAGGAAAGAATATGTTATTCTCATGTACACTTTAATATGTGTGAAGTGGAGGAACCATAGGAGGGAGGAAGCGGCTACAGAGCCGTGAATGGTGAAAAGAAGACGAGGGTTTGGAGTTTCATCTTTCGATTCCATTTTGATTACCTATTGATTTTATATTTGTTTATGGTTTTTGAGAAAGCTATGTCTAGCTAATTCATGTTAGGGTTTAGATAGAAGCCAATTTAATTTATAAACTCTACGATGATATTTCTAATAATAATTCATTGACTAGTAATTTCTCTTCATATAGCTTGGTACTCAATTGTTTATGTGATTTTATTGATTATTTATGCTTTTGAATTGATATTTCGTGCTTCGGTTAAATCCCTAGACGTGGTATGCAAGGATAAATAGGTAATGCTTTAGGATCGCTACATACGAAGCGAAGGAAGTTACAGCGGAGAAACAATATTTTAGAATTTAACATTTCATCTTCCGAGACATGAGATTGATTTCAAAAATTTTCTTGAGTAATAAATAGAGATTAGTAGAGTTTTATATGATTGAATTGGTGGAAATCGAAAACCCTAATAACCCGTTGCCTATTTTGTTGCGATTATTTATTATTTCATTTTGTCCGAATTTATAAAACTCTAAAAAACATTATATTTTCGATTAGTGATTATTGGTATTAGTTAGTAGGGTATTTCACACTCCTGGTGGGAACGACCTGTACTTTCCATTGTCTACTAGTTAGACGCTGTGCACTTGCAGTATTATTTATTGTGGGTTTTCGAGCCTATCACTCCGTAAGAAGATGAATGCTATTAAGGACTCATGTGAGAATAACATACCCTTTCCAAATGATGCTGCGATGGAAAAGGAAGACAAAATTGCCAGATTGACTGAAGAGCTGAACATGGAGAAGGCGGCTTTGCAAGTCTTGAAGGATGCAGAGGAGCAAAAATCTTTCTTTGCTGATTTCCTTTGATTTCTTTTCATAATCTCTTGAATTTCTGAACTTCTGAGAGATATGTGAGGTTTTATTTTTTGGTTTTGATTGGTTTTGGATCGGTAAATGATTGAGGATTTTCTTTGGGTTTGATAGAGATTTTCTTTAAGCAAATTGAATTTTGATAAATTGCTGGATTTAAATTACTGAATGCAAGTATAGCAAACATTTTGGAGGAATTGAAATACAATGAAAGAAAACTCTAAATGCCAAATATTTTAGGTGTTAGTGCCATGAACATCCAATACCTCAAATATCCAAAACCTTAGACATTAAAGGCCTTGAGACAATTCTCATGTATCACGACCACGCTTTCCTTGTTATCCATGTTGATCAGCTTGTAGTATCCACCAGCGAAAGACTTAGAGACCATGTAGGGTCCTTCCCAGTTCGAATTCTTTGCAGAATGGGAGTTACACTTAGTTGCTTTGAGAACCAAATCTCCTTCCTGGAATTTGTTAGGCTTGATCATTCGTGCCCTGAATATTTTCTGCTGGTTTGGAATTCTTCGTGCAGTGGAGTTCCACGGTTGTGGTATGTATGGACACTCATGCAGAGGAGAATATTTGAGGTACTGTTTATCATGCTTGGCTATGTCTTCAACAATAAACTTTTTGATGATATGATCAGTTTAAAGAAGCTCTGAACTTAACCATTTGGTGAAATATTGTTGGGGCGAGGTTATCCATTCCTAGCATTTTGCAATTGCTAAGTTGTTGGTGGAGTAAAGTCCTCGGACCAAATAAGCATATTTGAAAACTGATGATATAGACAGATGAGGAGGAATAAGACTTGCTGAGTGCGAAACCTTCGATGAAAGCATTTGCATCTTCTTCGAGTTTTGTGTTAGCTCCGCTAGGTTCTCGACCTCCTTCAAATACTCGAACGGTGAAGTATCTTCTTTTTCTTCTTAGAATCGGAGGTTTCTTCAATAGAGATGTGCAACCGAAGGTGTTGGTGTTACCTTTCCAGTGTGAATCCATGTTCGTCCAAGAATCATATCATATCCTGGATCTTCTCGAATTATGAAGAATTTTGTTTCGTCCCGGACCGAGTTTATGTTCATCTTGAGGGTGATGTGGCCATAAGCATCTCTCGGGTGTTCCTTCATGATCTGTGATTATTCTTGGAGCATGAATGGCTTCTTTTCGTGTGATACCAGCAGCTCTGAGAGTTTTCAGAGGGATAATATTAACAGCGGTGCCGACATCAATCAATGCTCGTTTGAACTCGTTTCCCTTGATATGAGCTGTGGTGAGGAGTCCCCAGTCGTACATTTCTTCATCTGTTTTTGAGGGCGGCTCAGGGAATGCTTCTTGAATCAACAAACGCTTTCCTGACACAATATGGTTCAGTGCAGCGAACATGTCTCCCCTCTGGGCTTTTGATAAGTATAACAATTCGCAGATATGTTCAATTAAGGATTGAACTGCTTCTTTGACAGGTGGTTCAGAAGGAGTGAAGGTTTTGACAGGGAGAGGATCTCTGTGTACCCCTTCAGTCCCCAGGTTGAGTTTTCCTGATTTGACCTTTTCTTTAAATATGCGCTTCAAAGTTCTGCAATCACTTGTGGGATGGTTGACAAACCTATGAAAGCGGCAGTAACGAGGATTTCTCATGGATTCTTCAGTTGGTTCTTTCTTGACATATGGGAGCTTGATCACGCCGTCTTGAACCCAGGCGTCTAGAAGTTCAATAACTTCCTCAATGGAACAGGGGAAGTCAGGTGCCTCCGAATCAGCTTCCGTGTGTTGAACAGGAACTTCAAATTACTAGAATTCATTACACATACGCTTGATTCCCGAATTCAACTGCACAATAACCTGTATACATTCAATACTTAAATGTCGTTGTTGACATTATGATAACAAAGAATATTACTCCCCCTGAAGGTAAGATAGGTAGATTTTATCATCCACACGTCTTTGTTATTCCTTTGTAATGATATGTTACTCCCCCTTAGCCTATGCTTTCACTCTTTCATTAGATAAACGTTTAAGCACCAATGTTCTTTTCCTTAGTGATACCAATCAATACAAAATCAATGCCAGTATCACTTGTTTACTCCATATATTTCTCCCCCTTTTTGTCACAAAATGACAAAGAAACGAAAAAATAAAGGACAAACCGAAAAGAATCTTACAAATATCAAAATAGACTTGCAACCTATAGAGTTAAGAACGAGGGTTCCACACACCATTTCTGATAACCAATATCAAAACCGAAACTACAATGTAATTTATTTTGATATGTTATCAAGGAAAAAATTGCCCGAAGCAATTTTCCCAAATAGTTTAGCAAACCAAAAATCAACTAAGCACCTTAGTTCCTTTGCTAAACCGATTGTACAAATACAATCGCTTGTTCGATAAGACCAAAATAAAGATAACTCTATTTTTCTCATCAGGCTCTAAATATCCATATAACTTAGACTTTAACTTTAAATAAGACAAGTACTAGGTTAGTTAACTAGTATTTCTTGTTATGGCATTTGATTAGACTTGAATAACCGAAACCTCCACTTTGATAAGTCTAACTAAGATCAGAATTAACTTAGTTTCTCTTATCCGGAATCGAATTGGACTAAACAACTCATTCCGTATACCTTTTCTTTCGTTAAGCCATAAACAATTCATACAAACCAAATAAATCAACTTGCATAATTATTCATCTCAACCGGAAGCAATTGAAACAACATAGACATTATAGCACCGCAATTGCACCGAAATTTTGTAAGCCTAAACAATTGATACCACACAATAAAGCAAGATAACAATAGTTTTTCTTAACCGGAAATAATTGAATCACATACACATCCATACACACATCATGGAATAAAACATCAATTGTACCAAAATTTTGTTAAGCAAAAGCAATAAATATATGAAATAAAAATCAGGATTTTCTTAAACAGGAAAACAATTAACTAACAAGATTTTTACCTCAAATTTCGCATCCTCTTCTCCAATATGTTTGCATCTTCTCCCAGGGAGAATTGATATCAAAATATCATTATGTTGTCATCCTTATGCAAAACAAAAGAATAACAACAACCAACCTTTACCAGAGAAAGGTTGAAAACCGGTTTTTAACTACTGCAAGCAAAAGTTGAAAACCCCCGAAACACATATGCTTTTATGCTAAACCAAAACTGATTTAACATATTGTGACTTTTTCACATATTGTTTCTATCAGAAGCCCTCATGATCCTTTGATAAAGCCTACCAACATGGGCTAGAACTTAATCCTGCTAAATCAAAAAAGTCACCCAAACTATAAGGGTTCACAACATTATGAGATCGAATATCAAGGTAATAAAACCGAAATCAAACATCCCATAAACATACATAGAAATAATCATAAAGCATTCAAGCACATGATATGTAAATCAAAAACTATCACAAGAAAAATTATAAATCAAATAATTTTATTCATAATAGACTTAATACAATCACTGAAAGAAATCAAAAATTGATGTCTATTTTCTTGGATTAAGTATTACAGCATATAACTTAATCTCTAGTGGTGCTCTCATTGTTTACCGACGATTCCTCGGTGTTTTGATTCTTGAGTATTCTTTTCTCTTTCAGATGATTGAGTCTTTTTTTTCAGAAGATTCAATTCCACAATCGACTTCAAGAGGTTTGACTCGAGCAGTTTTTCATTCACCACTGCAGTTTCCAAAAGATCACGAGCGACTTCAAAATCTCCCATTAACATAAGTACAAGCTCAAAAGAAATATGATTCTTTTTATGTTCGTTTGAGAAGTAGCATTTGAACTCAACTGGAAAGGTTTCAAGTTTTCGAAATCGAGATTCAATGTCAATAATATTTTCACCCATCTTTTACTATGGACAAAAGAAGGATCGGCCCTATAGATGGTTTATATAATAACCCAAACTTGGTTACCAAGATTGAAATACTAATCACGATATTTTTATTTGTGAAAATATAAACTTTCGGAAACATCATAGAGTTTTTTCGAACCAGTATAACCTGGGAGTTATGAAAATATTTTTTCCAACTTTTCTCATGGACTTTCCAAAGATCGAAAGTATTTTTCCAAAAATAGAAAAGATATTCCAAGTATAGAAAAATACTTTAGATATTTAAGAGTATAATATTATACAATCTTCATATTCTTGTGCTCTTTTAAAGAATTTACCTTTTTATTTGAATTGAGCACATCAAGGGAAATTCCAAAGACTAACATCGATTGTTGGAGTGAGCTAGTGATAGCTCAGAATTTATGGAACATGATCCATCATGATATTTTTGAATATCTATCCTTTTGGGATTCTTCCAAGAGTAAACTTCTTTCACGGTGTCACAGCTGGAGTGATCTGATTTAACAGAATGATAAGATCGATGATCAAAATCATAAGCGTGACATGAAGTTTTTTGAGTTGTGAAATAACCAGAACTCTTATATCGACCCAGGAATTCCTTGGAATATGATATCATCATTTGATGAGATTGTTTCCTGGATTCTATTTTAGATACTTGATCAACAATAAAGCAACATGATCTGAAATCATTTGTTTTTGTATTTATGAGTTGACCTTTTTCTCAATTTAAGAGATAATCATCAATGGATGATGTTGACCGGATACTAGTCAAAGGATTATCCCTTAAAACACATCTATCTTGATTCTTATAGGTGGTTAGACTATTAGAATCACAATGTAGTATATCAGAGAACTAACAGTGCTGAGCTTGTTGGAACAATTGTTGAATTATGCCTGCAAAAATAATCACAAAAACAAACAAACAAAACATTGTTATGGCTGAGTCGCGGACTAAGTCGCTTTTTTTAAGACTTTTCGCGGCTCTGCCCAAGATTGTGCAAGCAGTTCTTCAATGGCGCGTCATTCCCAGGATAAAATAGCTGAGATCAATCTCTTACAGAATCACTCTTGCACGGTGAGAGGATGTGAAACTTCTACACTTTCATTCCTTCTCAGAATCACTCTAGTAAACAAGTGATGCTCACACATTATTTCCTTTCACAAAAAACTCTTTTCTCTTTGAAAAACCAACACATAAAAGACATTCAACTCTCTTATTTAATTTTCCAACCAAAATCTGATTTATGGTCTAGAAATTCAATATAATTTAATAAGAAATTATTATGGTGTAATTAATATTCTTAACTCCCAAAAATAAAACGGTCAAGAGATGTAAGAAATAAATTTCTTTCATGAAGAACTTTATGAGCATTAAAAATCATTTTTATGGAAATTAAATTATGTTTTAAAACATATATCCCAACAATCCCCCACTTATATTTTAAAAAATTGAGCAAGAACGTACAGAGTTGTGCATAAGCAAAGGTGTCTCGCGACTTGAACCTTTACGTAGTGTTAGTAGGCTCTCTTAAAATCTAACCATAGAGTGAACATAAGTCTTGAACTCTAGGAGATAAAAATATTGATTAACACACACGACTATACTAGTGTAAAGTCTAAAGCCAGCAC
This sequence comes from Papaver armeniacum, assembly GCA_023531295.1. Lineage (NCBI taxonomy): Eukaryota > Viridiplantae > Streptophyta > Magnoliopsida > Ranunculales > Papaveraceae > Papaver > Papaver armeniacum. The sequence continues at coordinate 50,795 of JAJJWW010014300.1, read as the reverse complement.
ATTACGGCCCTGTGCTTGTATCCCAGTTTAATGAATGATCTAGAGAACTGCCCATATTCTCATAGAAAGTGGCCACACTTTCACATTCACATAAGTGAGTTTATCAAGAGTACTCCTGAAATTACCCCACTCTAAATAGAGATAAACATCATTAAGAGTTTAAAAATTAAAAACTAAAAATTAAACTCAACCTCTACTCCCTTCAGGATATCATGCCGTGGGATGAATTCTTCAAAAGCATGATTCTCGCGTCTCCATATTATCTATGACTTGGTGTCCCGTTTGAACTTATATTTTGGGATCTCACTCCATAGGTAAGGATTACCCTTTTGAACCTACTTTTGAGATCTTGAGTTATAGGTTGGTAACCGCATCATAAATAACTCAATCTCAATGATGCTATCATCTATGACTTCGTTTAGTCCCTTTGAACCTATTTCTAGGTTGGGTATCCATCACAAATGACTCAATCTCAATGGGCATCAACCTAATCCCTAAGATGTATTCACATCTTCTTATCAACCCTTTTGTCAAAGGACTATGAAAACTCTTTTCAGACACTATATAATCCATATTCTTATAAAATCAACTCTTATAGTTGTCATTACGTTCTCAATTCATGCAATATCCGCGGTACTATCACATTGGATTAATATGTATGTTCCTCTATATACTAGAGGATCGAATCGCTCCATCCCTTAAATGATTCATCTGAAAGGATATCCAATCATCTTCGCAATGTCCTTAAAGGATTGCGGTAACCATTTAGATAGTGTAGTTTTAGGTATCATGTGTGTTTGAAACACCTCATAACCTTCTCAAAATTTTCCAATTTTCCATACTAAGATTGGTAAATCTGAATATAAAACCCCCACTACGGAAGTAATATATTAAACCCCCACTACACATTTATACTTATACATAGTCAATCACGTAACAAAGAAACTACTGAGCTACCATACTCATGTCTAGTGCAATCGCACACAATCTCAAAAGCATTGGCACTAAACCAAATGAGTGAAAACTAATTTACAGTCAGACTATATATAATTCTATCTCTTTTAAAATTCTATTTTTATTGAAATGAAATATATCCAGAGAAAGAAAAATTCATTTCAAAAACATACACCATCTTCACTCAAGTCTTTCATGTCAAATAGTAAACTAAGCATGTTCTCAGTTTCATTTTCATCATATATGTTAGAATAAAAATCCAATAATTCACTTACGCATACAAAACAAAATGCATTGTGCATTTCACTTTCATCAATTCTGAAATCATTCAAACTAATCAAGTAAACAATTTTTTTTAATTGCTTCAAAGTTGTTTCAGAATATATATGATGATCACTTATCTAACATATGTGCATCCTGTTCTGGTAGAAACTAGAAAGTTTTTCATGCTTGGTCTACATATATTCTCATCTTTAACTTACACAAAAGTATATATTTCTACTTATGACTATAAGAAATCATACATCATAAAAACAACATCAACAAAACTAGCATGTAAGTTAATTTAGCGACATGAATGCAAGTGTCAATGATTTTCTGTTAGTTTGTTTAAAAACAATGGGCTCACGAATTTATTTTTCCAAAGATTAATATTTTGAAGAACAAAGTTACTTTCTATGAGAAGTTATCTTTCAAATTATAAGTAACAAAATATTCATGACTAAAATTTAGTCTCACTATATATGCTTTTCTAGGTTCATTCTTAGTGAATTACTTGTCACCTTCATTTTTCTAGTTCTTATAATTTAAATCAAAGTTGGTAAAACATAGGGTATGGAACCCCCACTATTTTTTGACTCAAACAAGAATTTCAAACAAAATCCAAAGATCCCAAAAATTGTGAAAAACTAATTAACCAATGATCTAAACCCAAAACATTTTGCACAATATAGAGAATAAAACATTCAAAAAAATTTCGTAAAGTCAATATCGCCTAATTAACGACTCAAATGATAATATTTGATATCAAGACAAGTTACTAGAAGCATCTTTATAAAATTCTCAAATACTTTATTTCATCCAATATCATTGCAAGTTGCGTAAGATTTGAAAATGTACATGCTTTTATGAGTTAGGAAAGATTACATACATGTTACTCAAAAAATTCACCAAGTTTATAAGAAAATATAACATGCTCATATTCATCACTAACTCATAGATTTCTTAAAAGCATGACAAAAACTCATATTTCAAATATTCAAAATTCAATTCATGTTATGATAAAATTGTAATATTATATTCAATCATTTTTCCATAACCTATCATTTGTAGTAGTGCAATGATCAAATTCAACAAAAATCTAATCTCAATCTTGTTAATAACAAGATAGGCGGAAACTAGAATTCTTTCTCATTTCGGAAATATGAACATCTTTAACAAGATTGTTCTACCCAAAGTAAACTTTGAGATCGTACCAATACCTAAAATCCTAGTGATGTAAGTATAACTCAACATCACTTTCTTTCAAACGATTCGGTTCATCTTTTGAACCATAACCTATCAAAACAAACATGGTGTAAAACACCATATATACCAACCTCTCACTGTATCCACAATTCACATTAACTTAGCTTGAAAAGCGTTGTTAATAACATTTGATATCCTTACAATGCCGTGCAAGAATAGCAAATAAATTCATAATCAATATTATGTTCATTTCTTGGTGATAGTTGATATTCATATTAGTTTTGACTAGGTTTCTAATTATTTCGGTTTTGGGTTCGTATAAGATTTCATCTCATAAGTTCCAAACTTATATGAGTCACATGTTTATTGTCATACACAATTGTTTGTACCATAAGTAAAAATACCACTTAATGGGCCAAATTGATACTTGAATCATGTTTTGGTCCTCATCCAAGCCCACTAACCCGATCAACAAAGCGACCCACCAATGCACTTGACCGGTCAATGGTCAAAGTCGGTCAACTATCAAAGTCAACTTCCGGTCAAGGTCGATGGTCAAAGTCGGTCAACTATCAAAGTCAACTTCCGGTCAAGGTCGATGGTCAAAGTCGGTCAACTATCAAAGTCAACTTCCGGTCAAGGTCAAGGTCAACGGTCGGTCAACTATCGAAGTCAGTCGCACCCCTAGACAATTTTCACCAATTCCCAGCCAAAAACTCTTCCGCGCCAACCAGTCTCCAACCATGCTGCCAGCTAGCCTTCATCCACACTGCCAGCCATCATGCTTGTCAACTATCAAGCCAGTCCCTACCCATGCAGTCAGCTGTTCCGCCAGCAAATATCCACCAATACTACCAGCCATCATTTATGCAGAATTTATCATGGAAGCATAAATGTGCAGTTTCATGCAGAATTGAATTCCAGCAGTTTTAGCCATGCGAATTGAATTCCAGCAGGTTCAGCCATGCGATGCTAAATGCGTGATTTTGACCATGCGGTGCTAAATGCGGCGAGTTTACGCCATGCGGTACTAATTGCGGCGATTTCATACATGCAGAATTAACTCCAGCTGTTTCATACAGAATTGATGATGGAGACATGAATGAGCAGTTAATCTAATTTATGTTTATATTTAGATGTGGAAATGTATAAATAGGAGGGCGTAAATCAGAAATGAGGGGGGAGGAGGAGAGAAAAACATACTTTGTAATACAAAATTCAATAAAACATTTCTCCCCAAGGGGATTCGCCCGTGGACGTAGGCAACCTATGCCGAACCACGTTAAACCTCTGTCTTTCATTTTGTTCTTCATTTCGTCTCCTAACCCAAAATACACACCAAACTATCCATTCATCGTGTTTCGTGCCCAAAAGTAATTTTGGGTACAAACATTGGCACCGACTAAGGGGAGATGCGAGAAAAGTAATCGTGTTTTCCCATTGAGAAAAGTTGTAGAAAATGCTTCAAAATCGTGTCCGTGAAAAAGCAGTCTGAGCGTTTTGAAAAATCACTGCTGCGATCCCGATTGAGCGTAATCTTTGCAGATCGATCTGATCGCAATTGTTGCGATCCAGTGATCGCATTTCTTTGTTGACCATGTAATCGCAGAATCTTTTGCGCAGTCAAGTTGATCGCAATCTGCTGCAATCGGTTCGTTTTCGAGATCTGTTAAAACTATTACCTTCGGAAACTACAAAAGCTGCATCACTACAAAGATCGATGAAATCACCCCTAGGACGTTCGGTCCACATTAAAAGATGGCGTAAAAACATCGTCAAAATTGGTCTTTGGATATTCGATCCACAACATGGTTGGGTCGATTTTGATTACAGATCCACTGCCCAATCCAGTGATCGCATTGCTTTGCATTCGATTAGCCAAAGTTCTTGCAATCCGATTGATCGCAAGCTACTGCGAGTCCGACTTCATAGTCGAGGCCACCAAGACTCGATTCATCGGAAAGTTCGCTAAGATTGCTTTGCCCGAGGATGTTCGATCCGCGGTATATTCGAGTCCAAAGCTGGAAAAATTTGCTTCCCAAATAACGTAGTGTCTACGTGTTCGAGTTTGTAAAACGTCAAAATCACTACTGTCATGATCACAAGGTTGTCAAGTTACCTACATCTCAAGGTGCTTGAATACCCCAGGGAAAACCTCCAGAAAAGCATCTCAGAAGGTTCTAGAAAGGGCCACAAAAGTGCAGCAAAACCATGGTGAAAGGTCCGTGAGAAACAGCAACAGTCCCTGGAACAGTTACAAAGGAAATGAAGAAAATAGAAAACAGTTACACCAACCGTTGCAAGGCAATAAAATACAACAGTTCACAAAACTGTTACAAAATCTCGAGAGGAAAGATCACATTTCGTGAAAAGCGTGGCGAAAAGTAAAAAAATAAAAAAATAAATAAATCAGTGAAGCCGGCGACCCAAGCCGGCGGCCAACCCCGGCGGCCATCACGAGCGGCGGCGGCGGCAGCGGCGGTGGCGGCGAGAGGCCTCAGATCTGTTCACCCTCTTCAGGGGTTTCGTTCACCCACTTTACTTTTTAATCACCCACGTCATAGGTGTCCATCACCCACTTCCATCAATCAGAAAAGTTTCGATGCTTCTTGTTACATCAAATTTCGATGTTCGGCGTATGTAAACCGTTGATGCCCAGTGGTATATCAAACTTCGATGCTCTGTGATATATCAAAATTCCATTCTCAGCTACAATTCGATGCAATGGTGGTATATCAACCTTAGATGCGCTGGACACACAGACCGTTGATGCTCCCTGGTACATCCATTTTCGATGCTCAGAAAAACATCAAAATCAAATTCAAAAAAAAAAAAAGCCAAAGCGGCCATTACGACGCGGCCAACCCGGCAAGGCAAAGCGGCGGCGGCGCGGCAAACGGCGGCATGGCTGCGGCGGGCGGATAATCTGCGAGGAAATGGCGATTAATCGGCTACGGAGATTAATCGCCGATTAATTGGAGGTAATGTTTCGGTGCGACGCGGTACAGCTTAATTCCGTAGCCCTGTTTCAATGGAACGCGGCGCAACTTAATCCCGTAGCCTTCGGATTATTCCGCTCAGTTTCTCTTGCCTTGCGGATATGTACACCCCACTAGGGCTTGGTCTAAAAATTTGTTTCGTTGATATCTTCTTCGTCTCACGTCCGAATTGGATGAACTTTGGCTCGTTGCGATCACATTTCAATATCTTACGACATGAAGGTAAAATTTTGCAATTGGAGAATAATATTTTTTAGGTACAATCACGTCATCAACATGTTAGAGCAAGGCGTTGACCAACTAATTTTGTTTCATCGATAACTTCTTCTTCGTGCATCCAAACTGAGTGATTGTCGGCCCGATGAGATCGTATGTCAATTACCAAGGTCGTGAAGGCGACATTCCAATTTTCGGAGAAGGTTAAATTTTTTAGAAATATAAAATGACAGCTCGAAACGGTCAAATTCAATCACCATTGAAAATACTTTGCAGTCCGATTGATCGAATTCTTTGCGGTCCTTTTCCACATAACTATTACTGATCAGTTGATCGAACTATTGTAATCCGGTTTCCACAACAACATTGTTGTTGGCACATTGATCGAACGACCATGATCTTTTTAATTCCTACAGTCCAGTGGGTCGAACTGCTGTAGTCCGATTTCCCCCGAAAATTGTTTCAATACAATTTTCGTCACAACTGGTTCAGTCCAGTTTTGTGCATAATCATTGCGGTCACGGTGATCACAGCTCTTGAAATCTGATTCGTGGCAATGACTTCGATCGACTTGGACTTAAGCGGGTGCATTCCAGTCCCACAGACAAATCAATTACTAAGTCGAGACGAGACGCTAAGGCAACTATACTAATCATCGTCGCTGGAAAACACCGACATAGCCAGTGGGCACCTAATATCTTCGTAAGCGAAGTCACAGCAACATTTTCAACAAGGTAAGTATACAATTTACATATTTTTGCATCTTTTCATATATTCATGCATACTTTTGTTCAGTAAGACACCTTTAATGTGGCAAGCATCTTCTCACGAGGGGATGCACACATTTCAATTCTGCGCGCATCTGGAATAGTGGGATTGGCCCCCCGCGCGAATTCCAGATAGCAGACATATTCAAAATCCCATGCGCGAGCAAAATGCAGCAAGGCAGTGCACCCTTGTGCAAGCATTGAGCAGCATGACAATTACTATCTTCCGGGGGCGAGTTGCATATCACTTCAACACGACTGACCATCACTAGGGGGCAAGATATGTTACACCTCATGGTCTAAAATTACTCTTTTGGGGCAAGGCCGTGTAACACTTCATACGCTTGGGGGCAAGTTACATAGCACCTAATTGTAATTAAGCTCCTGAAAATCGAAACTTCAGGTAACCCAAACTTCTTAGTCCTCCAACGAGTTGCAGGATTAAGAGGGGGCGAGCGTACACCATAATATTTTTATGCAATTTTTACAATCAGTAATGTTAAAAAGCTGCTATAGTTATGTTGATTGAATTATTGTACTCCAGTTCAAAAGCAAGCTGCTTTCGGTTGGACGCGACCGATGCGATCGATTTTGCCTATGAATTACATTACTCGATAGGACGCAATCGATGCGATCGGTTGCACTCGGTTGCACTCGTTGGGCGAATCGACGTTGTCTAGTTTTATTTGTAACGGTTGCACCTAGGTTTATCGAACTGTTTAATCCAGTCCCTCAGCAGCTGCTGCAGTCTAGCTGATTGAGCTACTGCAGTCCGTCTCTATTTGTAGTCCTGCAGCCCAGCTGATCGCAGCTGCTTTGCAATGCTCGTCTTTGCTGGGACCGGTGATCGAAGCTGCTGCGATCCATCTCTGTTCGCAACTCCTGCCCGATCCGGTGATAGGCTGCTGGCATAGTGCGATTTTGTCACTCCTGCCAGTCCGGTGATCGCGACTCTGCGTAGTGCGGTTTTGCTCGTCACTCTGCCCGGTCGGTGATTGCGGGCCCGCTTTGCTACGATGCGATTTTGCTGCGTCACTCTGCCGATCCGGTACGATCGCGGCCCTTCTTTGCGATCCCGTCTCTGTTGTACTCTGCGATCCGGTGATCGCGGCTGCTGCAATGCTCGATCTTCTGCTGAGACCGGTGATCGAAGGCTGCTTGCGATCCATCTCTGTTACGCAACTCCTGCCCGATCCGGTGATAGCGGTGATGTAGTGCGGTTTGCTCGTCCTCCTGCGATCCCGGTGATCGCGAGTTCTTTGTAGTCTTGATTTTACTCGTCACTCCTGCAGTCCGGTGATCGCGGTTGCTTTGCGATCTTGTTTTACTCGTCACTCCTGCGATCCGGTGATCACAGCTATTGCCGCATGATCACTCAATGTTGTTACCGCTCATTTCCAACATCACTCGTCTCCATTATCAAGCTTCCGTTGCATCACCCCAGTCTTGTTTTTGCAGCACTGCTTCATCTCAATGTTTCTATTTACGTAAATTTACTCTTGGGCGTCTTGATTTCCGCAAACAACAAGGGAAGTTCGCCAATCAGCTCAATATCAATAGTCCACACTTGGGGGCGATTTTATCATTGGCTAAGGAACACGAAATTTTTATTAACCCCAACTTGGAGGTTAGAGGGGGCCCATAAGTAAAAATACCACTTAATGGGTGATTCATTTGTCGTGGCGACACAAATATAATTACACTTTCTTACTACTCAAAATATAAATATAGCAAGGGCAAGAAAGGATCGACCTCTAGGTTGTCTTGTTTTTGGGTTTTGTGATTTTATAAACTAAGCAAATATAAAAGCAAAGAAACAAATAAGCAAACAAAATCAAATCAAGGATAAGAAAATATTGGTCATGGATTTAGATTCACAAACATGTTTTCACCACATAACTAGAATTGATATTTTAATCTCAACTTTTATCAAAGACCTAGAATACCTTGATCGCAAGAATATCCCGCAAATCTCCTCATGTCATCAACAAACACATTAAAAGATGCGAATATGAATTCTACCTAAAGGAACAACCTAACGTAAAAGCACTAATCAAGTTTAATTCCCCAGGTGCATTAAGTTCTATGAAATCAATCAAAGCAATTGAACGTGGAAAGCAGTTTTCGCCGGAAAGTAGCTCGGGTGACCGCAAAAGAGTCAAACCGGTCACCGACAAGTTGGGTCAGGTCAAGCTGGGTAAGACTCGGGTCCGGGTGAGTCGATCCTCATATGATCGATCACGGCAAAGTACGGTAAAAAAAATACCAAGATGGTGCTTAATGGTTCGCACCCCCGCAAATTTTATCTCAACATTTCCACTTTTGAATCATCTCGTTTCCATGCACATTCATTCATATACAGTCCATCTAGTGCCAAGCCACCTCCCTTGGTCAACATCCATTCCCATTGCCATTTTCAAATACAACAACATTAATATCCATCGAGGTCATGTCTTCGGTGCCATGCAATACAACCAAGCTGCCACCTTCAACACACATTCTGCAAACTCCCATTCAATCCCACCTTTCTATCGATTCAATCTTGGCACAAAGAATAACTTGACCCGCGGTCCATTGCATCATTGCAGTGGCACCAACTTTCACGGCTCCATAACAATACCACCGGTTCCACACAACATCCACTCGTGTACCATTGCCTCAAGCCACCTCAAATCGCAACTCTAGCCTTGCCTAATTGCAACTCAACACATTAGACTATCACACTCCACTCCACCCAAACCTTCTCACCATTTTCTATAGCTCCACCCCGGAAAAGAACAAACCCATCTTGCAATTTCCACTACCGGCTATTCTCCGCTCCAATTGAGCTCATCTGAGAAACCAACAAACCCTTCTTGCATTCATCAACTTCCCCATCTCATACCCAACCACGGTAACAATAGTCCCTTATCAAGCCATCCAAGAATGATTGAGATAATCATCTTCTCACGAAATGCAGGGCTAGGTAGGCAATTTCTATAGGCACCCGGCCAGAGATGGATACCACTACAAAGTGACAATCACTTGAACAAAACTTCGTTTTGTACTGTCCCACGTGGAACTGATTAACTGTTGCTTTTGCTCGTAACCTTCTCATACGGAACCGGATTGGCCTCGTTCTTTTCGCCGAAGCTTCACCTTTCCGCTCTTGTCACCATGATGAGAAGAAATCCAATATTTGAGCAAGTTCCACTTCTTTTTGCTCAATGACTCCCAAAATACCTATAAAACTCAAAAGCGAACATAAGATACATAATTCACACGAAAAATAGCAAAGAAAGCATAAAACTCTAGATAGTAAATATGGTGTATTCTACACCTATCAAATTCCCCCACACTTAGACTTTGCTAGTCATCGAGCAAATCAAACAAAAGCAATTCTAAAGAATACATACAACTCCGTGTGGCCAAGCGAGGCTACTAAGTACTCTTAGCATGAATAACAGGCCTTTAAACCCTAGGTGTCCCTAACGAGTTATAGTCTCGTGAAGGTTTACTAGAGATATACCTACAAAACCTATATTTCAAACTCGGGTCTATTTGTGACAAATCAATGAATGAATCCAAAATGACTACAGGAGGAGTTACCTTGCAAATTCAATTGATATATTAGTAAATAAACTCTAATTAGATAGTCGAACAAGCCACAATACTCGGAAACTAACAAACCACGATCACAATGAAAAGATTAAGAAGATGGATAATGATGTAGATGTTGGCGAATATTCACAAGTGTTCGATGTTTCCCATATCTCGTCTCAAGGGTGATCCTGACGAAAAGGTATTCGTCATAATTCTCTTCTAAGATAGATTACGGACTCAATGAGATTAAACATAGGGATGCAAATATGATATAAAAACAGTAAAAAAAAAAAAAAAATAAATAAACGAAACAAAAATAAAAAGCAAAAGGATAAGAGATACAAAACCGGGTGGGTTGCCTCCCACTTAGCGCTTGTTTAAAGTCGACGGCCCGACTTAGCTTCTTGTAAGATTCATTCCCCATACACAAATAATCGGAAAAGTTGGGGATCCGTCCATAGAACCTGTTGTGCAAACACTAGCTTCACACAAATATTAGTACAATAAAGCAAAAGTGAAGCTATGAACCGATAAAGCTTCCCCCACACTTATTCTTGTCCACACATGGAAGTGTATAAAGAATATAGGAGTCTTTCACGATAACCTGCATAGTATGAGAATCAAGTTTCTCTAATGGCGGAAAACGAGAAACAAAGTCATTCAACAATATTCTCGACCTCTTCATCCTTGAAAAACTCAAGTGAATAATTCACCTCTTTTATATCATGGTGCTCTATCAAACCTTGCAACCATTCTTCGTCCGTTTCTGCCAGTAACCAAAGTATCGACATAAACATCATCATTACATCATGCACAAGCTCAATTGGGTCTTCCACAATATTGGTCATAACGGTCTCATTCTCAACATATTCCTCCTTGTTGTAAGGCACATACTCTTTGCGGATCCAAATTTTATTATAAGAAACTTTTTAGAACACTCGTAAATGCATCATCCTCAAGCTCCACCCTTGGAATAGGCTCTTGATCATTAATAAGATCAATGCTTGAGTAATCTGCATATTCCTCTTAAGTCTTCATCTTGATCCCAAAAAGACTCCTCGGAGATGTCACCATGAGTTGTTTCAAGCAATATATCATAATCACCATCACTATCATAGTCAACATAAGGTTGTTCTTCACTCAATGTTGTTACATAACCAATGCTCATTTTTAGAAATAAGCCAACATCACTCTGCTCCATTATCAAGCTTTCATCACAAGAAGAAAGAGAAGTCTCATGGTTCTAAAACCCTAGAATAAAGTAGAAGAGATAATAATAAAACGTGGTAGATCCTCAAATTGTTGCATCACCTCGGTCTTGTTTTTGCGGCACTTGGGGCGACTTGATTACGATCTCCACAATCAACAAAGGCGTTTCTATTTACGCTTGACAACATAAATTTACTCTTGGGGCGTCTTGATTTCCCAAACAACAGGGAAGTTCGCCAACTTTCGCCATCTCCAGTGGCTTCAAGCACTGACTCATATCTCCTTGCTCAATATCAATAGTCCACACTTGGGGCGAGTTTTATCATTGGCTAAGGAACACGAAATTTTTCTTAACCCTGACAAGTTGGAGGTTAAGAGAAATGCGATGTTTGTACCATAAGTAAAAATACCACTTAATGGGCCAAATTGATACTTGAATCATGTTTTGGTCCTCATCCAATGACTCCAAAAATACCTAAAAACTCAAAAGCCATAAGATACATAATTCACACGTCAAAGAAAGCCAAGGCGAAAATGATACTTGAATCATGTTTTGTCCTCATCCAAGCCCACTAACCAAATCAACCAAGGCCAATGGTCAAAAAAGTTGGTCAACTATCAAAGTCAACTTCCGGTCAAGGTCGATGGTCAAAGTCGGTCAACTATCAAAGTCAACTTCCGGTCAAGGTCGATGGTCAAAGTCGGTCAACTATCAAAGTCAACTTCCGGTCAAGGTCAAGGTCAACCGTCGGTCAACTATCGAAGTCAGTCGCACCCCTAGCCAATTTTCAGTCTTGTAGCCGGCAATGCCGCTAACTAATTCCCACCAAAAACTCTTCCACCCATTTTGCCAACCAGTCTCCAACCATGCTTGCCCGACCGACCTCCATCCACACTTTGCCAGCCATCATGCTTGTCAACCATCAAGCCAGTCCCTACCCATGCAGTTAGTTGTTCCGCCAGCAAATATCCACCAATACTACTAGCCATCATTTATGCAGAATTTATCATGGAAGCATAAATGTGCGGTTTTCATGCGAAATGAAATCCAATGATTTTCGACCATGCGAATGAATTCCAAAGATTTTGACCATGCGATGCTAAATGCGGCGATTTACGCCATGTAGTGCTAAATGCGGCGATTTACGCCATGCGGTACTAATTGCGGCGATTTCATACATGCAGAATTAACTCCAGCTATTTCATACAGAATTGATGATGGAGACATGAATGAGCAGTTAATGTAATTTATGTTTATATTTAGATGTGGAACTGTATAAATAGGAGGGCAGAAATCAGAAATGAGGGGGGAGGAGGAGAGAAAAACATACTTTGTAATACAAAATTCAATAAAACATTTCTCCCCAAGGGGATTCGCCCGTGGACGTAGGCAACCTATGCCGAACCACGTTAAACCTCTGTCTTTCATTTTGTTCTTCATTTCGTCTCCTAACCCAAAATACACACCAAACTATCCATTCATCGTGTTTCGTGCCCAAAAGTAATTTTGGGTGCAAACAACAATAATTCTCAATATCTTGTTTCCCTAAAATTTATTCTAAGATTGAACAATCAATTTATTCAATTTAGAATGTCATTATTTGATCACTACAATAACTACAAACAGTTCATCAAACATACCTCAATTGCTTTTAAAGCTCAATTGGTTATAAACCATTGTCCGTTCTTTGCGTACCAACAAAGAAATCAGCAAATCCATTGCTCCATGTATCGATTAATCTCCCGCAATTTTTATTTCATTGGAAAATAAAATCTTGCTCAAGTAAGTGAATTTGCACCTGTCACAACCACTTACATGTGAGCATTTCAAACCAAAAATAAGTAATTTATGCACTTACATAATTACTTAAAAATCAATCAAAATATAGTACTCCAAGTTTCTCTTTAGTGTCAAACAAAGATTCAAAGTTATCTAGTTATAAAATCGTACATATATTTATAACTTTCTACTAAGCATATTATCAAACACATATGGTGCATTACTTTGTTTTCTAACAATAATATTATTATTACCAAAACAAGAGTATAAAGAAATAAAATCCAAACAGATTTTTAATGTAATTTATTACATTTCTCCAATCTCAAGTATCATTTTCAATCGTCAAAGAAAAGTTATATCGATTATAGTTCTACAAAACGAAATTAAACAATGATACTTATCGCGTTTCAGCAATCGTTTTCTTTTAATATCTGTGGCAGAATAAACGTCTTAAAATTGTTGGAACAATTGCTGAATTATGCCTGCAAAATAATCACAAAAAACAAACAAACAAAACATTGTTATGGTTGAGTCGCAGACTAAGTCGCTTTCTTTAAGACGTTTCGCGGCTCTGCCCAAGATTGTGCAAGCAGTTCTTCAATGCCGCGTCGTCCCCATGATAAAATCAATCTCTTACACAATCACTCATGCACGGTGAGAGGATGTGAAACTTATACACTTTCATTCTTGCTCAGAATCACTCTAGAAAACAAGTGATGCTCACACATTGTTTCCTTTCACAAAAAACTCTTTTCTCTTTGAAAAACCAACACATAAAAGACATTCAACTCTCTTATTTAATTTTCCAACCAAAATCTGATTTATAGTCTAGAAATTCAATATTATTTAATAAGAAATTATTATGGTGTAATTAATATTCTTAACTCCCAAAAATAAAACGGTCAAGAGATGGTAAGAAATAAATTTCTTTCATGAAGAACTTTATGAGCATTAAAAATCATTTTTATGGAAATTAAATTATGTTTTAAAACATATATCCCAACAGAGATGTTTATCAGGTTTTGAAAAAAAACATCCTTTTTGAAGTATATCTTCTTCTTGCTCTACGTTAACTGAATCAGACATAGATTCAATTTCTTATAGGTTGGATCGTACCAAACACAAATTTTTAGATCTTTTAGTGTTTTCCTGCTCTGATACCAATTGAAAAGGCGAGGGTACCCAAATATACCTCAAGCAAAAAACTTTTCCGACCTATAAGTCCTTTCTCCGAAAGTGATTGTCTATGGACTGAGTCGAGACAATGCAACTAATCGGTTCACACTTCATGTGATCGTCTATGGATACGAGATCGAGACAATACAACAAGGAAGTATGTTTACTTGATAAGAGGTTCGGACTTAACCAAACACAATAGGATTACTATCAAGTAAATATGAATTAACGTTTGTGTAATTTACTTTAATTATAATAAAAAGATTATAATGCAGAAATTAAAAGTAAATGACACAACAATATTTTGTAAACGAGGAAACCTCAAATGCAGAAAAACCCCGGGAAATACACTCAAGATTAAGCCGCTACACAAAATTAAACCAACTTCGTATAGTTCACCTAGTTCCGTCTGTATTCCCACGCCTCCGACCTATGAATAAGTCACGTACTTGGAACAATTCCTTTGGTTCGTATTCCAAACAGTAAAGGAACAACAAATATGTTTGGTAGCAACTCTCTTCAACCAAGTGATATGAGTTCGACAAAGGCTCTTCTGTTTATCTCAATAAACTCTTTCGTCAGGTTCTTAGATCTATCTTATTCTCAACTACCAAAGGTAATTGTTAAGATTTTGTAATCAATACTTTTAATCACAAAGAATTGTATTGATGCCGATCTACACAACTAATCAATCCAATCTACCACAAGGATAAACTGATCATAATTGGATCCTCTATACCGAAACAAGTATTGTGCACACCAAAGATTATGAACCCCAAATCAGAAATTTTCAATATCTTCTTTGTCTTCAAATCTTATTAGATCTTCAATAAGCACCTACACACAACAACTTGAATCTCTTGTGATCAATCACGCACAGAACAGTCTCATTAACAATGGATTATCACAAGACGTCTTTAGATCTACAAACAAATGAAAGATCCCCCCTCGAAACTTCGATCTAGTTTGAGTGAATCTTATATCAGAAGAGAAGATTCTCAAGCATAAACAAACTAGGTGCAATCAAAGTTCAACCACCGTTAGTCAATCAAATCAATCGAAAACACAAGATAAACTGCAATTATTTAGTTTCCCACCAACGATACTAATAGAACTTCTCAATCCCAAAGAAAACTTTAAACAGAGCGGCCGTAAGAGATTTCGCCTAATTAGGTTACTCTCCTCTCCGAATAGGCGGCTTCACCAGTAACAACACAACCGAGGAAGTTTGCTGTCATGAAGGATTAGTTTGCTAGAAATGCAAACTCAAGTATTTATAGACAAGATAGTTTGGACACCAAGGAATTTCCAAAACCGAAAATATTCTTAAGATATGCAATATATTCCAAATTCGGTTTCCATAATTCCTGGAAATGTTCTGTCCAAAATTATATCCGAAAATCTCTTTGGAAAATATTCAACTAGTAAATGCACATTACTAATTCTCGTTTTCCTAAAATAAAATTGAAAACCTTAATTAAAAGATTATTAACTTATTTATGTTTCGATCATGGGATTTTCTTCCTTTAGCTATTAAGGAATAACTTTGAAAAATTAAAGATAAGCGTTACTGCACATGTTCAAAGTATGTCGACATCCTTACTCTGTAAGTCCTCTTTCATACTTACAATATTGAAACTGATTTTCCACACTTCCAAACAAGTTTAAAATTGGTTCATCTGACTTTCAAGAACTATGTGATTGATCAAGAACACTCAATCACCAATCATGGGTTTAACGGTTCTACCAAAACAAGTTTCGGTTCTACCTCCATGTTAGTACTGTGCATAGTAACACTAGCTTCCCAAAATTCGGTTGACTAGGTACTAGGATCGGTTCCCCACATACATATGGTATCTAACTTGAATGTGTTGCACATGTCCATAGGATCGGTCCCCCTTTGCCTAAAAACGTGTTGCACATGTCCATAGGATCGGTTCCCCTTTCTGCTAAAACATGCTTCGCCTCATACAAGGATTGATTCCCCTTTGTGATGTGTTGCACCGCTTACTAGCATCGCTTCCCCTTTACCCAGATTTGGTCTTACACAAAATCACAAACTCGATCATACCATTGTTTATGGGTGAAAACTACTCCTACAGAATTTGGTAATTCGGGGTGTGGATGAGGAATGAATTTAAACCTTAAACAAATGCACTATGCGGTGAGTGCTTGTAGATTCGAGAGATCAATCTGTGCAAGTCCGGCCTAAACCAAGAAATGGCCGTTCCGGACTTGTTTCGGTCACAAAGTGAAGGAGATGGGGTTGATCTTAGGGAGGGAAGCGAAGAAGGTGTTGAGATTGTGAAGGTGTTGGCTTGCTTATGACTTGTAACAGAAGGTGAGCAGGCTTGTGGTTGATGCAAGCGAGCTCTGGGTGTTGGAATACGTTTTGTATTAACACTTGGTTTTAAATGTCTCGTCTCGAACTTGTGTTGTTGTTTGAAATAGGGCGGAGAACCTATTTATACAAGTCATTGAGCCTTATTCACGTCTCTCGTGGGAAGTGGAGGAAGTGGAGTGATGGAGTAGTGGAGTTGTGCGTCGGTACGACATGACCAGTCTTGCCCACTTCTCATGTTCATCTCTAACCGTCCATGACTTCCTAACACGTTCTTGTGATGGCGCGTTGCACGCTGCACGCTGTAAACCGCCAGACCAATACCCCAGTATGTATCCCCCAGTTTGTGACATGATTGATGTCTGGAATGTGTGGATCGTGAATCCACGAAAGATAGCATGTAGTCTTTGAATTGAATAATCTGCGTTATTCGGAAGTCGATACTTGTGAAGTATCGTGTGTATTTTATGCAGTCGCATTATGGTGTGGTAAAGTGATGGGTAATGACGCCTCACTAACCAAATAACTCCTGACCAGGGTTGTATAACCAAGCTGGTGAAGTTGGACGGATGAGATGATCTTTGAGACACTCATCTGCGGCCGTTAATGAATATTAGGGTTTTTTGAAGAGGTGCGCAAGCATTACTCTTCGACTTGGTCGAAACCGAGCATGGAAAGGGATTTGGAGAAGACCGACCCAGGCATGTGTGTAGACAAGCATCTTTGGTGTGCACATACATACCTCACTTTGTCCCATAAAGGCGCGATCTAATCCACTCAATTTGACCAGGTAAAGTTGAGTGGTTGAGATCGGTTTGCAGCAAAATCCATTGCCGCAAAGGAGTTGGAAACCGCGTGACATCCCTAGTTTGGGCACGCATTTCAAGATGACCCATCTTGGTCGGTCTTGGTCGATCATACCAGCGTGTAGGTGGTAGGCTGGTGTTCACACCTATACGACTATCCCATGAAAACGTGATCTAAGCCACTCAAATCGTCCGGTGAAGTTGAGTGGTCGAGATCAATTGCAATTTGGGAAGTGTAACCACACAAGTTTGGGTGGACGGTTTGGGATAGCCAGGCATGGTATGCCTTGGCCGATCACATGAGGAGGTAGGTGGGCCCACGGTGGTCATGCTGGTATGACCGGACCTGCTTAATCTAGTCTGTGACCCTCCATTCGTGCCGGAGAAGATGGACGCGCGTGATGGCTTGAAACCCTAATTTTGGCTTTCAAAGCCGTGCGCCATGCTCTCTTTGGGCGTACGAATTTGTTGCAACCAAGTATGGTTGGTCTTGAATGATTGGTCAAGTGTGTAGGCGGGCCCACGGTGATCGTGTTGACATGCTCTGGGCCCTTTGAGTCTACATCTACACCCTCCATCTATACCTGCGAAGATGGATGGTTGAGACTGTTTTGCGACACATGTAATATGCCGCAAACCCTAATTTAGGGTTTTCCGTCCATAATGCTTGGTATGAACGGTTTCTCGGGAAGCTAGGCCAATGACCGACCATGCGGGGTCGGCCGTGGGTATTCCTTACCTGCTTGGGGGTGATGGAATTGATATGGGGTCATCCAATCATGCTTATGGAGTTGGATGATGCGATCGAATCATATCCGGACCGATACGGTCAGTCAGGATGCTGTCGGCTAGTATAACACACCGAAAGGGGCTCAATCGGGCTAGTATAACACACCGATAGTCGGCTGTGCGGGTATTTCGTACATGGTTTCATTATAATGCTTGGAGGTTCGTGTTACTCTGTAAGAGTAACACTCGATCGTCATGCCACACCGATAATGAGTAATGGAAATACAAGTCGATATGAAATTCACGGGAAGGGATTGTTGCTACATGCTCCAACCTGGAGGAATTTCATGTATTCACGAGAATGGGATTATTGCTACATGCTCCATTCTTGGTGAATTAATGAGGGAGTATCAACACTTATAAATGGCTTTATCTTTTACAAGATGTCAGCGCATGGTTTTTTCTGGTTTTTACAAATTTAACCTTAAACGAAAACCCACCATCAACATTAAGTCCCCTGCCTAGCACATAATGGTTACACTATTGTGTGGTAGGCATGAGATGGTGGCATATACAAACGTAAGGAGACAAAATAAAAGAAGTCTACCTGGAGGGATTCTGGCCGTGGGCAATCCTCCATACGTGCGTGACCATAGGCCTTTGATGAACCGGCTTTCTCCCTTAGGTGTTTGAGTCAGGAATAGGATTCTTCTTTTTAATGGGATCCTGGGCGTGGGTACTTGCACACCGCTGGTTGAATTGCTCGTATCCAAATGCTCTTCTGATTCTTGATTAGGGTTCAAAAGAAAGCCTGACTTGGTCGGTGTTGAATCCTCGCATATCGGGCGCCGCAATCGTTTTAGGGTTTTCTCAGCATATATGCAGGTGTAGAGGTTTTGAACCATTTTTTGCGATTTTTCAATAGGGCCTTCCCACAGAAACTCCGTTTCCTCATCATGTCGAACAACAGTGGATCGTCTTCTTCATACCATCCGAGGATCTTCCGTTAAACGTGCACGACACAACGTCGAACTTCATGATCAATCGCCCGCTCGTGTTCTCCGAGTCAAGAAGATCATACCCGGTTTGTCTCTTTTTCCTTTTACAACCATTGCTTGTTCGTCGTAATGATCAAGTAAATAATCCCTTCATTCTTGCGAGAGATACCCTACCGGAACATGTGTCACGGTTATCGATGATGATGACTTAACCAGTCCTCTTCCTTCAAATTCAAACACATTCACCCCGTGAACCTTGAAGACGCCGACTTGGGTATCTCATCTTATGAATATCCAAATGCAGGTCTTTCATTCGATGTTCGCATGAAATGCTTATCCTCCAGCTACCGAGATGTCGGTGGATTCCTAGTGCGGAAGGAGTTTGTGCCTTTGTACACAAAGTTATGGAGGAAGTACGGCCATATCGCAACCCCGAAACGTGGTCCGACACTTGTTCCTCTGCTTTGGTCACCGCGGTAAACTGCCTTCTTCCCATGATTCTTTGAGATGGAGAGTATTTCTATCCGCAACGTTCTTTGAATCAAGCCTCGAAAAGTGGGAGAATATGGTATCTACACTGTGAATCCATGGAGTTCAACGTGGGCTGGTTGCGGCAGCGTCTTGATATCATCAAGGTTGATCGAGCCGTATCCTTGTAAATGTTATTCCCCGCTGCGAAGGCTATTTTGGAAGAGGAGAAGGCTATGGCTGGAGAATCGGAGAAGGTAGAAGCGGTGTCATGCGGGACTTGAAGAAAAGAACAGAAAGATATCACGCTAGACTGGAGATGATGCTCTCAAGGAACTATAATCTTCTAGACGGCCTCTTCTAAACTTCATTCCTTTATTGTTAATGACATTTATGTCAAAAGTTTTTTAAACGTCTTTGCGGAATAAACGCATTGGTTTTGATTGGTGAAACGGGTTTTTTCATTGACACATCTCTCGATATAATTGATGATTCAAACATGTAATGAAAATAAATGCTGTATTGTTGACACAGTAGACAGTGGTCAGGCATGATATGCCTTGAGCCACTTTCCATTGATAACTGCCTCCAGCTCGCCTCCGTCTACCTTAATGATCTTGTAGTAGCCGGTATTGTAAGCCTTGGTGACTGCGTAGGGACCTTCTCATTTTGGTGAGAATTTTGGTACAGACATGTCTTGTTGGATGTGTTTGGCCGTTTTCAAAACCAAATCTCCCACTTTGAAAACGCGTGGTTTCACAATTTTGTTGTATGCCCTGGAAATTCGATTCATGTACACCTAAGCGCATTTTTCTGCTTTATTCCTTCTAAAATCCAGAGTGTCTAACTCTGCTATTCTAGAGTCAGAGACTTCAGCCTCGTTCCAATGGATCCCGGTTCTTTCTTTGCAATCTCGGCCGATGGGATTCGATCTCTGTGGGAGAATTGCATCCGCTCCGTAGACAAGTGAGTACGGCGAAACCCCAATGGAGCTTCTGGGTGACGTACGGTACGCCCATAGTGCCATTGGTAACTGATCATGCCATTCCCTAGGATTGTCGTGTACCGTTCGACTTATGATCCGGATCAATGTCTTGTTGGTACTCTCAGCTTGCCCGTTCCCTTGAGGATAGTAGACGGTGGAGAAGACTTGTTTAATGCCATACTCCTCAAGTAATTCCCGTACCTGCTTGTTGGCGAAGGGAGTGCCATTATTAGTGATGATATGCTTGGGCACACCAAAACGACAAATGATGTATTCTTTAATGAAAGCCGCAATTGTTGCTCCTGTAGTTCCTCGTAGGGGAATGGCCTCTACCCATTTGGTGAAGTATTCCGTCGCGGTTATGATGTACTCGTCTTTGCTTCGATGACGGTGGATTGATTTTCCCGATAATGTCCAGTCCCAGTGTAAAACGGCCATGGGCTGCTTATAGAGTGCGAGAGGGGTAGAAGGCGCATGAACAAGGTTCCCATGGATTTGGCATTTATGATGACTTTGAACAAAAACGGCTGCATCGTCCTCCATGGCCGGCCAATAGTATTTCTCGTGTATTTGGAGAAACAGTTTCCTCTTCCCTTGATGTTCTCCTTCGTGTGTCTGTTTCAGCATGACTGGGATTTCTTCTCCAGCCAGGCATCGTAGCAGATAACCCCGAAGCTCTTGCGATCTGAGATCCCTTCATGGAATATGAACCGCTTGGCTCTTTGCTTCATCTTAATAGCGTCCTTTTGACCGGCAGGGAATTATCCCATTACGGAGATAGCTAATGTAGGGTTCTCTCCGGTCCCGGTGCGGTTCACATTAAAAATCTCCAATTGGTGTGGTGGTGCACGGCAATTTGAGCGGGACTTCAAGTAGTCTAGATTGAGCTTCCATCTCTGCCGCACAACCCGGGCGTTGAAGTCGACGGTAAAGCGTTACCACCGGTGATTGTCCACAAATTTCATTGTGAATACGATCCACCAGTTGTGCTTCGTCACCTCCCATACATCTTGACATGGAGCCATCGGATTCCGATAATCTGACATACCATGAAGCGTGAAGAAGTTTTGCGAGTTTTGAGACCGACCTTTCCTTGGGAAAGTGAGCTGTTGAGATCTCGAATGATCGGAGTTCGCCAATCGTCGGTCTTGGTGTCTTTGTATTGCGGTAGCCACGTCGATTCTATGGTTCTCTCTTCACTATCGGGGTTTCTTCCGCCCCTTCAAACTTCGGTTTGGAAGCCAATGTTGCTAAGCAATCGGCGTGTTTGTTGTTCTTTGCGACCAACATGGGTTATGGTTGCATCGGCAAAGTAGTTTAGTAACCTCTGTGCTTCTGATTGGTACGGGGCTAGTGTTACTTCTTTCAATGCTGTTGATGGTGGATTTTCGTTTAAGGTTAAATTTGTAAGTAACCAGAAAAATCATGCGCTGACATCTTGTAAAAGATAAAGCCGTTTATAAGTGACGGATACTCCTCACTTAATTCGCCAAGAATGGAGCATGTAGCAACAATCCCATTCTGTGAATACATGAAATTCCTCCAGGTTGGAGCATGTAGCAACAATCCCTTCCTGAGAATTTCATATCAGCCTTGTATTTCTGTACCCATTATCGGTGTGGCATGACGACTAGAGTGTTACTCTTACGAGCAACACGAACCTCCAAGCACTATAATGAATCCATGTACGAAATACCCGTACAGGCCGATTCTCGGTGTGTTATACTAGCCCGAGCCCTCTCGGTGTGTTATACTAGCCCGATTGAGCCCTCTCTCGGTGTGTTATACTAGCCCGATTGAGCATCCGGACTTGACCAGATCGGTCTCCGGATATGATTCGATCGCAGTCATCCAACTCCACAAGCATGATTGGATGACCACAGATCAATTCCATCACCCCTAGCGGTATGGAATACACACGGCCTTAGCTTGCTAAATATGATCTGATCGCAGTCATCCAACTCCACAAGCATGATTGGATGACCACAGATCAATTCCATCACCCCCAAGCAGGTATGGAATACACAAAGCCGACCCCGCATGGTCGACCATTGGCCTTCGCTTGCCAAGAAACCGTCCATACCAAGCATTATGGACGGAAAACCCTAAATTAGGGTTTGCGGCATATTACATGTGTCGCAAAACGGTCTCAACCGTCCATCTTCGCAGCATAGATGGAGGGTGTAGATGTAGACTCAAAGGGCCCGGAGCATGTCGACACAATCACCGTGTGACCGCCTACACACTTGACCAATCGGTCAAAGCCAACCATGGTTGGTTACAACAAATTCGTCCGCCCAAAAGAGCATGGTCGCGCGGCTTTGAAAGCCAAAATTAGGGCTTCAAGTCATCACGCGCGTCCATCTTCTCCCGTACGAATGGAGGGTTACGATTGGATTAACCAAGGCCGGTCATACCAGCATGACCACCGTGGGCCCATCTACCTCCTCTTGCGGTCGGCCAAGGAATACCATGCCCGGCTAATCCAAAACGCCCGACCAAACCCACGCGGTTACATCTCCCAAATCCTAAACTGATCTCGACCGCTCAACTTCACCGGATGATTTGAGTGGCTTAGATCACGTTTTCATGGGATAATCGGTATAGGTGTGAACACTAGCCTACCACCTACACGCTGGTATGATCGACCAAGACCGACCAAGATGGGTCGTCTTGGAACGCACGCCCAAACTTGGGATGTCATGCGGTTTCCAACTCCTTTGCGGCAAGGGATTTCTGCCGCAAACCAATCTCAACCACTCCTCTTTGACGGTCAAATTGAGTGGCCTAGATTGCATCTTCATGAGACGGTGAGACATGGACGTGTACATCATCATGCCGTCAACACGCATGTATGGTCGGTCCTCTACAAAATCCTTCCCATGCTTGGTTTCGACCAAGCTGAAGGGTGATGCTTGCGCACCTCTTTAAAAACCCTAATTTCATCAATGGTCGCAGATGAGTGTCTCAAACATCATCTCGTCCGTCCAACCTCACCACTTGGTTATACAACCCCAGTCAGGAGTTATTTGGTTAGTGAGGAGTCATTACCCATCACTGTACCACTGCAATGTAATGACTACACATAAAATACACACGGTACTTCACAAGTATCGACTTTCCGAATAACGCAGATTATTCGATTCAAAGATTACATGCTATCTTTCGTGGATCCACGATCCACATTCCGGACATCAATCATGTCACAAACTGGGGGATGCATATCGGGGTATTGGTCTCGGCGGTTTACGGCGTGCGGCGTGCAACGCGCCATCACAAGAACGTGTTAGGAAGTCATGGACGGTTAGAGATGAACAGGAAAAGTGGGCAAGACTGGTCGTGTGTTACCAACACACAACTCCACTACTCCATCATTCCACTACCTCCACTTCCCACGAGAAACGTGAATGAGGCTCAATGACTTGTATAAATAGGGTCTCCGCCTATTTCCAAAAACAACAAGGGAATAACGGAGAACAACACAAGTTCGGATTTACGTAAAACCAAGTGTTAATACAAACCGTATTCAAACACTCAGAGCCTGCTTGCATCAACCGTAAGCTTGCTCACCTTTCTGTTACAAGTCATAAGCAAGCCAACATCTTCACAATCTCAACACCTTCTTCGCTTCCCTCCCTAAGATCAACCCCATCTCCTTCACTTTGTGACCGAAACAAGTCTGGAACGGCCATTTCTTGGTTTAGGCCGGACTTGCACAGATTGATCTCTCGAATCTACAAGCACTCACCGCGCAGTGCATTTGTTGAAGGTTTAAATTCATTCCTCATCCACACCCCAAATTACCAAATTCTGTAGGAGTAGTTTTCACCCATCAACAATTGGCGACCACAGTGGGAGATTAATCTCTCGGTTGTGAAATCAATTTCTTCAATACCCAATCCTGTTTGGCTAAGTTCCGAGATGGTTGGTCTTAGGACTTCCTCAACAAATTCAAATCCCTGGTCGAAGTTCCTCCAACGAGGATGCCCCTCTTCCCAATGGCGTATCTGCCGGGCGCAACAGAGGAATCTCAACTATGAGCGAGTTGGCCGGATACTTGAGACTCGGACGAGGAACATGGAGCCGATCAAAGAAGCGGTAAACGGCATACTTGACCTCCTCATCAAGATGACGTCGGAAATGAGCATGCCGAGAGACCTTTACACCGGGACTAGTCCCCCTCGGATCAACAGTTTTACTACGAACCGGAGGCCAGTAGATCGGGAAGTCTGTGTCTCTAGTGGAAGACTTGTGTGAACTCTTGCACCTCTCAAAAGATCAACGGCGAGACGTTTGTCTGCAGTCAATAAAATAGCTCTGGACGCACACCTTGCTCCTTCTCGTCCAGGAGTCTCGACTGCAGCGGAAACATCTATAAATAATGTTACATTCACGGAAGATGACATGATGGCAGAGGAAGGTCACAACCGAGCCCTACATGTTACCGCACACATCAAGGGTTTAGAGTTCCGGAGGGCCCTCGTCGACACAGGAGCATCTTCGAACGTAATTACTCTCAAGACTCTCAAGACAGCCAAGGTCAGCCCATGCAAGATTGTACGACAGCCCACCACGATGACGGACTTCGAAGGGAATCAAACCA
This sequence comes from Papaver armeniacum, assembly GCA_023531295.1. Lineage (NCBI taxonomy): Eukaryota > Viridiplantae > Streptophyta > Magnoliopsida > Ranunculales > Papaveraceae > Papaver > Papaver armeniacum. The sequence continues at coordinate 25,715 of JAJJWW010014300.1, read as the reverse complement.
GCACATACGGGTATGTCAATTTGAATTTATCGGTAGGACCTGTTCAGTCACGAGCAAAGTTTGAAGTCATAGTAAAGGAGCCGGACTACCACATGATACTAGGGAGACCGTGGCTTCACCACAACAAGGTCATTCCTTCAACATATCACCAGTGCTTGAAGACCGTGCTAAATGAGGAGGTCGTCCGTATTCCCGCATCATTGTCTCCGTACGCGCCAATATGTGGAGTGGAGCTGTTCGAGTCAAAAGATGCTCCGCAGGGAAAGTCCGACAAAATCATGTGCACTCCACTACCCACGTGGGCTTCAATCCAGGAGGAGGAAGACCGACTTACATCGCTGGGGGCCAAACACCACGACACACTCTCTCCGCCGAGACGTCCATCTCCAACCGGTGAAACTTCAGCCCATCCTCACGCCAAAAGGGAGCGCTCTTTCGAGGCAAGCCGTGATCAGAAGGGGAAGACAATATACCGGCGCCGCTGTTAGCAATTAGCAGGAGAGACCATCCAGTCTCTCCGCCCAATTGGATGCTGCAAGGACGACGGAATACAAGAGGAGGTATTGGACGCCCCGCGACAGCTACAAGACGGAACCAATTCCACGACTGACGAGCTCGAGATTGTTAACATCGAGACTGATGAATCTCCCAGGCCGGCTCTATCGGTTCGACTCTATCCACAGCACGAACGTACGAGCCTTGTTCGACTACTCAAGGAATACCAAGACGTGTTCGCCCGGACATACGAAGAAATGCCCTGGTCCTAGATGAAAAATTGGTCACCCATCACTTACACGTCATGCCCGGATCCAAGCCAATCAAGCAATCTCCGAGGCAATTCGGACATGAGGTAGAGGAACAAATCAAGAATGAGATTCAAAGTCGCTAGTCGCCGGCTTCATCGACCCATTCATCATCCGACACCGGTTAGCCAATGTGGTCCCTGTAAAAAGAAAAACGGACAGATTCGATCTTTGCGTGGATTTCGTAGACTTGAACAAGTGCTTCCCCAAGGACGACTTTCCCCTCGCCTAACATCGACATGTTAGTAGACGCCACTAGCGGACACGACATGTTTTCCTTTATGGATGGCTACAGCGGCTACAATCAAATAAGGATGTATGAGCATGATGCAAGTAAGACAGCTTTCCGAACCCCTCTCGGCAATTTCTACTATACCGTTATGCCATTCGGTTTAAAGAATTCCGGCGCAACATACCAACGTGCTATGACGGCAATCTTCCACGACATGATGCATAAACAAGTAGAAGACTATGTGGATGATATTGTGGTCAAATCAAAGGCTCGAGCTGATCACACCAACGTCTTACGGCAAGTATTTGAGAGATGCCGGGAATACAAGTTAAAGATGAATCCTTTAAAATGCGCTTTCGGTGTCTCCTCAGGTAAATTTTTGGGATTCCAAGTGACCGCAGAAGGAATAAAGGTAGACCCGTCCAAGACTCAGGCTATCCTCACAATGCCGCCTCCCCGAACTGTGAAAGAGCTCCGAGTTTCATGGGCAAGGTAAACTACATTCGACGTTTCATACCCGTTTAGCCCAACTTACCGCCTCATTCACCCCTTGTCAAGAAGGGAGCCAGCTTTGTTTGGACCGCAACCCAACAGAAGCTTTTCGGAAACTCCAACGAATACTATCATCTCCAACCGTCATGAAATCTCCCGTACAAGGGAAACCATTGGTCCTCTACACCGCCTTCAAAGTGACGCCGCCGTAGGGGCTTTACTCGCTCAGAAGACGACGAGGGAATCGAACGTCCCATATACTATTTCAGCCGAATATTGAGAGATCTTTGAACTCCGATATCCCAGAGCGGAAAAAGCGTGTTTAGCTTTAATCCATTCCATTCGAAGTTTAGGCATTACCCGCTATCCAACAGGGTGATACTCGTGTCTAAATCCGATCCTGCAAAGTTCTTGCTTTCAAAGCCGGTCCTGACGGGGAGGACGGGAAAATGGCTTCTCCAAATGTCAGAGCTAGACATAACGTGCGCATCGCCTAGAGCTATCAAGGGTCAAGCAGTTGCAGACTTATTGGCAGCATTTCCCGGGGAAGGTACTACGGGACTACATGAAGAACTCCCTGGAGAATTCCCGAACATCTCTATTCTGGAAGAAGAAGTGTGGCTTTTGTATTTTGACGGCTCCGCTACCCCTAGCAGTAATACTGGAGGAGCAGGCGTGGTGTTAGTCTCTCCAACCGGAGAAGTATTTTCACACTCCTTCAAGTTAGACTTCGAATGCACCAACAACTCTGCAGAATATGAAGCTTTCCTCATAGGGCTTTCAATAGCTAAACAAGCAGGAGTCACACGCCTGGAGATAAGAGGTGACTCCAAGTTACTGGTGAATCAAATGAACGGAGTATACGCATTGAAAGAAGTAACACTGGCCCCGTACCGATCGTGGCACATAGGTTACTAAACTACTTTGCCGATGCAACCATAACCCATGTTAGTCGCAAAGAACAACAAACACGCCGATTGCCTAGCAACATTGGCTTCCAAGCTGAAGTTCGAAGGGGCGGAAGAAACTTTGACGGTAAAGAGGAGAACCATAGAATCGACATGGCTATCACAATACAAAGATACCAAGACCGACGATTGGCGAACTCCGATCATTCAAGAGCTCAACAGCTCGCTCTCACAAGGAAAGGTCAGTCTCAAAACCCTACAAAACTTCTTCATGCTTCATGGTATGCTGTATTATCGGAATCCAGACGGCTCTCTATCAAGATGTCTGGGAGGTGACGAAGCACAAATACACCGGATCGTATTCACAATGAAATTTGTGGACAATCATCGGTGGTAACGCTTTGCTGCGACTTCAACGCCCAGGTTATGCGGCCGAGATGGAGGCTCAATCCAGACTACTTCAAAAGTCCCGCTCGAATTGCCGCTGACACCACCACACCAGTTGGAGATTTTTAATGTGAACCGCACTGGGACCGGAGAGAACCCTACATTAGCTATCTCCGTGATGGGATAATTCCTGCCGGCCAAAAGGACGCTATTAAGATGAAGCGAGAGAGCCAAGCGGTTCATATTCCATGAAGGGATCTTATACCGCAAGAGCTTCGGAGGTGATATGCTACGGTGCCTGGCCGGAGGAGAAATCCCAGTCATCTTTGAAGGCATACACGAAGGAGAACATCAAGGGAAGAGAAAACTGTTTCTCCAAATACACGAGAAATACTATTGGCCGATCATGGAGGATGATGCGGCGTTTTCGTTCAAAGTCACACACATGCCAAATTCATGGGAACCTTGTTCATGCGCCTTCTACCCCTCTCGCATTCTATAAGCAGCCCATGGCCATTCTACCTGGCTGGGACCGGACATTATCGGGAAGATTAATCCATCGTCATCGAAGCAAAGATGAGTATATCATAACCGCAACGGAATACTTCACCAAATGGGTAGAGGCCATTCCCCTACGAGGGACTACAGGAGCAACAATTGCGGCTTTCATTAAGGAATACATCATTTGTCGTTTTGGCGTGCCCAAGCATATCATCACTGATAATGGCACTCCCTTCGCCAACAAACAGGTACGGGAGTTACTGGAGGAGTACGGCATTAAACAGGTCTTCTCCACCGTCTACTATCCTCAAGGGAACGAGCAAGCTGAGAGTACCAACAAGACATTGATCCGGATCATCAGTCGAACGGTACACGACAATCCCAGGGAATGGCATGATCAGTTACCAATGGCACTATGGGCATACCGTACGTCACCCAGAAGCTCCATTGGGGTTTCGCCATACTCACTTGTCTACGGAGCGGATGCAATTCTCCCAGCAGAGATCAGAATCCCATCAGCCAGGATTGCAGCAACAACCGGGATCCATTGGAACGAGGCCGAAGTCTCTGACTCCAGAATAGCAGAGTTAGACACTCTGGATTTTAGAAGGAATAAAGCAGAAGAACGCGCTCAGGTGTACAGGAATCGAATTTCCAGGGCATACAACAAAATTGTGAAACCACGCGTTTTCAAGGTAGGAGATTTGGTTTTGAAAACAGCCAAACACATCCAACAAGACATGTCTGCACCAAAATTCTCACCAAAATGGGAAGGTCCCTACGCAAATCACCAAGGCTTACAAGATGCACGGCTACTACAAGATCATTAAGGTAGACGGAGGCAAGCTTGAAGCGCAACATCAATGGAAAGTGGCTCAAGGCATATTACACCTGACCATTACCTGCTGTGTCAACAATACAGGCATTTATTTTCATTACATGTTTGAATTATCAACTATATTCAGAGATGTGTCAATGAAAAAACCTGTTTCACCAATCAAAAACCAATGCAATTTATTCCGCAAAGATGTTCAAAACTCTTGACATAAACGTCATTAACAATAAGGAGTACAGCTTAGAAGAGGCCATCTAGAAGATTATAATTCCTTGAGAGCATCATCTGCAGTCTAGCCTGATATCTCTCCGTTCTTTTCTTCAAGTCCTGCACAGCTTGCTCCACCTTCTCTGATTCTGCGGCCAGAGCTTTCTCCTCTTCCAAGATAGCTTTTGTAGCAGGAACAACATTTGCGAGGATACCAACTCGATCAACCTTGATGACATCAAGACGTTGCCGCAACCAGCCCACGTTGAACTTCATGGATTCACAGGTAGATACCATATTCTCCCACTTTTCGAGACTTGATTCAGCAACATTGCGGATAGAAATACTCTCCATCTCAGCAATCATGGGAAGAAGGCAATTTACCGCGGTAACCAAAGCAGAGGAACAATGTCGGACCACGTTCCTGGTTGCGATATGACCGTACTTCCTCCACAACTTGGTGTACAAAGGCACAAATTCCTTCCGCACCAAGAATCCACCGACGTCTTGGTAGCTGGAGGATAAGCATTTCATGCGAAAATCGAATGAAAGACCTGCATTTGGATATTCATAAGATGAGATACCCAGGTCAGCGTCTTCGAGGTTCGCAGGGGTAGGCGTGTTTGAGTTTGAAGGAAGAGGAATGGTTAAGTCATCATCGTCAATGACCGTCACACATGTTCCGGTAGGGTATCTCTGCAAGAATGAAGGGATTATTCACCTGACCGTTATGAAGAACAAACAATGTTTCAGAAAAGAAGGAAGAGACATACCGGTATGATCTTCTTGACTCGAAGAACACGAACAGGGGACTGATCATGAAGCTCAGACGCGGGTCGTATACGTTTAACGGGAGATCCTAGATGGTATGAAGAAGATGATCCACTGTTGTTAGACATGATGGGAAATAGAGTTTTGCAAGGAAGCTCTACTGTAAAAACGGATCAAGAAATCTCTTCACCCGCATAAATACTGAGGAAACCCTAAAACGATTACGGCGCCCGATATATGAGGGTTCAACGCCGACCAAGTCAGGATTTCTTTTGAGCCCTGATCAAGAACCGGAAGAGCATCTGGACACAACAATTCAACCGGCAATGTGCAAGCACCCACGCCCTAAATCCGGTAGAAGAGGAATCCTATCCCCGACTCAAACACTTGAAGGAGCGGCCGAACTCATACATGTACGAGAGGAACCAAAGCGACTCACCGGATCAAGTCCTGCTTCCTTCGCATCCTTAATCAAGACCAACCAGTTCCAGGGAAACGCCTGACAATGTGAAGCTATCCGGTAAATATGTATTCACTCCAGCTTGGTCATTTCTGTATGTCACCATCTCATGCCTACCACACAATAGTGCAACCATTATGTGCTAGGCAGGGGACTTAATGTTGATGGTGGATTTTCGTTTAAGGTTAAATTTGTAAGTAACTGGAAAAAATCATGCGTGACATCTTGTAAAAGATAAAGCCGTTTATAAGTGACGGATACTCCTCACTTAATTCGCCAAGAATGGAGCATGTAGCAACAATCCCATTCTGTGAATACATGAAATTCCTCCAGGTTGGAGCATGTAGCAACAATCCCTTCCTGTGAATTTCATATCACCTTGTATTTCTGTACCCATTATCGGTGTGGCATGACGACCGAGTGTTACTCTTACAGAGCAACACGAACCTCAAAGCACTATAATGAATCCATGTACGAAATACCGTACAGGCGATTCTCGGTGTGTTATACTAGCCCGAGCCCTCTCGGTGTGTTATACTAGCCCGATTGAGCCTCTCTCGTGTGTTATACTAGCCCAATTGAGCATCCTGACTTGATCGTATCAGATCTCGGATATGATCGATCGCAGTCATCCAACTCCACAAGCATGATTGGATGACCACGCGGATCAATTCCATCACCCCCAAGCGGGTATGGAATACACACGGCCTTAGCTTGCCAAATATGATCGATCGCAGTCATCCAACTCCACAAGCATGATTGGATGACCACGAGATCAATTCCATCACCCCCAAGCGGTATGGAATACACACGGCCGACCCCGCATGGTCGACCATTGGCCTTAAACTTGCCAAGAAACCGTCCATACCAAGCATTATGGACGGAAAACCCTAAATTAGGGTTTGCGGCATATTACATGTGTCGCAAAACGGTCTCAACCGTCCATCTTCGCAGGCATAGATGGAGGGTGTAGATGTAGACTCAAAGGGCCCGGAGCATGTCGACACAATCACCGTGTGACCGCCTACACACTTGACCAATCGGTCAAAGCCAACCATGGTTGGTTACAACAAATTCGTCCGCCCAAAAGAGCATGGTCGCGCGGCTTTGAAAGCCAAAATTAGGGCTTCAAGTCATCACGCGCGTCCATCTTCTCCTGTACGAATGGAGGGTTACAGATTGGATTAACCAAGGCCGGTCATACCAGCATGACCACCGTGGGCCCATCTACCTCCTCTTGCGGTCGGCCAAGGCATACCATGCCCGGCTAATCCAAAACGCCCGACCAAACCCACGCGGTTACATCTCCCAAATCCTAAATCGATCTCGACCGCTCAACTTCACCGGATGATTTGAGTGGCTTAGATCACGTTTTCATGGGATAATCGGGTATAGGTGTGAACACTAGCCTACCACCTACACGCTGGTATGATCGACCAAGACCGACCAAGATGGGTCGTCTTGGAACGCACGCCCAAACTTGGGATGTCATGCGGTTTCCAACTCCTTTGCGGCAAGGGATTTACCAAGCAAACCAATCTCAACCACTCCTCTTTGACGGTCAAATTGAGTGGCCTAGATTGCATCTTCATGAGACGGTGAGACATGGACGTGTACACCATCATGCCGTCAACACGCATGTATGGTCGGTCCTCTACAAAATCCTTCCCATGCTTGGTTTCGACCAAGTCAAGAGTGATGCTTGCGCACCTCTTTAAAAACCCTAATTTCATCAACGGTCGAGATGAGTGTCTCAAACATCATCTCGTCCGTCCAACCTCACCAGCTTGGTTATACAACCCAGGTCGGGAGTTATTTGGTTAGTGAGGAGTCATTACCCATCACCATATCAAGACCGTAATGCATGCACATAAAATACACACGGTACTTCACAAGTATCGACTTTCAATAACGCAGTTATTCGATTCAGCATTACATGCTATCTTTCGTGGATCCACGATCCACATTCCAGGACATCAATCATGTCACAAATCGGGGGATGCATATTTGGGGTATTGGTCTCGGCGGTTTACGGCGTGCAACGCGCCATCACAAGAACGTGTTAGGAAGTCATGGACGGTTAGAGATGAACAGAAAAAAGTGGGCAAGACTGGGTGGTGTGTTACCGACACACAACTCCACTACTCCATCATTCCACTACCTCCACTTCCCACGAGAAACGTGAATGAGGCTCAATGACTTGTATAAATAGGGTCTCCGCCCTATTTCCAAAAACAACAAGGGAATAACGGAGAACAACACAAGTTCGGCAGATTTAGAAAAACCAAGTGTTAATACAAACCGTATTCAAACACTTAGAGCACGCTTGCATCAACCGTAAGCTTGCTCACCTTTACGTTACAAGTCATAAGCAAGCCAACATCTTCACAATCTCAACACCTTCTTCGCTTCCCTCCCTAAGATCAACCCCATCTCCTTCACTTTGTGACCGAAACAAGTCCGAACGGCCATTTCTTGGTTTAGGCCGGACTTGCACATTGATCTCTCGAATCTACAAGCACTCACCGCGCGAAGTGCATTTGTTGAAGGTTTAAATTCATTCCTCATCCACACCCCAAATTACTAAATTCGCAGGGAGTAGTTTTCACCCATCAACAAATGCATATACTCCATTCATTTGATTCACTAGTAACTTGGAGTCACCTCTTATCTTCAGACGTGTGACTCCTGCTTGTTTAGCTATTGAAATCCCTATGAGGAAAGCTTCATATTCTGCGGAGTTGTTGGTGCATTCGAAGTCTAACTTGAAGGAATATGAAAATACTTTTCCGGTTGGAGAGACTAACACCACGCCCGGCTCCTCCAAGATTACTGCTATGGGGTAGCGGAGCCGTCAAAATACAAGAGCCACACTTCTTCTTCCAGAATAGAGACGTCCGGAAATTCTCCAGGGAGTTCTTCATGTAGTCCCGTAGTGCCTTCTCCAGGAAATGCTGCCAGTAAGTCTGCAACTGCTTGGCCCTTGATAGCTCTAGGCGATGCACACGTTATGTCTAGTTCTGACATTTGGAGAAGCCATTTGCCTGTCCTCCCGCCGGGACCGGCTTTGAAAGTAAAAACTTTGCGGGATCGGATTTAGACACGAGTATCACTCTATTAGATAGCAGGTAATGCCTAAACTTCTGAATGGAATGGATTAAGGCTAAACTTTTTCCGCTCTGGGGTATCTGAGTTCAGCGTCTCTCAATATTCGGCTGAAATAGTATATGGGACGTTCGATTCACTCATCGTCTTCCTGAGCAAGTAAAGCCCCTACGGCGGTTTCACTGAAGGCGGTGTAGAGGACTAGTGGCTTCCCTTGTACAGGAGACTTCATGACGGTTGGAGATGATAGTATTCGTTGAATTTTCCGAAAAGCTTCCTGTTGGGTTGCGGTCCAAACAAAGCTGGCTCCTTTCTTCAGCAAGGTGGTGAATGAGGCAGTAAGTTGGGCTAGACTAGGTATAAAACGTCGAATGTAGTTCACCTTGCCCATGAAACTTTGGAGTTCTTTCACGGTTCGGGGAGGCGGCATTGTGAGGATATCCTGAGTTTTGGACGGGTCTACCTTTATTCCTTCTGCGGTCACACCGGAATCCCGAAATTTACTCAAGAGACACCGAAAGCACATTTCAAAGGATTCATCTTCAACTTGTATTCTCGACACCTCTCAAACACTTGCCTCAAGACATTTGTGTGGTCTGCTCGAGCTTTTGATTTGACCACAATATCATCCACATAGTCTTCTACTTGTTTATGCATCATGTCGTGGAAGATTGTCGTCAAGCACGTTGATACGTTGCGCCGACATTCTTTAAACCGAATGGCATAACGGTATAATAAAAATTGCCAAGAGGGGTTCGGAAAGCCGTCTTACTCGCATCGTGCTCATACATCCTTATCTGATTGTATCCGCTATAACCATCCATGAAGGAGAACATGCCGTGTCCGCTGGTGGCGTCCACTAACATGTCGATGTTAGGTAGAGGAAAGTCGTCCTTGGGGCAGCACTTGTTCAAGTCTCTGAAATCTACGCAGCACCGGATCTGTCCGTTTTTCTTCTTTACTGGGACCACATTGCTAACCAGGTTGGATGATGAATAGGCCTGATGAAGCCAGCAGCTAGAAGCTTCTGAATTTCGTTCTTGATTTGATCCTCTACTTCATGTATGATTGCCTCGGAGATTGCTTGATTGGCTTGGACCCAGGTATGACATGTAAGTGATGGGTGACCAATTTTCATCCAGACCGGGCATTTCCTCGTATGTCCGTAAACACATCTTGGTACTCCTTGAGTAGTTGAACAAGACTCGTACGTTAAATCTGTGGATAGAGTCGAACCGATAGAGACCGGCTCGGGAGATTCTTCATTCCCGATGTTAACAGTCTCGAGCTCGTCGGTTGTGGAATTGGTTCCATCTTGTAGTTGTTGCGGGCGTCCGGTACCTCATCTTGCGTTTCATCATTCTTGCAAGATTCAATTGGGCGGAGAGGCCGGGTTCCGCCTCTCCTTCTAATTGCTAACAGCGGCGCCGGTATATTTTTCTCCCCTTCTGATCACGTTTCACCTCGAAAGTGCGTCCCCTTTTGGTGTGAGCATGAGTTGGAGTCTCACCGGATAGGGATGGACGCCTCGTTACAAAACGTGTCTTTGTAGTGTTTGGCCTCCGGTGGTGTAAGTCGGTCTTCTTCCTTGATTGACGCCCACGTGGGTAGTGGGGTGCACGGACTTTGTCCGATCCTCCCCGTGTGGTATCTTTTGGCTCGAAACAGCTCCACTCCGCATATTGGTGCATACGGAGACAATGATGCGGAATGCGGATGACTTTCTCGTTTAGCATGGTCTTCGAGCACTTTGGTGATACGTCGAGGAATGACCTTGTTGTCATGAAGCCATGGTCTCCTAGTATCATATGGTAGTCCTAGCTCCCTTTCTATGACTTCAAACCTTGCTTTTGATCGGACAGTCCTACTGATAAATTGATTGACATACCCGTATGTGCTTGGTCTGCAGTTTCCTTCAAGTCCGTCATCGTGGTAGGCTGCCGTACAATCTTGCATGGGTTAACCTTTGGCTGTCCCGAGAGTCTTGAGAGTGATTACGTTCGAAGATGCTCCTGTGTCGACGAGGGCTCTCCTGAACTCTGAACCCTTGATGTGCGCGGTAACATGTAGGGCCCGGTTGTGACCTTCCTCTGCCATCATGTCGTCTTCTGTAAATGTAACATTGTTTACAGATGCTTCCGGCGCAGTTAGAATTTCTGGACGAGAAGGAGCCAGGTGTACGTCCAAAGCTATTTTATTAATTGCGCAACGTCTCTCGCACGTTGATTCCCCGGAGAGGTGCGGGAGTTCGCACAAGCTTTCCACTAGAGATGCCGCTTCTGGTCCACTGGTCTCGGTTCACAGAAATCTGTTGACCTGAGGGGAATCATCCGGTGTAAAGGTCTCTGGTACACTCATTTCTGACGTCATCTTGATGAGGAGATCAAGTATGTTGTTTACCGCTTCTTTGATAAGCTCCATGTTCCTCGTGTGAATCTCCTGTACCCGAGCTAACTCGATTATCGTTGGGATTCTTCCTGTTGCGCCAGCAGGTACACCGTTGGGAAGGGGGGTATCTTCATTGGAGGAACTTCGACCGGGATTTGAATTTGTTGGGGAAGTCCTAAGACCAACCATCTCGGAACTTAGCCAAACAGGATTGGGTATTGAAGAAATTGATTTCACAACCGAGAGATTAATCTCCCACTGTGGTCGCCAATTGTTTATGGGTGAAAACTACTCCTGCAGAATTTGGTAATTCGGGGTGTGGATGAGGAATGAATTTAAACCTTAAACAAATGCACTGCGCGGTGAGTGCTTGTAGATTCGAGAGATCAATACAGTGCAAGTCCGGCCTAAACCAAGAAATGGCCGTTCCGACTTGTTTCGGTCACAAAGTGAAGGAGATGGGGTTGATATTAGGAGGGAAGCGAACAAGGTGTTGAGATTGTGAAGGTGTTGGCTTGCTTATGACTTGTAACAGAAAGGTGAGCAGGCTTGTGGTTGATGCAAGTAGGCTCTGGGTGTTGGAATACGTTTTGTATTAACACTTGGTTTTCTGTCTCGTCTGAACTTGTGTTGTTGTTTGAAATAGGGCGGAGAACCTATTTATACAAGTCATTGAGCCTTATTCACGTCTCTCGTGGGAAGTGAAGGAAGTGGAGTGATGGAGTAGTGGAGTTGTGCGTCGGTACGACATGACCAGTCTTGCCCACTTCTCCTGTTCATCTCTAACCGTCCATGACTTCCTAACACGTTCTTGTGATGGCGCGTTGCACGCTGCACGCTGTAAACCGCCACACCAATACCCCAGTATGTATCCCCCTAGTTTGTGACATGATTGATGTCTGGAATGTGTGGATCGTGAATCCACGAAAGATAGCATGTAGTCTTTGAATTGAATAACCTGCGTTATTCAGAAGTCGATACTTGTGAAGTATCGTGTGTATTTTATGCAGGTCCTGCATTATGGTGTGGTAAAGTGATGGGTAATGACGCCTCACTAACCAAATAACTCCCGACCAGGGGTTGTATAACCAAGTCTGGTGAAGTTGGACGGATGAGATGATCTTTGAGACACTCATCGGCGGCCGTTAATGAATATTAGGGTTTTTGAAGAGGTGCGCAAGCATTACTCTTCAGCTTGGTCGAAACCGAGCATGGAAAGGTATTTGGAGAGGACCGACCAGGCATGTGTGTAGACAGCATGCCGGTGTGCACGTCCATACCTCACTGTCCCATGAAGGCGCGATCTAAGCCACTCAATTTGACCCAGTAAAGTTGAGTGGTTGAGATCGGTTGCCATGCATAAATCCATTGCCGCAAAGGAGTTGGAAACCGCGTGACATCCCTAGTTTGGGCACGCGTTTCAAGACGACCCATCTTGGTCGGTCTTGGTCGATCATACCAGCGTGTAGGTGGTAGGCTGGTGTTCACACCTATACCTGACTATCCCATGAAAACGTGATCTAAGCCACTCAACTCGTCCGGTGAAGTTGAGTGGTCGAGATCAGTTTGCAATTTGGGAAGTGTAACCACGCAAGTTTGGGTGGACGGTTTGGGATAGCCAGGCATGGTATGCCTTGGCCGATCACATGAGGAGGTAGGTGGGCCCACGGTGGTCATGCTGGTATGACCGGACCTGCTTAATCTAATCTGTGACCCTCCATTCGTGCCGGAGAAGATGGACGCGCGTGATGGCTTGAAACCCTAATTTTGGCTTTCAAAGCCTTGCGCCATGCTCTCTTTGGGCGTACGAATTTGTTGCAACCAAGTATGGTTGGTCTTGACCGATTGGTCAAGTGTGTAGGCGGGCCCACGGTGATCGTGTTGACATGCTCTGGGCCCTTTGAGTCTACATCTACACCCTCCATCTATACCTGCGAAGATGGATGGTTGAGACTGTTTTGCGACACATGTAATATGCCGCAAACCCTAATTTAGGTTTTCCGTCCATAATGCTTGGTATGAACGGTTTCTTGGCAAGCTAGGCCAATGACCGACCATGCGGGTCGGCCGTGGGTATTCCATACCGCTTGGGGTGATGGAATTGATCCGGGGTCATCCAATCATGCTTATGGAGTTGGATGATCAAGATCGGATCATATCCGACCGATACGGTCGGTCCGGATGCTCAATCGGGCTAGTATAACACACCGAGAGGGGCTCAATCGGGCTAGTATAACACACCGAGAGTCACCATGACGGGTATTTCGTACATGGTTTCATTATAGTGCTTGGAGGTTCGTGTTACTCAGTAAGAGTAACACTCGGTCGTCATGCCACACCGATAATGAGTACCGGAAATACAAGGTGATATGAAATTCACAGGAAGGGATTGTTGCTACATGCTCCAACCTGGAGGAATTTCATGTATTCATAGAATGGGATTGTTGCTACATGCTCCATTCTTGGTGAATTAAGTGAGGGAGTATCCAACACTTATAAATGGCTTTATCTTTTACAAGATGTCAGCGCATGGTTTTTTCTGGTTTTTTACAAATTTAACCTTAAACGAAAACCCACCATCAACAACCATCTCATGTGATTACTTAAGATCGGTTTCACTAATAAAAGTCATACCAATACATAAGTCAGGCCTTTATGAATAGTTTTACCAAGAACACAAACAAGTCATGAGAGGTTATACTAATCACACATATTTTTTGTTCACAAGATATGCAATGAATAACAATACCAATAACGCCTGGCAATTTCCTTTTCGATTCACAAAACAAGTTCATGAATTTACTTCCTTAAAACACATGTAAAACATTGTTTCCAAGGATGAAATCCTCACCTCATACCCATACATAATCACAATAGCATTTAAACGATTATGTCGATGTCTTATCTACAAAGTTTAATGGTTGAGCAATAAACCTCGTATTGTATTCCTTAATACTATCTCTATCTAGAGTGTTCATGCTTTGCAGTTTTGTTTTCAATATGCACGACTTGAAAGATACGTTAGGGAATGAAACAGTTCAAGTCAAATATCACTAACCTCATGTGGAAGGATGATGTTGTCGTTGTAGCTTCTTACTTCTTCACTTCTTCAAGTATTCGCAGTACTTATAATGTCTCATATCCTAATACTTTCAAGCTAACCTATACGAAGTTGACTCTAGTACATAATCAAGCGACTCTTTAAATGAGTTTTGATTCACCAAAATATGACAACCAAACTTGGCATACCAACGCTTGGTGGGTTCAACAGAGCTATGCTCTAACAAGGATAACCTAGCTCTCAACCTAGGGATAGAGTCAGAGTTAGTAGGGTCAGAATTTTGGATATCGGTTAGCTCCCTCTAGTGGTAGATATACTGGTTTGAATGATACCAAAAGAGGAATTATTCCAATCCCTAAGACCTCTTTTAGTACTCATTATCTTATCTCTAAGCTTAAAAGCATGAGACTCCACCATATTAATAGACCAAGAATTAACAATTATATCTCTACAAGTAGGATCCTCAATCCACATATCCATGAAACAAAAAGGTTTAGACATGCACACATCTTCAATTAAAACCAATATGCATGAACGGTCTGATGAGTCATTAGGCGAACTATTAATATACAAGTTAGCTAGGGAAGAGTTGTTCAACCAACTGATTTATAAACACCTATCAAGTCTCTCAAGAATTTGATCATTACCTCGTTGCATGTTAGACCAGGTGAATCTAGGGCCAGATAACCAGGATCATGAAGATTACACGTATTACACTAAGATTTTTAAAGTGAATATCATCTACTTCTAAGACACAATTCTTATCCTCAGTTCCTAGTAAAGCATTAAAGTCTCCTACAAAGAAAATAGATTCATTATTAAGAGCAAGGCTAAGATTACATTGGCTATCCCGAAAATCATGTCTAAGACTACTATTAGGTTTAGCGTACATGAAATGGATATGACAGAGTTTAACATGTATAATATTAGAAGACATGACATAGATGCCTCTAAAGTCAACGAATAAAATATTTATATGAATTCCAATTTTCCAGGCCAGGACCAAACCATCACTTCTACCAAGGCAGGCACAATAAAAGTATTCAGGAAACCCATATTTCTCAATTTTCTAGCAGCAGTATCCTTACTCATTTTGGCTTCCGATAAGAACACGATATCTGGGTTAATGTTTTGGAAAAGAATGTTGTGCTATTT
Organism: Papaver armeniacum; assembly: GCA_023531295.1. Lineage (NCBI taxonomy): Eukaryota > Viridiplantae > Streptophyta > Magnoliopsida > Ranunculales > Papaveraceae > Papaver > Papaver armeniacum. The sequence continues at coordinate 10,410 of JAJJWW010014300.1, read as the reverse complement.
ATTAGCAGTTTTTTCCCCTAAACCATGCACATTCTAGCATATCATGTTAATATTATTGACTGGGTAATTGGGAGCAGGGTTAATACCATCAGTGGACACATTTATTGGATGGAGGATAGAAGGATTAACTTGGTTTGGAGAATCAACACTTCCATTATGATTTGCATCGCCAGTATCACCATTCAGCTGAGATCCTTGGGAAGCATTCATATATATATTAGCAGCCTCATGTGGGGAATTGTTGTGGACACCATTGTTAGGTGATGAATAACCAGAAGGAACATTGTAACTACCATAGGGGTCAACAAGTGTGTGGACATTGAGGGTACAATTTGAGAGGTTAATAGAAAGATGTTCTCCCAATTTTTTGATAGGAGGACAAACATTGTTTTAATCCAGTTCAGGAAGTTCATAAGCTTTAGGAATAATCTTGCTCTGGTTCTTTTACGGAGATCAACTATAGGAATGATTTTCCATTTTAAGTTAGATAAAACATCATGGTCAGCTACAAGAGAGAACATGCCACTTCTTCTCTAGAAATAATTGGTTTCTGAATCGGGATGGCCGATCTCTTTAATCGCCGAGTAAAGTTAGTGGTGCGAATCGAACACGAGTTAGATGACTCATGAGTCGGAATGAAATCAACTTGCTTATCTTTCTGATTAGAACTCTATTTGAAAATAAGTGGTAAATCATTTTCCATGGTGAACTAATGATGGGTTTGGACATGGCCAACATCATAGATTTTCAGGGTATTAGATCTATTCTTAAAGGGGCCTATGTTGAGGTTAAGCTTCCTTTGTTCATCTTCCTCCCTTAAAGAACATTGTTCAATGACGATTGTTTTAGCTTTACTTTTATCATTCTGATTAAGAAGTCGTCATGAGTATCTTTTACAATCTCAAATCAGCAACAAGTTCAGAAACAATAGATTTTACTGTTGGTTGCAGTGGCATCATTCTGGAAACTTTTGGCAGGGTGCATTTTGGTATTAAAGCATCAAGTTATTTTGTTGCCTTTTGTTTGGGTAGCCAGTAAAGACACACAATATCTTTATGAAAAATAATTCAACAAGAGGTACAAAAGAACTTTAAAACCTTAAAAACATATGCACTCGATAAGAAAAGTTTGAATTCTTCTTTAAGTAATTAAAGGAATGCTTATTGGTAAGGGTCTTTGAACAGAGATATGAACACACACTTTAACATTCTTATTGGGAGGACGATTACCATAAGGTTCTTTTGCATCAACAAGCTCACCCATTTTGTAAGTAAGCCTCTGTAAATCTTCAAACTTAGTACATTCTTTTGAAACGTTATATAGAATGAACTACATAAGTTCTTCAACAAATGAAATTTCACAATTTACTGGCCATTCTGAAGGAGGAACAACTCTTAGAACTATTTGGTACCCGCAAGCAAACCAATGAAGTTGTTTTTTTACCCTGTTGAAATTAGTTTCAGCTAGAAAATGTATCAACACTTTATTTGCCAAGCCACTGAAAGTTGTGACAGTAGGGACTTGAGTTAGAGGCCATTGAGAACATATGTGATGTCTAATCAAAGAAGTTGGAACCAAAGTCTCACTACAAATGTAACCAACCATACACCATTTTCATTTATTATAATGTTCAGCTAAAACCACTGTTTTGCCATGAAAGATCGGTTCAGTGAGAGTTGAGGGGATATTTGTGGGTAAAGTAAGTTTTTCTGCCATTTGAGAGGCTAGATCTTGGATATCAAAAACTGTAGGACTATCTAATCTCTTGTTGGGTTTTAGATGACTCCCTATAAATAAGCAGATTCATATGAGTTTTAAAATGAGTGGTTGGGGAGTGTTTATAAAATTGTATATGGTACTCCATATGAAAAAGAAACATGTGATGCGAATGCGATAATGCAATACAATGCTGAAAGAGATATAAGGTTGAGATATTATGGAGAACTGAACCTTAAACTTGTAATTATTTGAACATTGAACTGGTCTGTACAAATAAGAGGGATAGATTTTGATGAAAGTTTGGAGGCCTCTTTGTCGTGTAGGGTGGTCCAAATTCCTTTCAATCATAGACTTAACTTAATATCTTTTGTAGTCCTCCTCTCCCGACCTTTGTGAGAGATAGCCAGATTTTGCACGTGAATGAGAATAACTAGTTGACGTAGGACAAATTTGTTGACAGTACTTTTACACCAACTTATTATGACACATATCAGATACGTCATCACCCAGCAGACTATGGTTGTTGAATAATAGTAATGATTATTGATTTTATTCCAACAAGTAAAATATTAAATACGAATAAATCCAAACGATATTAATGTTGCTTTGGCAGATTTAAAAGTCGGGTGAAATAGAGGTTTTAAGGGAAGGTATATATAATTAAAAATGTGCATTTGGGCGGGAAAAGGGATGTAGGTTCGATGAATGGTCAAGGGTTTGGTGAAAGATGGATTAAGAGTATCATGAATTTTGTGGGATGGGAAAATGGCAATAGTAGTAGCATGCAACCTGGTTAATATGCTCCAGCTAACAGTGGTGCCTCCCAACAGGTGCTTCCTTATCTTGATCTGCAAAGAATCAAAAATCTTAATTAGTGCCCAAATGAACCGGAATTAGATGACTTACCAGAAGCGTCTAGACTTAGACTTTGAATTTTTTTTGTTTAGAGGAATAACGATGCTTATGGAAGGGTTGCTCATGGATTTGAATAGGCGTGAATTGCCAAGAGACGAGAAGTTCCACCCAACGCCATAAATGGCTATTGATGGCATTTTTGAGAGGTTTATAAAAGGGGACTAGAAAGATAAATTCTAAAAAACCGAAAATTAAACCAAAAATATAAATTTTGATGAAACAACCAAAGAGAATTATGCATGGAAAATCAAGAAGGATGAACAATAGAGCTTTGCAAACTTCAGATACCTATGGATTTGCCAAGAGAGTGGCCCTTTCTCTAGAAACCAATTAACTAATTTATCCAAAAAAAATCTAGAAGGGGAGATAAAAACAAGAGGAATCAAAAGGAAGAATATATGAGAGAGTGAGACAAGAAAATGCTCCTGAGTATGCTCGATGGAAAGAGACAAGGATAGAAAGGGATGAAATAAAGCAACAAGAAAGAGATGAAAGGAATAAGTAACGAGAATGGATGAAAACTGGAAGTGCAACAGAAAGTGAATCTGAGGAAGTTGAGAGTGATAATGAGGAGAAAGGGAGAAAGAGTGCAAAAAGAGAAGAATGGTCAACTGGTATGAGAGATATTTGGATGAGAAGGAAAAGCCACCCATTTTCGCAAGAACCATGACAGAGCGGTCAACTAGAGAATCATATGGCAAAAAAGCTGGGATGGTGATGGAGATGCTAAAGAGTACCATGATGAGATGAAAGAGGATGATGAAGATTGTGAAGAGGCATCTGATGGTTATGGTAGTGCAGCATCCAGAGGTGATGAAGATAGTGAGGAAGTTGACGAGGAAGCTTTTGTGACCAGTGATGAGAAGGATGATCCAGAGTAATCATCAAAATATCAGAAAGATTGAAAGTTTTCTGCCCAAGAAAGAGCTTGAAGATTATAAACAAGTTTTTTCTTAGTAGATCTTTCTGATACTTTTTGTTCTGGATGCGGTGTTCAGGTATTTTTTTGCTCTTTTGTGACAAGCGGACGACAAGTAATTTTTTTTTTTTTTTTTGTTTGGTTCAGAAAGATCTTGATGGTTAGTTTTTTAGGTTTGTTTAGAAATTCTTTGTTGGTATTTTACTTTGGTGTAATGTAAGTATCAAGATGAACACAACTAGTTTGGTTATCAGGGGTATAATGACTTTGAAGATTTGCAGGAGGCTCAAGCAGGAAATTAGGATACTTATAGATGTTGATCTCGGTTGTAGCAGACTGGATTTGTTCTACGTGTTCCATATCTTGCTTGTAAACAATAATGCTTGTAATCAATGAAGGGTTCTTGTTAATTATGCTTGTACTCAAGCTTTTGATTGCAAATGATCCAGTGAATAAATTGTTTGAAACTGCTAGTGATGAGATTGTAGGTTCGATAACAGTTGAGGACATTGAAGAAATCTAGCTAAAAAAATATTATAACATGCTTACGTCACAATGACGAGCATTGTTATTTTCTTAGGGACTCTTCTTACATCGTCTATATTATTACATCTCTTTTTACATTATTACATCTACTTAATATATTACCAACTACCAACTCTTTACTCTTTAGATAGAAATTCCTCAGCAATTTCTCGGTGCACCATTTGGGAGGTTACCCTGCAAATTACAATACATTTTATTTAGTTGCAGCGGAAAGAAATTGAGTTGTAAGTCTGTAAGAGTGCGAGTAGAGAAAAAAATTAAAGTCAAAATTAGTGCCCCCAAAGTGCAAGTCATTTTATTATCAGTTTTATCTTCTTGCGAGTATTGATTCATGTAACAATAGTTTTTTAAAAAAAAACTTTCCCTCCTGTCTCTCTCATTCCCTCTTGTTCTTCGAAAAAATCATCAACAACAAACCTTGTCTGCTCAGATCGGTCCATTTTGGATCGGATCTGAGTAGATTTGTACATCATTTCTTGCTTTCTAGGTTGCTGGTTAATAGTTTTAGCTTAGTTTTTAATATGTTTTCTTGAAATCAACATCGTTATGGTGGTTTTATCTACTCTTTTGAGGTTTACCTTCGCTTTAATGGCGATTCTTGGTTATTTGGTTGGGTTTTAAGATCAATAGTAATACTCTTAAATGACAGAATCTTCATCTCTGTTGTCTCCGGCGACATAATCTTCATCATCAACTTATCCGGCGATGAAATCTTCATCGATAATTTCTTTGACGATGGAAGCTTCATCACTAGTTACAAGAGATTTGAGCAAATCACCCCTATTTTGGGAGCACATCTTTCTAAAGAAGAAAATTAAATGGTTAGAATTTAATTATGAGAAAAACCATTCTTATTCCGATTTAATAGGATCTTATTCATACGTGTATTTGTCTTATTCCGGTAATCCTTCTCTTTCTCTTGTCGGATTTCTCGGTATTGTACTTTTACAGTATGTTCTTGTTACTTTGTATTCTCTTATTTTTGATCCTCCTTGTAACCTCCAATTTCCGTTAATTAAAAGGTTTATCTTCTTGTTTGTAGCATGATATTCTCACCTATCATTTGTTATAGCACACTCTAATTTCACTATGATAGTATGATTCCTAAGTAACTATGTGCCACTAATGTGATGCCACACAAATGGCGATTACTGACTTTTACACCAATGTAAAAATACATGATAAAACAAGGACTCTGACCTCTAAGTTTTTTTTTTTTTTTTTTACTCTCTACTGTCTGTGACAACACCATGGCAAAGTCGAGTATCACTTACAGTGTGTTCGTTTCAAGGAATTGAATTCATTGGAATCCAATTCCTAGGAGATGCGCCCAATTTCATGAACCGAACGGGACAAATAAACACCATGGAATTAAAAATTTTAATTCTTAGGAATCCAATTCCCTCCAAAATAGTAGATTCCCATTGTCCAATAGTGCAATAGAATTGGATTCTGGGGTAAAAGTAAACGTAACTGAATTACCTCAACCTAACATGAATTTTTAGGATTTGAATCGAATTCCTTGAAATCCAATTCCAAAAATTGGATTACCCCATAATTAAATTCTTAGCTTTCCAATTCTCCAACCGGACGAGGTGTTAAGGTGCATTTGTACTTTAGCTACTGCAACCTCTGGTTTGTATAATTTATGTGAGTTGTCATTTTTTCCCGTCTTTTGGCTACGGATTTACTTTTAAAAAACTTTCTTTCGTGTTTTTTTTTTCTTTTTATTTTTGAAGTAATTAAGCTATGCGGAGCTATTTTTTGTGTTATATTGCGGTCAAGTTTACAACGTGCAAAAGCCCAAAAAAAAAAAAAAAAAAAAACTCCATTTTGGAAGGGGACACTTAAAGATGAAGAACTCAAAGAAAAAAAATTTGTTCCTAATAAGTTCGGTTGACTCGCAATTTTTTTTTCTTAACCGAACTCCTTTCTGTATAGGAAAATGTTAAGTTCGGTTGAGTCACACTTTTTTTTCTTAACCGAACTCCTCTCTGTATAAGCAAATGCTGAGTTCGGTTAAGTCGATATTTTATCTACTAAACTGAACAGAAAGTTCTGCCATATAGGCAACTTAGCGAACACGCGGTACATATATATTACAGAGTTCGGCGAGGAAAAGGTAGCCGAACTTAATGCTCAGATGGTGAAAACTTCATTAAAGCCAAGTTCGGATACCTGCGTTAACTGAAATATTATTTGAACTACACTTACAGATAAGTTCGGCTACCTGTTCTTCAGATATTGTAACCGAACTCTTTTAACCTAACCGAAATCAATTTGTATTTTTTTTTATTTTTAGGAATGTTTTGGCCAATTCAAGCATCATTAACTTAATATCAAGTATTCCTGAGCACCAAAAACATCACACCCTGGTTGTGGCTCGTGAAAAAAAGATCTATTTTTTTTCTTCCAAAACCCTCTTCTTCTTCTTCTGCTTCCCCCTTTAAATAATTCTTCTTTTAAACAATAATCAACTAATTAATTTAATCATTAATTAGCTTAACTTAACTGACTAATCATTACACTAACTTAATTAGAGAGGGTAATTTTAGCATTTAGGTAAATATTTGGATAAGGGGTGTTTTATTTTACTCGCAAATGACCTACTAAAAAAAAATCATGGTCCCCTTCCAAAATGGAGTGGTGCCTAAAATATACACAAAATTGGTTAAAAAGACCAAAATCAATAATTCCTGTGTGAAAATGACATTTAGATTTTGATACTGTTTAAATGGACAAAAATATAAAAATAGCCAGGATGTAACCAGTTTCATCCTACCTATTTTCAAATTCTTTTTCTTATTTTTAATTTACATCAGGATGCATCCAGTTTCATCCTCGCTATTTTTTAAGTTTAAGCCAGGATGAATCCAGTTTCATCCTTGCTATCTTTTTGTGTCCATTTCACCCATAATAATTTTTACTCGTCCATTTGAACCATATTTTAAAAAAATTTGGACAAATGACCCATTTTCCGTAAAATATAGTTCAATTTTTTTTTTACCGAGGCGGTCTTTTTTTTTAGCCCAGACTATCATTGATATACCTGGTAAAGCTTTTCTTGTTCCTCCCAAAATCCACATTTCTAACTAACATCAAAGTTAGAAAAACTGGGGGAGAGAAGTGGGAGGGTTGTCAATTTGTTGTTAGAAGGTGGGTTACCCATTCTAGTTCCTCTTTGAGCTCTGCAACATCGCACCACTTGAGCAATATTACTAGTAGAAATAGGAACGCGAAATTGGGGGATAAAAAAAGGAATTGGGGGATATTGATTACTTCTCCCAACCCATGGTGTGTGTTAAGGGGTGATTTTTGGGTATGAAAATACTAAAATACCCTTTGGTTAATTTAAAGACATTATGAAAAGACCATAATACCCTTTCTACTAAAACATTAAAATCAAAAACCAAATTCATATATCCTCCATTTACACAAATCAGTACCGGCACTGTTAGGGTTAGGTTCTGAATTTTTTTTTTCATCGTTCTTCGTCGATTAATCGTCGATTCAAAAATTTCTTCGTCGATTAACCAACCCGAATCATAAACAATGCCTCCACGAAAGAAACCAAATGCCCAATCGAACTCAACATCATCGATTGCTCAACAAAAACAGGCGGAAAGACTTGCTAAGATTGCTCAAGAGCAAGAACACAAAGAAGCAACGTTATCTGACGATCAACTACTCAAATATATGGCTTCTGTGAGAAGGTAAGTCATTTAAAACTACTTTGTAGGTGTTTAAATCGATCTATAGCAATGGGTTTAGGTTAGAATCGCGAAACCTAACTCAAACCGTTGAGTTTCAGAGAGTACCGGCATTGAAATTCGTATGAATACAGTGCCGGTTTTGTGTTCCGGCAATCAATCTAGGATGAATACAATGCCGGTTTCCATCCCTAGATTAACCAGAAACTGAATTTTCTTTACCGGCATTCAATCTAGGATGAATACAGTGTTGGTTTTTGGTACCGGCAGTGTTTGATAATAATTCGAGCATGCCGGTAGTGTACTTAAAACATACAGGAGAGTTTATGAATTTGTCACCAGTACCGGCATGGATTTTTGGTTTCATTACATGCCGGTTTTTAGTACCGGCATTCATTTGTAACAATTCGAGCATGCCGGTAGTGGACTTAAAACGTACAGGAAAATTGTCACAAATACCGGCATAGATTTTAGGTTGCATTGTATGCCAGTACTTGGTACCGGCACTGTCGATAGTCAATGTGTACTGCCGGAACATTGTACCGGCGTGGTTTAATTTAAGGTATTCAATGTTGGTACTTCAACTGAAGGTGAGTTGTGTTATATTCATTGATTTCCGTGTGCTTACGATATAGGTCAAAAGCAAAGGAAGCCAACAAAAGAAAAAATAAAGATGCTGTCACCAAGAGAAGAAGGAAGGACGGTCTTGATACTCCTCGCCTCCGCCTCCTCGAGGGAAAGATGAAGGTCGTAAGATACGTTTGGGGGCTGGTACAAGAGGGATAATTTGGGAGAGTGGTAGTGACCGTAGTCGACTTGCAAACCGTGAGCAGGATGATCAAGATGAACCAGATGAAGAGGAAAGTCAATTAGCAAGCCAAAGCGAAGTTGGTGGCCCAAGTCAACAACCAACACAAGGCAATGGAAAGAAGGGGAAGGGCAACGTCAAAGTGAAAGTTAAGGGTTCTCACCTGCCTCACATTGATGACATGATTCCGACCTTGAACGTGGTAGAATTTGGGGCGAATCTCCTAACCAAAACACTATTTGGATACAAGCACTCGTGGGCTCGTACTATCTATCAAACCTATGTAAGCATTTTCTATCTTGTACATATGTATTGTTGTGTATTTATGTAAAATCTCTTAATTGTATTGTCTCTCTTAATTGTAGGATCATAAGAAGGATGTGCGTGTTTGCCGAAACCAAGCCGCGGATGGTTGGGACTTGTCCGGGGAATGTGAAGAGGTCCAAACAATAGTAAAGGATTCTGGTCTATATGCTTTGGTTGAAAATTATGTGAAGCCCGATTCTTCACTGTCAATTGCTTCATCGAAAGGTATCATGGTGAAACCGATACCATGCACTTCCCTTTTGGGGAGATGACCTTCATCCTCAAGATGCTCGTAACATTCTAGGCTTGAATGTTATCGGCAAATCAATTGCGTAAGAAGTTGAGTCTTTGGACCTAGAATGGTCGACGTTGCACGGTCTGACTAACAAGCTGTTTGGTTGGGACTACAAAACTTCTGTGGAGAGCTTTTTGAATCCACGTCTGGTAAGACAAAGACAATCAAGTTGACGCTACTTAAGAAGAATTTTGAAAAGACAAAGAAAAGAAGTTTGGAGGATGGATGGGACCCTAAACAAATTCGTTATACCGCCATCGCCACCGTTATACATCTTGGGCACTAGGGTATTCCCCGACACCAATGGCAATCAAGTTAGTGCGAACTACCTTCAATACTTGGATCCGTTGGAAGGTGTCTATGGATATTCTTGGGGCACCGCGTAATGGCACATTTGATGATGGAGATGAGAAGGGCCTCTAAGGCTAAAACCAACCAATTTGTAGGGAATTTCACTCTACTGCAGGTAAATTTGTTCTTAAACTTATGTTATTATGTATATTGTTCATATGTACTCTTATCGTGAACTTAGAAACAAAACTTATTGCTTCACATTGGAATAGGTTTGGGCTTATGAACACTTCCCAACCTTGTTCAAGGCCTACCCCTCCTTGAAGATCATAGATCTTCCAGAACCCGATACGCCTCTAGATAAGAGATACGAGTTCAACAATACTCCAAAGCCCGGTAACATAGGTAGACTGATCGATATGAGATTGGCTTTGGACGCAATGAGTACCAAAGATGTTGTGTTCGACCCTTACAAGGAGGCTAGAGGAAACCTCCAGGTTTTGAGGTTTGGTAACGTTGCATTTTACCATGGGCCGTTATTCCACCCAAAAGGATACGTTATGGCTAATCCTACGCGTGTGATGCGTCAACTTGGATATAAGCAATTAGCACTTTTCCAGACGGCCTCTTTTCAATGTTTTGATCTCGACCTTTCTCGGTGTTATTCAACTCCAAATCGGTTGCATGTAGAGTATGTTCCAAAACCGGACCCAACAGATTGGAGGGATAGGGAACCACGTCGTTTGGTAGATATTAGTCAGTGGGAAAAGTTGGAGATTGCTGAAAATGGTGATGAAGTTGATGCCTAATACATGGAAGATTACCTGCAATGGTCACATCCTTATGTCGTCCGCCCGGATGACGTCCAAGTTCCTCCCGAATACATGGAAGATTACTAGCC